>OX104069.1:78076113-78326671 GCA_944474145.2 Dicrocoelium dendriticum | reverse complement strand
GGGGACGATTTCTTCGGACCATGTGGAGAAACTACGTCTTAATGCCCCGAGCATACGAAGTACCACACGATACAATTTTTCTGTATTTTCTAGTGATTTCATATCATGTCACGAAAGTACTCCTAAGTCTCTAACAGATGTTTGTTGTGGTGGAGTAATTGGCCGTCCAAGGTGTATGATCGAGTGGTTGGACGTCTGGTGATACTGATTAACTCCGACTTGCTTCCGTTAAGAGGGAGCTGCATTTCTGTCGACCACGGTGAGAGTCGATGTAAGTCATGCTGGAGGCGAACGCAGTCGCCCTGGTTCTCAATGATCCTCCAGATTCTTAAATCATCTGCAAATCGGGCACATAGTGACTGGAGCTGCTGCGGATGATTGTTAACATGAATAAAAAATAATACTAGCCCCAGTACAGTTCCTTGAGGCAAGCCACTGGTCGATAGCAGCCAGTCTGTCAGGTAGTCATTGACCTGTAAACTTTCGTCCCACAACAAACTCTTGTAACCACTGAATTAACGTGCCACCGATTCCGTAGGTCCTCAGTTTACGAAGGAGCACCTCGTGGTTCACTCTGTCGAACGCCTTACTACAGTCGATGTACACCACGTCAACATCTTTCTGTTCATTGAGAGCTCGTACCCACTGGTGGTTTGTATACATCGTTGGTGGTACAGGATCGCCGTTTCGTAAAGCCGTGTTTTGCTGGCGTCAATACGTCTATCGATTCGAAGAACGACAGCAGACACTTTTTCACAACCTTCTTGAGAACTTTGGATAATATCGAAGTCAAACATATTGATCTTTAGTTCTCTATATTACTCGGATCACCACCCTTGGGAGGCGGTCTCACCATCGAGCCTTTCCAGTCGTTCGGGACAGATCCTTGAGAGATTGATGTATTGAATAAGTTTGTCACAGCTGGTGGGATGATAATCGATAATGACTTGAGTATTAGTGCGTGAAGTCCGTCTGGTCCGGGGGGCTTTGCACCATCGAGGTTGACGAATAGCTGATACACCTCGACTGCATCACATTGTAGCCTGTTGAACAAGACTGGCGCAACCTGTACCGGTACTGGAACAGCCGCCGGTTTACTGGAAAATACAATGAAGAAGTGCGAAGTGAACGCGTCTGCTTGCTGCGCGCTTTAAATGAGCGTCTGTCCGTGCAAGCTCTCTAAGGCCGGTTAGTTGTTTCCAGGTTTCAGTTGACGTTTCAAGTAGGCAAATATTCTTTTGGGTGTAGTTGTGGCCGAGGATGGTAGCTCCTCTTCGAACTGCGGGCTTTTCTTGATCTTTGCGGCGTTACATTAGTTACGCTGTTTTTGTACACCCCGTAATCTTCATCACAACCCGAGATGATGTATCTATCCCAAAGTTTGCGACGCCGTCGCGCTAACCGCTTGTATTCCTTATCAAACCAATACGGTTTGACAGGTACGACTTTGGAATACAACCGAGGAACGAACCGAGTACATAGCTAGTTAAGCTTCCTCTTCATTAACGGCCAACAGTCCTCAAGCGGCGCATCCTGTGGTAGTATCCAATCAGTCTGACTTGCGGTTTGGACGAGCTCGGCTTCCGTTGCTTGTCATATCATAACGGTAGTTCTATGCTTGCCACAAAGGAGTAGTGGTCACTGTTTGCTAGAGGTTCGAGGACTGACCTCTTTCAGCTTTTACTCGCAGGTTGTAAACATTTGGTCCAGATAACATGCTGAGTGCGGAGTTGTACGCGTCGGTTGGATGACACGTTGCGTTGCCCCGATTTCAATAGTCATTTTAGTGAATTGAGCCTCAACCTTACCATGACCGGGAAGAAGCCGAACGTGACCAGATTATCTTAGATAAATTTAGGCCTGTATGGTTTGGCCGTTTGCCACAATTTGATCCGTCTTTTTGTGGACTCGGTTTCTAGGTACCACGAGAAATATACCTTATTATTATGGATAATCAAACCTAGTAAAACACTCATTAAAATGCTGTGAATAATTTAACTTCCTTGTGGATGAACTCCTCTCTGACATACCTACTAAATTTCTACTTTGCTTTTCTACTCACGGCGCAATACCTGATTGGAAGGTCATCATGCGGCAGCATAATAATTTACTTGCAACAAGCAGCTATTTTGAAATTACGAAGTGTCACTTGACAAGGGGATCTGGAAAGAGAGAAAGGCACTCTAAGGATGTGTAACAATGAATACGGCCGGCCAGAATCGGTAGCATCCAAGGTCCCAACATTGTGAGCCGTTACAATGAACAGTGGCTTGTTGCGGGTAATAAAGTAGCGGCTTGACATATCCCCTAGAATAGTTAGGGTGGAAACGAATAATCAAGTGGTATGTATGCCATCAGTTTAAGCCCCTATCGTTTTGAATATGCTGTTGCAAGACGATTGCGTGAAATGGTCATTGAATGTTTGCAACTAAATCACTATGGCAAGCAGTCATGGTTGATGTTTTTGTGAAAAAGTGCGATGACAACACCCACTCATAACCCGCTTCATAGTATCCATGTGATATATGAATCCAGTATTAACATTTTATCAGCACAGTTTAAGTAACGAAGCGCTGGTATCTAGGAGCAATATCCAGTCACTATTTGTGAATACCCAACGTGACGAGGGAAACAACGGAGTACGGGAGAGCGTTCAATAGCTGGCAAACCCGGATTGGAGATTAATTCTGTCGATCTTCTGTACTTTTTCTCAGCCAATTGAATCAATAGCGCTCCTCTAATCGTTCAACACTATTGACTACTCTCTTTTTGATCTTCTGACTAGCAGAGTCCTCCTTCTTTCATAGTACTGAATTAACACACTTTTTGATTTTGCTGCACTCTACTTTACCGCTCTCCTATCATGTTTTCTGCATCTTGCCGTTAATCTCTTCCCAGCATCACACACTCTTTATCATAACTCCTCTTCATTATCTTCTTCACTGTAGATTCGTATCCCTCTTTACTTTTTCCCCACTTACTTTCGTGACAGCCTGATTCACGGCGTCTGAACCCGTCGTGTTTCGGTTTTCGGATGACAGTTCGACAACAGAGCAAATCTTAACCAATAAACTGGGCTGTTCGGTGGACGGCGGTTTGTGTTTTGACACCGAAATAGCTTATCTTACTCCAACGCATCTCTATACTTGCCTCGGAGTCACCAAACTTTAATCTCTTTGACGACTGTCAACACGTGGCGGTATACATGGCCATGGGAAACGCCCTGGGAATAAAAGCTCCAAATCTGTGTTTACTTATTGGCATATTAATAACGCATTTCTTCCTATCGCATTTAACTAACTACAGCACAGTGGACGACACCTTCAGGGAATCGGAGGACGGCACCTTTTCACGCGATCCATCCTGCCGACCGGATCAAGTGGTGCCCGCTCAACCAGATAGACCAGAACGCTGCCCTGTTCGCTTGTTCGAGACTTATTGTGCCCGGCGACTGCCTAGCGTCAGTTTCCCAAACTCGCCCTTGTACTTACAGCCGGAGCGCACAGCTGTGACTAATTGCCAACTCGCAGGAGCGGAGGCAAAGACCATTTGGTACTCCATAAGTGGACTGGGTAAGAACAAAATCGGTTCAATGCTTAATTTTGCTTTGCAAAGCGTTGGAATGCCAATCAGTGGGCAGGCCAATTTGCATCGTATTTGTGACGTCTTGACCACGCTGGCGCTTACACCTGCCAGTGGTGCTGTTGGATTACGATTGGCTGAGTTGACGGCCTCATGCTGGAAATCGGAGACAACAATGTTACGTGAAGAGCTGGAATCCTGCGCTTATCACATCGTGCGTGAATCCGCTACTCGTGGTTCGCCTATAAACCAGATGCTAACACGATTATGCTCGATCAAAGCTTTCTCCGTCAGACATTCGCGTAGCGCATCGAAAACCTGTCTTGCAGCATTACCTTCGGCAAGTGGTGAGTCAGCCCCTGTGATGATGAGCAGTGCATCGGACCTCATCGTGTCCCGAGGATCAACCACCTGTCGGCCTATTTCTGCGGCTCCATTAAAACCCTCCCACAGGTGAGTCATCTACCGTTTTGTTGCTCCGGTAGTGCCGAAAACTTCAATTGTTATGCTGCTCATGCGTGATTCTCGTTAAACTATCTACTATTACCGATTAACGTCTTCGAGTGTTGACTCATATTTTAGGTTTCTAGACCTTCCATTGATATTATTGCGTTCTTTTACTGTATAAAATCGATGGCTGTCAGATGGGCGGATACCCGTACTTGCAGAGTTATGTCAATTGCGTTTTAGCGTATTCTAAGTGGCAATCATCCACACAGTCTTTTCACGACTGCCCCTTCTATTAGTCCGGTGATCTGGATCATCTTTAGCATGAGTACCCCGAGTAACCTGAGGTTTATTCTCTCATTCACCATCTCGTTACTTCAGATGGGTTGCCTACTCCATAGCTGACCAGCTCCATGGCCGGAATAGGTCTCACATTCCACCATTCCACAGCATAAGCGTGTCATCAATTTGCATACGCTGGGCTGTCTACTGGCTTGCAGTGATTATCTTTTGTATACACATGGTTTTTCTGAATATATGTTCTACGCATTGCACTGTCCGTCACAACGAGACTGGACCTTAACGTGGTGCGACGGTTTGCGTACCTCATTGACCCATTGAGCTATACTGGGTGATGCCTCCAGGTACCTTGAGAGCTACTCCTACCAAGTTGGTCAATAGTTAGAGGTCAGACGAACTCTGTCTCTTGTTCCTCCAGGTTGGGGGTTTGAAACGGGATAGCGTCCATTTCTGTAAAACTAAATCATTGCCACTTCCCCGCTGCCATGCGGACAGGCTTTTGAGCCAAAGGCTTTGAACGAGGACCCTAATCGTCCTCCTGTCTAGGTCTAGGTGTCCTGGCAGTATCTCAGCCCACATACTGTTGTGACGCCCAGTACGCCTTCATCCCACGATCGCAAGAAGAAGTCCAAGATGAGCCGGGATGAACAGATTTTTTTATTACAGCACGGCACCAGTTATATAGCTTTACAAACAAGGGCGAATCCAAGCTACTAAACGCATGAGATCCAACAGGCATGGAGAAAACACAAAATGGAACAAGCAAATGAGAATCGCGAAAATTACGAACCAATGAAGTGCGGCAAAGAAAATAGTGTCTGCGGAGTTAATCCCTGGGGGTAACCTTCTGGTGAGCGACCATTAAAAACGACGAGTAGCGTCCAATCAGTGTGGAGAAGTGATGCGTTTAAACAAATGCCAGAACAGTTGATAGTGAGAATGATACACACCAGGAAAATAAAAACAGGTATAATAAATACGTGTCGGCTGAATAATACATCCACGTAAAAAAGCTAAGGAACGCTGAGCAAAAGAAACCAATCAGAATGTCCACAGAATGAGACGGCTGAAATTAGCTGTGAGCGATTGCGAATGAGGCTGAGGAAAGCGGCGTGTCCAAAATGTAGCAGAGAAGCAGGTAACTGCGCAAACAAAGAAATAGGCAACTAACATAATTCATGAATCTGAGGGTTAAGTATCCAGCTCCCTAACACATACAACCATGCCATTTTCTTCAAACGTAAACTTCATCCTGCATCGGCCGTCGCGCAGATTATCAAGGGTCGCCTTATCTGCTGCATACAGCAGGGCTGATAAGCGAAAACATGCTACTGCTGGCGCCTCCCTTCTTTATTTTCCACCTGTTTCTCTTACTCCCATCCCGACCCCCATTACTAACCTTCCTTCTATAATTCCCAGCTTAATTGACAGCAACCGAAGTGCCACTGGAGTAGAACCGTCTGCAGCCACCATCTCACCGCACCTATCGGACAACTATCGGTAAAAGTCCCTTATAAGGCCACGCTATCCCGTTTCCATATCGACATCCAACGTTCGCACTCTAAGACAAATAGGTCAACAGGCTTCAATCGCACGCACCTTGGACACACTGGGTATTGATGTGTGTTGTGTGTCCGAAGCTAGGATCAATGATCCTAACGGGGTGGTTGAATTAACTGCACCCGGCTTATCCTCTCGTTATTGGTTGCATGCATCCTGAGACGCCGATGCAGCACGCACGGGTCAAGCTGGTCTAGGTATCATTCTCAGCTCCAAGGCTGGGCCATCGTTGGTTGATTGGATTCCGGTGAACAGCCGTTTATGTGCAGCCCGTTTGACGACATCAGCTAAGGTTAATTCACGAAGTAGTACAAAACGCTGTTGGTTTGTGATTTCCACTTATTCTCCCACCGACTACAATTCTAATGCTCTCAAGGATACATTCCATCACGAACTGAACGCGTTACTAGGCAGTGCTACTAGCTCAGAAATTATAGTACTTGCAGGGGATATAAACGCACAAGTAGGGCGCCTGAGCTCTTCAGAAGCTCAGATGGGAGGTAATTGTGGGCGTAACTCTGAACGTACTGACAACGGTGAGCGTCTGCTGCAACTGTGTACGGAGCACTAGTTGTTTCTTAGTAGCACTGCTTTTAGACACAGTGGGCGCCGAAGTGCCATTTGGCGTCCTCCTGTAGCTGGCCAGCGATGGACCCAAATTGACCACATAACCATAAGTTACAGATGGCTTGGTTCCATTCTGGATTGACGCTCATACTGGAGTACCTGTATCGACTGATCATGCCTTGGTACGCTGTCGTTTCTCCATGGACTTTCCCGGGAGGCGCACCAAGCGTTTTCTCAGATTGGCAACGGAGAAATTGTCTCAGTCCTCGGTCAGGCAATCCTATCAAGAAGCAATGTATATCGAACGTCCGCTGTATTGTCCTAATGACACTGAGCTTCAGTGGAATAGGATCTCGGCCGCCATGCACGACGCAGGAGCATCTGCTTGTGGCACTATCCATCGTCACCGCACCAGTCCCTGGATATCCGAGAGGCCATTGAGCCTGTTGGAATCTAGAAGACACCTCCCGGCTGGCTCTGAACACAATGTGACAAGACAGGCTATTAGGCGTGAACTAAAGCAGAGCCTAGATGCTGACAGGGAAGCCTGGTGGACCAGTAGGGCTCAAGAAATAGAGGAGGCAGGAGCAGTAGGCAATTATCGCAAGCTCTTCCAGCTAATCTGCACCACTGGTCCCAGAATACAAGGCGTCAGTGAGACAATCAGAGACAGCGCGGGTGCGCTGATACACAATAAGGAGCGCCGTATGGCTCTTTGGGCTGAACACTTTCAGGATCAGTTCAGCTGGGCCCCTTGCTCCTGGACCTCTTCCTACTTAGGTGATGCAGGACGAGCCATGGACGGTTAGTTTAGAGCCTCTGTCTGAGGCCGAGGTCCGAAACGCGATCACAGCCCTTAATCGTTTTCGTGCCGCTGTCCCGGATTCCCTCCCACCTGCACTATTTAAGGATGGAGGTGAGGTCCTCTGCAAAGCGTTGGCCTCCTTATTCGAATGTATCTGTTCTAACCACAGGGGTATTAGCCTAGCACCAGTTGTGACCAAATTATTGGCCTCGATTATCGTTCGTCGCCTAACTGCGGAACGGGAATCTCGGATTAGGGAAGAGCAGGCTGGTTTCCGCACAGGACGTGGCTGTATAGACCATATATTCACTTTCCGGCAGGTGCTAGAGCAGCGCCACGCATACCACAGACCGACAATAGCTGTGTTCCTCGATTTCAATAGTGCGTTCGATTCAGCCGATCGATCGATCGACTTTGTTCGAAATACTTGCGCGGAAGGGTGTTCCCACGAAATACGTGAACATCCTTCGGGATCTATACTCGAACACTACAGGCCGCGTCAGGGTCTACGGTGTCTTATCGGATAGCTTTCCGACTACAAGTAGCGTTCGTCAGGGTTGTCCGGTTTCCCCATTTTTGTTCAATTTCGTCATGGATTCTATCATGGAGTGTTCCCTTGCGGAATCTCACGATGTAGGCGCTGAAGTGCTGCCTGGTGAAAGGTTAGTTGACCTAGATTATGCGGACGATATCGTCTTGCTTTTCGACGATTTTGCGGCGGCGCAATCAACCCTGAATAGCCTGTCCAGAGTGGTCCCATTATTTGGTGTGCACTTCGCACCTTCAAAGTTCAAAGTGTTGCTGCAGGACCACCAGCCACTTGATGGCCCCTTGACGCTTGCTAACGATGAACCCGAGGTGGTTGATCATTTCACTTATCTTGGCAGCTGCATCAGCAATGATGGGCGCATAGAAACTGACGTCAGCTCACCCATTGCAAAAGCCAGAGTCACCTTCTTGAACCTGCGGCATCTTTGGCGACAGAAGGGAGTTTCCCTCCGTCTGATAGGTGGGGTATACAAGGCCACAGTGAAGGCCGTTCTGCTCTATGGTAGTGAGACTTGGCCCCTTCGGTCTGAAGATCTGAGGCGCCTTCAAGTCTTTGATCATCGTTGTCTGCAAAGCATTGCTGTTGTCGGATGGCACCAGCGTGTCCGCAACGATGATGTGCGTTGGCGATTACTAGGTGGTGATAATCATGCTAGCTCCATAGAACAACAGATAGCACTGAATAAGTTGCGTTGGCTCGGGCACGCGCTGCATACGCCTGGTCACCGCTTACCTAGGAGCGCCTTGTTTAGTCTGCCAGGTGTAGGGTGGCGCAAGGCTCGAGGTGGACAGAAGTTGACTTGGCAGCGGGAAATGAAGTCACTCACAACCAAACTGGGTGCCGTTGGTCCGTCTCGTCCGTCACTCGCCTTGTGCTTGGCTCGAGACTTTACAGGACATGGTTCGCAGTAGACACCAGTGGCGCGTCTGCTGCCGTCTCCTAATTGGATTGCTTGTTTAAAGTGTGTTTGGTGCTGAGTTATCTGCGGGGTAATGGCTGATTATGAGGCGTGGCAGTGAAAGCCGCAAGGAAGCTGTCTCGCCGATGCCGCCTTATCTTTGCACGATAGCCAGCTGTTTGTGACGGTATGTTGTTGACACAAGGTGTAGGCGCCTTGACCCTGAATGTTTGCTTAGGACATTAAGGTTTTCAGGTAAGTCACCGTTTTCTCCCTCTTCTTATTCTTTATTTCATATGTCCTCATGGATGTATGGCTGCGAAGCATCAGTGCAAATGGCTGATGTACTGCCGTTTATGATGATGATGATGATGATGATGATGACGACGACGATGATGATGCTGCTGCTGCTGCTGCTGCTGCTGATGATGATGGTGATGATGATGATGCTGATGCTGATGATTATGCTGCTGGTGCTGCTGCTGCTGATGATGCTGATTATGTTGATTCTGATGCTGATGATCATGCTGCTGCTTCTGCTGCTGCTGCTGATGATGCTGATGATGCTGATGATGTTGTTGATGATGATGATGCTGATGGTGTTGTTGATGATTCTGATGCTGCTGCTGCTGATGATGATGAAGATGATGATGCTGATGCCGATGATGGTGCTGATGATGCTGATGCTGCTGCTGCTGATGATGATGATGGTGATGATGCATTGGATTGTTTCCGGCTGTACGATTTGCTTTGGCTACTGAACATTTGGTGCTTATGTTCGCCACCGATTGATTTCTTCGAAAAATTGCAAACTTCAGCACCCCGTCTTCTGGCTTTGTGGCTAATATTTTTCTCACCTTACAGACAACTAGAAACTTATAGAAATTGGATGTTGCCCGCCCGAAATCACTGTACTCCTATGACGCGTTTCGATGTTATTTCCTCTCAGCAGATAGAGATGGAAGACATCGAACCCGGGACCATTGCGTTGTTAGTTGTGACCGCTACCGGCAAGCCACCGGGTTACGACGGGCAGCGCTTGGCAAAACGGTTAATGATGAATTTTGGGGGTTTTTTGAAGTACACTAGAAGCTTAGTTAATGGCTAACCTGTGGTCGCTTATTCTTCGTCTATTACTCAGTCTGAATTTTATAACTGTTGCGCAAGTTTTATCTTGTAGCCATCTCTTCTTGTTGGCCAAAGGTGACATGTATTGTGCTATACGTCTTTTTTACATCGAACAAGACTTCCGGAGGACATCAAGTCCCACATCACTACAATGGATTCCTCGAATTCTGACCATCCCGACAGTGCTACAAATGGGGCAGTTTTCTCCTCGCACGAAACTGCATGCAGTCCAAAACACGAGTCACCTCTGGATACCTTGAGTAAGCATGTTCACATCAAAGTCCTGTTCTGTTCTTTCTCGACCCCCTTTGTTTTGTCATGCCATTGCATTCACTTTCTCTGTCAGACGATTAGACATTTTAGCCCTGACGTCGTCCCCCACCTGAAATTGTGGCAGTTTGTTCGCAAGTGAAAGACTTCAATAATGATTTTCTTTGTTTTCACCAAAGGTTCACGATGAGTTAACTTGGTTTTTCATATTTGCAACAGTCTCGTTCTTTGGTGTCACTGCACCTCATTGAGTATGTGGATCGATACTGAAAGTCCCTTTAGTTAATTACTGGGACCGATGTGATGTTTGAGTGACACTTGATGTCTACTCGCACTGATGGCACGGCACAGTGACTAGTTCGTCCACTGGTTATCACAACCCCGCAACACCTGCCTAGAAACGGTGTACCGCTCGCGTGTAAAAGCTAGTGACTGAGTGACGGCGGGCAACTCTCTCATTTTGAAACTAAGGTCCTGCTCCACCTTTAGTTTCGTCGACAGCTTTTATCGCCCCGTCCATGTGAAAGGATTCAGCTATTTCTGCCATCTCTTGCAAAAGTTGTCGACTGTTTTCATTGCTCAAGTGGCTCTACTAGCACTTTCAGTAAAGCTGAACAAAGTAAGTCCCATTATTGGCAGTTCAGATATTCAAAGGGGAAGAAGTCGAACGCTTCACGACTCCCATTGATTTGAGGTTGCGTTCAGTTCATACGCTATTCGGCGTCGGCACACTAACACGTGAAGCATGTCAACGACCAACGGATTACCTTGCAGGAGGAATAAAGGAGCTAATTGGTTAGTCAGGAAATGTCTACTTTATCTCATTTCTAGGTTGCGCCCGTCGTGGCTTACCCCACAGTGGGAAATCCTATACTTAACGGTTCTCATCTTGCCGTGTTCTTTCCGTATCGCCCACCAAGCTACTACTCTTATGCGGTTGTCTTTGCCACACATCCAGTGAACACCGTCCACGGTGAACGATGTTGGTAAATCTTCATGTCCTTACTGTGAACTACGCCCATGTGAGTGTGGATATTTAAGCCAGCGGCGAACTTTCTATCTGATTATTGTCATCGGATTAAATATATATATATATATATATATATATATATATATATATATATATATATATATATATATAAACACTGCACAATAGCTAATCCGTCCAATGTACTACGGGAGACTACCTCAATCATCGCCTATGCCTGAAGTGAACGACAATCACGCTCCTGTCATGACATTAGAAGGACCTGCACCACCTCTTTCTGCTTGCATAATCCAGGCTACGTTAGCTTTATCACAAGGGATTCGGCCGTCGCTTAGTAGGCGTTGAGTCCTTTGAAGACGGCCATGACAAAATTCGCTACTGGCTTCGGACTATATATCAACGTAGAGCGGTTAATAATTTAAGCCCTTCGCTTCAACATTGCTGCTGGGCAGTGTTCTTCTTATCCACTCTACCAACGCCCTGGTGGAAATAAATTAGCACAGAATATAGTTATTGGTTGGACCGGGAGTCTATCCTTGGGACGCCGGATAATAAAGGGGCAGTTTCGTCAGCAATTTGTGGGTAGGCAGCTTGGAGCCATTCGGCTTTTACATTCGACTGTCTCTTGCTCAGTAGCGCACTCACGTTCGTTTCATCTCGGTCACAAACCATAAAGCGTCTTCTGGTGAAAGCGGCGGGTTAACTGTTATGTTACAATGTCCTTGGAGCGTTGTCTTTTTTCTTCTTCGAATGTTTCCGGGTTACAACTTTTAGTGACAAGATTATTCCGTCGACGAACCGAATTCTACATGTACTTTGAAGTTACAAAGCTACGAAGTTCGTGCTTTGGCTTATGTAAATGGTTTTTTTCTAAGTGTTTCTGTGAAATGCACTAGCGTCCTTCCTGCATGTTCGCAGGCCTAGGAAGGCTGCTTTTGTTTTCAATTAACCCGTGACCTTCACTGAAGCGTATGAGATATTGAACTGATCTATCAGACTAGCGGCGTCAGGCTCCAACTCAGACGTTCCGTTAGAATTTGTTTTAAACATCGGCTTTCGATCACCCGAAGTGTTTAAATTGTGTGGTCAGGTAATCGTTCATTTGTTCCGTGGACGTGTGCTGCTTCTCTGGACAGTCCTTATGGCATATTGGCCAATACTACATGACTTAACTTCTCGAGCCTAGTTACCAGAAGTGTGCATGTGGTGCATCTTCGCGTAAACTGTTTGACAATACTGTGGAGAAATGAATGAATTTATAGTCACCTCAACCATCGTCTAATGTCACCAGCAGTGTCTCCGCGCCCTACGCAGCCTGTTATCTTTCTTGCACTTCTTTGCCACCCTGTTCATCGCCGCTACCCCGTCATGTTGATCACAGAACATAGTATCTGTTTTACATTGGTGCTATCATTACCAACTTCCGGGTTTACAGATGCCGAAACTCAACGTCTCTTGACCCAGATGTTCCAGGACACACATCACGTGACTCCTACCCATTTGTTACGCGATTCAGTCTACCGTTTCAGCAAACCAGCGCGCCTGACCGAACCGACTGAAGTTGTTGCCCACAGGGATCCAGATGTGGTCCACAGCCCGAGTGATTTCCCACCGGCCTTGGTTGTCGTTTCATCGATGTCAAGTGAGAACCATGTTCATTATCCACAGTGCTCTACGGAAACGAGAGTGTCGAACTCTACTGCATTGGACGTCCAACTGGATGGAAATTTGATAGATATTTGTAAGTGGCACCACTCACCTTTCTATTTGCATTCTCTCCCTTGCAAATTACTGGTATCCTTTGGCATGCGTTTTACATGAGGCCCAGCGACATCGGTCCGTTGGAGTCGACTAAATATTGGTGTTTGGTCGGAGGCATTTCAGGTATAAACAAATGACCCGTCTAAGTAAACCGTGTGAATCTCATCAGCTATCAACAACGATAAACTAACAGATTGATAGGCGCATGTTTTGCCAGTCGCAACGACCAGCTTGCACATTTGAGGCGGCGTTTATCGATTGTTCGGTTCGTTTCCCGCGAAATTCCGGGCGGTGTCCCTTCTTCCTGTCGATAACCATCGTACAGTCAGTTTATCGCTTCGTGTTTATGCGAAGTACGATATCTTGATTTAGATGAACATTTTATCCCCATATCTTTAGACCAGATAATTTCCCTTTAATTGTGTTTGAATTTTACCCGTAGGACTGTGGCCACAGACTACTACTTCCGGCTTTCGGCAAGCTGGAACATCGGATGTGGAATTAACATCACCATCAATACACGTTAGCTGAGGGTGAGAAAGAGACCACAGCTAATGTGCCCCAATGCAAAAACATAAGATATAAAAATTACACTACAAAATTTCAAAAAAGTGCTATAATGTTAAATATCATATTGTTCATTTGCTATGTGATTGTAATTGGAGTAAGAATTTAAAGGAGTGGGGATAGACAAAGAAACTCACAACACAAACACCCTTGAGTTCGGTGTTTCGCCATATCAGCAAGTGTGTCCAACTAAACGTGTTCATCGTCCTTGGGACGTGTCATCACCCACGGAGACATCATGCAGCATATCACCTCGACGGGGTCGTCACCGTTGCTTTGATCCAGTGTGGATGACCTGCCCGATAGTCGCGAGCGTATATCGGGGCTCCAACGGCGAATTCATTGTGCTTGGTGCAGGCAGCAGATTGACTTGGTGGCTTTTCGGTCGGGATGAGCGCTTCGTTTGTGGTGAGTAGTTTGCGGCCCATCAATGCTTCAGCTGAGCACTGGTATCCTGAAGTGGTTGGATTTAGTGTGGACCGATAAGAGAGCAGGGACGCCTGAAGGCATTCATCCACGGTCCCCTCCCCACGAGATTTCAAGAGTGCCCTCTTGAAGGTGTCAACAAACCTCTCCAATTGACCATTGGACTGGGGATGGTAGGGCAGTGGGCGTATGTGTTGGATGCAATGCCGGCGACAAAAGTCTTCAAACATGGACGACATAAACTGGGAGCCATTGTCGGACACCGAAACTTTGGGAAGGTCATGTTGACTGAAGATTCGTTGTAGACAACCCAGCGTGGCGGATGCGGTTGGTAGGTTGACGACGACCGCTTCAGGCCATTTGGAGTAAGCGTCGACCATGGCCAGATAGGAGGTTCCATCGATCGGACCAGCATAGTCGATGTGCACTCGAGACCACAGTTTTTCTGTCGGTTGCCAAGGAACTGGTGGTTGGTGTGGTGGCATCTTAGATGCTTGTTGACCCACCTGAAACATGGGGGCGGACTGTCTGATGGTGTCGTTGGTTTGGTCGCTTGGTACTGCCAGAGAATGTACCGCGTTGTAGATGGCCCGAAGAGAAAGATCGGCCAAACCAAGTGTTTCGAGCCGGTCGAGACCAAGTAGGTTGAGCTTCGCCTTCGTGATGTAGCATATCACGTTGAATGTGGCGCCTCGGAAGGACGGAGCAGTGCAGCTGCCCGGTTAGCTGCATGCCATCACCACAGGCGCTGGTGGCTGATTGGGAGGTCGGTTCAAATGGTGGCTTGCCAAGGGATCGCCAGAGATCCCTGGAAATGATCGTGATGTCCGACGCAGTGTCCAACTGCAATCGGACAGACTGACCGTTGACTAAGACGTCGACGAATTTTCTACGATCCGCAGCGTTGACTTCGAACGTGGTCAGCCTGCTCAGGGAGCTGTCAACCGGGTCACGTTTGGGTTTGTGTCTGGGTGGGGACCTCTTCTTTGGATCGCGGGTGGGGGCCCGCCCAGTTTTGGCCCCCTTGGGAGTTCTAGGATGGCAGTAATCACCTCGTTACCCCACCCTGCCACAACTTTGGCACCGGTGCTGTCGGAAATTGCAGTCCCGGTGGAAATGCCAGACACCACAGAATCGGCATGGATAGGGTGAGGACTTCGTTCGGTCGGATTGGATGGGGCGCACGGACGATTGCGCCGTAGGTGCTGCGACTTCCTCGACCATACCAGGCGCGGCGGCGTTCTGGATCATGGCAGACTCGTGCTTCAGGTTCAGCAGCGTTTGCTACTCCTTGGCCAGGTTCTGGAGTGTGGCAGTAGTGTCTGATTTAGATTGGATAGGAGGCGCGTCCGGATATCGGCATCGTGTGCAGACTGGAGACCTTAGACGAATATCAGGCATTTGAATTGCTCATCTGTGAGTGAACCAAGTTGAAAGCGCTCGCATTCACGGTTGACCACGCCCGCGTATGTGCTGAAGTCGTCGGAATCATCCTTGACCAGCTGCAGACAATGATAACCGCCATTGAAAAGGGAGGATTGCTTGTAAAATTCTGGGACAAGGTTCGGACCGTCCTGTTGAAAGTAACGTCTCGTGGGTTCTTCGGCAAGATGAAATTGGTATAGCGTTGGTGTTCGAGCGTACCCAGTTTGCGCAGAAGCAGCCGGACCTTCCACGCGTCATCCTGGCAGGCCAGGTCAACGGTGAACAGGTCCTCGTACCGCTTATACCAAGAATCGAACGTTACTCCAGCCTTGGCGTCGTACAGGAATTCACTGATGCCGATAACGACATGGTCCACCTATTGAGAATTGCTAATCGGATCTGCGTAAAGGGAAGAACTGGAAAGTTTGTCGGTTAGCACTGACATCAATTTGTGTTGCTGCTACAGCATAGGTTTCAAGTCAGCGTACTCCTTCGTCATGGTTCGAAAGCTGTGCCATCGCCACTGTAATCGATTTGTGCAGCCTGGTCGCGTTAGCCTAGATGAGGGTAACGCGAAACATGAGTACGGACCCTATTCACACGCGTATTCGGGTGACACGCTGAATCTTCGAAAACGGACAACGATACCTACACGACCATGAACTTAGATGCGCGAGACTTAGACGAACGCGGAACACGCGGCTAGAGCTGCGCACACGATCACGTGACCACGCGATTCCAAACCGCTCGCAAGAGGAGACAAAAGAAGACGAAGCGGACCTCTGGGGCTGTTTTACGACCCACAAAGGCCAAATCACCGTTGGAACGATACTTCATTTTGTGGGTGAAATGAATCACCACGTAGGGCTGGTGGTTTACGAAAGAACATTGTTCACTTTAGCCCAGTTGTGCCCCGACTCCGAGTGGCTGGATCCTGCTACGTTGTGAGCAAGATTGGAACTGCGTCTCGCAGCCCACGCACTGGACTTTGTGGCGCATTTCGCGGCGTTATTTGACGTGCCCGCAACAGAATTTGTTATAACTCCCGCTTAGTAGTAAGAAGACAGGATTGACACTGCTTGAAAACCTTTACTTGCACAACCGATATTACAACCAACTGTCAAGGAAAGCCGTTAACTACACACTTGGTCGAAACCAATCGATGCTCACGTGCCATGTGGTTGACTGAAAGTTTCAAGCTAACATACAAACACACGCGCTGGAATCGATCGATTTTCACGTGCAGCCTGTGTGGCTGACATACGTGATCTCTCTAACAGAATCGAAAGCCGCTCGGATATCCAAGAACACTACGATTGTTGGCTGTCTGTGGACGTGACGGAGTTCAAGCAGTTGGCGAAGTGTGAAGATGTGGTCTATGCAACCTAGACCTAGACGGAAACCCGCTTGTTTCTCTCGGTAAACGCCTTCTCTAGTCGCTGCGAGCCTGCGGAGTAGAACAGACAATAAAATCTTGGTGGCAACAGTGATCAACAAAATTCTGCGGTAAATTGGCACAGTCTTCGCGGGAGCCTTTCTTATGAATCGGGAGAATAACCGACTCTCTCCATTCAATTGAAACTTTTTCGTCAGTCCAAATTCTCGTGGAGTGATAGCATTTTATTGACAAGTGCGTTCCCGCCATCTTTGAATGGAGCCGGGGTTAGGTTGTCGGGACCGGGAGCTTTATGACGCTTCGAAGATTGAATTGCGCTTCGGATCACTGTTTCGGTAAGAGCATCTGTGGCGATAGGCCAAGTACCTTCCGAGGAAAACGGAGGTGTCATAGTGGGCTGTGCTAGGCAGTTAAATTGGAAAGCAAAGTGCTCTGCCGAGCGACCCAAGCGCCTGTGCAGGCTGGTGATTTTCGTGCCGTCTGACTCACAAATCGTCTGACTGACAGCGTGTGAATTGCAGCGAGTGGGCTTGGTGAGTTAAAACAAACTGAGGAAGTTTCCAACAGCTCGTTTTGACCACCAAGATTCACAGTCAGAGCGAACGCTTGATTTCAGCTTTTGAGAGATAGACCGACGAAGTTCATTGTGCTCCGTACCGGCGGGCACAGCCCGTCGACGATCTAGCAGTTTCGAAGGCCTTACCAAAACCCAGCTTCTGGTTGTGCAGCGGGTGAGTCCGCAGCTGGACAAGCCGGCGGACAGTATTACTTTTTACAAATTTGACCAGTGTTTATTAACATCCAAAGTATATATATATATATATATATATATATATATATATATATATATATATATATATATATATATATATATGCCCCATGCTGAGGCTGATGTTGCATTCTTGATGCTTCTTCACCGCAGTTGGGCTAAACCAACTTGCACTTAAACTAGGTCTTTTTAAGCTGGATAAATTTCATTCCGCTTTACTTGGTTTGTTCTGCCTCCCTGAATAATGTTCTATTAACTGGACACGTTGCTTACACTAATTGCGCTTATCTTCGGTAATTTTGTTGCGTTTGTAGCATTTTAAGTAACTTGTGGACATTTCTTACTTATCACGGATTTGTTGCTGACCAACTTACTTCAGATGCTAATTTAGCGAAGAGTTATGCCACCGTATCTGTATGCATTATCGGATTTATTTTATTTCAGCTTGTCGTTTAAATTGAATGGCTGTTGTTTGATATCTTTGGTATGGTTGCGCTTGATGTGTATGTTGACAAGGTGCCTATCTGTCCATTACCCACTACATCGTTCATACTGGCTCCAGGAGACAGTTGGTCGTTGCTGGAGGGGACGGGGTGCACGGTTCTTGTGGCCGTGCTAGGCTCAAAGAGCGGTTCCATGCACTCAGTGTGGAGCGGACTACGGTCCAGCCACCGCCTTGTGTGTGGTTGATTCCCAAATACAGCGTGCTTGTGTTTGCCTGTGAAGGAGTGTGGGCCGGCTCCGTTGATGAAACGTGGTTCCCATCCGCATGCCTCCCGGTCTTATTCCTTCGGGTTTACACTGGATATGGGGTATGTGGTTGGAGCTGTGGGTGGTGCAGCGCAAGCCATCCATGGTCCCTCTGTAGGCGCAGGCGTCCTGTGGCTTGCCACAGTGACAGGCAAATCCGAAACCGGATGCCGCCAACCATATATATATATATATAGTACACAATCTGTGGTACAGATATTGTGCCATCGGAATCATGGCTGAATAGGAAAACAATATGAATAATAAGAAAAGAGCAACAACAACAAAAGCTTTTTTGTCCAATTTACCACTCACAGTTTTTGACATTTTCTTCAGTTTGTTTTTTTAGGGGAGCAAGAAGGGACACCGTAACACACCTGTGCACACGTCCGCCATTGACATCGATCCTGAGCCATGGCTTCCAAGTTCTTCAACCAGCAACTATCCGCATCTCTCAGACCCCAACCAGGTAGTCGACAACAACCGGCCGAGGCCAACTGTGTCATCAGCTTTTTCATGCGGCTTCTGCTTGTAGGCTTCCCACCAGACCGTCTCTTCCAGTCCTGTTCAGCAACCGCAAACAACGCACGACGCAAGTAACGCTGGACAGGCATGCGCAATACGTATCCCAACCACCGCAGTTGATGCAGTGAGACGAGCTCCTCGAGCGAGTGGCTTCCACGTCCCAAGACACGCTGTCTAACTACCACATTACTTACGTGGTGCGGCCACCATACACGGGCAATCGACTGCAGACAGCGGTGCTCGAAGACGGATGGCCTGCGCAAGTCATCTTTACGAATGGGCCAGGTCTCGCATCGGTACAACAGTACAGCATGAACAGTTTCACAATAGACCCGCTTTTTGATGGACAGACGAATGTCGTGGCGACGCCACAAGTGGCTCAGCCTGGGAAAAGCGACGCGTGCTCTCAAGATGCACATCGAAATCTCATCTCCAACAGCCCCGCTAGCAGTGATGCAACTTCCCAAGTAGACAAAGCTCTCCACAACCTCTAGTGTCTCACCACCAAGAGTGAGTGCAGGCAGAGGCACGTGCCACTCTTGGAAGAGAGCCTTGCATTTGGATGGCGAAAAGTACATACCATACTTTGATGCTTCAGTCGCCAAACGGTTTAATGCAAGTTGCACGACGTGTGGATCGTCACCTAGCAAGACGATATCATCAGCATGGTCCAACTCAACAACTCGACTACCTGGGAGGGGCTCAACGCCAGCGTTCAACGAATCTCTCAGAGCGTTCTTTAGAAGATCCTCAATGTCAAAGTTGAATAGGAACGGAGAGATAGGGCATCCTTGTCGAGCTCCACTGGAGACCACAAAGATAGGCGAAGGCTTGCCATAAGCCCTAACCCTGCCGGAGGTCCGACTATAGAGAGCGCGCAGTATGGAGACGAACTTCTCGGGGATACCATTCCTCAGTAGGCAGTGCCACAGTACCGTACGATCGAGCGAGATTTTCGCGAAGCCTCTATTGATACTGCGTTTTCACCGTTGGGTCCTCCAACTTATGAGTATTGAGTCGGGGTTGCTTGACCCTGCGTGAACCGCCGAAACGCATACAAATTATGGCACGCACCAGTGCATGATCGGTGTTAACACAAGTTGATCAAAATGATCGGCAATCGCATACGCTGCCGCGGCACCTGCGACTTATGGCTAGGTGATCAATTTGTGACCAGCGCTGGGTTGACGATGGAAGACGCCAGGTGGCATAGTGGCATCCATGGTGACAAAAGCCCGTACTGGAGAGGAAATGTTGGTGCTAGCACAAAGACTGAGCAGTATGTCTCCGTTGTCAGAGCGAACATCATCATACCCGTGCGGTCCACCGAGATGGCGTTCACATGGCAGCAGCTGATCAATACCTGTGTTTAAGTCTCCCGCCATAACAATGATGTCTGTTTTAGGCGCGTTTAGGAGCTGCTCATGAAGATGTTGATAGAACTGATTCTTGACTACATCTGAGCTGCAGTCAGTGTGCGCGTAGGCGGAGATCACGAAAGGAACACGCTTGTCTGCGCCATGCCTGCTAACCTTACAATGGCCACGAAGCCTCACAGCGCATAGGCGACTGTTGACTGGAATCCAGTCAAGGAGGGCGGCCTCGGCTCTGGCACTGAGGGCGATTCCAACATAAGGTTGCCCAGATGCGGCGGACTCAGCATCACCAGAAAGGCGAAGATAAAACCGGGGTGGTCTGGAATCGTCATCATTGCTTCCCCGTAAAGTACTGAGTAACCTAATTATGGGAGTAAGGCTCATCAAAGTTGAGACAGGTGCTCGAAAAGGAGCGTCCGTCAAGGACGAAACAATGCCACCTGAAACGATTGGGTCTTGTTGGGTCCATCGCTGACCATCTGCGTGAGATTTGTCACTGGTCTCCATTAAGTATGGGAGCGGTGTTGTTTACGCATAGCTTAGAGATCTTCTGCATCTGGATAAAAGGTATTCCACTTTATTTGATTCGCTCAGTTCTCTTATTCTGTTGCATATTCTCTGCCAATTTTGAGTGTTGACTTTCCCTCAACTTCTATGTTGGTTGTTTGAGATCCCCGGTGTGGCTGCGCTCGGTGTAAATGTTGACAAGGTGCTTACCTGTCTAACACCGGCCACCACGATTACTGGCTCCAGAAGACTGTGAATCGTTGCTGGGTATGCCTAGTACGTATGCTTCTTCAAATCAGATAGACAAGAATGCTGCCGTGGTGCATGTTGTAGGAGAGTGGGACGGTTCCGTTGATGACACGTGGCTTCCATCCACATGCCTCCAGGTCCTATTCCTCCAGGTTTACACTGGGTATGGGTTGTGTGGATGGAACTGTGGGTAATGCAGCGCAAGCCACCCCTGGTCAATCTGCAGGGGCGGGCGTCCTGTGGCTGTCCTATGGAGGCCGCAATGACAGGCAAATCCGGATCCGGATGCCGCCAAACATTATCAACGAAGTAAATGAACGCATTGTCTGTGTACTTGTCCCTAAGCCTAAATGCACCACCTAACTGAACTCTCGAATGTCTTGCTTAAGCATACGTATCCACAGTGGGCAGAACTGTAGCTGGGTTGTTGGCACTGCGTAGTAGCGTACTGATCTCATGGGGGGGGTGCATTGCGGCAGCAATTCTACAGTCGGTTGGAGCATGCCCTGTGACCGAACTACCGTCCTTTGCGCTGCTAGGTGCACTAGCCGCTGTTGACATTGTCCAGCATGTGATGAGAGGTTAGAAACTGCAGTAGCCAACCGAAGTGCAGATCATGGCCGCATGATCCCCCTCGCACGGGAATCGTCAGTAAGCACCGTGAGAAGCGTTCTGATCCGCACTTTGAGCTACATGGGCTTGGGAGCTCTGGGTTGTCAATCTAAGGCACCACACGAAAGTAACAACATTAACGTATCATGACAAAAGACGAGACTAGCGATGAGTTCACTAGAGAAAATCGCCTGTCGTTTTTATGTCAACTAGATTTGTGATAGAAGCCCAGCTTAAGTTTATCGGTTTTGAAGGGCTCCGCTACAAAGCGAGCTGTACACAGGTGGCTGTTCACAGGAGCTCAAACATACAGCAAAGCTTCAGTATTGGGGCGGAAAAGGATGTCCCTGTCTGCCTGATTAGTGGTTGATGTATCAGCATTCCCGGACTTATATAACCATAGAAGATATGGAAGAGTAGGCATGATCTGTTCGGCATTCAGCTGAGGATCGCGAGCTCCAACGTAGGTGATGAAGCCTACTATAACCCCCACAGGACCCACCGAGTGTGCAAGTGTTGCCTGCTGTCTTGTCTGTTTTACATTACGCAGGCTGAATCATTCAAAGTGGTTTGCGGCTTAACATGAAAGCGACCTTGTTATCAAGGGACTGCTGGGCACTGTGGTAACGTGGAGGTTTGTAATTGGAGTTTAGTGATATTGCGCTTGATGCCAAACATGCTGGTGGAATGGAAGTCAAAACGGACATCAAGAAGAGCGCAGTGGAAACAAATAGGAAGTTAAAAAGTAGCCTGTTATCCCTTATTCATCATTTAAGTGCCCAATATTAAGTGATCGCATAGCTCAATTGGTTCCATCGCAATGATGTTGGACCTTACCGTGGTGCGCTGGTTTGCGTGCCTCAGAAATCCATTGGTCTATGCTGGATGGTGCTTTTCGGTACCTTCAGAGTCACTCATACCAGATTGGTCAATCGTTAGAGGCCAGGCAAACTTAGCCTCCTGGTCCTCCAGGTTGTTGTTTGAAATGAGGGTGGCTCTTTATTCCTTAAAACGGACTCCTTGTAGCCCGACGCCAAACCCGTTTCCTTGCGGTCAGGTTTTTGAACCACTAATCTTTCTCCTGTCTGGGCCTGCTCAAGCAATACTATGAATGTATCCTCAAACAATTTTCTGATGCTCTGGCCACGGCAGAGGATAATCAACGGTGCCCTATTTGCTGCATTGATCAGGGTGGATAGGGGTTTGGATGCTACTGCTCAAGCGTTCCCGTCTTCTTATTCCCCCTCTGTCGCTTTTTCACATTTCTCTCCCCTTTCTAACTTCTATTTTATCACCCATTTTCAATCTCCTAATTCTTGCCACTTCCCCGCCATGCTTTGATAGGCTTTTACCTTCTAGTTTCAAGTCACATGCGAATGCGGAGCGTCATTCCTGCCCTGTCGACAAGCCCATATCCAGGCAAGCGATCAAACCCAGTTTATCGGCTTCCATTTGGAGTCCTTGATCTTCCTGCAGATTAGCATGCCTCGTTGTACGCAGATTGCTACAGATCGGTTAAAAGGCAGCACTTGCCCGAACATTGGAGACCCTGTCAATTGATACCTGCTGCTTATCGGAGACCCGCCTGCAAGACTCGAGCTCTGTGCTCACTTTGCGATCCCCTTCAGGTAACCTCAGTAGTACTTTCTTATTGCGCCTATCCGATGATGATGCATCTTCGAGCACCGGCCAAGCCTGTACTTCCCTGTGTCCCCGGGCTGAAACTGCTCTTGTAGATTTGATCCCCATCACTAGTCGGATGTGTGCGGTCCGATTGGCTGGCTCGTTCAAACCTTCGAAGTCGCGTGTGACTAACAGTTGTCTGTTCGTTATCACTGTCTACGCGTCCACAAACTCTAGCGATGATACAGTAAAAGACGACTTCTATCGCCAAATTAACGAGCAGCTTCGCCTTAGAAAAATCACGAACTCTGTAGTGCTGGCTGGGGATCTCAACGCACAACTTGGAAAATTATCCACTGATCTACTACATTTGGGCGGTCAACATGGTGTAGGCTCCCGTAATGATACCAGTGAACGTTTACTTCATTTGTGTGAAAATGCTCGCTTATTTCTTGCGAGAACTACTTTCCGACGCACCGCCCGCCGGAGGGTGGCTTGACCTCCACCAGCCTCGAACCAGCCATGGACGCAAATCGATCACATTGCGATCAGTTACCGATGGAGAGTCTGCGTCCAGAACTCTCGCTCGATTTGGAGCACATGTATGGACACCGACCATGAACTTGTATGTGCTGATCTGCGGATGCGTTTTGGCGAACGCCCACGACGACGCTGTGAGCGTATTGACACCAGCCAACTGTTCTGAATGCCTATCAAAGTACGCTGACATGCGAGTTGAGTAAGCGCTCATTGGATACAATTGAAGCTCACTGGTCGCATGTTCACCAGGCCTTACTAGCAGCAGGGAAATCCTCATGTGGTAAGTTTAATCGCCAACATGGCCATTGGGTCACTTCGCAGTCTCTAGAACTTGTCGAGGCTTGCCGTCACATGCCGGCTGGAAGCGAACACAATGAGACTCGCAGGAACCTCCGGGCAAAACTCCGTGCTAGCCGGAAGAGGTCGCGAATCTTGGTGGTCTTATCGTGCGTCAGAGAGGGAAATGGCCGCTGGCTTTGGTAACCATCGGAAATTATCCTGTCTGATACGGGAAACGGACTGCAGGAGATTTGGTGGAAGTGAAACTATATGTGACGAGAGTGGTCAGCTTATTCACGACTTGTCAAAACGTTTGGAGCGTTGGGCTGAGCACTTTTAGAAGCAATTTGATCTGTCGGAATTGTCAGGTTTCTCCCCGGCCGATGATCGCCCTGCCCCCTGGGTTGTCCCTTTGGATCTGCCTTCTCTCTCGGAAGTGGAATGTGAGGTTGGGTTACTGAAGTTAACCAAATCCGCGGGACCAGATGATCTACCTTCAGTCCTCTTCATATTCGGGGGACCTGCTCTTGTGTTGAGTTACATGAGTTACTAGTGAAACTGTGGGAGCAGGAAACTGTCCCAACCGACTGGAGCCGTTCCGTCGTACTTCCAAATTTCAATGGTGGCTCGCGTTTGGAATGCGAAAACCATAGAGGAATCCGTCTGATCTCGATCACCTCCAAATTGCTTGCCTTTCTCATCCTTCACAAACTGACTGGCACTCATAAAAGCCAGATTCGTGAAGAGCAAGCGGAGTTTCTTCAAGATCGTGGCTGCATCGACCACTTCTTCACTTTACGTCAGCAGTTGGAGCAGCGTCATGTATATTGGCGGCCCACCGTGGTCGTGTTCCTCGATATCAAAGGTGCATTCGATCAGGTGGATCGATCTGCCCTTTGGTACTGTCTACTCAGGAAAGGTGTGCCCGAAAAATATGTAAATATTATCCGAGCATTATACGCGCGTAGCTCTGGCATAGTGAGGGCTTACAAGAAGCTGTCGCCACCCTACAATATCTCCAGTGGTCTGAGACAAGGATGCCCGTTGTCACCTTTCTTCTTCAAGTTTGGTATTGACGAAGACATGGAAATTGCGTACACAGGACACGATTGAGTGTGTGGATCTGCTCCCAGGAGAACGACTTCTTGACTTAGATTATGCAGACGACATTGCCCTCCTCTGTGACTGCTCACAAACGTGCCAAGCTGCACTGGACAGGTTAGCACTGGCTGTGTGTCACCTCGGGCCTTGCTTCGCCCCATCGAAGTGCAAATCGTTCCTCCCCGTTTGGCAGGGACCGCCTCCTTCGCTGACTCTTGGTGGGGATCAGCTAGAAGTCATTCAAAAATTCAACTACCTAGGGAGTTTTATCAGTGCCCGTGCGATTGAAGATGAGATCACGAACTGTGTAGTAAAAGCTCGAGACGCTTCTGCTAACCTTCGCCACTTACGGCGCCGGTACGATATCACTCGCCCTGAAGGGTAGAGTGTGCAATGCAACCGTACATTCGACCCTACTGTACGGTTGTGAAACCTGGTCCCTTAGACCAGCGAACATAAAGAGCCTAGTTAGGTTCTAGCAACGGTGCCTTCGCAGTTTGGCTCACATCTGGTAGCAACACCGAGTGAACAACGAGCGTAGTAGACGGCTGGTAGTTACCGGAACGATGCCCATCCGTTACCGGTAGCTCAGCTGGCTTGCATCTGTTGCATTTTCTCCTTTTTTCTTTATTGCGACACAGTAGCTGAGGTGTTTCCCACCTCTAGCTAACGTGTATGATGAAACGAGTATATGTGTGCACGTTGAGGGTTGCCAGTTGAACTGCATTCCAGGTCACAGTAGCAAAGATGGCAGACTTCGGGGCTGGCACGTCCCTGTCGAGGACTGTGTTGTTGAGTTGACGGATGGTGAGAGAACATCTTCATCGGCGGAGGTACGGTTGTTCACGGTTGAAGAACCAAGTAACAGTGAGGATGAGTGATACAAGGAAGGAGGGTATACATTGGTGGCATGTATTTGTAAAGTTGGCGTAGTTGTAGGACAGTGGATCATGAGAGCGATTAAATTGCTGAAGCGTCCAACAAACTGGATCCAGGCGCTATCAGGTGAGCCAGCTTACAAGAACTCCCCGTTGGTCGTCTCAACTAGGTTGTTCAAAATGTAGTGACGTGTGATAGTACGTGTTAGTTCTATGTGTTCCTCAAGATATTCAGCGTTACACACTTAGTTATAAAGTATGGTGGCATGATCGGTTAGCCTTAGTGGGGTGTCTATAAATGGCCTGTCGATCATGAGTTCCACATTTGTAAGGACCAGGTCAAGTACCGATGGTTTCTTATCAGCTTTGTACCTGGTAGGTGAGGTGATGTGATTGTAGAGCGGGATACTTGCGATAAGATCTTGCAATTCGGCCTTATATGTTTCGCCGGGAGATGCCGAGGTTTCGAAGTCATGCACGTTGAAATCGTGGGAGATAAGAACGTGGCTGTAAGTTGAGAATAAGCATTTCCTCAGTGATGATATTAGGTGGGAATCCATCTCTGGAGTGGACGATGAGGAGCGCTATACGGCTGCCATGAAGCAGTTGTCGTTGTGTCTGAGACGCAAACGGCACCATAGCGAATCGGTGACCCGTGTCTCCGGATCATCCAGTGGTTCACATTGTAAGTCTTTCGATATTAGGATAACACCACCTCCCCTGCTGGGACAATCATGTCGGAGAAAGGACATTCCCTGAATCGCGATCTCTGCATCGGTAACCCTTGAGTGCAACCAAGTCTCGGTTATGGAGATGAAATTCCAAGCGTTTGTTGCCTGGCGCAACCGAAGCTCAGCGCTTTTGCTGAGGAGGCCTTGGGCATTCGTGTACACGCAGGAAACTGTTTCGGTTCTCAGCAACGATCCGAGGCACTTGTGGCTAGGATGATAGGTTGTGCCGACCGTTGTATGGTCGGGCGCTGGCCGTTTTTTGTGGTCTTATCGGCGAGTCGCTTGGAATTGGGTTCGGTGGCATTGTGATTAGCCCCTCTGACAACTCAGTTTGCACAATGCATGGGGAGTGGCTGCAGCATTGTGCAGGAAGATCCTCACTTCCTTCAGACTTGCTTCCGGTGTGAATTTCGGATAAGATCACTCCTTCGTTTGCCTGCTGTGGTGGTGCTTTAACTCTGACGACAGTTTCGCTCGCCGCTATGAACCGGAGTTCGGTTGGCAGTCTGTTCCGAAGTGAATGCCAGCGTTCCAGTAGCGTAAGTGCCATCTGCCTAGTTTTTAATACAACCTTAATTATCCTTGGGCCACACCCTTTGTAGCTTTCTGATCTTGGCAGTCTCGAGAGAGAAGTAGCAACGACGTTGTGTGCCTTTGCTTCGAATTCATCGTGCTCGTGAGACTGGGGTCACCGTGGCTGCGGTGTTTAGCCGGAACTCTTCTAAGTTCTAACCCGCTCGCTTGCGCTCGCTCCAGGGAACCTCTGGAAAGACGCGGACCAGATCGATTTCGTTCTGGAAACGAGCAGTCGAAAGCAACGCTGCTTCTACTTCATCCACAAAGTTTAGCACAACCCGAAGAAGCCTGGTTTCGCCATAATGCTTGGAATTCGGGTGGCGGGTGATCCTCGTCAAGTTGGAGGGTTTAGTCAGAATACCGAGGAGGTTATTTATGGCATTCCATTGGTTCAGGTCATCTACCTGTTTCCCTTTCAAAGAATTAATAGTAATAATATAATAATAATAATAAGGTATATTTCACGTAGTACCGAGAAACCGAGCCCACAAATGGACGGATTATATTTACATTCCAACGTGCTCAGGCATGCGAGGCTGTCAATTGTTTGGGTTTTTACTGGGTCACAATAGAGATGTTTTTGCAAATACTTTCATTTGAGACTTTTGTCGCCGTATGCTACCATTTCGCGAGCATTCTCATTTGGTTGTTTTCCGTGCAGCTTGGTAATGCAATGATGGCGGTGGTTTGATGGGGGGGGGTAGGGAGTATGAAAAGGAGCAAACAGTTAGATTCACCAATCAAAATCAGATGAGTAATACACAATCTTACTTAATAGACTGGAATAATACAGTTGGAGCTATTTGTGAGTAGCAAGTTAGGGAGTTGCGAAAATAAGGAAAAGACTATATTAAGGTAACTCCAGTCGATCATCAAACTTGTTGCCTTATCAGAAGAATAAAAGCAGTATTCACATCGTAAGGAGTTAAGGCATAGCGTAGTGTCTAGATATTCCTTGGTCTAATTATGGAGTTGAACTAATCAAGTTGTGTTTTGGGCTGCCGGATGGTCTATACTGGGTGAGCTCAGTTGCCTCCCTTTCAGCCTTCACTTGTAGTTGAATAGTTAGGACGTGTGTGACTATGCACGGTAAAAGTTATGTTGAAAAGGGAGAATTAAACGGATAAGTAGACCAAGAAATAAGCGCCTATTCACTGCAGTCAGGACTTATTCAGTGGCTCGTAATCTTAAAGAAGATGCCAAAGGAAGGGTGATTAGGAAAGTGTGCAATAGTTATCAGATTCTTGGTGTAGAGATATAGAGGAAATGCACCACAACTAAGAGCGAGGTTATGGTCTAAGGAATATTTTAAAGACTAATATCGGTACGACAGTAGAACGGTAGGGGCGAAGTAACTAGGAACCAGGAGCAGGACAAATTCAGTGCAGTATGAAGTAGGATAAGAAAAAACAAGTGAAGTAATACGATCATTCGTGGAACCGTTTCGATGTTGACTCAAGAACGTTGGTACATGTTATAGATAGGGCATCCAGTTTGGAAATAGATGGGTGTTGCCCTTCCCATCTATTTCCATTCCAGATACGGTCCTCGAGATCGGAATGACCGAGGTTTACCTCAAAGTGAACCGAGGTCTCTATAGAGGTTGCGAGTCGCAACCCAACCACACAGCGTGTTCCTTAAATTCTGCTTTGAAAGGCATGCAGTTGTTTCTGAGTGTCTTTCTTGGGAGTGTGGACAGTAGTTGGGAGACTCAGCGATTTGCTGTGCATCCGTGCAGCGTTGCCTTTCCCATTAGTTATAGGTGTGGTTATAGAAACAGCAACGACTAATTTTGCAGTGCACTTTGATGCAACAACGGCCCAGCTGCCACTGGAGTTTGCATATTTCCTGGGTTTCGGCGATGTCTGGTGGGAGGAAGTGGGTTTGGGGGAAATTGTTGTATATGGGCTAGGGGTTAGGTATTCGGGAACGCTTGGGCGATTTGGATTCTTGGCAGTGTTTGCAGGTGCAATTTTATTAGTGTAGCATCCGGCGTTGTTGTGTTGGCTTGCAGTTCGATGGAGGGGCCTGTGTCAGACATTCTGCTATGCTTGTTTCCAGAAGCTATTTTCGTGCTTAGCATCTTCCCAACTACATCCGTAAGCCTTTCATACTTCTGGGGCAGTGCAATTACGATTTTAAGTAGTCGGACATTATTACACTTCGCACAGAACCAAAATGAGTCAGGCCTGCTGCTGATTAGCCTGCACTCGCTTGGTGTGATTTTCCCGCATATCGCATGGAAATAGGTTTGGCAACTTCCACAGAAAATTCCTATTTTGACTATTTATTGCACGTTCCACAGGCGCCTTTAGGCACCGCGGCTGGGTTATTTGCACTCATCAGGGCATGTGAACCTGTGATGGATTGATCCGACGTCAAGGTCAGCCCGCCGAGACAATGGCTGTCTCAATGTCTCACTTGCGGCCGCGCGCAGATAGTGGGATTCGGCGGTGCACGCACAAGCACACGAAGGCGCAGCTTGTATTGATGGGGTCGCGTTACACGACGATGCACACGGGGCGTTGGCAAATATCCTAAGTGCCTCGAACATGATGTTTAGTAGGTGAATGACGCAAAATATCTCGTAACCTTGTTATGCTGCCGCCTGTAGGAATGTTTGCAGGGTCATTTGAGAGTCCTCAGCTTCTTCTACCGAATGAGACCAAAAGTATCCAGGAAAAGCTCGGGAGTGATGTGCTTTCACAAGCAGAATTCGACGAATGTGCCGAAACTGAGTACGGGAGTAACAGTATGATCCACACAAGTTAGATCCAAGAGAAGGAAAGCACTGAGTAGCGCTCGTCGAACTGGTTCGAAAGAGCACACGCACAAGAATGTGTGTGGTGAACTGGAATGACCACAGCGAGTGAAGCGAGAGCCGAGGTAAAGTGCGGCCGTACGGATAACGATCCCCCGTCGAGGTTTTTGCTCCTGAATTTTCGAGCTTTTCTCTATCAATACGGCAAACTGCTATGGCATCCAGGTGCATAGATTATGGCAAGCGCGTCATCTCCCGCTCAAATGCTGTTCAATGTCTGGTGGGAGCACCGCGTGAGCAATGCACGTGTTCGGCGTAGCGAGCGGATGATCTTATAGAACTAGGGAATACTAATCCGAGACAGTGCGCGTGGTCGAGTCAGAATACCAGAAAGTAAATTAAGTCGAACACAGCGAGCTATATTCGAGGGGCTACAAGAAGAGGTGCACTGATGATGCGAGACTTGAGCGAACGTCAGTGCAGTAACGCGCCGGGCAGAAGAGTGCGAAGGGATATGAACAGAAGGTGAGGAGCAGTAAAACAAGAACGAATATTTCACGACCGATAAGTAATTCAATTGTACATAAAATATATGGATTATATCTTGGGCACTGCAATGTGTCGGGATCTCACCACTACATGTCTAAGCAAGCCACAGATTCTCCGGATCCGCTGGGAGGCGCACCACTGACGAGACCCATGAGGTCGAAACGCCGAAGTCTGGTGCTTTTCCAAACTAGCCTAAGCCTGCTGATTGGGAGTGACGATGATGAATTAGCTGAATTATACCAAAATCAACACTACTACTTATCATTCTAGGTCGTTTGGCGGTTGAAGCATCTAAGTATGACATGAGCTGCGCCCCATCGAAGTGTAAAGTACTGCTCAAGAATTGGCATTCACCTGCTCCCGTGCTCACTCTAGAAGGTGCACAACTTGAACAGGTAGATAGTTACGTCTACCTTGGGAGCTGTGTTTCTGCTGATGGCACTATCAGCAAAGAAGTTTCTCTTCGCATCGCTAAAGCCTGATCATCATTTGCCAATCTGAGGCACTTGGGGCGTCGTCGCAACGTCTCATTCTCGCTAAAGGGCCGCGTTTACAACGCATCTGTTCACTCAGTGTTATTGTATGGGAGCGAGTCTTGGCCGATTCGCGTGGAAGACATGCGTCGTCTTTCTGCCTTCGATAAGGGTTGCTTAAGGAGGATTGCTCGTGTTTGATGGCAACATCGAGTTAACAGTAATGACCTTCGACGTCGCATTTTGGGAAATGCGAGTATTCCCTTTAACAAACTATTTTTGCTGCGCCAGTTGAGATGGCTCGGTCACGTCCTACGCATGACACCTGAGCGTCTACCGCCTCGCACTCTATTCGCTCCTCAAGGACTTGGCTGGAGGCGACCACTTGGCGATAGCACATGAAATCGCTGACGTGTCTGGCCGCTGTTGGACCTGTAAGTCTTCCAGGATGAGGACCCAAACATGACGAGTGCCAATAGCTTAGCACTTGAAGACATGGACCGTAATCGGAATCAGCGGAAGAATTGTGCACAGAATTGTATTGATTCACATGTTTAATACTTCAAGCATTAAAAATGACAAAACGGAGAAAAATCGGCGTGTGAAAAACGAACTAACAATATTTTGTTTTACTTTTTGTCAAACTGGTCCTTTCTTCCTGCGGCATAGTAGCTGAAGTGTGTTTTGCTCACCTTCAGCTACTATGTCACGATGATTTTGACTCGATGACTTCCTCTTCTCCGCTGATCTCCATGGTTTTTATTGGCTCTATGTCTAGTTGCTAGACAGTTGAGACTACATATATGGTTGGCGGCATCCGGTTTCGGATTTGCCTGTCACTGTGGCCAGCCACAGGACGCCTGCGCTTACAGAGGGACCATCGGTGGCTTGCGCTGCACCACCCACAGCTCCATCCACACACCCCATATCCAGTGTAAACTCGTAAGAATAAGACCGGGAGGCATGTGGATGGGAGCCACGTTTCATCAATAGAGTCGGCCCACACTCCTTCACAGGCAAACACTCACACTGTACTTGGGAATCAAGTGCACACAAGGCGGTGGCTAGACCGTAGTCCGCTCCACACTTAGTGCATTGAACCACTCTTCGACAATAGCACGACTACAAGGACCGTGCACCCCGTCCCCTTCAGCAACGACCAACTGTCTCCTGGAGTCAGATGGACGAGGTAGTGGGTAATAGACAGGTAGGCACCTTGTAAACATGCACATCAAGCGCAGCCACACCGGGGATATCAAGCAACAGCCAATCAGTTGAAACGACAAGATGAAATAAAATAAATCCAGTAATGCATACATATACGGTGGCATAACTCTTCGCGAAATTAGCATATGAAGTAAGTTGGTTAGCAACGAATTCGCGATAAGTACAAAATGTCCACAAGTTACTTAAAAATGCTACAAACGCAACAAAGTTAACGAAGATAAGCATAATTGCCGTAAGCAACGTGGAAATCTAATAGAACATTATTCCGGTAGGCAGAACAAACCAAGTAAAGCGGAATGAAATTTATCCAGCTTACATAGGCCTAGTTTATGTGTAAGTTGGTTTAGCCCAACTGCGGTGAAGAAGCATCAGGAATGCAACATCAGCCTCAGCATGGGGCATATGAGACTACATACATTCATACATGGTACAACGGGACCTTAAAGGTTAAATGTTTTTTCTATTTATCCAAAATAGTTTTAAGATAGATTTTCGAAGCGTTCGATCGGTAAAATATGTTAGAAAGGTGGGGAGTTTAACAATAAGATGTGAATGGTTATTGAAAAAAAATTTACGTGGAACCGTCTACTGGGGACCTGCTTCCATGCTGAGTAGTCCCTCGAAGTTTTCTTCCACACTTTCGCACCCAGTTTGGCCTTGTGCCGGTGCGTCGGTTTGTCTTCTGGACAATTGTTATATAGAGAGAGGAATTGGCTCACAGTGAGAAATAAGATCTTTCTATGTTTTTACTCTTTTAAGCCGTTTAGCTTGTTTCAGCTACTTACTGTTTCTAGCCTGGGTACAGGCAATGGGCCGCCTGAACCACGGCAAAATGGGGGACGGTAGTCGCGCCGAAAACAAACAACCAACAAATACGATTTTTTAATGTTTCATTCACTCCTTTTGCGTTTTTTCCCGTTTGAGTATTATGTGATACATGAAACGCCAGAACAGCACTTTTGACGCAGATGTCTGTTGCGGGCCGTAACATCCAACATTTCCAATCACTGGGAGGCGGACTGGTCCTACTAATGCTAAACTTGAGCTTGCTTTGTTCATGCTCCTTTTTCCCTTGATTGGTTGTTCACTGCGATACTTTCGCATTCATTTCCGGGAAGCGCGAATGACGTTCGACAGGGGGAAACGATACACTTGCATGCGCGATACGTGGCCGCACCAACGCATACGGTGTCGTCGAATCACGGTCTGCAGACAGGGTCTGTTCGCCCCAAACCCGTGCGGTGGCCGAGTGGTCTGCGCGTTTGGTTTGCAACCATAAGGTCACCGGTTCGAATCCGCGTAGGGGTGGGCGTCCTCGCGGTATACTCAGCCCACGCGCGACTGGTGGTGGCCGCGCTGCAGCGAAGCGCCGTTACGTTGTATAGCTGACACATTAATTAATTAATAAATTGCTTACGTTGTTTTCACCACCCACGAACGATAATTCGCAGTCGTTTGTCATAACTGCCAATCGTTTCGTGTCTTTTGAACGAACAGGTTAGGTCTCATGACTGGACTGAACTGTATGGACGGAGGAATTGCACATCCTGACTTTTGACTTGAGATAGATATCACAACGACGCCATAGGTGTCTCAGTCTGATGAATGCAGTGCTGGTCTTTGCGATCCGTTTTGAGACCTAATCTCCAACACTACCGTCAGCCGTGATGCAATTCCCTAGGTAAGTGAAGTAAGGGACTTGTTCCAGAATCTCGCCAGCAATGGTGAACGCAGGCACAGGTACTTGGCAATGCTGCACTCGTGTTTTACATTTGGTTGGGGTGCAATACAGGCCATACTTGGACTCCTTTACCGCTAAGGGGTTCTGGACGGCATGTGGATCGACCCCGACCACTCAATATTGTCGGCGTAATCCGAATCCGCGACCCTGTCGCTATTTGTCGTTGGACAACACCATCGGTGACAAAACTGAGGAGGAAAAGTGAAAGAGAGTAACCTTGGCGTGCACCGCTGATGACAGCTTGTGAGCTGCTGGGACGAATACCTTAAATATCACGGTTGTTGCTCCTCGGTGGCGTAGTTCGAGATTTTGACGCAGTGTGAAGATTTGGTCAATGCAACTTCGGCCTGGACGAAGCCGGATTGTCCATTTCAGAAATAAGCCTGTTTGGTCACCGAAAGCCTGAGAAGTGGAACTGACACAAATATATTGAACACAACAGAAATCAACGAAGTTCCGCGGTGATAGGCATAGTCTTCTCGGAACCTTTCTTGTGGATCAGGACTACGACAGACTCTCTCCGTGAGTTGGGAACCTTCTCGTCAGTCCAAACTTTCTTGAGCAGTCATAGGACTTTGTTGACAAGCGCATTCGCGTTATATTTGGATAGAGGCGGAGAGAGGCTGTCAGAATCAGAGGTTTAAGAAATTTCAAAGATTGGATTGTGCTCCGAATTTCTGCTTCGGTAAAAGGATCTGTGGGGACAGACCAAGCACCATCCAATGGAAATGGAGGTGTCACAGAGCACTGCGCTGGGTAATTGAATTGGAGAGCAAAGTGCTCCATCCAGCGATTAAAGCGTCCGCAAAAGTTTGAGATTTCCGTACCGTGTAACTCACGGATTATCTGACTGATATCGTGTGAATTTCAACCGGTGGTCCTGATGAAGCGAAACAAGTGTAGTAGTTTCCAACCTATGCGGCGGCTTCCATCTCAGCTTCTCATCTCGATCACCAGGATTCACAGTCAGAGCGCAGGATTGCTTGCAGCTGTTAGAAAATAGACTGGTGGAGTTCGTTGTGTTCCGTACTGGCAGGCACAGCTCTTTGACGTTCTAGCTGTTCCGATGATATGGCCGAGATTTAGCTTTTAGCAAGGCAGTGGGTGAGGTCGCAGCTGGACAAACCTGCAGACAGCATGGTTTGTTGCAAGCCTGATCATTGCTGGTCAACATCCAGGGCAAGGAAGAGAGCGAGATTTTCACGAAGTCCCTTTTACTCTTCCATTTGCACCGTTGGATCCTCCAAATTGTAGGTTTTCAATCAGGTTCGTTCGGCCTTAGGTGGGCCACCGAAACGCATGCAAACTGTCACATGATCGGCTTCAATGCAATTTGACCGAAATGATCTACTGTCGCGTACGCTGCCGCACCACCTTCGAATTGTGGCTGTGTGATCACTTTTTGACAACGCTGGGTTGACAATGAAGAACGCTAGGTGGCATAGTGACGCATAGAGTGAAGAAAGCTCGTACTGGGGAGAATAGTTTTCTTGTTAGCACATAGACTGAGCAATCTCTCCTCATTGTCAGAGCGATCATCATGCTACCCATGCAACCCCCAGGTGACATTCACACGGCAGCAACAGACCGACATGTGTGTGGAAGTCTGCTGTCACAACAATGATGTCTGGAAATTATTGAGAATACCTGTAGCTCGGGGTGTGGATGAGAGAATTGTCCTGTTCTCCGAACCTAGTTTGGTAACGAAATGTCTGCAACCGAAATGCTTGGCTCGGAGAACAGGACAATTCTCTCACAATGATGTCTGTTCTAAGCACCTTTAGGTGGAGCTCTTAGATAAAACTTGTCCTTGATTGTATCCGAACTGCTGTCGGCAGGCGCATAGGCGGAGTTTACAGAGGATCATGATTATCGACTTGACGTCTGCTAGTCTTGCAAGAGTCACGGAGTCTTATGGCAGAAAGAAGACTTGATTGGAATCCAGTCAAGTAGGGCGGCCTCGCCTCTAGCACTTCGTGCAGCAGACTCAGCGTCACCAAAAAGACGATGGAAACTGGTTTGTGGATGCATTGGTGACGGCAACTGGTAGTCCGTGTTGGAATGCTGGAGCCGTGTCTAGATTATGCAGCAGGCGTCAATCACAAGATTCTCCAAGATGCGTGCCAATTCAGCTTGTCCGATCCGCGGTATAGTACACACCTTGGACACTGCTAGCTCGAACCGAGGTTTAGATTGTGCAAGTGACGATGGGAGATTTTACAGCTGGTGGTTCCTTGTGAAGCACTGTGTGTTTGTGTTGGCAGATGTTAGTGGGGCAAGTTCACCGGCGGAGGTAGGGTTGTTCACCGATGAAAAATGAGGTAACAATGAGAGTGAGTGATGCAAAGGGAGGGGAGGTAAGTGGATGGCGGGTGGTTGCGAAGTCGGTTTGGTAACAGGAGAGTAAACCATCATATGAGCGAGTGAGAGTGAGGTTGCGATTCCATGGTTCGCCATTAGGCGAGTTAGGATGTCTTAGGGAACCACCACCCAGAGTGTTTGGCCAAAGACCCTAACCCACAAGACAGCAGAGCGAGGTAAGGATTCACACCCATTGGGAGCCGATGCATGATCATTCAGTCCGAAGCGGGGTGTTCGTTCAGCGATGTGAAACCAGCATTGCAAGCGGAGTTTGGGAAAAAAATTGATCGGCAACAGACGCTAGAAAACTTGCACTCGGTAAAATAGTAGGGCTACAATGCGCCTTTTGGATCGTGATAAGCCCTACCAGGGACCCAGTTGTTGTACATCCGTTGTGATCTCGCTGGTAGCCTACCAGTTACTGTGGGTGACTTTCGAATGATTCCTTAAGTGTTTTCCAAGTTGTTGAGCCTTGAAATTTGCCCATCCGCGTCCATCGTCATCCTCATTGTCAATGGCCTCTATTATTGGCGTTTCACAACAATTTTGCATATGGCAAGCACCCAACTGACAACGCACGTACTCTCTTCCATTCTTTCTGCCCCTTCTGCACGGGGTATCGTTGGTCCTTGCGATACAAATGGCTGTCACTTCTGGTTAACATACTTAAGTTGAAGCCTGTGTCGTTGCATGCATCGTGTTTCGCCTCGGATGCACTCACGAACGTATCGATTATACAACCACCTGCTACAATAGCTTTTAGCTGTAATCCATCATATCGGCGTGGGTGGCCGATAAATCGGTCAGCACCGCGACTTCAGTTGCTTCGCAGCCCGTTTACTCCACACCACAATCAGTTTGTCACGTGTATAAAATGACTGTGCATTCAGGCGTCGCATGCCACATGGATCCAGCTTAATACTTATCCACTTTTGTCACCAAGCTCCGGTTAGACTACGAAGAAGAGGTTTTTGCCAATACTTGTTGGTGTATCAGTCTTTCGTAACCATCGGGCTAGTGAGTGTTAGCCCATAGCACTAGCGTGTGTTGCAGCGCATTTGAACACGGAATTCAGCGGCACTTTGTTACTTGAATTCTACGACAGAGGACATCTGATGGCACACTGTCTAGATGAAACTCTGTGCATATCATTCACCTCGTGTAATTTAAATGTCTCTCGATTCGAGGCCCATCGAACGTCACTAGCAGTGTAAGTGAGTTAGTCATGTATGATTTAGGGCCGTAATTGCATCCGACCCATGCAATCACCTTTACGCCCGGTCGAGCCAGGAAACATTGCACCCGGTCGTCTAATTAAGCACTGCTGACGCGTTTTTCTAACGCATTAATTGGGGGAACTGTTGATGGGACCGATTTATTAGTGCATTGTATGAGCAACAATATTGTACACCAGTTAAATTCGAATCGGAAAGACTGCTGGTTTTACTCATTTACTCGATTAATTATTCTTCCAACTTAACCTTCTTCATCTACTGTGGACGTATGTGCAAAAAATGACTGGAACCGACAACAGGCTGTGACAAATAGAAGAACTGGTTTCTTAGACTGGAGGGCTGACCTTGGAACCAGCAAGCGTTGAATGTTCACGGTTACTCGCATAGCTTCTCAGAGACCGCGAACCTCCTTGTGTTGTCACGTTGGCGGAGACTGCTGCCTGATAAAAGAGTAGGTGAGGGTTTCCGACCGAGACAGGACTGCATAGAACATCTTTTCAATCTGCTGTAACAGTTGTAGTAACGTCGCGCAGCGGCCAGCGCAGCTTCAGCATAAAACGCCGATGCGCTCTTGATGCGGACTCAGCCGAACATGGCGATACTGCTTCCTTTGCTCAGTAGGGAAAGAAACATTGATGGCTTTCAAAAGAGCCCTCCATTAAATATAGAAGTTTACTATATATATATATATATACATATATATATATATATATATATATATATATATATTTTGGTTCACGACATCCGGTTTCGGATTTGCCTGTCACTGTGGCCAGCCACTGGACGCCTGCGCCTACAGAGGGACCTTGTCAACATGCATATCAAGCGCAGCCACACCGGGGATGTCAAACAACAGCCAATCACTTGAAATGAGATTACCAAATAAAATATATCTGTTAAAGAATACGGCTATGCAGACATAACTCTTCGCTAAATTAGCATATGAAGTAAGTTGGTTAGCAACGAATTCGCGATAAGTACAAAATGTCCAAAAGTTACTCAAAAAATGCTACAAACGCAATAAAGTTAACGAACATAACCACAATTAGCGTAAGCAACGTGGCCATTTACTAGAAGACTAGTCAAGTAGGCAGAACAAACAAAATAAAGTGGAATGAAATTTATCCAGCTGTCTCGACCGCCTGACCTTGGTGTGGTTGAACAGGTCTCAATTCGTGTGCATGTTTTCACGTGTTTGTACCTCACGCCTGGCGCCAAGAACACTCATCAAGGTGAGCACTCAGACAGGCCTTGCTACAAACGATAAGAGAAAGACTAGCATTCCAATGATTCAACGTCGCCTATGTTGCGCAGACAATTGCAATAAACTCCTCGAGATCAGTGCAACTTGTTCTAGCTGCATTAGATCATACTGCTCGCAATGTGTAGGCAAATCCGTCCAAGCAGTGAGACAGATAAACCAAGTTGCTGACACAATTTGGTTTTGCCCAACATATCAAGTCAATCCGGTTGTCAACTGTTTATCTTTACTCATGAAAAAGTGCGATAGGATTGAGATAATCGCACATTTTGTAAATACTAAGATCGATCCCACGGAGGTAAATATGGCCAAACTAATACCTCAACCAGCCAAAGTAAGCTCTGAATCTAAGCCTGATAAGAGAGCTAGACGCTCCAATCGCACTGCAGTATCTGGGGCTCTAAATCCACTGGGTCATTTCACTCTCATAAGTGGACAAGCCTCAAACATGCCTGCTTCTACTTCTCCAACCATAGACGCTTCACTTGGAGATTCAACCATGACACCGACAGCTCAGAACCGAAGGCAATTCAGTGCAGATAACAAGCGGGTAACGTACGCATCGATTGCCTCGACAAACACACCGCGAGCGACACACGTAGTCCATCTTCTGTACCGAGCACGAGTGGCGCAAAGCAGCTTTCACCGTCAAATCCAGTGGTACCTTCTAAACAACCTGAATTGCCGGCAAAAACTATAAAGCCAACACTCGCTAGACAAAATCACGCTGCGTTAAATCTCGTGTGCACCAATGTTCCCGAGTCCAATTCTGGCACAATAAAATGCAAGTTGCAAGACGATCGCAACCAGTGGAGTTCCATCTGCGAGGCGATTGGCATTCGGGTTGAGCCTGCTATGCTGCAACGCGTATCGCGTCACCCGACCTCAGTGCACTCTGGTGAACCTCGAATTCTTCGAGTAACACTAGACTCAGCAGATGAGACAGAGGCTGTCCTGCTCTCAGCAGTTTGTCTTCGTAACTCACCGAGCAGAGTGCGCATATTACCCGATCTACCTTGGAAAGATCGCCCAAAAGAAGCAGTTGAGCAACGCGGCGTTCCTAATAGGGATAGCAAGAAAACAATATTTGTTCATGGTGTTTCCGAGCATCTGCATTCTTCCGATCACGATGCACAAACACATGAACGAGAGCAGTGGTGCTACATCCACGAAGCACTCTCTGTTTACAATGTTATTACCAAATCCCTGACAAGAGTTCCGTCATCACCTAACTACAAGGGCCGCGGTCCACGGCCAATGAAAGTAATATTACACTCCGAGGGAATGACGCAAGTTCTATTGAATAACTTTAAAGTTTCGAGCTAGGTTGCCAACAGAGATCCGGCTAAAGGCAGCAAGCGAACGGTCAAAAGTCGTAAGAAATTCGATGGAACTTGCAAACGCTGCAAATTCTTTATCTGCACAGTACTGCGGAGCGACCGACACAACAGCACCCACGGCACACAGGAGGACAGAGCACAGCACGAGTGCAACGTCTGTTCAGGAACGATCAATAATGCCATGCCACTTGACTGAAGTTCATAAACCAAAAAAGGATTAATGGCCGGCTACCTAACGGCCGGCTTAAAAACTAACACAAAGTTGACATCCATCAACGCACTCCTAACAACAAAAGCCCTATCGTGTATGTACATAAACGCTTAAGACCTAAGTAAGCTGGCCGAACTTAGAGAATTCCATGCCTCACAACCGCGGGGCCTCGTCATGATTACAGAGACAGGGTAGAACCCTGGGATACACGATTCTGAGATCAATTTACCCGGTATCTCGCTGCTTTGGACCAATAGAACCGGAGTGGGTGACGGTGTGATTTGTTATCATAATACAAACCTCCGATGTGAAGTTTTCGATCGGCCGGAAATCCGCGCTCCTGATTCGCTTTGGTGCCGCCTATGGTTGCGAAACAAGGGCACATGTCTACTAGCCGTGATTTACCGCCCACCGAACTCAACATCGGAAATGGACTCCAAACTGAATTACGTCTCTCAGTTTGCTTTGAACAAGTCCTACACTTACATTCTTATCGCTGGAGACTTTAACATACACGGTATAGAAATACCAGCAACCGACAGTACGCAGTTTAAAGCCTACTTGCAAGAGCTAATTGCTAGCCACCCTCTCTACAACCACGTAACCTCTCCCACCAGATTTCGAAGTGTTAACAAGCCATCGATACTGGATCTTGTGCTCACTAACGAAGAACTCATGGTTAGCGGGATAGTTACAAGCACACCACTGGGTCGTAGTGATCATGTTACTTTACTATTTGACTATATATGGTGTGCGGAGTATCCTGAAAAAGAGTGTGATAACGTGCATTCTCTCAAGCACTACAATGTATTATCTACGCTCGTTAAGGATACATCTTGGACTTTCTTAATCGAATGCCCCCCAGAGGTTGAATGGGAAACCTTTACAAGGACGTTTAGCACACTGGTAACGCACGCATTGGAATAGAAGTCTTTCCAACCCAAAGTCAAGCATAAGTCATTTCTGAGGAGCAGAACCCGTAAACGTATGTCCCGGAGGGAGTAGGCATGACGAGCTCATAAGGTCTGCCCGAATGCCGAAACCTGGACTTCATACATGACACATCGTTACTTCTTTGTGAAACTGATCCGTGAAGACAAGGTCACGCATCATCAGGAGTTAATGAAGCGATTCTGCACGAACCGCAAACTTCTGTACAGGCACGTTAACGGCCTTCGAAAGGTGAAGCGGGGGATTCCAGCACTAATCACTACTGATAGGGGCACTAGAACAGCAATGGAAGCAGCCGATCTCCTACGGTTTCATTACTCCCAAACTTTCCAGCAGGTAATGAGCCCGAATATTCTCCTCATTTCTATTACTCCACCATCTGGTTTAGACAACATCACCTTCACTGCGGTAGCTGTGTTGAAGAAGTTGTTATCCTTGCGTATCCACAGTTCTGGAGTGGACAACATCCGACAAAAGGCTCTGCAGGCGGTAGCTAATGATCTAGCAGAACCACTGGCTGTTTTATATCAGCGAGGTCTAGAAGAGAACCAAATTCCACCAGTATGGAAGCGATGGGTCATCACTCCTATCCATAAAGGAGGTAGTCGCACTGACCCTACCAACTACCGTCCAATAACACTACTTCCTGTACTATCCAAAGTTATGGAATCCATCATCCCAGATGTGCTGATGCAGTATCTTGAAAGCCACAATTTACTAGCCCCAGAGCAACATGGCTTTCGTCAAAAGTGTTCATGTAATACTAACCTATTAATTGCACGTAATAGCTGGACTGAAACTGTTGATGATGGAATAGTAGTCGATGTCATCTACTCGGAATGTGACCTTGGTGTGCTCGTACAGAGGGACCTCAACTGTTCAAAACAGGCTGAGGTAGCTTCGAACAGAGGCAACCAGCACGTCAGCATGCTGCAGAAGGCATTCGGGAGATTTGACCCATTAATCTTCCCAATGATGCACAATTCCTACATGCGCCCACATGTTGAATACGCTATCCAAGCTTGGAAGCGCGACCTAGAGGCGTTAGAGGCACCACAACGAAGCGCAACAAAGAATGTAAAGGGCCTGCGCTATCATTTACCACCGAAGGCTGAAGTTGCCGAGAATTTTCAGCGGACGCTATCGAAGGCTGCGCGGCGATCTCATATATTAGAGTATCAGATATTGAGTGACCCCAACCACGTATGCTGCCATTTGTCGAAACTTAGCCCCAACTCGCAGCTCAGAGTTAACTACTTACAATTGAAGGAACAATATAGCCGTCTGGAGTGTCGATGTAATTACTTTTCCTTTCGGGTTTTCCATCCCTGGAACGCACTTCCATACTCAGTTGTATCCTCCCCTATCTTGGACATTTTCAAAAAATGATTAGATGTTGCTCTTAGCTCCCAGCATTTTGTTACCTAAACTTCTCTATTGTGGATTACGCCAAGCATACTTTTCTACAGGATTTATGTATCAAATGGACCTAAGTGAGCGACCATATTTTACTTTTCTGACGCCTTATAGCAACGACCACTGCACCGCAGTGTATTTCTGAAAGTTTGCGGTCGATTTTTTTAAATTTTACACTGATGTTATTTATTAAGGTATTTATCTCGGCAGACGTTCTGCAGGTGACCCACTTATATTTTGAGTTCATCGTATTCACCCCAACCATCCTACGGGACGTGTCAAGCACTTGTTTTTATCCCGTAATAAATCATTCTTCATTGTTCATGCGGCGAACATGCCTGAGGCACCACAGGTGCCTCAACAGAAGTATGCGGTCCACTACATACATGCAACTGCGTCGGGGCACCCCATGTCTGCGACTCGGTCATCCCAGCCGATGCGCAGAACACGATGTAGACACTGTTATTGATAGCTCTCTAGATAATGGACAGCCTTTCCATAAAACGTTCAGGTTTCGTCGCCACATGGAAAATCGGACAGCACCATCGATCTGCATATAATCAGCTTCATCCCAACAGTGGACTGTTTTTGTTCCGCAGACATTTTCCCAGAATTGCCAAATACGACAGCCGCCTTCGATAAGGCCACGCGCAGCTCGCTCGTCATCTACAGGTTTGTAGACACTACACTGTCGGGGTAGAAAATCTCGAAGTGGCTTCCAAAACGTCGTTGCCAATGCGAATTTCCGGCAGGCCCACGGACCACACTTCTAGAGAAAGCTGAAAATGACGAACAGTTTTGCTTGTGTTGTTGGTGAGCCCGAATTTGGCAGCTGTCGAAGCGACAGTCAAAACCATGCGCTACAGCTCATTCGCACCGTGTGCAGACAACGCCCAGTCCTCTGTAAACAGCAGCATACAAATGGTTGTCTCACACAATGGGTTCTCGCTCCGAAACGACAGAGGTCCGGCCACCTATCATCAGTAGGGTGCTCCACACAGGACACCGTAATCGCAAGCAACCTCAAAAGCACAACACATCATAGCCTTTAGGTCAATGTTAAATAGAGCAAGTGCTGTGACACAGCCTTGCTTCACACCAAAGACAACAGTAAAGGCATCCGAAGTTGGTCCACTCAGCTGCACCTTGGCCTGCATAACACTGCAGATATTCTATTAAACTTACAACCTAACAGACAACGAAGTCTACTCAACAGCAGCCACAGAGCTTCGCGTTTTGCCGTGTCAAATGCCTTAGTGAAATCAACTGAGAGCGAGTGCCTTGGCTGGTGTCGCATTCTGGATTTTTCCTGCAACTGACAAGCCGTGATGCTGCCCGAACGGAATCCGCGTTGCCCTTCCGCCATCTTCGGTTCAACGGCCAGAGTGACGGTGCGGTTGAGTAGGATTCAGGTGATCACATTCCCCACACAACTCAGCAACTTGATGCCACGATAATTCGTACAGCATTGCTTGTTAATTTTGCTCATGTACGGTGGTAACACATGGGCATCCTTTAGGTCAGCCCGCACTTCCACTTCAATCCACACATGCTGCACGAGGCGGTGCTACGCATTTGCCGATGCGGGCCCACCGTGTTTTAACACTTCAGGTGGGATCCAGTCGGCACCGCCGCACTTGCCGCTTCGTAGCTGAGCGAGTGCTCCCTGCACCTCATCCAGTCTCTCGTTGTTGAAGCCCATGCAACACAGTCCAGTCAATCTCCGAATGGTTGTTCAAGCGACAGTCGAAGTATATTCGCCAGATCTGCATTGTTAGTGCAGTCTGTGGGCAGAAAACGCCTGCAGTATCATCGAGCAGCGCTCGCAGCGGCTGCAACCTAGGTCCATATACCGCTTTCAAAGTTAAAAAATTCCTTATGTTGGTGGTGTTCGGCGTAGCACTTCATCTGCCTCTCCTACTCCATCCACCACGGATGCTTGATGCGACGGGGCTCTCGAGTCAATCGTCCTCGAAGTTTACGAAAATGGCTCTCCTACTCTACACCGGAAGCGTAATTCACATGCACAGTAAACACTGCATTTTACTCTCATATCAGTGCGCCAATGGTCGCACTGTCGTCATCAAACCAATCTGACCACGCCGTGGCATCACGCCTAACGCGCGTGTTGAAATCACACAGTGGGAATAGCCTGCCGATCCTCGGCACGGTTGTATCATGGAGGACATCTGAGAGTAAGATTGGCCCTTCGTGTCATCAGGATAACACTTGGTAGGACCATACGCATTAATAATGTTGGAAAACTTACTCTCTCTGAAGCCTAGACGATCAGTCATAAATCATGCGCTCATGCCATCCGGCTATTCAGGTGGCTATTTAGGTGCTCGGACAGTGCAGATCCCATCCCATTTTCACATTGTGCAGTGGTGGCGTTTCCCACCGAGTAGAGCGTGTCACCAGCTCCACCCACATGCAGCTTGCTTTAGTCAGCCAGCAGAGCCTCACTGAGCACGGCAATATTAATACCGCAGCGACCGAGTTTCATGGCGACCAGTGCAGTGCGTGTCGCGGAGCGCCCATCCGTGTTACGGTCCAGGAGCGTGAGCATCCGATCTCGGGCGCTTTGCGCGGAAGCATACGATTGCAGCTGGCAGTGGTTCGGGTGGTCAGCTGAGCTTGTAGTGTGGGTTGGGACAGGTATGATGGGTATGGTGGAATTGGGGCTGGTAGGGGAGATTGTGGAGGGGATAGGGAAGAAGCAAGAAGGGAGATGTAGGCGATAGCGTGCTTTCGTTTCTCCACTCTGGTTTATGCAGCAGATAAGGTGACTCATATCCATCCACTGCACGACGGCTGATGTGGCATGAAATTAGCTGTCGTTGTATAGTTCATAGTTTATGGTTTGACTTATATACTGCCAACACTGAACAGGTTAACAACTCGTGTCCTCAGGCAAGACCTTTGATAATATGTAATCAAGGAATTCAGTGGGAAATGCGTTGTGTCTGTAGACTCACACGGATGCGCCCTGCCTCTTAACTGGAAGAAGAATGAAACCTGACTCAAACTCAGCGGTCGACACGAGGAGGGGTCTGTCACCTGAGTCCATGACAGGACAAAGGTCGCCGCCACCAGCTTCAGTCAGCCACGGAGTGTTCGGCCACACTATATATATATATATATATATATATATATATATATATATATATATATATATATATATATATATATATATAATTTATGACACAGAATGGTTCACACTTATAAGCTGGAAGACCAGGATCGTCAACACTGTCCTCACGAAAAGGATCACGGTGTGTTGGTTAAAGAAGATCTCGGCTACTCGGAGCAGGCCGAAAAAGCATAGAAGAATTGGATCTAAATTGTGTGGCTTCTACGGAGAACTTTCGGACGCCTCAAACCATCTATGTTGCGCCAACTACTTCCAGTTTAGATACGTCCTCATGTTGATTATGAAATTCAAACATGACACATATAGCTAAAGCGGGATCTCAATCCCGTGATGATTCCGCAACTTTATGCGACCAAAAATGTCAAGGAACTAGGCCACTTATCGTACGAACAGCGCCTCAGAACGCTAGGGCATTTTTAGAGGAATCTATATATATATATATATATATATATATATATAGTGACTTCGGTTTTAGTTAATATGAATTCACTTGCACAACGAACACATGTATATCTGGGCATCTTCGGTCATTTTGCGTATCTGTGGTAGAACGCCGCGGTTTTTTCCTGCCTAATCCTCCTTAAAAAGAAACTTGGGTATGAAAGCTAACCATGGTTTTCAGCCAAGCTCAAAATCACTTTTTTCCATGCTTATAGAAGGTCACCTTGAATTCATAGTTTGACTGTCAGTTAAATGATGTAGCTACGTACCCTGCTATTGGCGTAAAACCAAAGCTTACATCGTCGAATGGCCTCTGTGCGTTATCAGAGAACAACGATTTTGCCTTTTCTGTTTCATTATCTATACGAAAAATGCTTTCACATGTGAGCATTCATCCTAAGCCACAGTCGATCTGCGCTCATGCGTGCTTATGGCCTCTGGTTAGATCGAGAACTATTCGATTTTTTGCTTAGGAACGACTGATCTTGTGTCAAATTCATCTGTTCATGGTGGTTTATGTTTATTTAAACTTCTCTTCCTCTATGACATGTACCACGGTTGGTTTCTGTTTCTCCCAGGCAAGCCGCTCCGTCTGTTCCCAGAATCGTCACAGGAGAATTCTTCGGGAAGCATCTCTTCTAACCGAATCTCACCTAGTTCTGTGACTCCAGGATCGACACCTTCCAATGACGAAATCCGCGTGGATCTTCGGAAGGCTGGCAATGGTTCTGGTCGCTCGGTCCGACTGGAGCTGCTGGAGTTGCTTGACCTGGTTTTGGAGGTGGCCAAAACGTCTGTCTCCAACACTGGACAGCTCCGTGGTGGTGCTGCAGCTGGTGATGACTGTGAACCACATCGGCCTCCGGTGGGTCTAATCACTCAGCTACTTTGGCGCTCCAGGGCGCTGGACGATCGTGGGCCTTGGATTCTCACTTTTGCTATATGGTGGCTAATGCAGCACTACTTTGGCATTGGCAGTCGCGTTCACCATGTTCGTCTCCGCTGGGGACATTTGCGCCTTGTTTCCAATGTTCGTGACCCAATGACAGATGAATTATGCGAAGCGATTGAATATGTTGGACCACCCGAGTTTATTACTGTCAAAGCGGTGGCACTGCTGGAGCATTGCGGTGAGTCTGAAACGCCAGTCCGTCGTGTTTATCCCTCTTCCGGTTGGGCTGAAGCTGAAATGACAATTGCTTCTGCCCTAATGGCGGGAACACAGCTGGGACATCCAAAAATTCGGCCTCTAGATACTGGACCTGATGTGCCACCTGTCGAACCTCGTCCTGGCCCCAACTTCGTCAGTCTTTTCAAGGCGTTTACAAAGCGACGGCAACAGCCCTCTCTGCTTCCAGATGCACCATTTTACGTGCAACCTCTCAAGGTACTTTTATCCTCACTATGTCATTTTTATAACCGAAGACATATGAATGTACTGGATCAGGACAGTTGTTATCAACCTCGCTCCAATTTGTGCACCACAATTGGTGATAAGTATGCGTAGTATTAAAACACACTGCCTTTTTGAGCTCAGGGAGATTTGGAAACAATCGGTGCGTGTGTAAGTTAGACAGACTTTCCTCTTCTTTCAATGCTATTACGCAACATGGTAACACATGGACTATTCCTGCTGCTAACGAAAAACACCTGCGATGACATCCCGGCATCAATGGTCAATGGTCATTGGTATATTGCGGAAAAAGAAACCGAAGCCTGACATGTTAGTGGTAAGCTAAATGAAGGCAAAAAATAACAACAGGAAATAATGAGCAACCACAAATTGCTTACAGGGTTCCGCGTCTGAGCAGCCCACTTTTGGTTTTACGAATTATCCAAAGTAATCGTCTGTGGTTCCCTGGCAGACATGTGTTCTTGTTTTTCTGCTGTTTGTGTGGATCGTTTGGGTTATGTGATATGGTGTGATACGGCCACTGCACCGTCGACAGGGACTTTGAACACAGCTAACGTTACAGCTTCTGAGAGGGTGTTCCATGTGTGACAAACCCGCGATGAGAAGTTCATTCGACACTCCAATCGGCTGTATTGTTCTGCCAATTTGCGCTAATGACCTCTCACTTTGTTGTTGTGACTCAGCTTCAACAGGTGATGGTACGGGTGATTAGGGTTAAATTTGCTAAACCATGATTAGATCACCATGCAAACAGCGATAGATTCCTCTAAAAATGCCCTAGCGTTCTGAGGCGCTGTTCGTACGATAAGTGGCCTAGTCCCTTGACACTTTTGGTCGCCCAAAGTTGCGGAATCATCACGGGATTGAGATCCCGCTTTAGCTATTTGTGTCATGCTTGAATTTCATAATCAACATGAGGACGTATCTAAACTGGAAGTAGTTGGCGCAACATAGATGGTTTGAGGCGTCCGAAAGTTCTCCGTAGAAGCCACACAATTTAGATCCAATTCTTCTATGCTTTTTCGGCCTGCTCCGAGTAGCCGAGATCTTCTTTAACCAACACACCGTGATCCTTTTCGTGAGGACAGTGTTGACGATCCTGGTCTTCCAGCTTATAAGTGTGAACCATTCTGTGTCATAAATTTGAGCACTCGAAATCCAGCCACATTTCATAAAAGGCGATTTTGGTCTGACCATGCATAGCTCTTTTCACATTCGTTTTGCAGCTGGATACGGTCTTTCTCTCGCAGAAACATTTAGTGGTGCGAGTGCATGGATCCATGCCAGACTCAATGCACATCGAATGTGGTTCAGTACTGGGGCCCTGTCTATTCTTAGTCTCCAATAACAGTCCAGTAAGCCAAATCAGGTCAAACTATAGGTCCATGGAAACAAAGTTTGGCCTCTGCTAAGAGATTTGGTGGTAGTGGTACACGTTCTAGAAATAGGGCATGAAGTTGAATGGGTGAAATGGAGTGGGTCTATTGAATGTGTGGCGGGATCTCTTAGTCCCGTCATTGGACTGCTCCGTAGCCAGAGGAAAAATCAAACCATTGGCAGAGACTTACGCGTGCTGATTTTGTACTGCGAACCATTTGGAATCTCTCCATCCCCAATGTGCCAGTTGAAATAACACTTTGACCTATAACGTGATTTCCTTCCTACTTACATCCTGGTTGTCGCTGACCTCCTTTCGGTTTGCTCCATATGCTGCGCCAAATATCCTCTGGTACACTCGACATGACGCATTTTGTCCAAATTAGTGTAGTATACCAAAAGGTTGTTTTCAAACCCTTATGAAATTATGAGTTACAACCAGTTCCAAGCATATTTCCGCCTGTGCAATTGTTTTTTGTCTCTTCGGAAGAACCGGTTATCGTCTCTAGTTTAGTAGGGGTGCTCGCGGTACGCACACAGGGATTCATCTCATGCTGATCATCTTCAAAATTCCGGCATCCACTCTGTTCCGCGAACAAACTCTCCAACAATTAATGGACCAATTTTTCTTCCACCAAATGCATGTGGATCCGATCCTCACGTCTCACCGACTCCCTGAATATCGTTTCCACTAATACAAGACTACTACTCTTACCTTTCTAGATGTCCTTTTCACATTCCACTTACTCGACCGTTGTGTTTCATGGTTCTCCTTGCTGACAAACAGAACTCTCAAAAATCATAACACAGTCCTACAAACGCCAGATGTTCTGAAGTAGAAATGGAGTTTACCAGACACACCCTTAATCCTTTCGTTATTACCATCGGTGCACGACAGGCATGCTCTATGTCCCAATTCCTCTTCAACTCTGCATTTGTAGATGTTTTATCGAGGGTGTTGAAAACGCCAGAATCTTGGCTTTGTGTTTCTTTCAGAAAGTCGTGCGCTCGATTTCGATTGTGCTGATGATATCAGTCTACTCGATGAAGACCCCCCCAGCGCATACAGCTCACTTCGAACCATCTGACGACTGGATTATTTAAGTCCGGTATATCTTTCGCCTCAAATTGAAAAGCACTGCCCCTGCACTGACACTTAACTATCCCTGCACTTCAGTGCAAAACGTGAACACGTAGACGCCTTTACCTGTCTAATGGGCTGCGTTTCTGCCAAATGACGTCATTGAAAAGCAGGCACCTCTCCGTTTTACCGAAACAAGATAAGCGCTTGCTATTCTACGAAATCTGGTGTCGACTGATCGTCTGTCTCCTCTCCTTCGTTAAATGGCAGGGTTTACAAGAACACTCCGCGCGGGATTACCGCATAGAAGTGGGTCCTGGCCGGTTCACGTACGTGCGCCGTATTTCGATCTCCAACATTGGGCACTGGTGGAGGATCTGGCGTGTGTGTTGGGAACATCCGGTTTGCAACGCTGAGATCAGCCGCAGTTTCTTGAGGTTTTCATTTCAGAATGCTTGTCACGTTGAGCTAATCAAGATGGCTCGATCACGATCTATCTATGTCATGCTACTCGCTATTTACTCGCGCACGGCTGCACTGTAGGTGACCCCATAGTAAATAATTAAATAAACAAGTCACAAGGCTACACGAACACAGCCTTGCCATTCGTCGCCACGATCAGAACTCCCTGATGCCAGTGCATATGGATGCCGAGAACCATCAATTCGACCTAGAGCATGCCAGTATCCTCGGAAGGGCTAAAAGCCGGCAAGCACGTGAGTTCATTGAAGCCTGGCCTTCAAAGCAGAACTCGATGAATAAGCACTTGGACATTGAAATCGCTTACGATGCACTGCGAACCAGGCCCCTGAAGCCGTACTGATGATGTTGCGTAGTCAGTCAACGAAACATCTGCACAACAATCACTCAGCTCGGAGAACAGCTCAAAACCCGCATCCACACTCCGAGCTACGGATATTCTCATTTATTTCAAAACAACTTTTTCTTTTCTGGTGTTTCGAGACATATTTCTCTAAGCATAAACATGAACATTATAGGGAGTTCATTACGGTATCTTTTCTATCAACAGTACCCATATATATCATCTATTAAGTTCACCGTACTGAAGTGCATGAGTCGTGTGTAACCTCAGCTTTGCACACCGTTAACACGGTACCTCTTTGAGTTTAGGGTTGATGTTTGCGATTACGTTAGAAGTATGAATGCTTGTCTGTCTAGACTGTAGTTGTTACATTGACAATGTTCACGCCTGTTCAAGCGAAATACATGATTGAGTAGACATTTTGAAAGGAACACTCAGCTACGAATGAGGTGTGACGCCACTCACCCGATGTACGCCTACGCTACCACTAGCGGTCTATATATAACAGCCCTTTTGGAGCATACACACCCTTTTAGTACAGATGAAAAGCAAGTTGAAGGAGGATGACAGCTGCTGCACCTTCGAGTGACGTCGCCATTGAGCACAAGACGGGCAAATGGGGTTGAATATCGCTCATATGATTGTTTTCGTTTCTCCGAAAGAGAGATGTATGCTGTATCGTTCGATGTATCGTTTAATTCACTCTTGCTTCGAACAGAGGTGGTGACTGAAAATCATGGTGGGAAGGAACAATCCGCTCCATGAAGTTGGTGGTGCATGTCTTAACTGATGTACCTATCTCCATAGGCTTCCCTCCTCATCCTGGTGAAATTGCAAATCAACGGTGATACACAGTGTACACACACACACACACACTCTCTCACACATCTAGCCAGCGCTGTCGTGGCGATCGCGCCTCAGCAAGCTACACGTCGTTTTGTTCGCGTTATATGATTGTTTTTCGTCCAACTTCCTTCAACAGGCTAGTGCACAATTTCACGCCTGCTAACATCAGGAACCTTATTTATGGCTCAGATAGTAATTGTTTCTTCTAGAACGCATTACTTTTTGGTGATTTCCACCTGACTCTTGCATCTGTTTATACCGGTTTTTACCATTGGTTTGGTTCATGACGTTTATTGATATTAGTCAGTATTGAAATGTACTTGCGATATACTGATACTAGCGCGTGCCGCCCAATAATCGTTTCACTAATGCCGTCCCGTTGAAATTAATGTCAATCAACTTGACAATATTAAAATGCTATCAACGTTTCATCTGCTTTTTGCATAATTCGCACTACATCCAAATCTCATCGATCGTGCTTTCTTTCTATCTTTCAAAGTCGTCACCAACGGTACTGAACTGCAACTCGTCTGTGGCCTGGTTCAGTGTCGCGGCTTTGGGAAAAAATAGAGTTGGCGCTCTGATGCGCAACATTGTCAACAGGGTCGTTCGACCCAACCTCGCTCACATCGCTTCTGCTGCTACCATGTCCGCCTATAAGGCATGCGTGGAGGCCACCCAACGCACCGTGAAGGCTGTTCCTCTTCTTGAGCTGAACCCAGCCTTTCGCCCTGATGTGAATCATCGACTGTTGGTGAGCAAGTTGTCTTACATCTTGTGTCTGGATATGTCCGTTACGTCATCATCGAAAACCAGATGTGTGGCCCAACAACCATCTCCGTGCCTACACTCGAATACACTCACATATACACAGTCCGCGGACACCGTCCAACCACAGCCAAACGAATCTCTATCCGGCCTCAAGTTACCATTAGCATCGGGTGGACCCACCACGTCTACGATTAATTGCCTACCACAAACGGTGCCGTTGCATAATACCTCGTTTGCACAAACCACTCAGTTGGTCGGACTTGACCTCCAGGATGTATGCGCTCGACCTCAATTTCAGTCATACCCCTGCCAGACGTCAAGCTTACTCTTGTTAACTTCTGCTGATGGGTCGAGCAGGCAATTGATCGCTTGCCAGCCGTCTTTGCAACAACCGTTACAAACCAATGCCCAAAACGGACTGGTTCTTATCCCCACCGCGAGTGCAAACTCACTCAGTTGGAATGGGAACCTACTTCGGAATGTGACGGCCGATACAAGCCTCCCACCTCAACCGTTGCCTGTCACAGGTGAGGGAAGTGAAATGAGGGCTCGGGTAAGTTTTCCTCCTATACCAATGCGCTATGCTCGGTCTAGTGGGAATCCCGTCCGCGGAAACTCATACCTTATACAATACTTTTTGTGACCAGCCATTTGCTACTTGTACTCACTTTGCATGGTACTCTCGCTTGTAAAGCCCGATTTACACTCCACACTATCTGGTGAGCCCAGTCAATCGTAGACGTTGAGTTAAGCACATTGACTTTTATACTGCTTCGGGGATGATGGCAATATTGCCACTAAATGACCATCAATATCCTCACTGTGGGCTCCCTTTCAATGCCCACCGGATAGAAAGTGGGGATCATTACACATTGCAGGTGAACCCAAAATGCGAAAACGTATTTCAACCTTGGTTAATATACGGGTTAGGTTCTAAACCAAAAATTATGCTGTCAAACTCTGGTGCGAATATCTGATATGGCCACCATAGCATTGCAGCACAAAACGTCACTTTGCTTTTGGGAGGCGTTACTTCGGAGTCATGGGTAATTTTAGGGGATTCAACTAACAGCCCCACTACAGCAGACTGACTGAATTACTCTTCGAGTTAGTCCACCTGAGGTCAAAGTCGATCGCTTGTCCATCGTTCCCATCTACTGCTTCATTTAAAAACACTACTTTCAGGGATATACTTCAGGGGATCTGGAACAAAGGTTATATGTCACCAATGACGCTGACCTTGTCCGTTTCTCGTGTCTTCGCCAATCACCATCACTTCGGGCCACTTCTGGGGCTCTTATTCAGATAACCTTTTGTTATTTCGAATAGTAAATCTGGCTTCAAACCACGCTCAACACTTGACAAGTATACAGTTGACAGAGTGCCACAACCTATGAGTAACAGTAAAAATGAGGGAAGAAGAGGCAGTCAGGGGAAGCGAATCTCACGACACATTCACCATCGGGTGCGATTCCGGGCCGTGTCCTATAACCTTTTCAAGCGATTGTGTTCACTGTCCTTGGGCCTCCAAACCGGGAGTTTAGGAAGTCCCACTGTGGCCAACTGCAATGTCAGCGCCTTGGCACCCCGGACCCAGGTCGTTTGTTGACCACCTTTCCGTCGCTTCCAATCAGCGCCGGCGCGTACAAACAAAGTGCGGCTGGACATCCATTGAGCAGACAAACGGAGCACAATTCCGAGTCATTGGAGGGCACGGAAGGAAAGTATGTAGCTCAGTGGTCGGCGGAGTCTGCTTGACTTGAAAATTCGACGACAAACGTCGCCACTAAAATGTGATGATGCCAACGTATACCAGCGATCCTCCGGAGTCAATGATAATCAAAAACAATCTGTGGACATTGCCCGGTTGAACGGGCACGGTTTTGCAGCCATACAGAAGTGCTGCTCATGCTGTAGCACTGTAGAGTGGGTTCGCCGGAGCTAAGGATGTCGAAGTTTGGCAAAGGCCACTCTGACTTTGGCGGTGCGCAAATTGATCCCAACCATTAATCCACCCTCGCTAATGCAACTCCTAAGGTGGACGAACTTCCACTGAGCAACTGGAGAAAGTAGGAGCTAATTCTAACTAGTCTTGCAGGAAAACCTTGTACTTGGAAGGGGCATAGGTCATTCCGATATTTGAGACAAACATCTCCAACCTGCGTGGCATGTCCAGGGTAGCCTACGAGAGATCACGGATTACGGTGATGTCAACATAATCCGATTCACGGAGCCGATCACCCGGGAGTAAGTCGACGACACTAGATCCACAGTTTTCTAACACATTCTATACGATGTCATCCATAGCGGTTGAACAAGAATGCGACGCATTCCTATTTCACACCACTGGTGATGTCGAAGGATTGGAAATGACCACCGTATACTCGCACGCGTCCCAATCCTAGAGAATCAATAATAAGGGATATAATTCATTTGAAAGGTTAGAGTGGCGTATTTCCATCCGTATAAAACTGACAACAAATCCGGAACTGGATAGCGTTACTATTTACAACTGCGTAATTGCGCATTTAAAATACCTCACCATGACTCTTCCAAACTCATTGCAATTATCTTTCGGTCCGAAAACCAACAAGCTTGACTTCAGAGCCTCCGGGGTATGAAATGACGGCAGTAAAGTGCACCGGGTATTTATAGGACAGGTGAAAGGATAGGATTAGTGGATCACGCGAAATGGAGGTAACTTAGGACCCTTTGCAATCATGTTACGGGTAAGGTGCTCCGCGATTTTCGCTGACAGCCTTCTCTTAGTACGGCCACTGCACTTGATACTGTAAGTACAGCGAAAGAGGTAAATAGGTAAAAGTGAGCATTTCGTATACGAGGCCGCAACGTGGTAGTTTCCAGGTGTCCCACAAAGATGTGAACAAAGAGCATACACCGAAGGAGACCATGTTTCCCGTCGACGTTTCAATTCCTTATTCCATTAACGAATGTGTCTTTAACGCTGTACTCGGCTAGTTCCCTCAGGATAGACTCGATTACATTTGTCAGGTACCTGGACAACTTCTGAAACAATTGGTGATAAGCGGATGCCTTCCTTGTAGTTTTTCTGCAGTCCTTGCAACTAAAGAAACCGAGATGTTCGGGTGATCGACTGTGTCAAAACTTTTTTGTGATTCCATCCCACCATCGTTAGAATGTATAGTTCACAAACTTTTGACTTCATAACCTGTTCGGTTTTGTCGCTGCCCGTCACATCACGAACGAATCGACTAGGGTCTGCGAGAACCTTTTGCATTTTCTGTGAACTTGCTGTTTCAAGTAACCCCAGAGGATGAAATTCAATAAGTTCAAGTCCGGTGACCAAGCAGACCACTCTATAGTCCTCCTCGCCCGGTCCAACGGTAAGGGAACGTCTGGTTAAGAAATCACGCAACGCTTGTGCATAATGTGAAGGAGCGCAATATTATTGTAACCAAACAGTACTTAAGAACCCAGCAGCTTCCAGTTACGTACTGACACAATTATGCAGTAATTCCTTGTACGAGGATGCTAAAAAACGTAAGGCATAAGTATTGCGAAACATCAATCTACCAGTCACATTACCATGAAAAATGCTCTCACGATTCGTTGGCCAGTTAATCTAACCCATACCATGAGGCTTGCGCCATGTCGTATACGGGAAACGCTGCATCAGCATGGATTACACGTTGCCCAAAGTTGTTGCTTCTCCGCACCGTACAAACGGAAGACAGCCTTATCGGTCAAAAGAATTGCATGGATGTCCATAGCATTCAAAAATCTGCGGCAAAAGCAATCCGCTTCTCCGAATCACATGGGTTTAAAACCTGTACTTGACGGGCGCTATATTTCCGGAATTTCCTTTCCTTCAAACTCCTATGGACAGCACCTCTGATAGTATCGCAATGTTGGGAGGGTTTACAAATACACACATTGCAGCTTCTGGATACCTCAAGAAGAATCACACAAGCAGAAATGTCATCCGTGGGGATGCGAGGCCGCCCTATCTTTTTGGCGTCACCAACGCTCCCAGTTTGCTCAAATTTTCTCACCATCCTACGAATGTATCGTCCGTTGATGGGCCGCTTGGCACTGTGGATAGTGTTGTATTGTCGAGCAGTTTGTTCAGCGTTGCACCCGCACTCAGCATACAGACGAAATATAATCACTGGCTGATTAACAGGTACGTAACGCGAATCGGATTGATGAGGATAACTTGGTGACGGCGATATATGTTCGTGATCCATCGCCCAGCCAGTGATCCGGTAAACAAACGGCAAAAACTTCACCACTTCGCCTAGTCATAGCCCGACTGCTGTGTGTGAGCGTGTGTGTGTGCGTTTTGTGACCAGCCTCGCCCTCCACTGGTGGGGTCGTCGCTCATTGCCCTCACACGACCTCCGTTAGTGGTTTGCTTTTCAGTCCGCAGTTGTATCGGAGTCTGGTTATCGTGTGCTTTGGACAATGTGGTCGGCTGAGTCTCTGCGCCAAAGTTGCCGTCTGACGTTGCAGTTTACAGTCGAGTTTCCACTTCACATTCGGCCCGCCAAAAGTGGCAGAGAGACAACTGTGACACAGCTTACGCATTCTTATGGACGCTTGCGCTCCTACACAGCGTGTCGATTAGACATCTTCAGTTTAGGGAGGACGCATCGGGTTTCCTTCAGACGCCCATTGATGTAACAAACAGAGATGCCCCTGGACCTATATTCCAGGACTGCCTGTACATGATTTTTTGCACGTCACTCTAAAGAGAATTTTAAGAGGGCGCATCGGTTACTGTATTCCTAGGTTGAAACTTTTTTATTTTCTTCTCGCGATTTGTGCAATTGTTTGTCGGACTGCGTCGTGTAAGTGGTAATCTTACTTGAAGTCAGTGACGCAAGCACGACCATGCGGCACTTGAGAAGCACGGATTTTCGCCCATAGAATAGATCGTTAGATTTTGCAGTGAACGCTCAATTGCATTTCCACTCTAACAACCCACAGGTACCAACTAACCCACATTTAGATGCGATTGTGAACTCGAAGGGCAGAACTGCATGGCTTGTCACTAAGACGCAAGCGATCGAATTTTTCGTGCTAGGGCACCGGAAGAGCCTTGAGCCATGTTCGATCTTGGGCGAAGTGGTTTGGTCAGCCGTCATTAGACGTGACATTTCACAGAGCGTTCATCTGTCAACTTGCTCCCAACAGGTCCAAAGAAATACATCTTCACAACTTGACTGACTGGTGACAAAACTGTGCGATTCCAGCTGGACTTTGGCCCCATCACCAACCTCGTCTTCAAGTTATCCCGGGCCACAAATGCTATTGAACTGATGCCATCTGTGCATGCGGAGCGGCCCCAGACTGTATCCAAAGTGTTCAGTTACGACGAAAATGCCTCGTACTTAGCGAACTTCGAGGTTTCGGAGGAGGAATTCATGCCTGTCATCCGCACTGATTCCGTCTAATATTTTAGATTTACTATATACTACCGGATATGAGCCCGTCCATAGATCAGCCGACAGCATAACTTTGCAACATCAAATATGTTCAAAGTTGTAAGTCCCTGTATTAGCCGACCTCTAAAAATCAGCAAAAGTGGAACGAAATTGTTTCTTCACGCTTTTGACGTCACCACTACATGCTCTCACTTGAATGAGTTCAACAACTATTGGTCAGCCATCGGATCCATCAGGATTCGAACCCACGACCATCAGCGGCTTGCACTGCCAGTCAGCAGCTTATGCCACTGGGCCACGGGGGACCGTTTCGGGCCGTCGTGATGCCCAACCGGCTGAAACTGCAGCCTAGTACTTTTCCGGATATATGAAATCCTACCTATTTACACGAGTTACTAGTCAAACTGTGGGAGCAGGAAACTGTCCCAACCGATTGAAGCCGCTCCATTATAGTCCCAATTTTCAATGGAGGCTCACGATCGGAATGCGGCAGCCATAGAGGAATCAGTCTGATCTCCATCGCCTCCAACTTGCTTGCCTCTGTCATCCTTCACAGACTGACTGGAACTCGTGAAAGCCAGATTCGTGAAGAGCAAACTGGATTTCGTCGAGGTCGTGGCTGCATTGACCACATCTTCACTTTGCGTCAGTTGCTGGAGCATCGTCACATATATTGGCGGCCCACCGTTGTCGTGTTTCTCGATATCAAAGGTGCATTCGATTCGGTGGATAGACATGCACTTTGGGACTGTCTGCTCAGGAAAGGTGTACCTGAGAAATATGTGAATATTATCCGAGCATATGCGCGTAGCTCGGGCAGAGTGAGGGCTTACGGCAAGTTGTCGTCGCCCTTTAATATCTCCAGCGGCGTGAGACAAGGATGCCCGCTGTCACCTTTCCTCTTCAACTTCGCTGTTGACGAAGTCATGCAAATCGCGTTCACAGGACACGACTTAGAAGGTTTGGAGCTACTCCCAGGAGAACGACTTCTTGATTTAGAGTATGCAGACGATATTGCCCTGATCTGTGATAGCTCACAAACGTGCCAAGCGGTACTGGACAGATTAGCACTAGCTGTCCGTTACTTCGGGCTTTGCTTCGCACCCTCGAAGTGCAAAGCGTTCCTCCAAGATTGGCCTGGACCGCCTCCTTCGCTGACCCTTGGTGGGGATCAGCTAGAAGTCGTTCAAAAATTCAACTACCTGGGAAGTTGTATCAGCGCCTGTGGGATTGAAGATGAAATCACGAATCGTATAGCAAAAGCTCGTTTCGCTTTTCCTAGGCTTCGCCACTTATGGCGCCGGCGCGACATCACTCTTGCCCTGAAGGGTAGAGTGTGCAATGCAGCAGTACGTTCGACCCTACTGTACGGTTGTGAAACCTGGCCGCTTAAAGCAGCGGACCTGAAGAGGTTAGTTACGTTCGACCACCGGTGCCTTCGTAATTTAGCTCACATCTGGTGGGAACACCGCGTGAGCAACGAGCGTGTTCGATGCCTCATTTATGGCAAAGGAAAAGGAACTAAACCGCTCAGCACCGTTATTTCACGCATCAGGCTCCGATGGTTCGGCCACTTGTTACGCATGCCAGCCCACCGACTTCCGCGACGTGCGTTGTTTGCGCGCCGGGTGTGTGGATGGAAGAAGAGGAGGGGTGGCCAAGCGATGTCTTGGTCGAGAGGAATGAAGGTCCTCACCTCTGAGCTGGCCTCAGTTGGAGCGTCTCGGCTCCCTGTTTGGGGTCCGAAAGACGATGAACACGTTTGGTTGGACACACTTGCTGATATGGCTAGGAGCCGACCTCAGTGGCGTTCGTGCTGTGAGTCTCTTTTTCCCATCCCATCCCTCTTAGCCTCCTCCTCCAACCACGATCTCATTATTTAGCCTTATATAATTTTGCATAGTGATTTTTTTGGTGCGCAGCAGCCGGCTGGTAGCTTACCGGAACGATGCCCATCCGTTACCGGTAGCTCAGCCAGCTTGCATCAGTTGCATTTTTTCTCTACTTTTTTCTATGTATTGCGGCACAGTAGCTGGGGTGTTCCCCACCTCTAGCTAACGTGTATGATGATGATGATGATGATGATGATGAAAGACTACCTGGTTCGGAAGCTGACTTTGACGAACTTCAATTATCTATTTCAACACCTCCTACTCATGAATACATCGAATATATCCGCCCTAACAGTTTCTTAAGGCTGTCATGCATAGCTATTGTTAGTGGACGTCGTGTCTTTCGGAGCCAACCTTGTCCTCTGCAGCGTTCGTAACTTGCATGGCAGTGGAGGATAAGACGTGCTATATCACAGTTGGTTTGTAAATCATGACGGTCCGAAGCTGTCCCCCGTGGCCCAATGGCATAAGCTACTGACTGGCAGTGCAAGCCGCTGATGGTCATGGATCCGATGGATGCGCATTACTGATAATGCCAAACAAGCTGAAACTCCAGTCTAGTGCTTTTCTGGGCATGTGGATGACTATCTGATTTGGAAGCTGGCTGTGACAAACCTCAATTAACTATATCAAAATCTTATACTCATGAATACATAACTATTGGTCAGTTGTGTTGACCACAATGTATTTAATCGCGGTTAATGGATCGTAGAGTCATCAGAACAGACTTTCACTGCACCGGACAATGTAGTGACTAGACGTCGTCTCACATGAAACAGGTGAGAGGGTGTGTCTGACAGGTCGCCTAGCGTAGTCGGGGTCCTCATCCATGTGAAGCACAGTAGAGCAGTGGGTGAGAGCGAAGTTCACGGTCAGGGGTGTGCAACGACGTCGTACTTTTAAGCCACCGGATCGCCTGGCATAAGATAATGTTTAAGGGCGTTTGATTCGCTATTGCCACCCGTCACGAACGCCAAATATGCAATATACCGAGAATTCTCGACACAAAGGTAACGTGTTCAATTATAAGCACTTCAAATTCTCTTCTGGAATATCGTCCGTCACTAGTGAATGGTGCTAAGGGGATAAGGGCAGTGTTAGCTAGTGAATTCCTTGTTGGATTTTGCATGGGGCTTTTTCAAATTCAGTACAGCCTTTTTATGAATCGGTCCCCCTTCTACAGTAACCAGAAATTGTCCAAAAATCATCAGCTCTTATACGGTTATATACGGACACATTTTAAGCACTATTGTTTGATTGGTTTTTATCAAAACAGAACCGATGTTTGCAATGACTCTGGTTTGGGGAATTTTGAGGCTACAGCTCACTTATCGATGGGCCTGTAAACGCGACCGATCACTCTTCCAGCTAGAGTGGTTTCGTTTGTACCACGTGCCAAGTTCGCTACTGAATTGTGCAAATCGATGCCACCGGGTGTGATTGCTAAAGTTGACGTGTCATCAGGTCAAGGCAGTCCGGTAGTATTCATTACCGAGAACCGACGAGTTACGGTTTTGCATTAATCCGACACACTTGGATGGGGCCCACTGTGACAAACAGTGTGCGGTGCCACCGCCAGAGAACGTCATGCCCCGTTTGGTTAAAACCAACATCCTCACGAAGGTGAATCTGTCATTCACTTTCTAGCACATGGTCTCGGCTTAAGATAGGAGTTTTCTGCGAATCCTCATGCATTCTTTAAGGGATTTCACCGGCTACACTTGCTATCTGACATTAAGATTTGGAGAAGACTTTTCCTTAGTGTTACTGCAATCGATTGACAGTCTAGGTATCGTAACACGTGTGGTGGATGATGTGCTGATTTACGATTCAATCAAAAACAACATGATATCACTGCTATCGTTCCTCGCAACTTTGCTTACAAAAATGTACAAATTAACGTAAGGAAATTGCTTTTCAGTCGAGAAGGATTCTTCATGGGCGTCGGTTATGGAAAAAGCAGGGCATTATAGCAAATGCTGCTCCCTAGAAACATGAATGCGATTGGTCGTTTAGATGGTGTGGTGGCATGTCTTAGACGTGTATAGTCGGGACTTACCGCTATCATGGCGGCAATCGGATGCTGACTCTCAAAGGAGTAAACTTTAGTTGGGGAAATGAGCAGGAAATCGCATCAGCAACCATGAAATACCAACAATGAGCTTACAATCGGGTAGTGCTGTCAGGTGTGATCACTGAAGCTACAGTGTGAAAACAACCAAGGTGGAATAGGTTCTGCTCTCGTTTATACGACACCCGGGACACGTAAGTAGCGCGAACACGGGAATAAATGTGCTAGGCCCGGTACATGCAAGAGCGGACAGTCGCAGGCCGAGTGAGACAAGCACTCTGTGATCGGTGGCGGTACGATGGCTCATCGGGCTTGATGATGCAATGGTTTGGACAATATCAAGTGCGAAAACTGGAACTGACGCAGCATTTGAGACCAAACAAGTAGGTTAGAGGTTCACAAAATATGTCTGGTCATGTAGGCTCGGATACCTGCTTATGGATGTGGCGAATGTAAGGGAGCAAGACGACAGCGGAGACACAGGAACGGAGGGAATAAGGTGCACATGTTGGGCGACCTGGTGCACGATAGTGTGGATGACGGGAAGCAGTCCAGGTAACGAAGTACAGTAAAACTTCTGAAGTCTACACCTCTCTAAATTGGCCGTTTACTTTTCCATTGTTTGAACCTTCACCACATAAATTTTATGGATCCAGACCTATGTATGTTAACCACCTACCTATGTTGACCACTTTGACCACTTTGAGTGGTCAACTTACGAGAGCTTTCCTACTTCTGCTACCGGAGCTAATGTGGAAATTTGTATAGAAGGACCTTCCGCAGAGGTCTCTTACTTCAGTTGGAAAACAAGCCGAACCATTATTGATCAATGAAAGCATCCGGCTTCATTTTGAAATTCGCAGAACGACATGGATTTCTCGACTACCTTGCAGATTGCCTGAACTCACAGTCGATGTTTTTTTTCTGAAATCAGATCTAGCTGTTTTAGAATGCGCAAATTTCCAGACGAACTGATATCTACATCTAAGGTTTCAGTTTAATTGTACTGCGCGTCCACAATGGTCTTTTTGATACGTGTACCTACGAAGTTTTGACCTCCACCTGAGCTGACAAGCTCAACGGGGCGAGCCTGTTTTCAATCGCAAAAGTGCGTAGTCTGGAATACAGACAAGAAAGCTCAAATATTGTTTGCTTTCTACCAAAAACTAGTCTCCAAAGTTGAATCGCACCCATGCAAATGGTCATTGCGGCCCATCCTCGTGAGATACGCACCATGATTCTGACACCATTGAGCGCGGCACCATGAATACTCATGTAATTGGATCCAATGTATGTAGACTCCTTCACTGTAGTTCAGATTTGAAGCCACGATATCGTTAAGACACCGTGGTCTTCTGTTCATTCTTCAGGGAAACGTCCCGTGTTATCTTCCGGGAAAATGCAAAGTAGGAACGAGCACTGTAGGCGACAAAATCGCTTGGGGGTTCGAGTGATGCGTAAAATATTCCCGGATCCGACCAAGAAAGGAAACCGAGACGTTAACTACGGTACTATCCAAATAGGAATCAAAATACAACGTGCACATACCTCGACAATACCCGCTCAGGTTCGACACAACCGGTCTTCACAATGTACAAAAGGAATACAAACGGCACTTGCCACACAATACAGGGTCAACGATCGGACTGCGTCCTTACTTTTATTATGTCTGCTAACACTTTTCTTATTAGTTCGCCATGTAGCGCATGAATGGGAACGCGATGGGCTGTGCCCTTGGAGTGACTTAGCTCAGTCAAACAGAGGGGGTGCAAGGAACATGAAGGTGCGGGCCCCTGGAGCGGGTAGATGATTCAAGTCTGAGGTGTGTGTGTTTGTGGGGGGGTCTGGACGAGTTGCACAATGTGAGGGAACGGATTCCACGGTGAGAGGGGAAGCGAATCCATGGCAATATCGATAGGAGGTCACATGGGGATGATCAGTAAGCCGGCATTCATCAGATGGGGCAGGCTACTGCTCTGGTCATCCGGAGTGAGATTCCGACATGCATCTTGCTAATATCATAATAGTTACCTTGGTTGGCATGTAACCATGGAACAGAATGGTTGAGCAAATAGGTGGTAGGAGTCCAGAGTTAAATCAGGTTGTTCATCTTGCGAATTATATAACACTTAGGTCGCTTGGCATGTAACCATGGGACATAGAGTGAGCAAGAGAATAGTTGGTAGAAGTTCACAATTAAATCGCGTTATCCATCTTTCGAATTGCGTGGTAAATTTATTGCCAACAAACACCACCGGCTGAGTGTTGCGATACAGTGTGTGGGTGTCGTAAACCTTGAGCGGAATGTCGTAGGTTTGAAAGGTAGTCTGGAGCTTGATTTCAGGGTATTTGGTGAAGAGACCATTTCCTGTCGATTGACCTGAGAATAGGGGAATTTCAAATGTCGAGAAGCAGGAGAGAATGGAACATTGGTAACAGACTTTTATAGGTAGTTGGTTCTATATCGTTGCGCACCCCAGCCAAGAGTTTTCCTGTGTAACCCACTAGCCTGAAGCACAAATCAGTGCTGAGCAGACCTCACTGGGAAGCGCGGCCATAGAATCCAGTGTGAGCTGGTCCTACGCAGCCTTTGGACATCCCGATGGATTAGTGTATAGTTTTTCTACTGTATTACGTGACATATCTGTGCTGGAATAGGGATAACAAGCTCATGTGTAACTGCTATAGCCCCCACCGTCAGAGACATCCTGTGGTAATGGTAATTCATTGCCATCAAGATGAGCTCGACTGCGCCAAGAAACTGGGAGTAGCTTTGACGAAATCGTCAATTATTTGGTGGAACAAGTCAGATTGTGTGGCTGTGGTGGCGTATCTAATTGGCAAACGGATCGGTTTTTGATACAGTCGTTATTTTGTGATTTCACTGCCAATCGGGCACGAGAGCGTATGCCCAACAAGAACACCGGAACACTGTTGTGAGTAATGTTGCGACCTTGCGAGGGAAAAGATTGAAGCGCATAAGCAAACTTGACTGTCCCGTGCTTATATTTCCCATACTAGGCTAATATAGGGTAGCGCGTAGATGTTACTGGGGTAATTTTCTAGATATTAGTCAAATGTACACAATATCCGGCAGTGAATCCGAGGTGCTGCAACACGTTGGCGCGATGCCTGAGAAGCTCGATAAACATCATTCAACTGAGGAGTGTCGACAAATGTTCTCCGTTGATTTAATCATTCATCCAGTGTTCCTGAATTCTCCACGCGCCGCCATTGGTTGGCGGCATCCGGTTTCGGATTTGCCTGTAACTGTGGCTGGCCACGGTGACAGGCAAATCCGAAACCCATATCCAGTATAAGCCCGTAGGAATAAGACCGGGAGGCATGTGGATGGGAGCCACGTTTCATCAACGGAGCCGGCCCACACTCCTTCACAGACAAACGGCACGCTGTAGTTGGGAACCAATCACACAAAATACGGTGGCTGGACCGTATTCCGCTCCACACTGAGTGCATGAAACCACTCTTTGATCCTAACACGGCCACAGGGACCGTGCACCCCGTCCCCTCCAGCAACGACCAACTGTTTCCTGGAGCCAGTATGGACGAGGTAGTGGGTAATAGACAGGTAGGCACATTGTCAACATGCACATCAAACGCAGACACACCGGGGATATCAAGCAACCTCCAATCCCTTGAAACGACAAGATGAAATGCAATAAATCGAATGACGCATACAGATATGCCGACATAGCTGTTTAATAAATGATCATTTTAGATAAATTGGTTGCAAAAATATCCGCTATAGTTTCATGGCGTCAGAAAATATATTTTATGAAAATACCAGAAACGCGAAAATATTATCAAAGTTAACTACACTTAACTTGATCGACGTGTGCAAGTTTATAGAAGATAGTTCACATAGACTTTAATGAGACAATATATCAAACCTACCACCAGAAATACAGAGACTCATCATGGGGCCATTACGAAGACACTTAAATGCCCTAACTATTTTATCATGTCTGGTTTGGAGTTGTCACTTGAGATAAAAGTGAACTCTTATTCTATCGTCCTAGCTATTTCAAATCGGCTCCAGTGTGCACATGAGAACCATTTACCAGTCTGCCGATTCTTCTGGAGCTGCACTCATACGACCGTTTTAATAGCAGGCTTTCGTATAGCGCACTGCCAGCAAATGTCGTGATACACGCGGCATCCGTCGAAAACAATCTGCTTTTGGGTCAGGATACCATGGTATATTGACTTGTTCTCTTATGTTGAAAGAATGACGATGAGTTCGTTGGGGACCAACAAGAAAAACGAACAGACAGAAGGATATCATGAAATAAGATAATAACAGGACGAAATATGAGAGAAATAACTAAACAAATAGCTTATCTCCTGACTGAGTTTGGGTACATTATCTGCTTATACACGTTTCTACTTTGGACACTTTAGGACACTACTGGTCGCATTTCTGACGGCTGATATTATCTTGGTCCTGAATTGGCCTTTTCTCGTCCATGCCCCACCACATTAGCCAAATAAGTAGACCTATCCATTGTAATCAGGGCGAGATTTGAAAATTGATGGTGCCTATCGCTTGTTCTGATTGAGTACCTCTGCTAGCGTACGCTCTCAAAAAAGGATTGTATGAACACTTGTCGTATATGAAGATTGTCGTGTAGAACGTTTACCTCTTCTGTTGATGGACCCACCATACATATCTAGCCCATCGTACTTGTTTAAACCAGTGTTATGCGGTGCCTTTTGTCACATACCACTGACTAGCCTCTAGGTGAACTCAATACATGGCACATGTCGCATATCATAGATTCATGATTGATACCGTCAATGGACTGACATCCAATCGTATATGCAATCCATTTCAGTCTAGTTAAGTAACTGTAATCCCCGTACCAGAGCACAGTAGATTGAGATATCACGACCCACATCGGCAGGTTAACAGTAATTATAAACGGTGGTGTGACTATAGTTGAAGCTGAATACAGTTACTCGATTTGGAATGTTGAAACCTAAGTGCAAGAGACCGAATGCAGGAGGCCCCACTCAATTCGCAATTGCGCCATATCACATAGGCTCTCCAGCCATTGATAGGGCCCATCCCGGTTTCCTTATCCACGAAGAAGACCCAACTAGGCTAACCAAGTCTCTCACTCATGACTTCATACCACATCATCGACTGTGATACTCTCGCACTTTCGCCCACATAGGTGTGGTTGGAGCTTATCATACATGCCGCGAAAGCCGATTAAAGCGCATACGGAGGACACCAGAGTATTTCTTACTAAATACCATCTGGTAATGTTTAATATTACTTATCCCGTACTCCCACCTGAGGTAAGCATTGCTCCGCAAAGACAACCAATCTCTTCATGTCTTCGATACGAATTGGCAATGTTCCTACTGTACACAGTGATACCAACTTTATCACAGCGTTGTACACCCTGCTTTCAGCTGATAGCCTGATATCAGGCTGTCTCCACGGATGATTGAGACTTGGAAAAAACCACTCGAGCTATACTGCCATGTGAAGTAACTCTGTCAGTGATGTCATCGTCAGGGGTAACACCTTTACCATTGGTAGTGAACCGATGGATTACCTCCGGTGAATGTTTGCCGCCAGATAGAGCCAGCGACGTGTCGACCCAGTCCTGCAACGGTGCTTTGCACTTTGAAACTGCTAAGCACATGCGGGATACGTTACAACGCCCCAAGGACGCTAACGTTTAGCTCTCGGTAACTCTCAGTTCATGCATACGATTCGAATTCCCCTGCACTGTTTCTCCTACCCTGGGTCCCGAATCGAACACACGTGTTGCTACCAGAACACCCGTACTTTGTAGTGTGGTCAAACTAATACGCTTTCTCGGCCCCAGCCCTCATTACCCACGCATTTTGCCTGACTTTATCAGATGTTCCTAGCCTCTTAGAACTCAGTAGGGACCAACGAAGCACTCTTCTGTCAAGTGGAAGGCAAGTGCACCTTCGACACAAGCAAGCGAGGAACTTGTTTACCCGCAATGCTGCACTCAGCAAATCACGTCCCATCTTTGTTCATCTTACCACACCGGTTGTGGAGGCTGGCACCATGTAGTCTGCTCTGCAGTTTGGCACAGGAAAAGTCGTGGCTCACTCTTTTCGGAAACTCGCATCTGTGCATGATGGGCTTGCTTACCGACTTGTAGCTGTGAGATCATCAAGTTTCTTAGTGAATTCATGGGCACTGTCGTTTGGATCCGTGTACCAACAATTCTGCAGCTATCCCCACGAGTGCCTGCGGTGATGAAGAATTTACAGTCCTAGCATTTGCGCTGTTAACCCCGCAATTACTGTCTATAGACAAACTTTCAAGCGTCACACAAAACCGCATGTTGTAACTAGAATGTGTGATGTGCAAAACAGACAGGCTAATGCAGTCGGACGAGTAAGACCGGCCCCACGTCAGTCCGTCAATGTAACTAGGTAAAGCAAAAAAGCACTTACGATTCAAGGTCACCAGGGTCGTGTCACAAGATCGCCACTCATGCGACATGTCTGTGTCGATACCGATCAAAAAACACCATTGTTGTTGCCCACAGGGTGTCGATCGTTACGAATAAATAAATGGGTGCTCCAGTTGGGTGGCGAAATCGCGGGCGACAGTGTTATCAACTGGATAGGGGAACTCGATGACCATGGGTTTTCGAATGGTCCATTTGACCGAAACGTTGACAGAAACTAGCCTAATGCTCGTTTCCCAATTCGCACGTGTCCAGACGACAGACCCGAACAAGTTTTAACGGCGTAACTAAACTTTATCGTCATTCTGAGTTTCCCTATCCTATACAGTGTAGGTACCCACCTTATTGAGTAAATTCGTTGCCGATGAGTTGAAACCTCGGTACTCGAATCTGGATCAGAGTGTTGAGTCAGGTTACGGTTTCAGGAACTTGTGTGAGATATTCAGTAGGGTCGGTAACCATCTTTTAAGAATGGGATTTACTGGTAATCGAACTTTGCGGAATGACTTAGTGGCACCATCCTCCTACCTTCCAGCATGTGTGCAAGCGAAACTGATGAATTCATAACTTGTGTTTTGATTTCTGACTACCGTGGAAAGCAGTCGGTGTGTAACTTCGCGAGTCAACCATGCGATTTATGATCTTTAACTGATTCGGGAGTAGCTACAACAAGTAACGAAACGCCATCGTCACTTAGATTTTGTGTGTACACCCATTAATGAACTCTACAGCTACAAATCGGTAAGCAAGCCCATCATACACAGATGCGAGTTTCCGAGAAGAGTGAGCCACGACTTTTCCTGTGCCAGCCTGCAGAGCAGACTACATGGTGCCAGCCTCCACAACCGGTGTGGTAAGATGAACAAAGATGGGACGTGATTTGCTGAGTGCAGCATTGCGGGTAAACAAGTTCCTCGCTTGCTTGTGTCGAAGGTGCACTTGCCTTCCACTTGACAGAAGAGTGATTTTCCTTTGGTCCCTACTGAGTTCTAAGAGGCTAGGAACATCTGATAAAGTCAGGCAAAATGCGTAGGTAATGAGGGCTTGGGCCGAGAAAGCGTATTAGTTTGACCACACTACAAAGTACGGGTGTTCTGGTAGCAACGCGTGTGTTCGATCCGGGACCCAAGGTAGGAGCAACAGTGCAGGGGAAGTCGAATCGTATACATGAACAGAGAGTTACCGAGAGCTAAACGTTAGCGTCCTTGGGGCGTTGTAACGTATCCCGCATGTGCTTAGCAGTTTCAAAGTGCAAAGCACCATTACAGAACTGAGTCGACACGTCGCTGGCTCTATCTGGCGGCAAACATTCACCGGAGGTAATCCATCGGTTCACTACCAATGGTAAAGGTGTTACCTCTGACGATGACATCACTGACAGAGTTATTTCACATGGCAGTATAGCTCGAGTGGTTTTTTCCAAGTCTCAATCATCCGTGGAGACAGCCTGATATCAGGCTATCAGCCGAAAGTAGATTGTACAACGCTGTGATAAAGTTGACGTCACTGTGTACAAAGCGGACTGCAGATATTTGGAGATGGGTTGTCTTTACGGAGCACCGCTTACCTCTGGTGGAACATCGGTAGGTATTTTTGAGCATTACGAGATGGTATTTATAATGAAACCCTGAGCTGTCTGCTAGTTTCGACTAAATGCCCCTGCAGACATACTTTATCCTTGTGTACTTTTTCTCTCTTCCTTTTTTGTCTCCTCATCGTAGGTGCTTTCTGATTCTTTTCTGATTTACCATCATCTGGTTTTGACCATACTGTTGGAACTGTGCTTGTGTGCCAGCATTTATTTCCAACTGCTATTGACTTTCATTTCCGGTAGGAATATTTTCTTTTATATCCCTGGGTTCAGATGAAGATTCTTTATGTGTTTTTATTAGGTGGAAAACGGATTTTTCTGTTTGCATCCATCTGTTCATTTTCTCGCCAAGAACACCGGATGAGATCACGGTGATTTCTTCTGGTGTTCGTTTGTTACCCCATATTCGCTCTTTTTTCTGTCTTCGCTTTTTCCTTTGCTGAGACCCGATTAAAGCTCGATATCAAGACTTAAGCGTTCATCTGTGTGATGTTGGGCTGGGCTAGTGTCCTTCGGAACATAACGATTATTATTTCCCACTAAGCACTTGTCGCCCGTTTTGCGCAATCCACGTTTCTCACTCTTTTTTTTGCTTTCAATGTAGGGTTGTATGCATCTGTGGGGATGTGGTCACGCTCCTTTCTGGCGATGGTTAGGTGTTGAAACCTCATCCGCTGCATAAAGCTTCGGAGCAGACTGTCTGCTCTTCACAACCGTCGTCCTTGAACCATCTCTTGGACAGCTTACTGGTCGTGGCGGTAGCGACCGCCCGTTGGCTGGTCCCATCTGCCGGCTATCACGTCTCATTGCAATGGATGGTTTAGCTCACCTAAAAACCTGTCGTTCATAGCTACGGACGCTTTTCTAACTGGTCAGTCCACTGACTTAGTGTAACTGTCCAGTGCTGAATGCGCGTACTCTTAGCGCAGACACCGCGGACTACGAATTAATACTGTCTATGCTGAATTTGCACAACTAATAAGCGGCTGTCTTTAAAAGGGTCGAAACTAAGTTGCCGACCGGATGCAATATACCCATGAAGATCTGTCTTCGAAGTGCCATAGCTCATTCAAATCTTAGCGAGAAATAGCATAAGTAGTTCCATCGAGAAACACGGAGACTTCGAAACAGCCATTAAATACTTCAATGACTGTTGGCAGCATTGTCGGCTGGTGGCCAGGCTTGCGATCATAAGGTCACAGGTTCGAATCCGCGTAGAGGAGGGCGTCCTCGCGGTATACTCAGCCCACGTACAACTGTTAGTGGTCGCGCGGTAGCGAAGCGCCTTTACGGCGTACAGCTGGTGATTTTGTCCTTCGTTGGCAGCAATAGAATCCAGGCAATTGGCTCGATTGCGACCTGAACCTGCTCATGCTGAAAGCATCCTTTCTTACCGACTGGAAGATATATTTTGGGTCGATGCGAAACCCTTGTAAATTGATGTTTGGCTGTTTAGAATTATATTCCACCAGGTCTAAATCCGAGTCTTGGTGATTACGATTCTTCGGCACTTGTTAAGACCTGGGTAGCTTTACAGTTCCTCATCTCTGGATTGGCATATGGTGGCTGCAGGCACTGCTGGATCGATAAAGTCCAAGGAAATGATGGCACATTCGTGTCAGTCAATGGAAGTATGTTGTTCTGCGTGTGGTTCATTGGCTGGGGTGTAACCAGTTTGTGGTAAGCTCCAGAAGATAGCTACACTCCCGTACCTGCTCTGGAAACACCGGTGTTCATTTACTCTGCACAATTCCACATCGAAATTGGACCATCCGAATCACGGTTGATTAGTTCTAAGGATACTCGAAATCGGTATTCCTTCATTTGAAACAAACATTTCCCTTTATGGTTCTAGGCATAAAGATCAGAAAACCTTGATTGTGTGATGACGCCGTCATTTCGTGCATTCTTATCAATCACAAAACATGCAACATTGGAACCTAAACAAACGGTGATCACAGATAGCAAAACGCATGGGCTACCACGGTAGGCTTAGAGCCCCTAGCAGCTGTTTTTGAATGCACAGCAGTGGTCGTTTGCGATTGGTAACGAAAAACATTCGCTGGAAACTCCTGGACAACCCCTCAGGACGGTGGCAGGTACTTATACCGCCGCTTAATCTGCGCATGCTGGTCTTGTGCCACATCCGTCACCACACAAAAGTTTCACCCAACTGTCCATAGAGAAGAACCGCGGTACAATTACCCGGTGGTGTGCAGCGACATCACTCTCACCAAAGTTGATCCGTTAGTGTTACTTTTCGTTCATGTAGCTAATCCAGTTCAGTTCAGCCCTTGTCTTCCATTATTGTCACTTTACTTTTATGCCTTTCCTTTTTCCCATTCTTAGCAAACTATTGCCTACCTTGCTCAGAGATCCTCCACCTCTTCCAATCCAATCAGTTTGATACTTCTGTCTACAAACGCCAACGACCAAAATAGTGCGACCGCACCTTTGCTCGTGAACGCCATCAACACATCTTCCGACCAATCGCAGCAGTTTTATCGGCCGCAGGCACAAATCGTGGCGATTGATTCCAATGACATCATATCGACCACAGCGGATGGAACGGTTTTCAGTCCACAGTACGCCCGGCCGATCATTTTGTGTGCTGATCAGCCCTTACTCACTTTCACTTCCGTCCCATCCACCCAGTTGGCTGTATCGATAGCGTCGGACTCCGTATCGTCCTCTGTTTGTCCATGCACCGTGGCCACCTCTGCGCCATTCGGCTACATCAAATCGAGGCCTCTTCCACATCTGGAGTATAGTGTCACTGACGTAAAGCCCGAACAACCTTCTCCCACCGAGGACATCTCTCTCCCAACTCCGATAACCATGCGGGCAATCATTTCCGATGGTCAAGTCATTAACATCACCCAGACAAGCGGTCGAAGCCCGGAGAATGCGCAGGTCCATCGACCGGTAGGTGTGGGTTATTTGAATGATTGAGTCACATTAGGATGAAAAGCCTTCTGTCACATTCCACATGATTACGGCCAGCTTTATATGAGCACCTCAGACTGGTGAAGTTCTGCATTCCTTTGGGTTACACATTGGGCTTTTAGAACATGCCATTCTCCATTCGGACTGTGTGAAACTGATTCATATGTGGCATTGCAGAGCGATATGCCTCCGGCATCTGTTTCACTGTCCACCGTAAGACTTTTGGCTACACTTTTGCTTTGCTTTCATTCTTTCCACGTGTGAATTACAAATTGCAGTTTTGCATCATCATGTGCCTACCCATCGGTATATGGACATTTTAAATTTCACATTCCAAATTCATTTATGCACAACCATGGTTGGTGGCATCCGGTTCCGGATTCGCCTGTCACTGCGATCTCCCTAGGGACAACCCTAAGATGGCCCTTGTGCATCCGCATCATTGCGGTGAATTGATACACCACGTTTACAAACCGCTGCCATGCACTTTCATCGTCGATGTGCTATCCGTTCCATCGCCGACCTTAGTTCACTGCTGACCCGGAGTACAGACCAGAAGAACTGTTTTAGCTCAGTGCTGAGCAACATTTAGTCTACATATACAGACCTACTCGTAAGTCACTTCTGCCGATTTGAAATTACTGCTATCGAACCGTTTTTTGATTGCCCCCAAATCACTCTGCCTTGGGAACGAAGTCCTGCATGTGGCTAACTTCATAGAGTACACCAAATCCTCTAGTGGCACTAACATTGCGTGTGTCTACTGCTTACTTACTTACGTACTTACTAAGGTTCGCATTTCCGCTGTTTGTTGTATTTGTTCCGCCTCACCTGTGCTGAAAAGAGTACGATTCTCCGGCGGGATCAACCCCGTTAGAAATTTTATCGGCAACAGTCAGTAGACCGAGTGACTGGTGTGTTTCCATTCGCTGGGATGCACCCGCGAAGTCCTCATGGTGTTGTCGAGTAATGTGGCCGGGCTCAAGGCGATCATACGTCTAAGAATGCGTCCGGTAAAAGCAGGTAGATGTAGCCCGATGTGTTAGATAGGACTTCTATAGCTAAAGCGTTGGAAATAATTTTTCTATTTAGATGCTCATTGGCCCCCGATACAGCTTGTCACAACAATAGCAGTAAATGAAGAATAGCATCATGCTGTTTTTGCCGGTGACAGCTTTCGAATACGGTTCCATGAAACTGTTTCGGTTGTTTGATCTATACTCATCACGGCACTAAGTCTGCTGTTGCCACCAATGCCATCATTTCCAATGGGCTCGAAGTTTGTTCTTTGTATCGGTTTTCACTGCTTTTGAAGTTAATTCTGTGACGGGTGGCTTGGAAGCTGTTAAGGATACTGTCTGATATGCTTTGTAGTGTTGGTTCCGGGACGTAGTTTGCACCCAGACCCTAACCACCTTTTTCTAGTATCGCAGCCACGTCACTCCAGCTCTTTCATCCCTGTTTTATAGTATTCGGTTGTTGTATTTTATCCCTCTTCTATTGTGTGTGATGGAAAAACATCATGATACGGATTTCGTCAGTGTTGATATTTGTGCCGCCCACTGGCACAGTGGTTCAACTGTGTGGCTTATAACCCACAGCTTGCCGGATCGAGTCTGCCTAAAAGACTGGGTGACCTCGCTGTAACCTTAACCCACACGCAATAACTGGAGGTCACGTGGCAGCGAAGCGTCGGTGCGACGTACCTGCCTAATGCCTTTTCTTCTCTTTCGTTGATACCTGTGACGGGGGCCCATCGGTACTTAAATAAATAAATAAATATTTTGTTCCCAAAAGTGCAGGGAACACGCCTAGAAAGTCATGATCATAGTAATACGGACGCGTATGATCAGTCATCGAACACAAATGTTACAATTTAACCGGTACATACTGGAGTTCTGTTGTATGTATATATGTAATTGGGTGAGTAGTCATGTTCAGTGATTTGGTTACTGTTGTACTGAAGTTGTAATTGTATTTGATGAATTGGTAAACATAGGAAGCGATTAAATAATATCTTCGAAGTGGCTGACCTTTTTGAATGGGGTGAGATCCTCCGGAAAGGCAGGAGACAGTGACTTTATTTAGTGGCGAGTCACATCCGCCACGTCACAGACATTTTTGGCTTTCTTGGAGGGGGGGGGGTAGAACGCTTGCTAAGCGAAAACGCACCACCTCCTGGAAGACTGCCGTTGAACTATTTGTTGGAACAGTATTAACCCGGACCACCCAGCTGGCACCACTTGGAGGTTCTTCGGCTATCCAGTCATACCTAACTCCCACCTTTTGCCCCCGCCTTTACTTTTGACTTCATTTTGCCCATAATCCGCCACAGTTCCAAGAAACCGCTAGATGGCCGTTTCGTGTTATTGGGACTCGTCAGTAGCACACACCCGCCGAACCCTGCTGAACTAGAATCTGCGACCGTACTCTTACGAGTCTGCGACTTATGCCGCTGAGCCACGGATGACGGCAGCGGACCGCCATGACTGGTATCTAATCGCGACAGCGCAACTCATCCTCTACTGTCATGCATGTGATGAACGTGCGGACGATATGGCTTGCCCCCAGAACAACGACTGCCTTGGCTGTTTGCCTGCGTCTAGTTGCGACGAATCGATACCAAAAAGCCAATAAATCCCTCTGCTATTCACTAATTAACATTCAGAATTGTTTAATTACGGCGCTGCCGTTTATCTGTGTTGCTTATTTGTTCACTGTATATGTTCATTCCGAAACGCACAGCATACTCTATTTGACTGCAGCTTCAACGCTGGGGTACATATGAATAAATGGTGCTATCTTGTGATTTCTTTAACTTCGGATTTGTACAGAATTCGCATCGGTTAGTATCTCGCCGACAGCATCCTTTTTCTTTGACTGAGCTCAAGAACCAAATGTTGGTGGGCATAGGGCTAATCACTCATCGTCGGGTAGCGGTCTAATGACAGCACTGCTGCGTGAGTATACCCTAACTCCGTTTGTCTCGCGAGATTTCGTCCTTTACGACGGTGTGTCGGAGTCATTGAGAGCAACTGAAAACGGTCGTTAGAGTGAGAGAGTAACTGCAGTCAGCTACCGTACTCAGGTGGAAGTCAATCTCTCTGATTACTCAGCATTTTTTGATTTTACGCTACTTACACTGTGGTTGAATAAACTGAAACTCCCTGAACTCCTTAGTACGCAGATTTCTGTCAATACATTCTATACTAGAAAGACTTTTTACTACCGTTTTAATATTGCCGCACAGCTTCCTTTAACTTATGTATCACACCTTCGTTGCTTTTGATAGGTGTATGCCGAGTCGACAATGTTCTCTCAGTGCACCAGTGAAGTGGACACCACAATAGATGACCTAATCTTGTTGTGCAGCGATCCTAATCGACAAGAAATTGTAGCACCGTCAGCAGCACACACTCCAGACGACACCATATTCCTTTCCTCGGAATACGGACCATCCCATGGTGTCTTCCCTAACACCCCATCCAAAGATCGCACTGCTCAAAATGGCTCCACCCAAATAGTAGTGGATCTTCCTGGCTTGTCCGCACTTACCTCGCAACCTGCGAACTCCCCGAGTACCGAGAACCTATACGACAAAGTATCCACGAAATCTTCCGATGAGCACAAGAATCAATCGAAAAGGTGCTCCGGATCTCTAGAGCCGCTGCCCCCTGTTTCCGAGATGACGGCGTTTTCGCGCCCCCCAGAGCCAAGGCCTGATCAACTGCGGACACTGCAAGAGGTTGGCATTTTTTGCTTGTTATTTGTACTGTCGGTCTAGCTAAAGTTTTTCTTCAGACCCTCCTAATGCCTCCTGTTATCAACTCGATGGTATGATTCACCACACTAGAGCGGAACCACTAAGGTGAAGTGTTGGGATTTCATAGACACGGATCTTCGAGGTTTTAATCATATTACTTCTCCAGTAATGAATACTTACGACTAGTCTGGTGCGGAAACGGTTCTTGTTGCTTCCTTGGGCCCGCCATCTATCATTCACTTCTGGTCTCCCAATCAGGATACGAATACTGCCAGCAATGATTAACTAGCACCATTTTCCTGCATTTCTTCCGCACTACAGTTCGGGATATGCATACACAGTAAAAGAGGCGGCCAACGTTTTAAGGGGCAAGTACTTACTTACTTTCCAAAGGGGTACAAGCCTCCAACACTATACTTGCTTCTTTCACCACACCATCAGTGTTTTCCAGCATCACATTCACAGCAGAAACGGTGCTGTAAAACCTACTATACTTGCGCACACATCGCTCTCCTGGAGTGAATAACATTAACCCTAAAACACTTCAGGTAGGAGCCAAGCAGCTAGCCTAATCACTTGTCGGATATTTTAAGCGCTCTCTAAACGAAAACATAGTTCCGTCAACGTGGAAACGAGGTATTATAACCCCCATTCATCGGGACAGAAATCAATCTGATCCTGCCAATTACCATCCGATAGCCCTTCTCCCTGTTCTCGCCAGTCATTGAAGCGATCATCGCGGATGTACTGATGGGCTACCTGGTCAGCTCCGGCATCACAGCGCCGGAGCGGTATGTATTTCGAAACATCGATAATGTGCCACAAATCTGCACGTAGCAATTGGACCGAAGCAGTCGACGAAGGGCTAGGAACCGATGTTATTTACATGGACTTTTCGTAAGCCTTCGATCGCTTGGATCATCAAATCCTCCTGCACAAACTGCAACACTACGGCACCGGAGATCCGGTATTAGGATGGACCGGTAGCTTTCTCCGTGAACGGCATTTGGAGGTTAGAGTCCGAACATCTCTGTCCGACTCGATTCGAGTGGACTGTGGCGTACCGCGTGGTTCGTTACCTGAGCCTCACTTGTCAGTTTTTGTTATAATTGAGTAACGCCTGATAAGATTGTCACTGGCACGGTTGGAGCACGCCTACGGTAACGGCTTGGAACGCTGACCAATCGAACGGATTTGCGCTGACCTGATGGCGTTAGCTTAGCCCGGGGTACGCGCTGGTGAGACGGAAATTGAGCGAGCGTGAGAACGATCCTAGCCGCACGTATTCGGGTAGACGCTGAGCCCTCGGAACGGACGCACACGAGAGGGGGTTACGGTAGACGCGCACTAGTGACTTAGACGCGAACGCTGCCCGGCTATCGACGCACACAAAATCACGTGACCGACCGACTCCCAACTAAGGCGAAGAGGAAGAAAGGCAAGTGGTCCTCTGAAGGCTCTTTTACGACCAACAAAGGGCAAATCACAGCCAATGCTATGGGTCATTAAGTTAGGGAAAATAGCTACCACGACGGGGTGGTAGTTTGTAGAAGAACATTGTCAGCAGGTGCGCAGTTGGGCCGCGTCTCGGAGTGACTGAACACTGCTACGTTGTGGGGAGGAATTGGACCCCGCTTCCCACAGCCATTCTGCCGGAGTTTCTGGCGCGTTTTTGCGGGGATATTTGACGGGCCCGCAACAGTTTTCATCAACGATCTAGCGAAAGCTTTCGTCCCAAACTTTTTACTCTTACCGGACGACGTTAATATTTGGCGGGCGATCAAGGTAATGGATGACCATGAAATCCTCTATCGCGACCTCGATGAGACCTGGCACTTGCCGGTGAGAAAAGCAATGCCATTCAGTGCGGATAAATGCCGCGTTGTCCACATTCGTCATAGACACTGCTATATCTATAGACTTGGGGCGCACGATCTGCAAACGTGCTCGCAGGAATGTGACCACGGTGTGCAAGTATAGGACGACGACGACATTCAGAATCCGCTACAAAAAGAGGTAACCAGCATGTTGGTCTCTTGCATAGGGATTCTGGAGTTTGTATTCATCCATCTTCTCTCTAATGCACAATGCTTATGTGGATCCGCACGTCAAATACGCAATCAAGGCCTGGCATTCGTAGCTCAATCGTGACCTTGCAGCGCTCGAAACTCCCCAACGTCGAGCAACGAAATTTGTCAAGAAATTGCGCAACCTTCCCTACCAGCAACGACTGAAGACGCTCGGAGTGTACAGTGGACGCCACCGGCGTCTACGTGGAGACCTCATGTTACATACTGAGCGACCCCAGTCACCGCCACCTTTTGAAACTCAGCCCTACGGTCAATATCAGAAGCAATAGCCTGAAACTGTGTCAACAACACAGTCCTAAGATTTTCGACGAAATTACTTCTCCCTCCGGGTCTGCTAACTGTGGCACGCCATTCCAAACTCAGTTGTCTGTGCCCCACCTTAGCTATTTTCATAAAAGATTTGGATATCTAATTGAACGCTCTACACTTTGTTATTTGAACTGATATTCTGGATGTATTCTGGCGCACTAACCACTTTGGAACTATGACCCACAGAGACGCATATAATTTTGTGCAGAAGGTGAGCAATCTGCTTGTCACTTACTATGAGTATTAACCATTACAACTTCTTATTTGGTGTTGTCTGTACTATCTCACTCCAGTAACCATCCTTCTTAACGCAATTACTCTATCGCTTTACCCACGCGTATTTTCTTTGGTCCACTTATCTGGTACTTAAATTTAAATCTCTTTTATTATCAATCTACGAGACCTATTAAGCCTTTGCTTTTTACCCATTATAATCCATTATTCCATTGTATTCGGTTTATGAGTTTGCCTTTGACGCTCATTGGAATGCTCAATAGTTCCGTTGGTCTTGGTCGTCCGACCACTTAGCACGCAATTTAATGGCGTTAGATGCAGGGGGATTTGAGCACCCAACAGTCAGGACACCATTGTTAGCTCACTTTTTCGTTGAGCTGCAATGTCGGGTAATAGTTAGTCCTGACCTGTTATCAAGTGGTGATTGTTACTGTTGGTCTTTCTATTCACGTTAACGGCGTTTGCAACAGAATAGACCGTAAGTGCGGCCTCCCGGCTGAACTTTGCAGCAATCTTTGCATATGTAACTGATGTTCCAGGGGGCTTCTGCTGGGTAAGAGACCTTTGATCTGCAGCACAGAGAGCTGGTGTTCCGCTGCTTCGTCATTGTTAACGACAGATGCCAGGTCTAGTGGAATTTGATTAAGCAGACGTTTCGGATGGTGCACGATTTTCTTTGCCATGAGTACCGCTTGGTTCTTAGCTACGGTCAATTTTCGCTTGACGTTCTGCCAAAGTTGGGGCGGATAACGGCTATGGGGACCTTGCTGATTGTGTTTCAGCAAATTGTGCTGCATTCCTTTGCTTAGAGGCCACTACACTTCCTTGGTGCACAATCGCTTCCAATGAAATAATCTTATCGTTCATCTGCTACTCTGTTTCCGCTGTTAGCCGGTCGCACTACTGAACTGAAATAAACACACTTAACGAATGGGGTGGTTGAACATGCAGTACAGAACCAAAGGGCGTCTTGGGAGCTGTTTTACTCTCCTACCTGTTGTGGGGATAAATTTGCACACATCGGATACTGCCATTTGAAACATTGCGAGCAGGCTAAACCTAATTTTACTAACCGATGACATTCTCCAAACCCGCAAATGCCCTTCGATTGAATCACTTTCGGATTCGCGTTTGCTTGATTTCTGCCATTAGCGTGGTGTCGGCACCTGAGTTGGTTGATGTTCTGTGCTTTCCAGGCTTTGCTGACGGCGCACATCCGGTAGGCGAACGTTATGATTGTAAAGGTCAGGTGCTCGATCGGCATGGTTGCGCGGTTCGTGTGCTTTGTTATGCAGGCGCATTGGCTGAAAAGGTCACAACGAATTGCGAGTGACTGGGATATCGATCGCTTCCAATTGAATACTCGGCGAGCAGCAATGCATCGCAAAATATGTAACAGCGACAGCAAATGGTACTGAAGAAGCACGGTTTCCGGTTGACTCAATCGCCTTCAGAAAGCGCTTTCGAATGAATATAAAAATTCAAGATGTGCTTGAAAACTGAGGTGTTTCTTGCATGGATATTAGCGACAAATCTGTCACAAACGCATACGTAAATCGGACGTTACAACAATAAGAATAATCCAAAAAAGAACTGCCTACCTTGTGGAGCTGATAACTTGGAGTCGAATGAATGTAAGCACAATGCTGTGTGGAAACTTGGTGATGGATAGTACACAAAAAGGCAAGAGCGATGGATCTGAACGTCCGTATTGGTTAGATGATCTTGCAAAGTGTAAAGACGTGACCATGGTTCTTTCATGCACAGGCTGTACTCTAGCCTCATGAGCGCACATGAATGTAACCCAACTCTGCTTTCGAATCGTTTTGGTTTTCCTAGTGCCAAAGGACTTATGTACTAGACGAGAGTCTTAGGGATCCGAGAGCGATCACCAGCACCTGCAACAATGTATTAGTCCAACCCACCTGGCTTCGCAGCTGTGCGTTCACCCCATGCGCCGCTTCCTGACACTAGACGCACTATACTGAAAGTAACTACCGAGGAACAATTTTGCGCCAGATCAGAGAGGAGGGCTAACAGTTTGGCCCACTGAAAACAGGCAAAACGAGTCAAATATGCATGTAATGTGACCAGTACCCACGTATACGATATTTTATTCCTGTGTGAACGCAGTTTTTAAGAGGGGCGGCAAGTTACAGTCAGAGCAGCATCAGTCGGGGCTATGACCTACCGTGGATGGTATTCCTCAGGATCCGACAGCGACCTAATCAGTTGTTCTACTACATCTGACCAGGTGCATTTCACGGTTCTAATCAGCCTCATTTTCTCCTTGCTTCTGTGATCACTGGGGTATCTACATTTCAAGCGACTACGATCCCACGTTTGTCAAGCCTAGGCTAATACCGCACTCCGACTGTTGGTCATGTTAGTCACGGCATTTCTTTTGGGTAGTACTTCACTGCTGCTCCATCCGAGTGGAAAGTCAGTGAATGGGTTTGCTTTCCTGAACTGCTTTATAGACACAGATTAAAATGATTACGAGAATCATACGTTCGCTGCAGATCGGCGCTTTGAAATATCAACGCTCGAACATAGTGTTTCTACCCGGTCACCTTTCTTGAAAAGGGTTTTGTCCCGCTTACTATAAAAGCGTCAGAAAAAATCGACTAGACGCATTCTGAAACCAACTTTGCCACCTTTTGGCAAAGTCAGTGAGTGACCTCGACCTCGGAAAGCGCACCTTCAAGTTTAACTCAAAAGGCCTGCCCAGCGTTCAGCATATTACCCGCCGTTGTTATAAGCGTTTCTCAGATGAATCCTCAGGACTCCCGAGATTACTCCTGGTGAGAAACGCTGGTACACTCACTGTGTTTGCAAGCTAGTGGCACCCTAATTGTTTGGGTCAGAATGCAATGGCCTCACGGTGTGCTATTGATGCATGATGTCAATCGCAAGAAAGCGAGGTTGATACGGGGCTTTACACTGTTAGTGTCTATTAGAAAGAAGGCTCATCGTCGCCAGATTCTGTTAGATTTCCGCTGCACACCCGGAAAAGCATTGGGAATCCGTTTGATCTTAATGGGACTCGTGGGTAGCGTGCATCCTCCTACTCCTGCTAAATCCGAACCCAGAAATTGCATCCTTCGAGACAAAAATTAGCCACTCAGTGGTTAGTGTTGCGCGCAAGAGAAATCAGCAAACACGACTATGAAATAAGATGCACGCAGGGGCCGTGGTGCATGCGACGTACACATGGAACCTGCAGTCAACGTTAAGTTAACCAATAGGAGCGTGGGCGCTTAAGCGAAGTCATTGTCGATCAGCAGCTGGTGGTCACTACGCGCATGCGTTTTTGACGCGCGAGTGAGGTGTCTGCTGGTTGAAACTGGTAGCATCACTGCCGCTAGCACCATCCTTGCAACACTAGCAGTAACTTCCTCACCCCCGTTTAGAAGGATAGAGACTGTTAAACATCTAGGCAATGGAACAGGTTGTGAATCTGGTTCACCATTTGCACTGCGCCGTGGCCTGCGCGAAGCATCTTCCAATCGTTCCATCTCATGATTGGTAAGTCGGACCAAAGTCACAACTGTGGCCACTGCCTTAATACCCCTCCGAAAATCAAAACGAAGACTGGACAGCGATCCAAATCGGTTATTGAAGCACACAGTGTCCTTTTATATTATGCGTAAATTGGAATCACTACTCACGGAAACGCACTTTCAATGACTGATTCTATCCGGCCTCCGGCATGAGTACATTGCCTCGCGCCCATCGTTCCTTCGCAGCTGTTTGGATCACTCTTAGTCGGTTCACCCGGTCCTTTCAAATGCGGACAGCTAGTTGTGTCCGTGGCGCTGATTGGCTTTCCATCTACCGGCTTTGTCCGTTTCGCTCGCTCGACCTATCAACATTCAGCTCGCTATGCGTCATCCTCTCTAAATCAGCGGATAATTGGGACCAAGAACGTGCTTGACTCACGACCCAAATCCGCTTTGTTCAGTCAGCTCTTGTGAACGTGGTCAATTTATGCTCGTGGTGAGGGTTGACTTTCGCGTCCACTGGTCGCGCGTCGGGTTCGTTCGCCTGACTTGCCGGCTGCCATCACAGCCACGACACATGGTTTCGGTAACAGGAGTTCCTTCGAGCTTCAAGATTCAAGACGCCTTAATTACAAATGAGGCATCTCGTTGCGATGTTGTTTTATACACCATCATTCCGCATGTTTCCCTTTCTAGCCACAGATTTCACACTAAACTGTTCTGAGTACCCTTGTGTGTTTAGAGGTGATGCTCAACCCATAACCGGATGCAATGGCGTAAGTGACAACTCTCCTTTCTTACAAGCTCATCGCACTGCATCACTCTGGGAGCACCTGTGTCAAGACCTTTTCCCATCATGTCAGTATGTCTGTGAAGAATAACACGGTACTTTGCTGTTTGAACAGAAATTTCGTTCAAGTGCCGGGCGCGTACTCTGCCGCTATCAGTCACGCGCCCTAAAGTCAAATGAGTCACCCTTTGCAAACCCATGTCGTATGTGCACCAACGAAACAGTTAATTCATTGCTGGCTGTGGACTTTGTTTGCACGATTCGGGGTTTGGCCCTCGTATGATATAAAGAAGCGGTAGATGCAACTGAATACATGCAAAGTTGCAAAGTTGATCAGACTGATGTCACCGTGACAGCTGTCTCTCGTAAGCGGGCTGACTGAAGCCGACTGTCATCTTTTCCCCCTATGTTTAAGTGTTCGCTCTGCCACTGTACTACGTCCGTTATTACTTCGGTGACCACGAAGAGCACTTGTCTTCACCTTTCTCAGTATTCGGTATGTGACTGCGGCCACCATTCTCTCTGTCATGAATTGCCATGGGTTCAACCACGTCTGTCCTCGGGGGGGGGGGGGGGGGGGTGGAGAGCATGTTTGTGACGAACATATCTCTTTATTCATTCCATTAAGCCTCCATCACTGACCCTTGTATAGTTCCGCGGTGAACGACGTTGACAGTCATTATCCCTGCTCTCCTCCTCCGTATCCCACTATTTTGTTTCCTACATTGTCTACTCTGAACCGATTTGATCGGACTGATCATATCGCTACCCTCACCATGATAAGACCCATTTAACACCAAGTTGTTGACACATTCTGATCTCCTTCAAGTCCCACTTGTTTGCGACCCACATTCAGCTGTAGGATGAATTTGACTGTGTAGCCAAATGTGTTGGCATTGTTGCGGGTTTTTCCTACGCTTGGTCGCATTTTATGGTAAAATTAATCAGTTACACATTTGTCATTTTAATTTAACTACGTCATTTGGTGTTGTTATCAGATGAAACATTTCAACGCTCCCAGACCGTTCAGTCCATTTTTTGAAGTCATACATCAGTCATGCCCCCTGCGCTCTATCTATCAAGTGGAAGCTTTCAAATTATGAGGGCTGCAACTTTCGCGTGTCCCGATGTTGCCGATCGGTGTCCGCCTTATTTCCAGTCTGTGCTGTCGCCTCACCGGTTAGAAAAGACTACATCGATGAGAACTTTGTAGATACCTCTGGGGTGATCCCTTCCTTATTGGTGCCCTTTGGAACCCGTTTGAGATTCTATGTGTCAGAGACTGCTGGTGTCTTCGAAACTGCAACAAGTGACATTATATACTACTTTCGTGGACAAGCATGTAATCCTTCCGGCCACCGGCCGAACTTGACTCGGGTACATGTTCGTTGTTAACCGCTCGCAACGCACTGCACTCCACGACCGGTTTCTTGCTTATTTACACTGGTCAAATAGAAATAAAAAGGCTTCGACTCGCATTCAGGACGTTGGGATGTCAACGGAAGCCTTTATTCCTAGGTTCTAGTAAGCATATGACTGGCCTAAGGTAGGTCCCTATGGGGCCCTCGATCACACTCCTGTGCAGAGTCTACTTCTCACCACCTCGTGAATCATGCTATTGTGTCAAAGACTCCTGGCATAGTCTCCCGGCAAGCTACATTCATCCAACAGCCTTGTGAGTGTCCGTTGAGCGGAAGGCTAGAGGTGGACACAGTTGAACAAACCCCCTGCACTGTATTGAAGTTATCAGTTGGACCACCTATACTTATTCAGGACCTTTAAGATGTAGCTCACGGCATCGATTCCGAACATGTGGCTGGGTTTTGGGGGTGCCAATAATTTGACTGAATCGCGGAAGTCAGTTTCTGGTGTCTGCAACTCAAATAGATGATATGTGATTTGTAGTTCCAACGTTGCCTGAGAGCATTAGTCACGAGATCGGTGGCACTGGTGACAGCTAAGTGCCATTCCTCCCTCCCGATGCGCGGGTCCGAGTAGAGGCTGCATGAGCGAGATGATTGTGAACTCATTGGTACATCGGTCTGTACGCCAAACCGATTGCTTTCGTAGACGATTCAGTTGGTTCGTGGTTTCCGATTGTTGGCTGAGTTTCCCACAATGATCCCCAGGCGTTGAAGTCAAATCATCCATCAATTATGAGACGGCGTTAGGTACCTGGCCTCGACGAACTGCCTCCACTATTGCCGAAAGGCGGCAGTGACACCCTACAACTCGTTCAGTCTCTGCTCAACACTATTTAGAACGAAAAAGTAATGTTTTTTCACTAACGTTTTTCAACCATTTCTTGTTCGTAACAAGAGTCAGATGACGTCTCGTAAAAAACGCCATAGCATTAGTTCTCGTCTCCATTGCCTGAAAACTAGTCACAGGCGTCGTCCTACTGCGACCCATTGTCTTTGTGATTACGCGCTCAGTTAACCTTGGATTGACTTCCACACTGGAAGAGAGCGCGTCGACTACATTTTGGAGCTACACCAGGTGCTTGATCATCATAGCTACATGCAAACCATCGCGGTGTTCCTTCCTTTGCTTGAAGACCGCCTTTGGTCCAATCGATTGTAGTGTTGTTGGCGATGTGCAGCTTTGAAAGGTATATCTGAGAAGGATCTAGGGGCACACATTTCCTGGAGCTTGTTAAGACTACTCCATCTCTCCGATTCCATTCAACTTCGTGACCGCATTGACGATCAGCGCCTCTCTCCACTTCCTCTGAACATACATCATGTTAGATGACCGGCTATGAAACTTAGGGTGCGCAGAAGATCTAACTCTCTATAGGCCGGACCCGGCTGCTATGCAGCCTCTGATATATAGGCTGGTGCGTAGCGCATCACACTTTGGCATGTGAATTGCAGTGTCCCACTCTTTAACTTTCTGCCACAATGATGGGTTGGCACTCTGCTAGCTCTCACCTTCACAATACGGTTACTGTAGGCGGCGGGGGGGGGATGCCATCCGTTTACTTATCACGGTAGCTATAACATCCGTCAGCAACATCACTGAACACATCGTTACAGCCACCGGCAAGATTGGTGTTTCATCACAGATACAGACGGTGAGCCACAGGTTATCGGTTATAGTATGTTTAATTCTGATTTGCTGATTTGATCTGACTTCGCTATCGACTCAGTCTGTGTCGTGCAGTAAGAGAACAGGAGAGGAGCCAGCTTAGTTTGTAGAGTTCCATGAGTCTGCTTGAAGAGACCTTGCTTAACAGTCTTGACTGCACGTTCTGCCATTCCATTCGACGCGGGACTGTACGGCGCAGACTCAATGTGCTGTATTCCGTTGTTACTCAGGAACTGTTGAAACTCTTCACTGATAAATGGTGTCTCGTTGTCGGTGCGTACCGTCTCTGGGATACCGAAAATGACGAATATGGAGCACATTTTTGCAACTGTTACTGCGGAAGTCGCATGTGAAACTGGATGTGCTTCTATCCATTTAGAATGGGCATCAATCAAAAGTAGGCAAATCAACCCATTGATTGAGCCAAAGCACTTGGCATGCACCCCCATGCCAGAGCCTCTCTGGCCAACGCGATGGACGTATCGGTCCGGGAGACTTTTGCCTTTGGTATTTCTGACATTGTTCGTAGTTTTTCAGCAGCCGTTCTATATCTTGGTCAATGTTCGGCCACCAACAGCAACCACATGTCAGCGCTTTCATCCTGTTCATGCCGGGGTGTGCGTCATACAACTCTCTCAGTAACTGGGGCCATAGTTCTTCTGGTGGAACTATGCGCGAGACTCGAAATATACAGCCATCGTATGCACTCAACTCATTACTCCGACAGTTGAATGGTTTCAATTTGTCTGACGTGCTTGTAGCCCATCTGGTCATCAAGCACCGTTTCACGCTCGACAACACAGGGTCCCGATCAGTCAAGCGCCGCACCACGTCACTTCGCATGGGTGCCTTTTCAAGGTGTTGCATCAAATTGGTAAATCCCACGGGTTCACTATTCGTTTTTGTGCCATGCTGCTGCGGGAGGCGACTAAGTGCATCGGCAATGGTATTACTTGGTCCATTTACATACTGAAGTTGGTAGTTATAGGCACTCAAAACTAGTGCCCATCTTTGCATTCGAAGCGGAGACATGTGTTAGATTCTTTTCTCCTCACCCAGAAGCGAAGGAAGTGGTTTATGGTCGGTGTGGATATCAAACTCTCTTCCCCAGACGTACTGTTGGAAATGCTTGACTCCGAAAATAATCGCTAACGCCTCTCTGTCCATTTGGAAGTAATTCCTTTGAGTGGGTTGCAGGGTGCAAGAAGCAAAAGCGATTGGACGAAGAGAACCGTAAGCCATCCGGTGGCAAAGGACTGCGCCTACTCCCCGTGGGGAAGTATCACACTGCAGCACTGGAGGCCGGCTGGGATCAAAATGCACGAGATACGGGAGGCGCTGAGCACTCTTTCTGCATCTGTGAAGGTCTTTCTTTGATCCGGACCCCAAGTCCAGGACTTCCCCTTGTGCAACAGTTTGTACAAGGGTGCAAATACTGTTGAGGCGTTAGGTAAGAAGCGACGATAGTGAGAAAACATCCCTAAAAACGATCGGAGTTCAGCTTCATTCTTGGGTTTATGTGCGATAAGGATGGGCTTGCCTTTGTCTTCTAACACGTGTAATCCGTTTTTATCGAGGCGGTACTCAGATAACGGACGGAATCTGGGAAAAACGTACTCTTGGACTTCTTCACTTTGAGTCCACTCAGTTCTAGAGGTTCGAGCACAGTGGATAGCGTTTTTAAGTGTTCAACATCTGTACGTCCTGTAAGTAGAGTGTCGTCAAGATAGGCGCAAGTGAAAGGAAGATCTTTGATCAGGTTGCCATTGATCCTTTGGAACATCGTCGGGGTCGAACTGCTTCCGAAGACAGACGTTCGTACTGGAATAGACCCATATGAGTACTTATCGTAGTGCCTGAGCAAGAGGTCTCGTCTAACTCAGTTTGTAAGTACGCGTGACTGAGGTCGATCTGTGTAAACTTTTGTCCGCCTGCCAGTGTAGCATACAGATCCTTTATCTGAACTAAGGGATACTTATCCAACATTAAACAACGATTAACAATTAGTTTATAGTCACCACAAATACGCACAGAAACATCCGGCTTCAGGACTGGAGCTATTAGAGCTCCCCAATCACTGTATTGTACTGGATCGATTGTTCCTGCCGACTGCAATCACTTTATCTCGTCTTCCACCTTTGATCTCAGCGAATAAGGTAGGGTACGTGCCCTGAAAAAGCGCGGTTGAGTTCCCGGCCGTAATTTGATACTAGTCTGATATCCGTGCAATTTTCCTAGTTTCTCATCCAAAACGTTAGAATATTTGTTGGGTACATCCTCCAAGCGTTGGTTAATGGACATGAACTTCACTGTCTCTAGTTGCTTGTTCAGCCTTGCAAGCTTTCTTCTGAAGGTGCTTCTGGCTGCGAATATTGTCAACTACGGTTGATCTTCGAGATAGATCCACGTTCACTTCACACGATGAACAAAACAGTAGTTTTTTGTCTGGGTTGTCGACGTAGTATTCTCCAGGAAACTCCTTCACTCTGTCCAGGACAATTTTTTCCTCCTATATGCTGTTTCCTTTTCTGAGATGACATCTGCAAAAGGTAAGACTTGTTGATTATTGTAAGCAACAGATTCGCTTTGTTCTCGAGTAACGGATCAAACAAAAATAAAGCCGAGAATGAACTACGGTACTGTCCCAAGAAAGATGAAAATTCAGTATTGACAAACCGCGACAGTTACGAAGTACTCAAAGAGGGTACAGAGTAACGTTCTCACCGCTATACTGACAGATCAAGACTTCAGTCAGTGGGCGGATTTACACGGTCGCTTATATTGGGCTGCCGAGCTCAATGCAATGACGTGACCGCCGTTCAACGCCTAAGAGGCGATAGCGCATCAAGTTCGCGCGTGACCGTAATGGGGGACTTTGTGTGCCGGCAAGGTGTGTACAAAGTTTGAATGAACAGATGTCGAACAAATCTAATGTACATGTGGGCAAAGGGTGTTTGTATAGTGGAAAATAGAGTGAGTGCACAGCGTAAGCAGACAGATGGTACATGGTTGTGTACTGGATTGTCGCGTGCGTGTCACTTGGGTCTGGGGACAAGCAGACTTGGATAGCAGATGGTGGACAGATGGCGGTGATGATACTCCGGAGGAATGTTCCAATAACCAGCTGGCTGCTCTGATATTTCTTCGGAATACAAATATATTGATTAAGACAAAAACAAATTTGAAGTAGCATTCTTTGTTAGTTTCTTTTTTTCTGCGATTCCGCGAAATTTTTCAGTTTCCGCGACAGCAAATTCCGCGATTTTTATGTTTCGCGGAATCGCAGAAAATTGGAGTCTTTAGTCATGATTTTTGGATCCCTGTTAGATGTCTCGGCGTATATCGTCTGATTTGTCTAACCCCTGGGAACGTCAGCCAATGAGCTGGCGAGGACACGGAGTTGGCGGGAGAATTTGTTCACTCAGATCTGCTCCTGCTTACTGGATTAGGTCTAGTTGATCAGCCACATCCGTAATCAGAGAGTTGTTCTGATATGGCGCGGTTGCGGACCCAACGGTGTTCGTTGCGCTGACTCTGAATCCATCCTCTCCACGGCTTTAATCTTGAATGGCATTTGTAGTATTTTTGTATTATTCACTGTTTTACTTGTTTTTATGGTGGCTCGAATCAAGGCCCATCCATTTGCACGAATCATAGTTGGTTAATAGAACTAGTGTCAATGAGTGCTCTCAGTCACTGTACTGCAACGCCACTTTTACCGTCGCACTGCGTCACCATGCGTTGACGCACAGCCACTATCCCTTTCGGTGTGCTCACAACCATCTACGAAAGGAATCAGCCACTAGCTGATGAGAAGGGGATCCTGTCACCTGGCTATAAGTTTTTTATGCCACGGACATTCCCAAAGCTGAAACCATTTGACTCGTATCAATCACCGTGCATACCTACCCCGACATTGTTCACATGCGCATCTCCTACAAGTGAACTACTCATCATGAGACGTATCTGGTCTACGCAAATGGCAGTTTTGAAATGCGCTAGGTTTGGTTCGATCTGCCCGACACATTATGCTTGCATAGACTAAGTGAATCGTTTCGCAACACACTTATTTTTCCCGTGTTCCCTTCCACTTCAGGCAATCGATTCAGCGCGGTCTTTCCAATGTGGAGATTTCCCCGCCTACGTGGAACAGTTGTTCCTCAAGGGTATTCTCAGTGCTCACCGTCCGTGGTTGTTGAACTTTTGCGCTTGGTTTATCAATACGGTGGTGTTCGAGGTGGAAAATCGCTCGGACCATGTCAGTTTGCTTTGGGGTGACTTCAGGCTGCAGACCACCGCGGACGGCAAAATAGAGTACATCTACTTTTTGAATCGCATGAATAACCGACCCTATTATCTCGCAGCCGCACCACCTTCGCCTTACAGTCTGGGACTGGATGAGGAAACCGTTCGTCTGGTCGAGAATAAACCGTTGCCTGTTCGTTCCCCGTGTCCAGTCGCAGTGTTTAAGACGCTTCGAGAACGCCGGCCTGCTTTCTGTCTTCAACCAACGTCTAAATTTTATCTGCAGGTGAGCTTTTAGGTTGTGTCATAATGTACACCACAGCTTCTTTCAGTGGTTACTAAAATGAAGACTCACATTTTCCTATGAAAATTGAACAGGCTTTCGAACCTCATGCCATCACTTCAGGTCATCAGTTTCCTTTCTTGGACCGATGCGTTCTAGTTCGGCTTCAGTCCTCGACCACGAATTGTCCGGTCTCATTATAAGATTGGGCCGGTACAATTTGAAGAGGACGTTTCACTCTTATTGTCAAGAGTCATCGTTAACGCTTTACACCTGTCATTTTGCTACCATCATTCTGCGGTGGGCCAATAGTAGATACTACTGCGACAGGGGTCAGTAGTATGAGAGCAATAAGCGAAGCAGACACTGACGGGCCAAAAAGACACCAAACTGACATCGCGAGGGGAGAAGAATGCTCGCGGGCTGCAAACGGATTTGACTTGTAATGAAATACCAGAGCAGCGCTTTACAACGCTTCAAAGTGGAACGCATCGCGCAGCTTCCAATAGTACATTCGCAGCTGTGTTGGTGCTCAGACATAGTGCATTTGATGAATTTTCATTGCCAAAATAAACCGCGCTGTTCGCACTTCTTAGATTCTTACAGTTCTACATGTTAACAGGATGATGAATACCTAAACTACCGTGCCTCAAAACAGTGCTTTGAGCTATTCGAGAGCAAAAAACATAATAATCGCGCATTTTGTCAGAATTTTCTAGTTTTAATTTTATTCGAACACCGCTGCATTGTATTGCACTACAATAGTTGTGGTATTTCTCATCTCCAAAATGTGTCGTTTCGCCATGCTCATACGTGGTCGTTTTGATTCACCTTGGATGTCTCCGGCGTTCTCCGCAGTTCGGTGCAAACTTTATCATTTTTGGAATGCTTTAAGCGTAAGAACTTCATGCTCTGTTGCAATCAACTGTTCACCGCAACTATCCTCTTGGTTCAAATGCTGCGTACCGGGTCCTTGCTGCATCAGTTACTCGAGCCATAACCCTTTTTGTTGAAAAACAACAAATACCTACTCGTTGAAACAAGTTTACAGGAATGGGGGATATTTGTATCGATATTTTCCGGTCCACTCCCTAACCTCATTCATACCTGGAGGTTTTCTATCACCCGGCGGTTTTCGCAGACTCAAAAGCAGCACTCATGGGCTCTGTGACATCACTTACTGAGAACCTTCCTGCACTCGGGTTCAAATAAACTAACCCCTACATATGTTTGTGATGCCGATTGAGTTACGGTGGTGCCACACATCTCCGGGTGATGATTAAGTGGATAAATTAGTGCGATTAGTGAATACTAAGGACACGCCATATTTTGCATCAAATGAGACGAAGAGCATGTGTTTTTCAGTCAGCCCCCCCTCCCCCCACAGCTTCCAACCCCGTGCTACGCGGTCCGAATTGTCGATGACCCTGACGACCGATTGACAAGGTCGAATTTGTCCGCGCCGCTTGTGCATGGTGGGGAACACTGCAGTTTTGCTATCGACCAAGCGTCCCTCCCACATACCATTTATCTTCCTTATGGCTTCGATCGCCGCTCTGCTCGCAGTCACCAAGGTGGAAAGTCAGAGCAAATTGGTTTTCTTTGACACCTAGAGGCTGCTGTCGGTGTTTCGTTTGTCCAACAAAAAAGTTAATTCTACTCCGTTACGTTCTCGAAAGTTGACCTGCAACGACCTCTTGCGACACTCGTCCTTTCTATACCATTTCGCGGCCGGATTGTCCTCTTGGGCAACAGAAATAATCTGAGGGGGCATTCAACATGAGTCTACTCAATTAATTTGTTCTGTGCGTACGCCAGTCACTTGTGCAGATGTATAGGTGTGCGTGTTTAGCCCGTCGCTTTCAGCCAATTGGACCTCATGCGCACTAAGTCATAGGGGTGCAGGTGGGACGCTTCAGCTCCTACGCACGAAACAAATTCATTGAGTAGACTCATGTTGAATGCCCCTCAGATTATTTCCGTTGCCCAAGAGGACAACTTGGCCGGGAAATGGTGTAGCTTGTCGATGTGCTTCACAAATTTTTAGCTGTCCGCGCCCGTTGCCTCAACTGGCGTTCCGAGTAGCTTACAGAACAGATCGAGCGCTGCTACTTTTCCTTCTTCCACGTTTGCTGTTCAGGCCTGTTCCGCCATCGCGTGAATCCAGTTGTCCAAGAACTGACATCACTTCATCCGTTTCAGGTAGGCCACTTCCCAATAGACGGCGGATGCGAACCACGGACACAAATGACTTCTGATACAGATCTGCTCACCTTAAAACACAGCTTTGCGTCTCGACTGCCGGCTAAAGCGTTGAATGTGACAGCCATCGTCCCCCTCTCTGTGTCACCATAACAGAATGCCTTCGTACCACCTCAGGTACTGCCTTCGTCCTGCTCTTGGCCAAACACCGCAGAACTTTACTCTCGTTCGATCGTCCTTCACTTCGATCTTCTTCACCATGCTTTCAAAATGAAGGAACTTTTGAATGGCTGTAGTCAGAGAATTTTCCTTCGCTTGGCCGGTCATGAAGCTAGTCTGTTGGCAGAAGGCGGTTCGATTAACAAGGACTAGTGCAAAAACAGTTAGATCCCTGGTTAACAAGAACGAAAATAGTCATTTGCATGTTTGTAATCTCCTACTGCCCGGACCTTGTTTCGGTTACAGTCCTTATCTCTGGACGTCGAAAATTATATTTACTGTATTACTCAATGGTAGCTCATCGCAATACGATACCCTACCAGTGCTACCATATCCCCAACTGCACATCTAAGTAATAGGGAATTTAGTTAAAAACGAGCAACACTGAGAACCTTTCCATTTTAGATGCATCCCCAGCAATCGGAATGACCGTGGTTTACCTGGAAGTGGACCGCGGCCTCAATTGATATTGCGTGTCACAGTGCGATCACACCGTTAAGACCTTAAAACCAAACCACGAGTTTCTAGCCACTCACATTGCTTTCGACGTTCAGTAGCCTAGTGGTCAGGGTGTCAGCAGCCGACCTCAACGTCCCTGCTCCGACTGTCCCTACTTGAAGAGTCCAAAGTTAGACCAAGGTGGTCGTGGAGTACAGTGATAAGAACGAACAACACGGAAAATTCTTCAATTTAGATACGGTCTAAGTAATCGGAATGACCGAGGTTTACATCATGCCAAATCATGACCGAAGTTGCGATTGCGTGTCGTAGTCCAACCAAAAGTCGGGTGCTCCAAAACACGACAGGGAACATGGATCGCGGTTTGCTCCTGCAACTTCAGATCGGCTAAGCGTGTCTGTGTAGAATGTTGCTGGTGACCTGCACGACTGTTGAGGAGTTGGTTGGGAAACCCAACGCCTGACCCATTGCAGTTGCGATCGTAAACTCATGATCGAGAATGTGAATAAGGATGAGAGACATGCACCGCAACTTTGTGTGATCACCGGTTCCATATATGCGCTATGAACGTTTCATTGCATGATAAATGTTAATTTAATTGTCACCGTTTTACTCTTGATTTTAGTTCTACCTCATATTTGCTTTGCAGCCCCGCTCGGCTGAAGACATCGACGCTATAAGAAAAACTGTCCCGACAGCCCTTCACGACTGGTTCACCGAACGACCATGGGGAAAAAACAAATTGGGCAGTTTGCTTGGCGAGGCCGCAAAGATGGCCGGACTACCTGTGATATGTCTGCGCAAACAGCGGGCGCGTATACACACACCAGAGAGCAATTCCGCTTTTGCAGCGGATGCGCGTAAAGTCGGCGCATCCGCACTATCTTCTAGTCAAAACCTATCTACAACTGTACTTTCGAACGATCCAGCTGATCTGACAACCCGGTCAATATGCAGCTCATCCTTCTCCTCACGAAATGAGGATCGGCCGAAGAACGACGTGAAGCGGCGACGCATGTCTCATCCTCAGATGTCTGGAACTTTCACACACGTTGCACAACCTTCAGAAACTTACGTGAGTCCGGTTACATTTGTTGATGAATTTACACATCCGGTTAAGTCAACGCGATGGATTGACCCTGCCTTCTCGATTGGTCCAACTAAACGTAAGGGGAGAGCACAAATGACTCGCGGTAGGAGCAGGGATTAAGTATAGAAGGATAGAAGGATTATCGAAGAGGAAGGATTATCAAGGGGGAGGGGCGTAAGAACAGACTCTGATTGACAAGGATAATTTCTTTCTGATTAGCTGGCCAAAAACTGGAACGTTTCGTGTTTAGCTTGTTAAAAACGTACAACATTTTGCATAGTTTCGCTCTGCTTTTCTTACTGATCATGGGTTACATTTTCCCGAAATTTGAAAAAACTGTTACTATGCTACTAATGTAAGGCTAGTTATAGTTACAGTAAAGCAATTTGCTCGCGTATGGCCACTAGAGTTTGATTTCCGGTCGCACACGCGACCTAAAGTGCAGCAAATCTTCACTACCTTGCGCATACCCACAAATAGAAAGCATAACGTACAACTGGTAGTTGAGACTGAGCTGTCGTATATGAAGGAAAAATACATACATCGGACAAACAAAGCATATTTGTGATATTGCACAGCGGAATATTCCAGACCCCTTCTCTCCATTGCTTTCCATAACAACATGCAGTGCCTGCAAATGAAGGTAATATGGAAACCGTTATGCAATAACCAACTTCCGCAGTGGACCTTTTCTCTGAGAACCTTTTCTTTCGGCTTCTTGCGACGCAAAGAGCGCAGGCATGCCTTTACGCAATCAGTGGTCTGCTTATCCATCGTATTGTCACTTCAACGTTGAGGGACAACGACTACAGAGAGGTGATAAAAGTAAGCCTAGACTCACCATGAATGATAACGTTAATAGCAGTTCTTTTGAAAACGAATGCATGTCCAGCGTCTGCGTAGTGAATTGCTTGGGCGACGGACATGGTCATATTGCGCTCCACTATAGATCGGACAAAGTTCATAATGTTAATCTGGCTTACCAGTTGCTTTCTTGCACTCTCATTCGAAAGGGTAGGCTCGAAACTCTAGGGTATCCATCGATGTAACTGGCAAGGGTGGGCTAGTGTGGAAAAGTGAGAAAAACGTTTGTGAACTATTCGCCCAGTCGGTGAATGCGCTTCATAGGGCTATCATTTCCCCACGAATGAGTCATGGTTACTTTGCTATAGAGGATACATATGACAGCGAAGTATAAATGTCATACATTGTTTCTGCTTGACGCGACTCTACGTCTAACATTTCACTCTAACATGCGCGTCCTCTTTCAGTTATATAAATCTGAACACAACGCTTACCTTCTGGCACACATGATTACTGCGAGATGGAAAGTTAGACCAGTCAACTTGTTTGGGCATGACAGAAGTGTACATCTTTGGTGCAGGGTGCATGCACCTCTTGAATGTGGTGGACTGGTGTTCTTTTGAGCTGGTGATAACAGTTAGACGTTAAAAACCAAGGGGGGACTATTGAGTGCGCACATACATGGGTCGTTTTGCTGTAGGTCCCATTGGCGGCGTGTCGTCGGCTGGCGGAAGTAACCCTTTCTTGTAGTCTCTCTGCAACTCCCGCGCTTGCTGGAAATAGGCTGAACCAAATTTGACATCAAATCTCCATACTTGTACGAGCCATAACTACAACCGGAGCGAGTGTTGCATCCGAGTCGGGTTACATGTGCTTCTCCAAAGCAGCGCAGTTCATGTAGCCAGAGGTACGGAGAGAATCTGCGCAAAGTGTCCGCCTTCACGTAATCAAGGGCCGCTGATGGCCATGATGGCATTTTCACGGTCCAAGATACGCACAGCACAATAGCTGTGGAGTGACATTACCTCTGAAATGGATAACGAGTGATAGTTAATGCTTGTCTGTGGTAGGGGTACTATAACACGGCTTTGGTGAAGTGGACAGAAAAAGCATTTGCAGGGAATATGGAAAACAGTAAATGTGTACACAATGTTCGATAGGTTGTTAGCAACGAAAATGAGTGCATCAGAAGACGCAGTGTTGTGGCGGTAAAGGTCCCTCAGCGCACCAAGGCTTCAACATCTAATAGGAGGTTGTTTGGCGGCATCCGGTTCCGGATTTGCCTGTCACTGCGGCCTCCATAGTACAGCCACAGGAAGCCTGCGCCTACTGAGGGACCATGGGTGCCTTGCGCTGCACCACCCACAGCTCTATCCATACACCCCATATCCAGTGTAAACCTAAAAGAATAAGACCGGGAGGCATGTGGATAGAAGCCAGGTTTCATGAACGGGACCGTCCCACATTCTTTCAACAAACAGAGCGGAAACATTGCTGCCTATTTGGAAAATCATGCGTACACAAGCCGGTGGCTGAGCCGTAGCCCGTTCCACACTGGATGCATGGAACCACTTTGTGCCTAGCACGGTCACAAGGACCGTGCACCCCGTCCCCTCCAGCAACGACCAATTGTCTCCTGGAGTCAGTGTAATCGAGGCGCAGAATAGTAGACAGATATGCACCCTGTCAACATACACATCAAGCGCAGCCACACCGGGGATGTCAAACAACAACCAATCACTTGAGATGACAGTATCAAATAAAATGAACCGAATAAAGCATACCGATATCCTCACATAATTCTCCGCTAAATTACCATATGATATAGATGGGTTATCAACAAATCCGCGATAAATTCAAGTGATCAGAAAAAGAGATCAAAAATGTGCAACAAACGCGAAAAAATTAACGAAGTTAACCACTTTTCGTTTAAGCGATGTGTGGAAGTAAATAGAAGATTATTCAGGTAGACACTAAACTGAGACAATAACATAAGCATTAAAACAATATGACAGGCGAATCACCTAGAATAAACTCAGTATGCGAGCACACGGTTAGTAAATCGAATGGAAGCGAATGCAGCGTACCTACCAACGCTGCGCCGGTTCTGCTTACATTCTAAACAGCCCTGGTCATCGTTTCGATGCTGGTTCCGAGTGGCCACGCTCGTAGCTCACTAGACCTACCTGACTCAGGCATTCGCGATTGCATGTGCTATAGTACCGTGCGCTCGACCTCGACGGTGTACACTCCGTCAGCGCCTGTCGCTTCCGCACCTGCCGCTTCTTCTCCGCACACGCGAGGGTTTTCTTCTGCACATCAGCAACTGCCTTCATGATCAGATCGCGCCATGTACGCCGATCAATCGCCTTCGATTCCCAACACCTGAAATCAACATTAGAACATGATAAGCTCATCTTGATCGTGTCCTGGTAACGCAGCTTCGGTTTCCCCACATGCTGCTTCCCCATACTCATTTGATCATATAACAGCTGCTTCGGTATCCTCGTCAACCGAGCCACCTCAGGTGTCGCAGCGAAAGTATGCGGTCCATTGCATACATTCGACTTCGGCGCAACACCGTGTCTGCAACTTTCGCACGAACCGATGGGCAGGATCCATCGCAGACACTGTTAATGAAATCGCTCGAGATATCTCACATCTCACCGGTACATCGTCCACCTTTCGATGCTATATGGAAGAACGGACAGCACCATGAACTTGTAGACCATAAGCTTCGTGTCAACGGTAAGCTAATGGTTGTTCCACAATCGGTACTTTAGCTTCTCGAATGTCGCCGCTGCCTTCGAGGCGCGGATACAAAACTCACTATGTAGCTGGTGGTCAGTGGACATCACACTCCCAAGGTAGCAGAAGCGGAGAGTGATTACTAATACTTCAGCACCAACGCTGATTCGAGGCAATACTGCAGATTGCATCTTCAGTGAAGGCTGAAAGAGACAGACAGTTTTGCTTGTGTTGATGGTGAGCCAGAATTTGGCCGCTGTCGAAGCCAGAGCACTAGTCATGTGCTGCAAAATATCCGCGCTCTGTGCAAACAACACACAGTCGTCAGCGAAGAGCAACACACAGATAGTTGTCTCACTGGCTAGGGTTCTCTCCCCGAAACGACGGATGTTCAGCAACCCATCATCAATACGGTGCCTCACACGAACACCATAAGCATAAGCCGCATCAAAGGCACGCGATCTCATAGCATGAAGATAAATATTAAACCAAGCAGAAGCTAAGACACAGCCTTGCTTCATATTAGTGCTGCTTTACTCGTGACTGATTGCAATATCAGAAGGCTAGGCGCCAATATAAATGATAATAATGTACAGACAATAATGATATATACCAGACAGAGAAACTTATCTAATGTGCTTGCACGATAGCCGTAACTCCCATTGATTGCAGTGCGTTGTGACTGGGTGCATTGGCTTGAGCACGTGAGCGCATGATATAAATGTGTGAAATGATAGTACAACCAAGAAGATGCGAAGAAAAATCATGTATGTGTGGAATGGGGTACCTATCAGGAATGGTGATGCGGTTAAGTGCTTTGCAGTCTCCATAAGGTCTCCAATCGGATGCTGCGTTCTTTGCTACCATATGCAGCGGTGATGCCCACATGCTTTGAGATGATCGAATTATTCCTAACTGGAGCATGTGTTGAAACTCATCCTTAGCTGTTTTCAGTCTTTCGGGATGTAGTCGTCGTGGACGGGGGAAAACTGGAATATCACTGGTGGTGATGTGGTGACATACAGAATGTGTGGTATTCGGCCGATGAAAGTTTGATTTTAATAGATCTGGAAATCAATGAAGGAGCTTGTAGTATAGAGAAGAGTTTTGTGACACAAGATTTATAGGACAAATCGATGGTGTACACACTGTGTTACCAGGAACGGAAAGCTGTGTGTTGACATCTAGCAAACGCTGACTTCGTCGATGCACTAGCAAGTCGCAATATGTCAGGAAATCCGCTCCTAATATGGGTTAATGTACGTCTGCGACTATGAATATTCAGCTGAATTGTCGTCCTAGACCTAGCCTGTGTAGTGAGGTTCGTTGACCGTAAGTTTTAATACTGGTCCCATTAGCTGCTGTTAAGCACATCGAGGATGGAGTGCGGTTAACAAAAGAGCCGGTTGGAGGTATTGCGCTGATGTCAGCACCAGTATCGACAAGAAAACGGAAACCGGTGTTCTGGCCTTGGACAATAAGTCGGCCAGAGTTGGATTGCGGTTGGCCTAGAACGGTGCTCACCTCTATCGTCGGGCCTGTTCCTTTTCCCTAGGCGTGAAATCTGGCAGCTGCGTTTAACCGAAGGAACAGGGTTGAGTGTATTTACTGGTTTAAAGCCCGAAAGGACTATGATACCACCAAGTTATTGAAGTACGCGATGAAGAAGGTCTTCTTGTTGGAGTAAATGAACGAGCGGCTTTTTGTTGGTCGATTTAACCGAATTTCAGCTATCTATTCAACCAAATCGTCCGGGCGATTGTTAATCGAGTTTGATAGACTGAACCTTTCAACGGCGTAGATGTCAGTTGTGCTAGGCTGGATTTTAAAATATTGTCAGCGATACTAGCGAGTTGCGTCATGGGAACGCTGTCAGCGTTGCTGACTAAGATAGCCTATACCTGCGTAGGTAAACACTTCCGAAATAGCTGCTTAACTAACGTCTCATCCAGTTTGCGATCACCTGTGAAGACGTTTTAGGAATTGGGAAGGAGTGCGTCCGTCAAGTAATCCGCTGCTAATCAATTTTTCGAGACGTTTGTACTCAGAAACGGCGGTTCCTTGGATGATTGCATGTTTAAGCTGTGAATAAGGCTTAGCGTCATTCGATGTCGACAAAATATCTCGTAGGTCAGCAACAATCTCTGGTGGCAATACGGCTAGCACATAATAAAACATGGTCTGCTCGTGTATGATATTGCGAACAGGAAACGGTGCTTGGACCTGAGTAAACCAAATCTGTTGGTCATGATGCCAAAATGGCGGAAGGTTCACAGAAACTAGGCTAATGTTTGCGAAACCAGCTGTGTGATGAAACAGCCATAGTGTTCTAGACGAAAAATAAACAGCTAAATTTCAGGGTAGTGCAGTGTGTCATCAATTATCAGTTCTGCTTTAAGTATGACCGGTTACAATATCAGAAGGCTGATAATAATGTACAGGCAATAATGATACCTAGATGAGAGACTTATCTCGTGTGCTTGTATGATGGCTGTGAGTCCCATTGATCGCAGTACGTTGTGACTGGATGCATCGGCTTGAGCACGTGAGCGGAAGCGTGCACGTCCGTTAACCGGCCGTTCCAGTGATGTTATGTTTTGCGTCTTGATGCCACAAGTTTCTCAGGGTGAATGAGAGCTATAGTGCATTCCCAAATGTCACCTGCTTCGACGCCGGCGTGGCAATGTACAGAGATCAAAATGGTTTTGTGATGGTGTGTATATAACATGCTCTATATCACATGGCATGTGGTTAACTTTTGCCATGGAGGTTAGGTGAAAAGTGTAGTTCCACCAACATGTCTTTTGAGAGCGGCAAACGGACCTACCACTTCACACAGAGCCAGCTGCGTAGTCATCCGAGGTTTCTCCACTCAGCTGTACCCTCGCCCACATACCACTGTGCAGACAACCAAAAAACTTACAAACACGCGAACAACTAAACTTACCCACCACCAGCCACAATGCATAGCGGTTCCCTGTATCAAATGCTTTGGTTAGATCAATAAACAACGAATACAACGGTTGGTGTCGCTCTTTGCACTTCTCCTGCAACTGACGAGCCGCAAACACCATATATATAATGATGCGACCCGAACGGAATCCACACTGCTCTTCCGCCACGTTAAGTTCCACAACCTGACTGACTAGGCGGTTGAGCAGGATTCGGGCAATTACCTTGCCCACACAACTCAGCAAGTTGATGCCACTATAATTCGTAGCATCTTACTTGCCTTCTTTGCCCTTGTACAATGGTAGCACAAGGGCATCTTTCAGCTCAACAGGCACCTCCTCCTCAATCCATATGCGTTGCACCAACTGGTACGGCTCATTTACCAATGCGGGTCCCCTATGTTTTAATATTACAGGTGGGATCCCGTCGGCGCAGGCGCACTTGCCGTTTCGCAGCTGAGCAAGTTCCCACTACATCTCATCCAGTGTCGGTGTGTCCGCCAGACTCATATTCACTTCGTGCTACTTCAGACCGTTCAATGTATGCCAGTCGATCTCTGGACGGTTATTCAGGAGATAGTGAAAGTGATTTCGACACATCTGCATTATGTCTTCACTCTGTGTGCAGGTATCGCCTGAACTACCATCGATTAGCGTCCGCAGCGGCTTTAACCTCGATCCATACATCGCCCGCAAGTGGTCAAAGAACTCCTTGTGTTGGCAGCGTTCGGCGTAGCATTCCATCTGCTTCGCCTTCTCCGTCCACCAGACATTTTTAATGCGATGGAACACTCGAGTCAGTCTCCGTCGAGTTTTGCGAAACTGACTCTTCTTCCCCAAGTCACTGAGGTCTGCGACATGTGCGTCAAATGCCGTATTCTTCTCCAACACCAATGCGCTAATCGATGCATTGCTCTCATGAATCCAAACAGGCCGCTTACAGTTTGCGCGCCTGAGGATCTGTTGATCTGTTCCTTCTAGGGAACAGCTTCTCGCGCCGTCTAGGAAGATGCAATTTATTTAAAATGTGAGAATGGCCCACCCCTATTGTAAACATGGTATTCATGGCTTACGGAGTGGATCGAACGTTTCAGTCACAACTGGTTTCACAATATGTAGCGATAGCGAACTGATGTAAGAGCGGAATTCAGACGTCGAACTCAGGCGTACGGCTTGGCCATGTTGCCGTGCAAATAAAAGGGGAAAATGGAGGGATCAGACTGTTAATTCGATGCTTTCAGACAACTCTGTGGTAGTGAACAATTAGTTGTCCATCCAAAGCGTATATTCAGATGTTTTATTCTGGAAGCAGTATACTTTAGCATGCGCTAATTTTCCATTGCTTTCAGTGACCTTGAAGAAAAACGCAGCCATTTTCTTTTTTCAGTTTTGTGCGATTTTGGGAACGATTGTGATGATACTTTAGGATACTATTTGGTGATGATGTCAGGGAAGTAAGCTTGGCGTTAAGCCTCGAGACAGACGGTGAAGCGTTGGCGGCTTTTCCGGCCTCCGGACTAAGTGCCACGTGACGAATTGGCCTAGAAATTTTCAGTGACGAATGAGGTTGGTGAGCTGAACGGTAAATGGTATCTTCCCAAGTGTATCATAAAGTGACTTTGACGCCTGTTCGAGGCCCAACTTATGATTCCAAACTATGCAGGAGTCTCCGATGCGTCGATCAGTTTGATCGAAGCACGGAACTAAGTTCAAATGTGCAAATGAGCTTCAACGTGTCTGTAACGCTCTTAAGCAATGACTGATAATGAGTCACTGAATCGACTGGGAACGTTGGTAGGTGGCAAAGGCCCATGAGATGGAGAAATCGAGTGCTGTTGGAAACAGCCGAGTACTACACCAGCTCGTCCGGAACATGAATCCGAGAAAGTAATCAGTTAGTAAGACAATAGGTGAGATAGATGGACAGTCGATACATTCTAAGTCGCGTCCACTAACCCGTTGGATGGAACATTTTGAAAAGCAGTTCAGCAGGTCTGCTGCAACACTGCCGCTTGCCGAATCAGTTGAGCCGACTTTGATGTCACAACTCCCATTTTGGAAGAAATTCGACATAAGCTTTCTGTGAGGAAACGAGACAATTCTCCTGGACTCGACGATCTTTATCTGTGCTGAAAGATCATCATCATTATACACGTTAGCAAGAGGTGGAAAACATCTCAGCTACTGTGCCGCAATACATAGGAGAAAAAGGGAGAGAAAAGATGAAAGAGGTGCAAGCCAGTTGAGCTACCGGTAACGGATGGGCGTCGTTCCAAGAAGCTACCAGCCGGCTATTATGCAGCAAAAATTGCTATACAAAATTCTATAAGGTCAGATAGGGAGGTCGTGCTTAAAGGGAGAGGCTAAGAGGGATGGGGTGGGACAAAGAAACTCACAGCACGAACGCCACTGAGGTCGACTCCTGGCCATATCAGCAAGTGTATCCAGCCAAACGTGTCCATCGTCTTTCGGACCCCAACCAAGGATCCAAGACGTTCCAACTGAAGCCAGATTCGAAGTAAGGGCATTCATTACTCTCGACCAACTCATCTCTTGTCCACATCTCTTCTTTCATCCACACTTCCGGCGCGCAAACAACGCACGTCGCGGGAGTCGCTGGGCTGGCATGCGCAACACGTGGCCCAGCCATCGGAATCTGGTGCGTGAAATAACGGTGCTGAGTGGTTCATTTCCTTTTCCTGTGCCGTAAACAAGGCGTCGAACACGTTCGTTCCTTACTCGGTGTTCACACCAGATGTGAACTAAATTGCGAAGGCACCGCTGGTCGAACCTAACCAGTCCTTTGCTCTAAGGGGCCAGATTTCACAACCGTACACTAGGGTCGAACGTACCGCTGCATTGTACACTCTACCCTTCAGGGCAAGAGTGATGTCGCGCCGGCGCCATAAGTGGCGAAGGTTAGCAAAAGCGAAACGAGCTTTTGCTATACGGTTCGTGATCTCATCTTCAATCCCACGGGCGCTGATACAACTTCCCAGGTAGTTGGATTTTTGAACGACTTCTAGCTGATCCCCACCAAGGGCCAGCGCAGGAGGCGGTCCAGTCCAATCTTGGAAGAACGCTTTGCAGTTCGATGGTGCGAAGCAAAGCCAGAAGTGGCTGACAGCCAGTGCTAATCTGTCCAGTGCCGCTTGGCACGTCTGGAAGCTGTCACAGATTAGGGCAATATCATCAGCATACTCTAAGTCAAGAAGTCGTTCTCGTGAGAGCAGATCCCCACCTTCTAAGTCGTTTGTTGTGAACGCGATTTCAATGACTTCGTCAACAGCGAAGTTAAAGAGGAAAGGTAACAGCGGGCATCCTTGTCTCACACTGCTGGAGATATTAAAGGGCGACGACAGCTTGCCGTAAGCCTTCACCCTGCCTGAGCTACGCGCGTATAATGATGGGATAATATTTACATGATTCTCAGGTACACCTTTCCAAAGTAGACGGTGCTCCGACAACTGATACAAACTGAAGATATGGTCAATGCAGCCCCAACCTCGACGAATCCCGGCTTGCTCTTCACGAATCTGGCTTTCCCAAGTGGCAGTCAGTCTGTGAAGGATGACAGAAGCAAGCAATTTGGAGGCGACGGAGATCAGACTGATTCCTCTATGGTTGCCGCATTCCGATTGTGAGCCTCCCTTGAAAATTAGGACTATGACGGAGCGGCTCCAGTCGGTTGTGATAGTTCCCTTCTCCCACAGTTACACTAGTAACTCGTATAAATCATACAAAAGAGCAGGTCCCCCGAATTTGAAGAGGGCTGGAGGTAGATCATCTGGTCCCGCGACTTTATTTAACTTCAACAGTCCGATCTCACGTTCGACTTCTGAGCGAGAGGGTGGATCCAAAGGGACAGCCCAGGGAGCGGGGCGATCAATGGCCGGCGAGAAATCTAACAATTTCGATAGATGAAATTGCCTTTCAAAGTGCTCAGCCCAACGCTCCAAACGTTTTGACAAGTTGTGGATAGGCTGTCCACTCTTGTCATCTATAGTTTCACTATCACCAGGTCTCCTGTTGCCCGTTTCCCGTATCAGTCGGAATAACTTACGATGGTTACCAAGGGCAGCGGCCACTTCCATCTCTGATTCACGATGAGACCACAAGGATTCGCGGTCTCTCTTCAGGCTAGCACAGAGTTTTTCCCGGAGCTTTTTGCGAGTTTCATTGTGTTCGCTTCCAGCCGGAAGATGCCTACAAGCATCGATAAGTTCCAGAGACTGCGAAGAGACTCAATGTCCATGTAGGCAATTAGACTTACCACATGAGGATTTTCCTGTTGCTAGTAAGGTCTGTTGAATATGAGACCAGTGAGCTTCAATTGCATCCAGTGAGCGCTTACTCAACTCGCATGACAGCGTACTTTGATAGGCATTCATAACAGCTGACTTCGCCAGTTGGCTGGTGTCAATGCGGTCACAACATCACCTTAGGCGTCCGCCAAAACGCATCCGCTGATCAGCACATACAAGTGCATGGTCTGTATCTACACATGTGCTCCAAATAGAGCACATGTAATTAATCGGTAACTTCTTTCAGTGTGATCGATTTGCGCCCATAGCTGGCTGGTGGGCGCCAAGTCACCCTCCGGCGGGTGCTGTGTCGGAAATTAGTGCTCGCAAGAAATAAGCGCGCTTCTTCACACAAATGAAGTAACCGCTCACCGTTATCATTACGGGAGCCTACACCATGTTGGCCACCCAGATGCAGTTCAACAGTGGATAATTTTCCAACTTGAGCGTTCCGATCCCCAGCCAGCACAACAGTGTCCGAGCTCCTTCTGTGGCGAAGGAGCTCGTTCAGTTGACGATAGAAGTCGTCTTTTACCGTGTCATCGCTAGAGTTTGTGGGTGCATAGGCAGCGATGACGAATAGACACATGTTAGTCCCGCGCGACTTCGAAGTTTTGAACGAGCCGCCCAATCGGACCGCACACATTCGGCTACTAATTGGAATCCAATCCACCAGAGAAGCTTTAGCCCGGGGACTCAGGGCAATACGAACACCGGCTTGGCCGGTACTCGAAGTTACATCGTCATTGGATAGGCGCAATGAGAAAGTGCTGGTGATGTCACCTGAAGGGGATCGCAGAGTGAGCACAGAGCTCGAGTCTTGCAGGCAGGTTTCGGACAAGCAGCAGATATCGGTCGAGAGGGTCTCTAATGTTCAGGCAAGTGCTGGCTGTTGACCGATCTGTAGCAATATGCGTACATTGATGCATGTCAATCTGAAGGATGATCGAGGGCTCCAAATGGAAGTCGATGAACTAGACTTAGCCGCTTGGTTGGACATGGGTTTGTCGACAGGACAGGAGTGACGCTCTGCGTTCACATGTGAGTTGAAACTAGAAGGGAAAAGCCTAGCAAAGCATGTTGGGGTAGGGCCAAGAATTTGGGAGTTGAAAACAGGTGGGATAAAAGTGAAAGTGAAACAGGACGGTGATAGTGGAAAAGCTTAAGTGGGGAATAAGGTGATGGGAAGGCTTGAGCAGTAGTATTCAAACCCCTATCCACCCTGCTCGATGCAGCAGATAGGGCACCGTTGATTATCCCCTGTGGTGGCCAGAGCAACAAGAAACTATTTGAAGAGAAATTCATTGTATTGCGTGGGCAGGAGAACGATTAGGGTTCTCAACCAAAGGCTTTGGTTCAAAAACCAGACCGCAATGCAGCGCGTTTGGCGTTGGGCTACAAGGAGTCCGTTTTAAGGAATAAGGATCCATCCTCATTCCAACCCCCAACGTGGAGGACCAGGAGGCTGAGTTTTTCTAGCCTCTAACCATTGACCAATCTGGTATGAGTGGCTCTGAAGATGCAAAGAAAGCACCACTCAGCATAACTCAATGGTCACTGAGGCACACAAACCATCGCACAACGTTAAGGTCCAGCATCATTGCAATAGTTGCTGAAAGATGGAGATGGCTCTTACTTGATTGGTCTTGCTGCTTTATTCAGCACTATTTGTGACACTGAAGGGGTGCCTTCAGACTGGCGACTGTCAATTGCCGTGTCCTTCTTCAAGTAAAGGTGATTGACTTTGCGCGAAAACCATCATGGCATTAGTCTTATCACCACTGCCTCCAAAGTTCTCATGAGTATCATTCTTTTACAACTTGCTGTTCTCTGTGAGAATCGAATCGCTGATAGCCAGACTTGCTCCCACCCGGGTCCTAGTTGTAGCCACCACCTATTTACTCTTCGCCAAGTTTTAGGACAGAGACACACAATAAAGTTGGCTGACTATGGTTTACGTTGACTTGAAAGCCACCGTCTCCCTTGACCGCGCCAACTTGCGACACTATCTGTGAAGGGTATGCCAACTAAACTCTGTTCCATTCTGAAGTCTACCGTAACTCCTGAGGCTGTTTAGGGGACTACTGGAAGTTGTCTCCTGAGGACCCCACAACAAGTGGAGTTCGCCAGGGTTGCCCTACATCTCTTTTTCTTTTCAACTTTGTGATTGAAATAATCATGAATGTCTCGGTTCTTTCAGACTCTACCGGAGTGCGTTTTGCCAGGCGACCGAATGACAAACCCGAACTATTCGGGCGACTTAGCTCTCCTTGGGTCTGACGCAGTGACTGTAGAAGCAGTACTGGATAGACTGGTGCGTAGTGCTGCACGCTTTGGCATACGCTTTGTACCTTCAAAGCGCAAAGTACTTTTGCAGGACTGGACCGACGCACCATCGGTCTAACCTGTAAGCGAAAAGTCACTGGAAGTGTTGGATAGGTACACTTCTTACCTCGGTAGCTGTGGCACCCCTGGTGTTCACATTGCAAGAACGCAAGATGCGGAGTTATTTAATGTGGCAAATATCGGCAACCGTACGCATCGGTTCTGACAACCGAGAGTTCCATCGTTATACGCACTTTTTCCTGTAGGCTGCGTGACGCACACTCCTTCTGTATCAAACTTGGGTGCGTGTATAGCTGCTACTCCCAAGAGTTCTTCTGCTGTTAGTCCGCTACAGTCCGAATTTCCTCGTACCCCTATACGACTGATTATTGGCGCAGTAGTACCTTCTTTTGGTTTACCCCAACATCGCTGAGCATACTTCGCGTATCAGCAAGACCCATGTAGCGTTTCGGAGGCGCAACCATCTATGGAGACGGCCGGATAGCAGTTTATCGGTAAAACGCTGCGATAAGCCAGGCGTTACTGTATGGAACAGAGATACGGCCAGTTCGCGGTGAAGAAATTAAATGCTTGGACGTGTTTGATCACCGGTACTTACAGAGTATTGCTCATAGCCGTTGGGAACACCGGGTGAGCAATGCATAGGTCCAGTATTTAGTTTTTACTAAGATACCCTCTGGTGTCTCTTACTCCTAGATCGGGTTGATCCTGTCTAACGCATACCCGTTGATCGACTTCCTCGACGTGTACTATACACCATCGCTGCACCAAGTTGGGCGGAATCGCGAGATTGCCATTCGATGGCGTGGCAAAAGGACCTCATGCAGTGGACTGAGACTCGTTCAGGCTGATGCGTGTCGTCGTCGTGGATGGGGGCGCTGGAATGGTCAACACCGGTGCTTTTTGACTTTATCAGACATGGTGCAGTCAGTGACGTTCCTGCGTTCGGTTTCTTGTATCTGGCCGTTAGTCTTCATTCCATTCCGATTAGTTTAACGCACTTATGTATTGATCACATTTCTTCTTATTTTAGTTTCACGTAATTTCCGTTTTGACCTTTGTTATTTCTTGTCATTCTGGCGACGTGAATCGTTGCAACTCTCTCCACCGCACTTCCTTGTCCGACCCATAGTTGTTTAACTGAATTGAACTGATCTCCCTCTATAGAAATGGTTTACAGCAATACGGTAGGCTAGCGAAGGTTGGGCCAAGTTCATTGGTGCGGATAAAAGATACAATTTGCGACGTGTAAGCATTCCGGTTTCTCTCTTCAGTTCTTAAGCAATACAAACATGAAAAACGTACACAGTGAAATATGTAAGAGTCCTAGTAATGCATGTAAGCTTAAGTGGTGACTGGCGAATATTGTGCAATCACGACTGCCTTATCTATTGCATCAGTTGCTTCTGTGCGCACAACATCGGACCTTCACTATTCGCCAGAAGTTTCCGATTTCGGTTACGTGATAACACCTTGAACGAATGCACGTCGACTACATGATGGGTCGTCATAAAATCTTTAGTGGCAGACGACGCGGGGTTCCACTCCATTTTCTTGCCACAGCGAGCAGCCAAATCCTCCTAAATATTCAGACATTCCTTTAGTCAGTCGACGGGCCTCTCAGCCTATGTGGGTATCGTCGCGATTGCAAGTGAAATAGTAGACAACGTGAGACCGAACTGCCTGTTGAGCTGCTCTGACGGTTCTGGAGAACAATCCTTTGTTTGGTGTAGATGAGTCGTAGTTGAGCGGTTGTGTAGACGCACGACAGAACAGAACTGCTCTTGAACTCAACGTCATTCACAACATGATCCTCCTTTGGACGGCAGCACCGAATCATCACCAACAGCAGTACATTTTTTCTCTTTATCATTAGCGTTGACAACTTCCCTTGGGGCTTTCCTGTGGACTTAGATACATTTATCTGGATATCCGCTAGACAGTCCTTAGTAGGTTAGGGCTGCAAATTCTTCTGGCCCTGGAGAACGGTGTTTTCACGAAGCCGCGTTTGTACGTGACCTGGGCGAACTTAGAAAAATGAAAATATTGCCTTCTCCTGACTGTTTTGCGTTGAACCATGCGCTGAAGTGCACTGTCAGCGCGTCTCCTCATGAACACTTCCGAAAAGGGCAGGCTGTCCTGTTGTTCGACCTTATGTGATACATAGAGGTTAGGGTGTAGGAAATTCTTCAGGGTGATCAGCCGGATGAAATGATTTTCCTAGATGTAGGTTAGGATGTCGCCTGCATACCGTTTGTACAGCTTTACATCACCGGTGTTGGATGCAAAGGATTACCTATAGCAACACCGTCGATCTGCTTGTGCCCCGTCCATCCAAATTCAAAACGTGCGTTTTTTTTGTGCACAGTGATCCCTCAGACACTCCAGTGGAAGGCCCGCAGAAACATTCAAAATGTTACTGCCTAACCGGAGTGGGGAACTGTTAGTGAAGGGCGAAACGTTCGATATTCTGTGCACAGAAGCAACTGATGCAATCGGTAAGACTGCCTTTGTTGTGATCGAGCGATATTAGACATTTCAGTTCAGTCGAACAACTATACTCCGAGCACCGAATTGCGGTGGATCCAGTTGCCATGATTCACAACGCAATAATAGTAAGAAATAACAACGGCAAGTTGATAGAGTTGAATGCAAACGGAATGTAAAGAAATTGGAGGCAAGGAGGAGGTGCGTTAGGCTAGTCAAGATGGAACGCGAATTAACAACCAGATGCACGAAACCGAATGCAGGAACGCCATTGACTGCGCTATGTCTGAAATAGTGTCCGGCCATTAGTGTGGACCATCCCGAGGCCCCCATCCACGAAGACGGCACGCATCAACCTGACTAAGTCTCTCACTTAACTTCTTCATGCCTCTACAACACGTCATGGACTGGTCACTTCGCGGTTTCGCCGAACGTGGTGTAGACACGGCGTATAATGCTCACAGAGGAAGACCGTCAACGGGTATACGGAGGACATGGCTTAGCCAACGTAAGCGACCAAGATTCAGTAAAAACGCAAGTAAGGTATCGAAAGGCTTCTTGTTTAAAACCAACTGGCGGACTTCAGCACTGCTCACTCGGTGTTCCCACCAGATGTGAACACTGCTCCGCAAGCACCGATGGTCAACCATGGTCAAGCGTTTAATGTCTTCGCCGCGAACTAGCCAGGTCACCGATCAATACAGTAAGATCTGCCTTATCGCAGCGTTATACACCCTACCTCTCACTGACTGGCTTACGTCACGTCGTCTCCATAGATGGTCGAGCACCTGGAAAACCACACGGGATTCGCTGATACGAGAAGTAACATCCTCAGTGATGTAACCACCAGATGTGACGCGGTTACCAAGATAAGTGAACCGATCCACCGCTTCCAGTGAGAAATCTGGAGGCAATGAAAATAACGCTAATACCCCGATGGTTTTCGCACAAATTCAACTGTCTCTTCTTGAAGATAGGCACGACAGTTGACAGTCACCAGTCTGAAGACACCCCTTTAGTGTCCCAAATAGTGCTGAATTGAGCAGTAAAACCAGTCGAGTCACATCCATCTTTCAGCAAAGATGGAAGAAGGTCGTGGGGTGCAGGAGCTTTGTTTCGTTTCAACATGGAAAGCTTATGTCGAATCTCTTCCAAAATGGGAGTTGTGACATCTATTTCCCACGTCGGCTCAGGCAATCCGGCAAGCGGCAGCGATGTTGCTGAACTTCTCTACAAAATATTTCACCGAACAGTTTAGTCGATGCTGCTAAGAATGGATCAAGTGTCCATCTATCTCATCTATTGTCTCACTAACTGATTATTTTCTCGGACCCGTGTTTCGGTTGCGCTAGAATAGCACTCGGCTGTTCCCAACAGAAGTGCTACGCACAGTTGCCGATATTGATCACCATTGTCCGTTCGGCGTGCATCGACCCCGATGCGGCCTCCCAAGTGTTGTTCAGAGTTAGAAAGGCGACCCACTTGGGCATTCATGTTCCTATCAACAATCAGGATATCGGTAATTTTCGCTATGCGTAGAAAATATGAGATTTCACGACAGAAATCGTCTTTGATACCCTATGAACTGTATTCATTAGGTGCATAAACTGAGGCGATGGGAAGGTGCCTTGCTTTCAGACAGTGCTTAGTAACCCCAATAGAGATTTGAGGTCGAACCGCACACATGCGACTGTTCACCGGCATCCAGTCGGGTAGTTTGATTCCAGCATTTTTGTGCAGGTACTACCAAAACCGTAAATACCTTGGGCCAGTGAGTCGTAATAGACAGAGACGCGAAGAGCAGTCATTGTCGTCAGATTCAAAACCAGGGAGTCGAAGATTCGTCACAACGCTGTTGTCTTGCATGCGTGTTTCGGAGATACAGCACACATCAATACCAAGAAAGTGAAGAGTGGAAGTCAGTGCTGCCTGTTGACCGATCTGATCCGAAGTGCGGACGTTAAAAGAACCAATGTGAAATGAGACTCGTGGTTTGATGGACGAGTTAGGAGTATCGATGGTGGAAGCTGCGAGGTCAGCAGCAGATTCTTGCTCAATAGACGGGGAAGAAGAGAGGTAATAGATAAGAAGAAGAGGGCGTATTGTCGAAGTGGTCGAGTGGGCAGATGATTCCGACCGTCCATTCCGAGAGGCTTTTGTTCGAAGTGCCCTATCTCTAGCCTTTAACTCAACAGTCTGACCCACAAAGCAGTGGGAGATTTGGAGGTTCGCTTGTGGACTCCATCTAGAGCTTTTGGCTCAGTAGCCTGACCCACAAGCAGTAGGGAGCAAGTCCAACTCGGGAGCATGATTGCAGAGACCCATTGGGATCCGTTCGGGACTTGTCATACACAGCCTTTGAAGATTTGGAACAATTCATATATGTTTTACGTTTGTGTTATGTTACGCACTTGCGAACACGGCCAGCCGCAGATGGGGGTTGGCGGGTTTGCACCAATTTGATCAGGGGCTGTCTAGCTTGAGGTGGGTGGTAGCAAACCTTTGAGCACCAGAAGGTGCTCTCCAACCGTCAGAGAAAATGCGTCGCGCTCGCACTCCATGCCAAATAAGCTGTGAGCTTGTAACCCGTAGGCCCGTTGTCTCCCATGGTTAGGTTTTAAAGAAAGTAGGCCATCAATCCCTACCTTAGCTCCGAAAAGGGTTGATTTGTGAGACTGAGTTAGTCTGACCCCTATCCATTGACCTGTCTGGTATGAATGGCTCTGAAGGCACTCGGGAAGTGCCACCCAGCCTAGGCCAATGGATGAGAAAGGCACACAAACCATCGTACCACGTTAAGGTGCAGTCACCTTGCGATATTCGACAGTTACCACTGAAGCTTATCTGTGTTACTAGGACTTTTACATTTTTAATTGCGTGTTTTTCACGAATGTGCTGCGTTGCGACTGAAGAGGGTAATCGAAACGTAAATATCGCAACTTATATCTTCTTATTGCATTGCTAAAGCGTTTAAAAGAGGACACAGTGTTTCTAATTTCTGCAGGACAAATTGTCATGATAAATCACACGCATACACACAAGGATGGCGCTTAGGTGGGTTTGCGATGGGGTGACCGAAGTTTCACAGAGGATTTTCACAAGTACCTTCTGCTTACATAGATAAGGCTACCTTAGCTTATTGGCAATGGCTTCAGATGTCGTGGGGACGCTTTTTCCGAACCCTTTGAGTATCGCTTTAACGGTCACGTGTTACGCATGCCAGCCCACCGCCTCCCGCGACGTGTATTGTTTGCGCGCCGGGGGTGTGGATAGAAGAAGAGGAGGGGTGGCCAAGCGATGACTTGGTCCAGAGGAATGAAGGCCCTCACTTCTGAGCTGGCCTCGGTTGGAGCGTTACGGCTCCCTGGTTGGGGTCCAAACGACGATGAACACGTTTGGTTGGACACACTTGCTGATATGGCTAGGAGCCGACCTCAGTGGCGTTCGTGCTGTGGGTTTCTTTGTCCCACCCCATCCCTCTTAGCCTCCTCCTCCAACCACGATCTCATTATTTAGCCTTATATAATCTTGCATAATATTTTTTTTTCTTTTTGGGTGCACAGCAGCCTGCTGGTAGCTTACCGGAACGATGCCCATCCGTTACCGGTAGCTCAGCCAGCTTGCACCAGTTGCAATTTTTGTCTTTTTTCTATGTATTGCGGCACAGTAGCTGAGGTGTTTCCCACCTCTAGCCAACGTGTATGATGATGATGATGGTGATGATCGCTTTAACGCAACGCAGTTGACTTTTAAGAGATCTGGGGGCAAAATTCGCTGCCAACATTAAATCGAATATTCTAGGATTCAGTGGTTGATACTTCTGACCGTGCATTCCCGTAACGAAACTTGGTAACGTTCAGTTGCTCGTATCCGAAGTATTTAGTACCACGGGTGCAGGTGAATTACCATGGACTGTGCGCCTATCTTTGAGCCGTTAGTTCTCAAATGAAACGAATTCCTCAGAAACGTATGAGTGGACGGCTCCGGAGGTTTGCAGTGTTGCGATCGAAAGCTCTTAGTTCGACAACTTGAAGATGATATCTCCCTTATGATGTAATGGGGGAATAACGTCCTCCACTGATACAATCTTGACTACTAATTCAAGCAGTCATGGCTTATATGGGGTGCTTTATAATTAACGAGATTGGGCAACAGTTTTCTTTCAGTGTTTTGAGAATGCGGTCCTCTCCGTCTTCAAATGTCCCCGGGTTGCGAACTTTGGTGGTGCGATAACACAAGCAGTAAGGTAGTTTCCACTTGTACCAGATGGGTAAAAAGCTGAGAAAGTAAGTGTATTGGTCTGTACGTTTAGTTTTCCGAATATCTCCCTATCGAGCCATCTTCTTTTAAGCCTTGTTAAACGTTCGGGAGTTAACTCATTTCCGTTTTCAGTTTCATAAATAGCATTTAACGATGGATGTGCGCCTTTGAACTGCCATCGCAAACGGACAACATCAGTGTTCGAATTCGTTAGTGTTCGAGTTAACTATTGATTAAGATATCGGATTTGCTATCCCAATCGAATTTACGCGACTTAGCCCATTCATCACCACATTATTGTGTTACTTCAATCCTTCCTATGAAATGAGATATCCGGTAAAAATTGTCGAACCAAACTTGAGTTCTTACGTTTCTGTGGACATAACCAACAATTCTTCGCTTCCATTTCAGTCTTCCACCAATCCGGTTCAGCTACCGAGCTCATCCACATTCCTCAACCGAAGCGATTCCGTGCTCAGCTCGTGACGCCGCAGAAACCTCTAGCTTCGGTATTTTTTAAAATCTGGTTACAAATGATATACCCCTTCCAGACTGTACATACCCGTTTTCAGAGTTTTATCCATTTTATAGCCCCGAATATAAATTTGTTTTTTCAAGCCATCGCTTCTCCTTAATCTCTTCTGTTGCCACTATGTCGGTTGGTCTTCGGGTCTGAACAGTGCGCCAAGGCATGGCTTTTAACGCTGATTCAACATGCAGGGCGTTCCATTGAGATTGATTTTGTCGATAATTAATTCTAGATAGTATCAATGGCATTACTTTGCTACGGTGACTTTCGCATCTGCTAAGCGGCGCTTTTACTGACGCAACCACAAAGGGTGTTTTGTGCCCGTTGAAGATAGCGACCAGATAGGTCTAAATGAGCACGTTCGAACTACTGGTCACCGTTCGCCCGTGTCCCTTTGATTGGGGCTTTGCTCCAGGTTAGAAAATCACTGTCAATATCGGCAGATTTGCATGCAGCGAATGTTGCATATGTGCTCCAGAATACTTCATATCTTCTGGTCGATAGGGTGCCTATGAGTAGTCCACTCGCGTCATGTACTGGCCGTTTATTTCATACTGACAGCTGCAAGACAATTCGACGGGTGTCACTGTCACGGAGGCGAAACAGCCGACTACGATGGTGCACACTAGCGGGGTGAGATCGGCCAGATCACGTGAGCGGCTGACAGGCTCGTTGTCATGGTCAAACCGGGACTTGACCAAATCAGACCGTCGTCGCCGCACGGGTTGCTGTGTTGCGGACATGATCCTACCTACAGTCAGAGAGAGACGGCCGCTACCAGAGTCGAATATGTTCAGACAAGCAGTGTGACTCACCTCAGTGATAGAGGCGAGGTAAGCGCATGTGACCTATAAAAGTAGCCATGCTTTGTGCCTAATATACTTCGGTTTAGCAGGCCCTGCGTTTTGTTTTCCCCGGCTGGTTGGTAGTGCAGAGAGACAGAGGCGAAGGGCAGCGTTATAACAGTCACGTGACGTACTATGAACGATAGGGTGATCATCCCGTGGGTATGTAATGCGCGGCTGGTGGAAAAGCTAAGTAATGGCCATGCCAATTTGAAATTCACTTCAGAACTCGAGCTGCATGCATATTTACTATATTTGGATGCTCTTCTCATCATTCACATGAGTAACGGATCAATCGGATGGTCTTTTTACTGTGAACTGACATGGTCCAGACGGCACGTGCATCTCCTTTGTCACACCGAGAGGGAATGTATTCATATGAGTGATCACCTGACTGAAGAGCCGATTCACTGGGAGTAATCATCTGAGACAGCTTGTCGAAAGGCGCAACAGAGAGGAATAAGAGAACCAAAGAAATGGTCTGAGTTGAACTTCCACCTGTGTGCTGATGACGGATACATATCAACTAACCCATTGCATGGAGCAGCTATCGACAGAATCAGAGCACAGGCTGTGTACATTGGCAGAAAACCATACAATAAACACCAAGCTACACCGAATCACGTGGTCGTCAAGTCAACTGCCTAGACAGAATCAGCGTGATTCTGAGTCCTGTGGTAAGGAACCATCTGACCATATAGTGCTCGTGCTTACACCACCAGATTCCACAAGTATTTCCATTCAGTATACTTTACCTCATAGCACAATCGCAATGAGACTGGACCTTTCCGTGGGGCGATGGTTTGTGTGCCTCAGCGATTCATTGAGCTATGCTGGGTGGTGCTTTTTTTCACCTTTAGAGGCACTCATACCAGATTGGTCAATGGTTAGAGGCCAGACAAACTCACCCTCCTAGTCCTCCAGATTTGGGGTTGGAATGAGGATGGCTCCTTACTCCTTAAAAAGGATTCCTTGTAGCCCGACGCCAAGCCCGCTGCTTTGCGGTCAGGTTTTTGAACCAAAGGCTTTGGTTGAGAACCCTAATCCTTCTCCTGTTCAGACCTGGGCAACCTGACAGTATTCTGCCCATGCAATGCTATGAATCTTTCCTTAAGCAACTTCTTGATGCTTTGGCCACTGCAGAGGATAATCATCGGTGCCATATCTGTTGCATCGAGCAGGGTGGATAGGGATTTGGATGCAACTGCTCAAGCCTCCCGTCTTCTTATTCCGCCTCTTACACTTTTTCACTCTTACCGTCCCGTTCCAACTTCACTTTTATCCCCCCTGTTTTCAACCCCCCGATTCTTGGCCCTACCCCAACATGCTTTGCTAGGCTTTTACCTACTAGTTTCAACTCACATGTGAACGCGGAGCGTCACTCTTGTCCTGTCGACAAGCCCATGTCCAACCAAGCGGCCAAACCTAGTTCATCGACTTCCATTGGGAGCCCTCGATCATCCTTCAGATTGACATGCGTCAATGTACGTACATTGCTACAGATCGGTCAACAGGCAGCACTTGCCATAACATTAGAGACCCTCTCGATCGATATCTGCTGCTTATCGGAGACCCGCCTGCAAGACTCCAGCTCTGTACTCACTGTGCGATCCCCTTCAGGTGACACCAGCAGCACTTTCTCATTGGGCCTATCCGGTAACGATGTAGCTTCGAGTACCGGCCAAGCCGGTGTTGGTATTGCTCTGAGTCCATAGACTGAAGCTGTTCTGGTTGACTGGATTCCAATTAGTAGCCGAATGTGTGCGATCCGATTGGCTGGCTCGTTCAAAGCTTCGAAGTCGTGCGGGACTAACATGTGTCTATTCGTCATCGCTGCCTATGCACCCACAAACTCTAGCGATGACACGGTAAAAGACGACTTCTATCGTTAACTGAACGAGCTTCTTCGCCACAGAAGGAGTTCGGACACTGTTGTGCTGGCTGGGGATCGGAACGCTCAAGTTGGAAATTTATCCACTGATGAACTGCATCTGGGTGGTCAACATGGTGTAGGCTCCCGTAATGATAACGGTGAGTGGTTACTTCATTTGTGTGATGATACTCGCTTAATTCTTGCCAGCACTAATTTCAGATACAGCACCCGCCGGAGGGTGACTTGGCGCTCACCAGCCTCAAACCAGCTATGGACACAAATCGATCATCTTGCGATAAGCTACCGAAGGAGAGGCTGCTTTAAGTACTGTCGCTCGATTTGGAGCACAGGTGTGGACACCGACCATGCACTTGTATTTACTGACCTGCGGGTGCGTTTTGGCAGTTATTAGTGAAACTATGGGAGCAGGAAACTGTCCCAACCGACTGGAGCAGCTCCGTCATAGTCCCAATTTTCAAGGGAGGCTCACAATCGGAATGTGGCAGCCTTAGAGAAATCAGTCTGATCTTCATCGCTTCCAAATTGCTTGCCTCTGTCATCCTTCACAGAATGACTGCCACTTGGGAAAGCCATATTCGTGAAGAGCAAGTCGCGTTTCGTCGAGGTCTTGGCTGCATTGACCACATCTTCCGTTTGCGTTAGTTGTTGGAGCATCGTCTACTTAGGAATGGTGTACCTGAGAAATATTTAACTATTATGCGAGTACTATACACGCGAATGTCAGGCAGATTGAAGGCTTACAACAAGCTGTCGTCGCCCTTTAATAACTTCAGCAGTGTGAGACAAGGATGCCCGCTGTTACCTTTCCTCTTCAACTTCGCTATTGACGAAGTCACGGAAAGCGTGTTCACAGGACACGACTTAGAAAGTGTGGATCTGCTTCCAGGAGAACGACTTTTTGACAGAGTATGCTGATGATATTGCCCTAATCTCTGACAGCTCCCAGACGTGCCAGGCGGCGCTGGACAGATTAGCACTGGCTGTCAGCCGGTTCGGGCTTTGCTTTGCACCATCGAACTGCAAAGCGTTCCTCCAAGATTGGCCTGGACCGCCTGCTTCGCTGATCCTTGGTGGGGATCAGCTAGAAGTCGTTCAAAAATTCAACTACCTGGGAAGTTGTATCAGCGCCCGTTGGATTGAAAATGAGATCACGAACCGTATAGCAAAAGCTCGTTTCGCTTTTGCTAACCTTCCCCACTTATGGCGGTGGCGCGACAACACCGTCGCCCTGAAGGTTAGTGTGTACAGTACAGCGGTACGTTCGACCCTACTGTACGGTTGTGAAACCTGGCCCTTTAGATCAACGAACATAGAGAGGCTAGTTCCGTTCGACCACCGGTGCCTTCGCAATTTAGCTCACATCTGGTGGGAACACCGAGTAAGCAACGAGCGTGTTCGACGCCTTGTTTACGGCACAGGAAAAGGAAATGAACCACTCAGCACCGTTATTTCACGCACCAGGCTCCGATGGCTCGGCCACGTGTTACGCATGCGGGCCCACCGACTCCCGCGACGTGCGTTGTTTGCGCGCCGGGAGTGTGGATAAAATAAGAGGAGCGGTGGGCAAGAGATAACTTGTTCGGGGGGAATGTATGCCCTTACTTCGAATTTGCCTTCAGTTGGCGCGTCTTGGATCCCTGGTTGCGCTGGATACACTTGCTGATATGACTAGGAGTCGACCTCAGTGGCGTTCGTGCTATGAGTTTCTTTGTCCCACCCCATCCCTCTTGGCTTCCCCCTCCAACCACAATCTCACTATTTTGCATTTTATAATTTTACATACGAAATTACTTTTCCTTTGCTGCATAATAACCGGCTGGTAGCTTACCGAAACGATGCCCATCCGTTAGCGGTAGCTCAGCTGGCTTGCACCTGTTGCATTTTATTCCCCTTTTTCTTTTAAGTATTGCGACACAGTAGCTGTTTCCCACCTCTAGCTAACGTGTATAATGTATGTATGTATGTACCTCACAGCACCCTCTAACCCTACACCTCCTACGATCTGTTGGCCGTTACTAGAATAAGTCAAGACCGATTGTTTGTCTCGAAAACAGCTGGCTGACAAACCTTCTTGTCGTAATCGTAAGATCAGCTCCATTGACCTATATCCAGTTGCGATCCGATGAATCGTGTAACCTGGCATAAAATGAAATTCTCTCGTATATTTCTATTATGCTGCTGAAGAAATATAGGATGTATTGTATGCTCACACTCACTTCAATACGCTACGTAGACTATTGAAGAGAGACCTTAAATTTCCGGTCACTTGCAACTTGTGTATTCTTAGTTATATTTTTGGTATCGAGGCATGAACTGAAAGACGGTCGAGAAAACCCACGTGTCGTGTTGCACTCCGAGAACCAAGAAAAACGTCTGGGCCGCGATCATAAACCATTAATAGGTATTCGTGCTTATTTATAGAATACATACAGTATTTCAGCGTTGTCCGTTCACTGCCTAGCCATCCTTAACTGGCCTGCAATGTCAGCTACTTCCCATTGGCTTGTGCTCGTTCTTCATACGATCCAGACTTACAGAAGTCATGGTTATACCGAGCCTCGCTGTCCGGTGGTGTCTGATTGTGCGCCCGCTCATTTAGTCGATGATCCCACGATTGGCTGTTTAACCCATCTGCCTCTGTTGCTGCCATGATCTCAGGCGTATGCCCTGTACGGGCGACCAATCCGATTTTTTTTTTACCTTACGACGGCGTACCGTTTCTCCAGTGCGCTGGGCCGGGTTCGTTCCGCGTGATCAGTTCTCATGAGTGGCGTCTGGTTGGTCAGTCATTTATTCGGCTGCAACCTCCTCGGTTGACCATCTGCCACAGCTGCGCGCGATGCTACAATAGTCTCAGGCGTAGGCCATCCACTCACTATACGACCGACCAATCCACTTTTCCGCTTTCTGCTGGACCGTACCAGTCGTGCGTACTCGGCTTTCGTCTGGTCACCCGTCAGGCCATCGGTACCACATCTATTTCATCCGCCCCGGTTTTCAGCCACCATCACACGATCCACACCCCAAACCGAGTTCGTGGCCTCGAATACCCACACCAGTTTCTACTGCCTCCGCAACAGAAGTCCTCATTCCACAGCAGCGCCGTTGCGTAGGGAAACTGGCCAAGCGGAGACGGATACACTACTGTTGTCCTGTTTGATTGCCCACCTGTAGCCTTAAGGACCACATGCTTGCCTTGTAATCCGAGGGCGCTAGTTCTAGCCTGCGTAGGGCCCGGGAGACCCTCGCAGTATCCTTAGCTGACATGCGACTGGCGGTAATTGAGCGACAATGAAACGTCAGTACTGCTCATGTATTGTCCTGTTTGATTCACTTGAGGCCGTAAGACGAGTGATAAAAATTTTGATATCAAACCAACTTGCGCCAGTGCTTGCGAGGATCCTTTGCTTTTCATCAGCGAAACATACGAGATGACCACCGTGCTTCACTAGAGATGTCCTAGAAAGTACGAATTCAGCATCGTCAGACTTTGCTAAAATGAGATCTTTCAGTGTTCTACCCTAAACATTTCATTTCCAGTTGGTGATAATACACACTGTGACGAGCTATTGTGTAGCATAAGCGGTAATCATAGAAAGGCTGATCAAGATTAGCCTCTTAACTCAGATATTACTGTTTAGGTTTGCTCAGTCCTCACCCAGCATTATCCCATTCCCAGCATTTGATGTGTACCTCGCCCCATTCTCGACATGTAATACTGATTGCTAAAAGACAGCTGAACATTTGCCTATGTCATGTCGCCCAACTCCAGGAAAAATGAACAATAAGCTAACTAGTCATATGGAATGGTTAGAAGTCCGGGATGGAGAGGGGACGAAAGCAAAGGCACTGGTGTTTAGCTCTGTCATTTCATGCATTTTCAAAGAGTATCGACATGAAATGAGAACATACTGAATCTTCGAGTCATCCGGAGTCAACGAAAGCATTTTGGGGGTAACCCAGGTACTCCCTCTCCAATCCCAATTTGGACACCAAGTGGCGTTCAACATGTCATGGAATTAAGAGAGTGATATCCCACTGCGGCTCGATATCCCCAATGTGAAGTATGCGATCCATGTTAAACAGCCCAAGGTGCATTCATTTTTCAGGATGCGTTACTGCATCAGCGCCATCCACTCTATGAACGAACGGTTTCCAAGGGACAAGACCTAGGATGACCGACCAAAGTGCTTAGCAAAATGGCTGAGCCGATAAAACGGAACACCTGTAGCTTGGGTTGGCTGGTAAAATGATTGTTGCTTCTCCGAAGTGCGCATTTTTGTCGTAAACATTTTGTCGCCACTAGATGTGACATCGTCATTGCCTTACTCTATAAGACATTCTCACTGAATGGGTCCTCGGTGCCTGAACGACGAGTAGTGGCATTTGAAATTGACATCGATGCGTTTCCGTGTGTTTGTTCGTTCGCCGGGTTCCTTTTATTCCCAGTTGCTGGTACACAAAATCTGAGATGGAATGTAATTAAGCAAGTAGAAAAGTTTCTGTACAACTATCGAATTATGGAAAATCAAAAATATTTATTTACAGACTGCAGCAGTTTGGTCAGCTAATCGTTTATCCTTGTTCGGTTAGGAGTTCGTATTGATATCATTATTTCTGGTTATAGGCCAATGCGTAGCTTTATTGTATTCTCTACCTAAAACTACGCTTCGAGGAATCCGCTTCCGTTTTTTATCTTTTCATGCGTCAGTATCCCCACCTCGTCTCTGTCAAGTTTGTGTTCTTCTTTATCGATATGCGATGAGACCAAGCGACGATGTGTAGCGGTTCGGGCAGACTTGTTTGCGTTCTAGTATACTTGTAGAAAATTTCCCTCACTTCTGACCCACAGTGTTTCACCATCTTGGCATTGTATTCTGTACACAACACTTCGACGTTCGTGTGCATCCTTTTTCCCATATGTTATACTGGTGATTGGTATAGAGCAATGGCCTGTGGCAGTTACTAAAGCAAATCTTAGCGTGTGTATCCATAGGATGGTCGAGGTGAGTATAGTAAAAGCAGTGATATGCGGCCAGTGTAGTTGAATGCGTGCGGCTGAAATCACCCAGAGGTTCTCATGGCAACAATTTTAAGTCCACCTGGTTAGGAGTTGAGAACACAGGTTTGCTTGCGGTATGTAGCCTCCTGACAGACACAAGAAATGTCAACACTGCAATGAGTCGTCAAAGCATATTTTAAATATCGCTAAGTTGGGGACAGAAACAACGTACGAAGGGGAGACGTTCCACGGTTGGCGCATTAGAAGGGAGAAGTTTACACATTCTAGTCGAATATAATGTTGGTATCTCAGGCTGGTAAATAATAATAAATAAATCGCCAGCTGTACGCCATAACGGCGCTTCGCTGCCACGCGACCACCACCAGTCGCGCGTGGGCTGAGTATACCGCGAGGACGCCCGACCCCACGCGGATTCGAACCGGTGACCTTATGGTTGCAAACCAGACGCACATACCACTCGGCCACCGGCCGACTCTCAGGCTGGTGCTACCAGAGAGTTCCAGGAAGGGTTGGTGAACGTGGTTAGCGTTATGCAGAATTTGCTAAGCCATTATGTAGTCGCCCGAAGGCGTCTACACTGACTGCTATACATCCAGAGGAATTTTAAGCGAAGTTGATGGGGCAGATAGAAAAAAACCATTGACATTCTTAGGTGGTCTTCGTTGCGGAGTCTCGAGAGCAGTGAGGTCGTGCTTCTGCCAGTTCGCATAACTTGAGAAATATGGCGGACTTTTTCTGATGCGTTTTCGATAAACTGTATATTACCGCAAATAAGCCGATGATTTTTGGACAATTTTTCGTTTCTGTAGTGGGAGGTCGACTTATAAAAAGGCTTTGGAATTTGAATAAAGTCACATGCAAAATTCACCAAGGAATTCACTAACCACCATTGCCCTTATCTCTCCTCAGCACCAACCGCTAGTGAAGGAAAGTATTCCGGAGGGGGATTTGAAGTGCGTTTAACTAGACACGTTATTTCTGTGTCGAAAATTCTCGGTATATTGCACAATTGCTGTTCGCGACAGATAGAAGTAGCGAATCAAAAGCCTTTAAGCATTATGTTATGCCAGGCCGTCCGTTATCTCAAAATTACAACCTCGTCCCATACCCTTGACCATGAACTTCGCTCTTTTCCTCTGCTCTACTGTGTTACCTATGCCTGAGGCCTCTGACTATGTGGGGCGGCCTGTCTGACACACCTTTTCACCTTACCCTATATTGTCAGCTGTCTTACCTGTTTCATTTAACTCGACGTCTGGTCAATACACTGTCCGATACGGTGAAAGTCTTTTCTGACGGCCCTACGCCCCATTAAGAGCGATTGTGACATTACGGTCATCACAGCCGACCAGTAGTAGAGCGGGTTTCACTTGAACTCACTCAAGTGAGAGCAGCTAGTGATGACGTCAAACTTGTGGAGGAACTATTTCGTTTCTCTTTGGCTAATTTTTAGGGGTCGACTAATACAGGGAGTTACGACTCTGGACAAATTTGATGTTGCCAATGATATCCTGGAACATATTTGGAACCGATCGGGAAGTCATCGTTTCAAAAAACTTGGTAGACGACCAGTTAATATATTTATGGTGATATGTATCACCATACATACATTAACCGATCGTCTACTAAGTTTTCTGAAATTGATGTTGCAAAGTTATACTGTCAGCTTAACTGTGGATGGGCTTATATTCGGTGATATACGCTATGTCAAGGCGATCCATTTCGTCGTTATTGTTGCAGGCGTGGGATTTGCCGTCTTGCAGCTTAAATGTCTTGGGATGAACCTGTGCGGCTATCTGTTGCGTATTAATGGAGTAAGCAGATGTTCCCCTTCATTCTGTCTTGCTTTCGCACTATTGCAATGCGATGCTATCCCGTGTGTAGCTTATTTTGTGGCATTTTGCACCATTGCTGTTGAAAATGAGGACATGATCAGTATCCACGTTATTGCTGCGAAAAGATGTTTTTAGTTCATCGTCCACTGTTTTGGTAACGTCCAAGAGAAGCAAGTGATTTTCAACCACCGATTCAATGCTAAAGTGAATGCCATCCGTTGCACTGTTTAGAAATTTCTATGCGGTCTGCAGATAGCTGCATTCCAGTATTACGAGCATGCTCTCAGCATATAGAGCGCACAATCTTGAGCCCATGATTGCGAGCAGGTTATCCTCAAGTTGCTTTAGTCACATTGTAGGTGGGTGTACCAAAAAGTGACACGATTGACCGTAGTGGTGCGCTATCCTTGTGTACCTTCGGAAGTCTACAGGATTTTGCGATTTTTGGGTAACGAGCCTTCATTCCGTGAGTTGCTTGAAATCCTGAAGTCTTTTTAGCGTCCTATCTATCATATCCATTATCTGTACTGTCGATTCGTTATTCTAGCAGCGGTATGTTGTAGCATCCAGGAGATTTTTGGCTTTTCAGTGTAATCAACAACCATACTGTATACTGAAGATCGGGAGCTAGAAGATATGCATGCGTTGCTCCATCGATATGATATCGGACACGCACGCGGAAAGTCATTTATTACCGCGCACTGTCAACACTGTTCGGCCGTGCGACGTTCTATTTAGGTGGGATGCGCTCTGGAGATCTGTAAACCACAAATTAAGCGTCCGGAAATTCTTAAATTCCGAGAGCAATTTCACTTCGACTATTGCCTAGGGCAAACTGTTCCAATATCTCACCACTCGGCGTTCGAGGCATAGATAAAGAAACTTAATATTCTCGACTACGCGAGGCATACCTTTACAGGCATAGTCATGTTAAGCTAACAAAATGTGCTCAAAACTGTACAAAACATGTTTTCTAACTGAATGTACGTGTATGGGTGGTGTACTTACGTATGCTGGGCTAGACCAACATACCCTTAAACTAGGTCTTCTAGGCTGTATACATTTCATTCCACTTTATTTGGTTTGTTCTGCCTACCCGAATAATCTTCTGCTAACTTGCACCAGTTGCATACGCTACTTGTACTTATCTTCCTTAACTTTATTGCGTTTGTAGCATATTTTGAGTTACTTGTGGACAATATGTACTTATCGCGGATTCACTGATAACCAATTTATTCCATATGCTCATTTAGTGAGTATTCTGTCGTTATATCCGCTTACTTTATTCGATATCTTTTATTTGATAATGTTATTTCAAGTGATTGGCTGTTGCTTGACATCCCCGGTGTGGCTGCGCTTGATGTGAATGTTGACAACCTGCCTACCTATCTATTACCCACCACCTCGTCCATACTGGCAACAGGAGACAGTTGGTCGTTGTTGGAGCGGACGGGATGCACGGTCCAACTGGCCGCGCTAGACTCGAAGAGTGGTTCCATGCACTCAGTATGGAGCGGACTACAGTTCAGCCACCGCCTTGTATGTGATTGATTCCCAAATACAGCGTGCTTGTGTTTGCCTGTGAAGGAGTGTGGGCCGCTTCCGTTGAGGAAACGTGGCTCCCATCCACATGCCTCCCGGTCTTCGGGTTTACACTGGATATGGGGTGTGTGGTTGGAGCTGTGTGTGGTGCAGCGCAAGCCATCCATGATCCCTCTGTAGGCGTAGGCGTCCTGTGGCCGTACTATGGAGGCCGGTGACAGGCAATTCCGAAACCGGATGCCACTAACCAGCTTGTGCTTGTGTGTCGCTGCATTTTGACTGTTTGATGTCGTCAAGAGTGTGAGAATAAACGATTGACGTATATGGGTCGAATAGCATTATCCTGATATCCACGGGGCAATGACTTTAGTTTGTGGCGTGTCACATCCACCACGTCACAGTGTTGATAAACAGACATTTGTGACTTTTTGTAGGGAGAACGCTTGCCAGGCGAAATCCCACCGCTTCCTGAAGCACTGCCGTCGAACTATTTGCTGGAATGGGTTAAACCCGAACCACCCACCTGGCACCACGAGATCGTTCGGCTAGCCAGCCGCTTCAGGTCCGGTATTACAAACTCCTACCAGTGCCCGCGAGGGCTGATTGCTGCGCGCAAATGCAGAAGCAGTCTCAGCATAGAAAAATCGATAAACGTAACATTCGGTGCGTCATTATGACGCCCACTCGGAACCGACGGTACGAAAGGGTCATCGACATACCTGTAAACCGGCGGTGGGCCTGGTAACCACATGCTGTATATGTTCCAGTTTTTGTTCTCGCGAAGGGTAATCGGACAATAGGCGGATGATCTATATCCGAGCATCGGTCTTATGGTGGAAAAAAAGAAGCGAGGGGCACAATCTTCAGACCAAGTACAGAAGTTGCGTTTGAGCGTCCAAAACACACTCAGTTCATTTCCATATAGCTTGTTCGTGTTGTTCTACGAACTTCTAATTGCAGCGTAAGAGTACGCCTAGGTCCTTCAAGGGAGGAGTGGGATGTAGCAGTTGGCCGGCCAGAGTTTACTTACGCTCGGCATCACTCTTACGAAAGGTCATGAATAACAAAATGACGGGGTTGATCGGGAGATCGACATCTGCAAAGCTCGAGTCATGCTGAAGTGCGTTGCAGTTGTGAGGAACATCAATTACTCTCCAAACCATCAGGTCATCTGCAAACAAGACAAGTGTCTGGAAAAGATAGGGTAGATCGTTGATGTAGATTAAATAGAATGAGTTCCAGTACTGTGCCCTTGGGCGTCCCACTGGTGGAGGAATAGCAGTCGGCTAGATGAACATCCATCTGTACCCTCCACTTCCGTCCAATATGGAAGTTGATGATCCATTAGTGTAGTGAGGCACCAACACCGCACATCATTAGATTGTGTAGGAAAACTTAATGGCGCGAACGCTTTACTAAAACCAATGTGTGGTGGAGGCTAAAATGCTGGTGAGTAGAAATGCCACGGTACCGATAAACAGATGGCCAGTCGAACAACAGCAGGCATTTCGCGGAGTACCAGACATGTGCAATCCAGCCAGACAGAAAGTGAGCATGTCATGGGAAGCAGATTGGTCAACCGAGCAGCAAATGCTCGACGCACGCTCGCGTCGAGCTCTGAAAGTACAGTCAGCAAACATTCACGGAGTGTGCAAGTGACCAATCAGGCACCAGCAAGTTCCAAAAGCAAAGGCGAAGTGCGTACCCGTGAGCCAAGTTTTGTTGTGATAATAGACCGGGGGAAGAAGCGTGCGGTCTGATGGACTAGTGACCAACTAAGCCAATCGTACAATTCACCAAGAAAGTCGAAGTGACTAGTCAGAATGAACGTGGCGATCAAGCGTAAACCAATGGAAATGGAGCCAGCGACAGAATGCAAATAGCAAGGATGAGCCAGTGAAGTGGACTGTTGCAAATAGTGTATATACTCTATAAATATGCAAGCGTAATCTTAATAAACGACTTCGTGATCGCGACTCAGTCCTCTTGCTTCCCGGAGGGCTACTCGACACGATGTACAACACATTTACAGACTTTCCAGTTTTAGCGCTTGCAACCACTCTTGCCGCGGCACCAGCAATTTGGTGATGCATTAAAACGATCTATCATGAAACCGTGCTGTGTCGGCGTCATGCGGTCTTTCGATTCTAGCAGCTGCAGCAAACCATTCCCCACGATCTTCTCGAGCATCTAGGCCAGATGAATTAGCCGGTAATTGTCCACCTCGCTTGAATGTTGCCCTTCGGAGTCGGTTTCACTATCGAGCATTTTCAGTAACTCGGTAATGCACCGTCGGAAAGTGACCTGTTGAACAGACCAGTCAGGGAAAGCGAGATAATGTTGGATAGGGACTTGAAAATCAGTGGATGGAGCCTGTAAGGACCGGCGGACATCGTGTCATCAAGACAGGTGAATAGATCGTGTATATCTTTCACACCTAAACCCTAGCTTTCGGGTTCGGTCGGGGCTGCAAAAGTCGAATTCAGTACAGATGTACGGCCATTTGCAAATATAGGAGCGAGATGCATCAATAATGCTGACGAACGCCCAGTGCGCGAGCTTCGAGGCTGTCCTTCAGAGCCCACTAACACTGCTAGAGGCACATGCAAGCCACCGGCGCAGCTTCATATAAGCCAAGATCCTCTTGGATGCCGTCTTCCATGCGGCTGCAAGCCACTTTTCGAGCTGCCAGCGAATCTGTGCTTTCACACTGTTGCGCAAACTCCACTGTTGTTTATACACTTCACTATAGTTAGTGTAGCTAGACTGGAAGAACTTATTCCGTAGTACGCGTCACCGGCGAGCTAACTGTTCATACCCTTTGCTGAACCAATGTAGCTTCACGGACTCAGCTTTCCGACACCTGAGGAATACTATTCGAGCGCATGACGGTTTTACAACCTCGTATTATAGACCAACAGGTTTCAGCAGACGGATCCCGTGACAACGACCAGTCCATTTGAATAGTGGCGAGAGTGAGACCATTGAAATCAGTTTACTAGTAGCTGTAAGATGGCTCTTGTGAGAGTATGGCAGCGAATTACTATTGGCCGGCTCTGACCACTGAATGGTCACCAGCTGCCAATGACTCTAGAACTTGAACATCATGGACAAGCAGTTCGCAGCTAGTCAATATGTTAGGTCTCGAACGACATACTCCGAGGAAAATTTCACTGTCTGAGAAGCAAGTCGAGTTGGCGTCACTGATTCAGACCAAATCTTGTAACTTGCGTGGAAAAACAGAATTCCACACAGATCAAAGTCAAATGCGCACAGAAACGAAACAAATTGACTTGTTCAGGAAGGTAAGTGCGCAATTTCCCACAAGCAACTGTGTGTTTTGTATCAGAACAGCCCCAGCTATAATCAAACTAGTGTTTTTCCGTGTCGCAGAACATTTGTTACTGTCGCTTGTTTCACACCACTCACACGTCCCTTGATTTTTTGAGACCTATAAAATCAACCGAGCACACAACTGTGATTCGTACTGTATCGGCGTGTTTTCGTCCCACGTCGGCCTGTTTTGTGTTCGCCAATGTACTACTCGTCCGGTGGGTTGACTTTTGGCTCGCGAGGCGCAACATAGGAAGCTTCTAAATCGTAACTCTGAGGAAATAATAGATTTCTGGCTACGCAGCTGTTGGACAATAATGGCTATTTCATTTGATCAGATGCAGCAGCTTCTCCATCAACAGCAGCTACAGTTCGAGAAATATCAGAAGCAATTGTTCGAGTTATTTGCACAGAAGCTGAAAGTTCAACCTGAGCCCCAAGCTGCTGGCACACGAACTTCAGTAGACGCAGTCACAGCAGCAATCACAGAGTTCGCTTTCGATGAATCGAATGGAGTAAGTTTTGATTCCTGGTTCGAGAAATATGAAGATATTTTCCTTGTTGAGTTGGCGGCGCAAGATGATGCATGGAAAGTTCGGTTGTTGCTGCGTTAACTCGGTACAGTCGAGCATGAATGCTACACCAGTGTTGTACTGCCAAAGAATCCAAGAAACTTCTGCTTCGATGAGACTGTGGAAACTATGATATCGATTTTTGGTGAGCATCTTTGTTCAGTATGCGTTATAATTGTCTAAGGTTGCCCAAACGTGATAGCCATGATTTTATAACCCATGCTGGAGTTGTGAACCGAGAGGGTGAACATTTCAAACTTAATACGATGACACCTGATTAGGTCAAAAGTTTCATATTTGTTTGCAGTCTTCAGTCTCATGCCGATGCTGATGTACGTATACGCATGCTACACAAGTTAGAGCACGACCTCCATTTGTCATTACAGGACATTGCTGCTGAATGCCAGAGACTGATCAACTTAAAGCATGATACCAAAATGATTGAAAATGCTGACCCCAGGAGTGAACCACAGATTTACCGCATGGCTGTTCGAGGTAAAAATGTGAGCCATAGAGTACCCAACCAGAAACCCCCTGACCTCATGCTGGAACTGTGGTGGATGGCATTTCGTGCGATTCTACTTACAAAAAGCATCACTGTCAGAACTGCAAACGTCTGGGTCACAAAGAATCACATTGTTGCACAACGTACGATTCCAGGACTGTGTCTAGCTCAGAATTGTGCACGAACTCTAAATCCAAAAATACGTCGTTTCTGGGAGCAAAGACAAAAGTAGTCCTCGCGACCTGTCGCACAGAATTAAAATTAACGATGTCCCCATATCCTTGCAACTGGATACGGCATCTGACATTACCATCATTTCTCGATCGTCATGGATGACGTATGGAAAACCTCCAATGAGGTACACAAATCCGACCGCCCAAAATGAATCCGGCCAAGCATTGAAGTTAGATGATGTGTTTACATGTGAAATTAAATTCAATGATCTGAACCTCCGTGGAACCATCTACTTAGTTTCTTGTGTCGACATTAATCTTCTTGGGATTGACAGATTGAATTTGTTCAACGTACCACTGAATAATGTGTGTCCTGAAACGAACGTCATGGTGCATCATACAGCCGTACCACCTCACCCAAGTCAAACCATTGCTGAACAGCTTCAGGCAAAGTATGCTCGTGTTTTCCAACCTGAAGTTGGACACTGTAGAAAGATGCAGGCAAAGCTTACTCTGTTACCTGATGCTACACCAGTGTTTCGACCCAGGCGCCCGGTTCCTTATGCATCACAATTACTTGTTGAACAGGAGTTTGGCCGATTGCAACAAAATGGCGTGATCCAGCCAATAAATTTCTCACCATGGGCCGCCCCTATCGTCGTGATAAAGAAGTCGAACGGTTCCATTAGTGTGCAGATTTTTCAACTGATCTGAAGGATGCACTACAACCGCATCAATACCCACTTCCACTTCCTCACGGCCTGTTTGTGAAGTTGAATGGTGGTAAGTATTTTGCTACCTTGGATCTGGCGGATGCTTATTTACAGCTAGAAGTTGAACCTGAAATCAGAAAGCTTCTCACGATCAGCAATCATTGTGGTCTGTACTAATACGATCGTCTACCATTTGGAGTTAAAACCGCACCAGCAATTTTTCATAAAGTCATAGATGCCATGTTGACTGGAGCTGCAGCTTATCTGGATGACGTCATCATAATGGGCGCCACACAGCATGAATTAGTTCAATGACTGGACGACGTGATGATACGAATCAAAGATTATAGCTTCCATTTACGCGCAGACAAATGCAAATATTTCTTGAAATCCATTAAGTTCCTGGGGTTTGTGAATACTGAACACTAGTTCGAAGCAGCGAATAGAGCTTTCTCTGTGTAGCTGCATCATTCGTCGCTCTTGGACGTATACTCCTTATTTATCGTTACGCTCTCTATATTTTGTCTCTGCAAAGTGTTTGTCTAAGGGCTTCTTAAATTCGGACACTGAGTTCGCCTCTACTATGTGCTGCGGCAGGTTGTTCCAGACATTCACCATTCTGCGTTCGAAACAGAGTTGGTGAGCGACCCGCTTCAACTGCGGTATGACAAAATTATACCCGTGTCCTCGCGTGCAGCTTGGTGTGCGCAGAGGAAGCAGTTATCTCAACATGGGGTAATCACTCAGATGTAATATCCGGTGCGTCATGATGAGGTCAACCCTCAGCCGACGATAAGCTAGGGTGTACAGCCCTAGTTTCTTACATCTGTCTTCGTATGGCATACCTCGTAAGTTGGGAATCAGTCTGGTGCCTAATTGCTGCACCCGCTCAAGCTTTTCTACCTCCACCCGGGTGATAGGACAATACGCGGGAGAGCCGTACTCTAGCATTGGTCGTATTACCGAGACGAAGAGGCGAGTAGCAATCTCTTCGGACCAAGTGCTGAAGCTGCGCCTGAGGGCCCAAAGCATCCCTAGGCTGTTTTGGTTCAGCCTATTCGTGTTGTCAATGGACTTTAGGTCGCAGCGTGAGAGCACACCGAGGTCGCGCACGAAAGGCGCGGGATGCAACGGTTGACCAGCCACTGTGTACGTTCGGCTGTGCTCACACTTACGAAACCTCATAAATTGCGACTTGGCCGGGTTGATCGGAAGGTTAACCTCTGCAGACCATATCGAGAGGCGGTCGAGGTCCTACTGAAGTAAATCACAATCATTGAGTGTGCGGATTATTTTCCACACCTTCAAGTCATCTGCGAACAACGCACAAGGTGATTGGAGTAGCTGAGGCACATCGTTTACATGGATCAGAAACAATATCGGCCCCAGTACAGTGCCTTAGGGCACGCCGCTGCTCGATGGATACCAGTCAGTTAGATGGTTGTCCACCTGGACCCTCCACTTTCGATCAACAAGGAAATCTCTGATCCATTTGTGCAGCGAACCACCAACACCGTACATCCTCAGCCTGTCAAGGAGCACTGCATGGTTAACCTTATCAAACGCGGCCAACATCCCGACTCCGAGAACACTGAGGTGATGAATTAATTGCCTACTCCAACGGATGTCAACTCTGAAATCGTTCCTCGGAATGGTGAGTCACTACAGCGAGTTTTACCAGCTTTGCATCGCTTACGCCACCCCTTGAATCATCTGCTGATGATGATGTCGAAGAGAAATGGTCCAGGCAGTGTCAACAGGCGTTCGAGAAACTGAAATATATGCTGAAATCAGACTTATTGCTTACTCATTACAATCCGAATCTGGAGATCATCTTGGTTACAGACGCTTCTAACTATGGAATCGGTGCAGTTATTTCACACCGTTTTCCATACGGTTCAGTAAAGGCTGTAGCGCATGTGGCACGAGCTCTGACCACATCTGAGAAGAAGTACAACCAAATTGAGAAAGGAACACTCGCTGTTCAGAAATTCCACAAAATGATTTATGGTCGGCGTTTCACATTAGTGACGGATCACAAACCGTTACTCACTATCTTTGGACTCAAAAATGGTATTAAGGCGTATACAGCCAGTCGACTTCAGAGATTGGACACGTTGCTCTTGGGATACGATTTCAACAAGAGGTATTCGTCAATTGACTATTGGGCAAGCAGATTAATCTATACTAGTCGACGTGAGCCGGGGGATGCCATCATTGCTTCAATCAAAACCGATACGGATATCAGCCACATGATACGTGATGTCGTGAGTACCTTACCGGTAAACGCAAGAATGGTTCAGCGAGCCACGAACCAAGACACATTGTTAGAGGTAGTATTGACTTATACAAGACAAGGCTAGCCAAAGCAGTGCCCTGACGAATCTCTTGTACAGTTGTTCACGCGACGTGCAGCTTTGCCCCAACTCGATGCCTGTCTGTCTTTCGCGGATCGCCTTGTCATTCCCGAATTACTCACGCTACGCGTGCTGGGGCAATTGCATAAAAGCCACCCAGGAACCGCCCGTATGAAAGCACTCGCGCGCAGTTACGTGTATTGGCCCATGATGGATAGCCAAATCGAAAAAGTTGGACGAACTGTTCTAAATGCTGCAGTGTTTTCAAGTTACCGGTGCGAACAACATTGCAATCTTGGCCGAATCCCGAATCACCCTGGTCGCGAACACATGTAGATTTTGTAGGACCAATTGTGGGGACTTTCTTTCTCATCCTTGTCGATGCATACAGTAGGTGGCCTGAAGTTATTGTGATGCAAAACACATTCGCAAACAGCACGATCCTTGCATTCAGGCATGTTTTCAGTCAGTACGGCCTGCCGGAAACAACCGTAGTGGCTAAGGGATCACAGTTCACTTCCTATGAATTAGCTGAGTTTTGCGCAAAAAATGCAAATCAACACATGAGGAATGCACCGTATCATCCTCAATCAAATGGTTAAGTAGAAAGGTATGTCGATACCTGAAAGGTGGGCGAGAAACCTGATTGCCAACGCGCGCGTGTTCGCCACAAAGCGTGCTTAGGACAGACCCCGCGAGCGTGTTGCCACGGCCCAGCCGAAAGCTGATGAAATCGCGCATCAGACATCATGCGTGTTGCCAAGGTCTGACCGGAAGCTGATGAAATCGCGCGTCAGACATCATGTACGTTGCCATGTCCCGGGTAGGCGGATGAAGACTGCCCTGCCCGAGCAAGACGGTGAACTGGCCAGACGGAGCGGATAGTCAAGTGTGGAGCGTGGGCGTACGAGGAAGACAGGTAGCCAAATCCGCCAGGCGGTGTTTAGAGGATTGGTGAGACCAACCTATAAATATGAGCGTTCTCGGTTCTAATACAAGTGGTCTGCTGAGTCTTCTTCAGTTTTCCTACCTGTCGGGTTGGCCAAGGCCTCAAGCAGAGCAGTTGTAAGGGCGCAGATTTACCAGCAGGCATGAACCATCCGGTCGATTTCGGGTACAGCGTTATAACAATACGCCAAAACGTGCGTTGTTAAAATCGAAGGGCAGGGGGAAGCTGAGTGAAAGATTCTCGTTGAATTATCGAGTTACTCCGAATCCCAATGCACCGGATGGGAAATCACCCGCCGAAGCCCTCATAGGTCGAAGACTGAGAACCACGCTAGATATGATGGCGCCAAAACGCCTACCGATATGTCATACGAATTCGGTGATGGGGGCTCAGTACAACAAGCGGTATGGAGCACGGCACAGGAATTTTAGAGTTGGGAACGTACTGTTTGCTGCCTCTCATCGAGGGCATCGAATCAGCTGGATACCAGGTCAAGTCGTGGGACGACGTGGCAGAGTAATGTACGATGTTCGCGATGGTAGACAAGTATGGGTTCGCCATACTAGGCAACTGCGACCGCGGTTTACAAAGATTCCAAAGATGTGCGACCCCAAGCGATTTGATTTCAATGAACTGTTATACACTTTGCAGCCAAGCACCTCAAGCAGACAAGATAAACAACTCGTGTAACGGACTGAAAGTGAAAACCAACTAAGGGCAAAACGGATAAGAAGATGCGTGTAACGCTTGCAGGTCGATCCCCGACGGAAGACCTATACAAATACCGGTCCAACTATTTCAACAAAGGGGAGGTGTTAAATCTCGAACGACATACTCCGAGGAAAATTTCACTGTCTGAGAAGCGAGTCAAGTTGGCGTCAATGATTCAGACCGAAGCTTGTAATTTGCGTGGAAAAACTGAATTCCATACAGATCAGTCAAATGCGCACAGTAACGAAACAAATTGACCTGTTCAGGAAGGTAAGTGCGCAATTTCCCACAAACAACTGTGTGTTTTGTATCTGAACAACCCCAGCTATAATCAAACTAGTGTTTTCCGTGTCGCAAAACATTTGTTACTGTCGCTTGTTTCACACCACTCACACGTCCCTTGAATTTTGAGGCCTATAAAATCAAGCGAGCCCACAACTGTGATTCGTACTGTTTTGGCGTGTTTTCGTCTCACGTCGGCCTGTTTTGTATTCGCCAATGTACTACTCGTCCGGTGGATTGACTTTTGGCTCGCGAGGCGTAACGTAGGAAGCTTCTAAGCCGTAACTGTGAGGACATAACACAATATCAGGTTCAGGCACGATGAAACCGAATGTGGGGTAATGCGGATCGGCTGGCAGATGTGTCGTCATGTCCCCGTCTCAAATATCATCTCTGCGAACTCTGCTTCAACTTCATAATGCGCGGCGAGGTTGGATGGCAGGCCATGAGCAGGAAGCGGGAACGATTCATGTGGCTTCGGACATACGGCAACCAGTACAAACAGTGACCTCGTAGGGTACGACAAGCTACAAACACTAAGAGTTTAGCACCCCTCAGGCGGCTCACGCAGCATAATTGCTTGCACAGACCATCTTCGCGTCGGTAGTTGTTTGATAACCACTTGCATAAAAAAACCCACACACCCCCATGGTTGTTTGATATTCTGTTGCATTGAAAGCCCGAGTAGCTACTGACCCGAACTTTATAGACGTTTAGCTCAGGATTCAGCCAGAGGTAAAACGTCGGGTTTCCGGGGTGCAAAGAAGTGACGGATCATCACGTCTGTCCACTAAACTACAAACACTGGTGAAAACCACGCACGGGAAGTACCGAGCGTATGAATCGCCATTTACCTGTTGATCCGGAATTGAACAACCTGGGGAACAAACCAAAAATTTCCAATGCGGTGAGTGGTTTCCCATCCATCACTGCCACGCTTTAAATTAACGCTTGCAAACTTGAGTTACTCTCGGTTTGACGAATCCATATCTGACCGAGTATGGATCTACAAACCTCGTGACCTACCGATACGGGATAATATTAACCCCGGACTAGCTTCAGAAGCAAAAGTAACTCGCATAGGCCGAATCTTCTCCTTATCTTTGCAAGACGGATGATTTGTTTCATACACAATCCACATGGAGGAGTCTATCAGACTCCGCGAAATCTCGACATCGTGGCCACGTGGCGTGACTCAGACGCCCGAAGTATCATGTAGCTGGAATGCCTTCGGTCGATGGCAGTTGTTTTCGCTTTACTTGTATTTTCCAATGTCCTTCATCGCTTACGCTATCGCACACAGGGACGTTAGTGCCCATGGGACGCAACACAGACAACCAAAGTGAGTCTCCAGTAACGGATGGACATAGTTCAGAAGAGTTTGTAGCCGACAGGCAAGTGGGCTTTTCCCAACATGTGAGTGACTGCGTGTCCGTCTGTTGGGGTGACCACACCGAGCTCATCACTATGGAATGTTTTGTATTCCTTGCTGGCTCGCAAGGTTTATTGCCTTTTTCAGGCTGCATTTTACTCTGGCAGTTCTTAGAAAATATCTAAGTAAATTCATGCTGAAGTTTAGATTGGTCAACGGATAGACCAAAACACGAAATATGAAGGTCTACACAAGACGAAAATCAAGTAACAACGCTTGCTCTGTCCGAAAATTCTGCAACAAGTACCACGGGGGCTTGCTTCGTCATTACAAATAGTGTGGAAAAAATGACAACTAAAGGGCGAACCGATGCAGGGATAATTGGAAAACTACACAACAAAATGCACAGTAGGTACGTATAAATGAGCTCGAAATCGGAACAGATGTAATTTGATAAAAGACAACCCTAAACTACTGCTACGCATAGGGTAATACGGGGAGCACTGATGTGGCGAGTGAGTTAGAAAAGTCGGCTTAAGGGATTTTATTGCGTCCTACTATTGTGACAATGCATTACGCTGTTTGTTGCATGCTAAGATTGGAGCGATGACACGCCTTAATTGCGTTTTTGTGTCTTCGCCAAAGCCGCCGAATTGTAAGGTGCTTTCGAATCCGGCAAGAAATGCCATGGGTCCAATTGACAGGCATATAATCGTTAAGAGCGCTTTAGATATCTGGAAGGTAAGACGACCACTGGCAGTTTCTGACGCTTCAGTTTAAAAAGGTTCCGATAAGAATGGAGTCCAGTGTCAAATTCGATACAGCGAGTCGTATTCCACTACTGGATAAAAATCGGAACTTTTAGTAGAAGGGCCCACATGTCCTCAGATCATGAACTATGGGCGCATAACGAAAATATATCACCCAGGATCGCAAGCTTAAGCCGAAGATAGTAAACCGCGCAGAAGTTGGCTAGTGACAATGATCGTGTAATGCGGCGGTAGACTACTCGTAACGGGTAAGTAGTCGGGACGTTGTAAATTTCTAATTATATCATTCAAATCCCATTTGTAGAACGACTAGTCAAAGATCGATTAAGGCGAATCAAGCAGGAAGCCTAGTGCGAAGCAGTAGCATATGAACTTGGCCGGTAAGGAAGAAAGCTACGTTCCGTTGGTGTGCACCGGCACACACGTGAGATCACAATGCTGCGGCCACTGTCATCACTCTTCCCGCCCACACATAATGGGTTAAAATGCGGCGCGGACACTAAGAGAACCGTAGCCAATCACGTGATAAAGTTTCCCTATGCAAATCATTGTCAAACGCACTGTCACTGGCGGCCGTCTGCACATACAATGCACGTACTGAGAGTTGAAATAAGGCAACAATTTACATGTCCATAACTACACTCAACAACAAGCATAGATGTATGCTTTTCGAAGACCAGTTGCGTAGTTAACTAGGATGTCATTCCCATGAATGATTTCGTTTGAGTGCCTTGGGGCTATCACAACGAAAAACGTTGTCGGCTTGATTGACGAAACAAGTAGAACAAAGTTTGATTGATCCGGAACTTACCGTGCATAAAAATTCTCTTCAATTTGCGCGCTAGCAAGAGGTGATAAACACCTCAGCTATCGTGAAGCATTAGGGTCCAATTAGGTGGCCAAAAACGAAAACAAGGAATGCTAAGAATGGTTTTGATAATACATCAATAATGCGTTAACATGTGGAGAAGAAGGCTAAGAGGGATGGAGGGGGACAAAGAAGCTCAAAACACAGACGACACTCAGGGCGGCTCTTCATCATGTCAACAAGAGTATCCAACCAACCTGGACACCGGGAGGCATCAACCGAGGCCAAATACGAATGGGGAAACCTCGTTCCTCTTGATCAAGTCATCGGCTGGCTTCCCCTCTTCCTACATTCAGACTCTGTACGCGCAAATAATGCATGTTGCAGGAGTCCATGTGTTGGTATCGTAACACATGACCCAGCCTTCGGGATCTGTTACGTGAAGTAATGATGTTGAACGGTTCACTCTTATTTATTGAGTCACAAACAAGACACCGAACATGCTCATTCCTCACGCCGTGTTCCAATCAGATGTAAACTAAGCTAAAGCAATGGTAGTCCAACGCAACTAATCTGTTAGCGCCTGCCGATTGGATGGGCCAGGTTTCACAACCGTACAGTATGGTTGAACGGATGGCAGCGTTATAGTTGTTACCCTTCATGGCGAGGATGGTATCGGGCCGGTGCCATAAGTGGCGAAGATTATCAAAGTACCTCGAGATTTTGCTGTATGGTTCATGAACTCATCTGCTATTCCGCAGGCAGTGATACAGCTGCTCAGGTAGTTGAATTTCTGAACAGGTTCTGGCCGATCTCCACCAATGGATAGCGCAGAGACTGATCCCTTCCAATCGCGAAACAAAGCATTGCGTTTTGGGGGATACAAAACACAACTCGAAACAACTGACAATCGCTGCTTACCTGTTCAGCGTTGGTTGGCAGGTTCGCAAGTTACCACAGATTCGGGCAATGCTGTTGTCCTTTGTTAGGGGGATGCTCAATGGACATATATTTGTTGCTACAATTCTTAGTCGCCTGCTTTCGTTTCGCCATCGTTTGTTTCTTGACATTTGTTTAAACGCAACATTCCTTTGCTTCAATTGGCTGGCCTAAGTCGTTCATAATTGATGCTATCTCAGGGGTCCATTTCCGCTAATGCCGTTTCCTCGGACTCGTGTGATGGGTTCTTTCTTTTGCCACTTCTCATTCGCCCGTATTATCCGTTGTTCTTATAATGTTGGTTGGTTCCAAGGTGCATTAGTAGCTTTGCTTCATAAACTATTGTACCCTATATAAGGAAGCAGTGTTCTCATGCATACAACTCAGTCCTGGTTCATCTTCGTGTTCTTCTTGCGGTCGTGGGGCGGCGACACAACATCATTTATTAGGTTTGTTGTGCATTTCTGTTCGCTCGGTTAAGTCAGGAATTGTTCGCGAACCGAGGGTGGTAAATGCCGGGTGTGAGCGGCTGTTGGCTGTTTCGTCATAAGCGGTTCGAGAGAGCGTGGTGGCATCGCTGATTCGTGCCGTACCGTGTGAGCAAACTAAAGGTAGCTTGACATTTTGGGAGGCAATGGTGACTAGATGTGAGTACGAAAGAAGCCATTTCTTAGATGTCGTCTAAGCTGATCAAGTGCAGTCGACCAATGGTGCTAGTTTTGTGCGTCGGAGATTTGGCGCCAAGCGGTTGAGGCTACAGCAGTACTAAGGTTTGCCTAAAGACGAGTCACTAGTAAGTGCTTTAAGTGTACTGCTGCGTGAAATGAGTATGACAACTACGCAAGTTATTGGAGAGAAGATAAGTGGGGACTAACAGAACGGAGGGAGAACTTATTACTAAGTGCCCTGAGGCAGCTGACTGAGTGGATAGAAGCCATTCATTTGACTGCATAACACAATATTGTTTCCAAAAACAAATATGTGCATCGGTTGGATGTTGAAACACGTGATACATGTATGAGAATTAACGAAATCTGTCGCCAAACCGACGTACATCAAGGTGGCGTCATTGTGCACACCCAGGTCTCATTCTCTTGAATACTTCCGATTCGGAAACAATTTGTCATTCATTGAGCATTGTCGTCAGTGTCCGGAAGGCGTAACCTAGAGACATATGAGTCGGTTTGAAACACTGAATATATAGGAAGCGTGGGTTTCGTCAATTATTACAAGGAAATCAATGGTCGGCGAAGAGACCTTTTGAAAATGAGGGTGCGCAGACATCGGCATGTTGTACGCGATAGATCACTAAAGGAGAGCAACACGATGGAAATGGCAATTAACCGAAGTGGGTGGCGGATAATGAAATCTACCCAGTCAGTTTATGGTTGTCGTTACCCCCCCCCCCCCACGAAACGCCTGGCTAATCTACGCGTACCTGACCACAGAATCGGTAGATGTTGCTGAGCTAAAACACTGCTTGGCATCCAAACGCCCTACAATTACAAATCTCTCATATGAGCGAAACCAGGCATCGGAGACGATAAGCGTAGGCATTCCCAGATGTCCATTCATTCAGTGACTGCATAATGGAGGTGAAATGACAAAATAGTCACAGATGGTGTCAGTGCCGTTTAAACACTGATCCACATGCGGCGGAGGTGAGCATCATCCATTTGAATAATATCCGGAGGGCGGTGATAAATATTGATCAATGCGCGGTTTCGGGTAAGTGATCGATACCCAACGGTTGGTCTCCTCGGAAAGGAAAGTGTATGATATCCTGATCACAGCGCGGGATAATTGGGCACTCGGCCCAGTAGATCGCACAAAGCGATAGTGGAGGAAACGACAGAGCCAACATGATAATTGACAAGCGGATCGATTCAACAGATAAAAGCAGTAAATTATAACGCTGGAAAGAACGTACACAAAATTCAGGTATATTTACACAGGCTTTCAGTGAAGATGCGTCGTGCATCAGATAGTTGACTTTAGGATCTGAGCGCTTGAGCACTTCAACTCATACTGAGTTATCATCAAATGATGAGTACAGTAAAAGCGAGAGATAAAAATGGGTGTCTGTTATCATTGCATTCAAATAAGACGAAAAAGTCCGTTAAAACCGGGCCATTCAAACATAAAAATAAGATGAGCAAAAAATGATTAAAGTGAGCTAACAAACAGCCAAATGAGAGCGAACACAGCGCTAACGTAAGAAGTAATTGATATGCTGCTCTTTCTGTGATGCAGTCGCAACAATAATTTACCACGGATTTAGTTTCGAAAGACCAGTGAGTGAATCGGAGTCAGACGGAAGCGTAAATGTGGTGTAGGAGAATCTAGAAAATATATGACACGGACAAGACGATCAAAACCGAACAACCACATAATAAACACAACCGTTGAAGAGAGGAGCCAGTATGAGATCTTGGGGCTTATCCTTACAGGGAATGTTAGAAGATCAAGCATGGACGAGATCGGATCATCTTTGACAACGAAGAGATTCCAGTTCTTCAGATAGCCGAATGTTTTGAGTGAGTAAATCACTACACATTTGTTTCAACCGATTAACCGTGTTTACATTCACAGAAGATAAGGCGGCGCTGGTCGGTTTGAGAAGAGAGAACCAAGAAAAAGTGGACTGCCCAGCGTTGGTTTGGGAACTGAGCGAGGACCTTGCGGATGTGTTGGAGGATAGGGATGTGGAGTAGGGTGAGGCCTGAGCTAATTCGGATACATGATTCGGAGGCGCAGGATCATGCAGACGCCTCTCCAACTCCGTGTATAACGCTTTACTTTTGCTGGTTAATTCAACCTGGAGACGATCAACTTTGAGGCGAAGCATGCAGTTTTCGTCCTGCACCTCGGACATTCTATCGACAACAGCCTGAAGCAAAATAAAATTAAACGGTTAAATTCATGTTACTGCAATTAAATAAGTAGTCTGTTTTGAAATAACCACATGACGGTGAAATGCGAGGGAAAGGTGCTTGCAGGTAGGAGCAACCCGGATGAGAAAGAAACTATTGAGTTGCAGCCTCGTAGCAAGCAAGTATATGATGTGATAAAAGAATAGCCAGCATTGCGAGATTAAGGTCACGATTACGAAACCCTTCGCCTTATATCCAAAGCTTAAACCTTGTTCTATGGTCTACACTGAGAACTCCGCTCAGTAGAATGTCCGTCCCTACCATTTCTATCAACCATTCTGCTACAAGGAACATTGAGGTGAATGTAGCTCATGCCTGTCGTACTTCAAGCGACCTTTAACACAGTTTGAGCGTGGTGAACGCGGACAATGCGTGTAATTCATTCTTACCTTTCGGACTGGTGGCTGTTTCCATTGCTTCATCTCATGAAAATGTCACGTAGAAAAGCGCCGATAGGTATACATGTGTGATTTTAAAGCCTTCTTTCTTGACAGCTTGGAACGGGTTGCGGGTTTCCGCTAATTTTGCTGGGACCGCACAATTATGAAGTGCTAGCGTGTTGCTTAATGTTTTGCTTCGTACTTAGTACCAGTCCCTAATTCCCGGTGTTGCCAATGGATTAATTTCGAGAAAGGCACATTTCTCAGGCTTTACCAAGCGAGTGTCGATTACAAATGAGCATGACGGTTAGCAAAACTGATAAAGTTGAAATACGGTGGATGCGCGAGTTGCGTTGTGAATAAGAGTATCAGGATGAGATGACGGAAAGTCCGAAAATGAAATCGAGGACGGATGTCAAAAAGAAACAGGACACCATCGACTGAGAATGGCCGGATGACATTATGCTCTTCAAGACACAACCAGGACGACTGACGCTAAATTACGGGGGAAGACAGTGCACCCGGTAAGATCGCCATGACGAGACACTGGTCTCACATGTTGTGAGACGGTTCAAGCGCCGACATGATCGGTTGATCGGTAGTCACGTCGGGCACCTTGAAAAGCGGAATTGGGACAAACTCAATCTCTTGACCCTGTAAGTTGGCCTAGAATATCAACGTGAAGGTAGCCCATCCCATGAACCGATTTCTCATCCCACTGCTTTGCGATAAGGATTTAGGATGTAAGAATTTTGATTGGGGTGCTAATTCCCCCTTGTCTAGGTTTGGGTACTAAAACAATGTAGCGACTCTTGCACAATCACAGCCAACTTCCTAACCCTCAGCCTAATTCTGTAACAGTAAAAGATACGATTTAAAAAGGATAAATCCGTAAGAACAATAATGTTAACGCTCCCTCATTGCTTCTGCTATATCCTCCCAATACATTTTCCTATCCTTTCTGGAGCTATCAGTGAACACATCTACCGTTCTAGTGAAAATCTGTTATCCGTGTCATCATAAAGTCAATAGCCCCACGGTCATTGGAAACCTTTATAGCATGTGACGCTGCTCAGTTTCTAGGACGGCATTCAACGCTCGTACCCCACGAGAGATGGTTCAAAGAGCCGATTTGGCCCACGCACTGCATACTCTCGGTGAAATGTGGGCTGCGGCACCTTTGCAAACAGAACTAACGGTTCACATATTGGTACCGAATTAAATGCGCCTTTTGGGCTGCTGGTTGTAGGTACCCGAAGATACCGATGCATTAGGCACAGGCCAAGTTGGAGCAGATATTGTGCTCACCTGGGCTGAATCTTCGATGATCGATTGCACTTCGCTGAACTGCCGCTTGAGCGCACCTCGTTTAATAACGCAAAGCAATTAGTGCAAGGAGTAGTAGCCGACATCATCTGTTTGTGGTTGGTGCATACGCTCCAAGTGACTGCATTGCTGATATTACGAAAAGCACCTACTACGAACTCGGCGCGATACTCAGAAGTACTGGCATAGCAGAGACAGTCAGAGTTGTTGGACATAGGAATGCGCAAGTAAGTCGCGTTAGTTTTGAAGAAGCTTAGTGAGGCGGAAAAATAGAGTTTGATTCGGAGAGCAAGGACACTGGTGAGCTTTTATTGCAATAGAACTCCAATCTTCGATTGTTCCTAAATGACAGTCTCGATTCAACGGGTGTCGATATGTCCTTGGTGTTCTTCGGAAACTAGTTAACGTCGGACCACCCCATATGGGTGTCAGGGTTGGGAGGAGCAACACCTAACCACCAATTCGGTTACGGTCCTTGTGATCGTAATAAGCGAGGTCTACTTCAATGAGGACCGAGTTGTGAATAGAGATTGCGAGTCGCAACCAAGCACACAGCGAGTACACCAAATGCCACCTGGTACTAAGTGGCGTGATTTCATCCTAGAAAACGTGCAGCGATTCTGATCATGCTCTGCATATGAAGCAGACGGAACACTTTCAGAAGCGGTCTAGTTGGTCTCCTGCTTCTAAATTGCTTCATGTTCAGATGGTGTCGCTTGCCCCGTCCCTAGTTAGCATAGAGGTTCCAAATGAAATCCAGTAGTTCTGAAACGCGATCGCATCCATCGGGCGGTTCAAGAATGTTGGTCCGGAATTCCCCGTGCCATTGTTGTTTAGGGATGTGGGGTCCTCTGTAAACAACTATCCCACCGAGGTTCAAAGTGAAGCGTGATCTAGTGTGAGACCACGTGTCGGTCTGTGTTAACAGATCGAGTCCGCCGCTAATCTCGCTTTGTCTCAAGGGGGTTGGTGGCAACATTCATTTAGGTGGGATGCTGGCCGGCGTCAGATGAACTTTGACAGTTTCCGACTCACCAATGACTTTACACCTTGAATGTCTCTAAGTTGTTTGGTAGCGAATACTGACTAAAACAATCCGGAGACGGATTACTGGTGAAACGCCTGTAACCCGATTGCTCCGATCTGTGACCTAATAAACACCAAGACAACTTGCACTGCCGGTATTTCGAGTTACTGCAAACTAAAACACCAGTTCAGAGAAACATGAATGGAAGAAATCAGCGTAACTAATTGCGGGCACTTGATCACAGTGCTTATATTCAAGAGGCGCAGTTGCATCGTCGGTGCTGATCATGTTTCTGGTCTCCAACCCTCATCCGATGGTACGACGCAGAAAGTGAATGTCGGATGAGAGAAGAGTAATCAGATTCCCAATTGGCTGAGGGCTGTATATTCCATATCTTCAATCGGAGAAAGGTGCTGGAATAGTGCCACACATACCGCAGACTGACTACAGATGTGTTCTCTGATTGCAAAGTCGCAGTGCATCGTATGCACCAATATAGTTGATCAGAAAGGTGTTTCCGTCAGATATGTAGACTTTACACTGTCTTTGTGCGAACACAACAGGTCTCACCAGGGTCTGGAACCAAACGTCGGACGCCACTGGGACAACAATTGCCACCCGTCAGGGTTGTTCAAGTTACCAATAACCAGTAACTTTAGCGCAAACTTCATAATGGAATGTCCTGTTGTGGAATATCAGGATGAAAACATCGAGGTGCTGTACGGAGAAAACCTAGTTTATCTGGAGTTTACGGGTGATATTGTTTTGTTGTTGGATAACAGAGGCATCACAATCAAACCCAGACAGAACCTGAAGCAGTCTCTCCTGTTAGCATGTGCATTTCACCTTCAAAGTTCAGTGTTCACACGGGGTCACGAGCCACTTGTCAATACTGGGATCGCTTACGAAGCGGAAATGGAGAAAGTTGATCAAGTCACTTATCTTGGCAGTAGCTTAACATCGACAAGTGTATAAGTGCTAAACTAGTCCAAGTATTGAATGGGATAGACATGAATTGATGAGTCTGCTGAACGACTGGGTACGACGTGCTTACTCTTTCTGATGATCATAAACGTCCTCAATGATCTGACCGACGTTGCTTGCGAAGCGGTATCAGTGTCCAGTGGCATCAGGTTGTTCGAAACTATGAGGTGTGCAGGCGAGGACCAGGCGAGTCTGACTAAGTTAGTTCGTAAAACAGGTCTGGTTGGTTTGAGGTGCCAGGTACGTCCAATCGCTGCTTACTGACGACACTGTTCACGAAAGCTAAAATGGTGTACGGATCAAGGGGTTAACAGATGACATAGCTGAGGGAAGTGAAGGCACGGGAGACGAAACTAGGCGCTGTTCGATCGCTTCATCTTCCAGTTGGGTCGACGTTGTGCACATACTACATAACGTGACTCGCGCCCGGCACCAGTGGCCCGTTGTCTGTAGCTTTCTGGTCGAACTAGCTGTGTGGATATATTGTGGGAACAAATTTGCCATGGAATACTATTACTTGTGAAATTGACGATGGAAGCTGCAACCTCCACATAGTATACAGTTGTGCGTGACCATAAGCTGTTGGCAAGGCGCAGGCGCCTTGATTCTGGTTGGTTACCTATGGCATTTATTCTCCACTAGTAATGTTAGAATAATAGCATAGTAGTAAAGCATCAGCACTTTGCACTGATGCACCGCTGTCACTGTTTTGCTCATTGTTACACCTGGTAATGGGCAGCGTAAGTTATCACTCTGGAATCGCTCTGAGCGGCATCAGCAGCGACAGCGTCGTTTATTTTGCACCAATCCCATCTATCTGTCTAGCCAATGCACAGTCATAGTAGAGAACATATTGTTCGATAACCACACCTCATGCAATCAATGGGGATTGTGCTGCACAAAGTGTGACAACGGACATCATCAAGTACAAACCCCATTCAGATGGCACACAACCACGGGTTTCCAGCATGTGTGATGGAGTGGCAGGAGAAACAGATGCAGTATTTTGAGACAGTTCCAAATGGACACAGCACCGCGCGGCAGAGCATCCCCCCCCCCCCAAGACCACAGTTAGCGTTTGCGACATAGAGAATCCTCCTTGGCCAACGTGCAGGTGGCTTACAACAATGCCAGCTAAAGAGAACAAAAGCGAAAGGCACTAGCATTACACCGGCACACCGCAACGATGTTCCACTGTTACGCGGCCACTATTAGTCGAGTGTGAGTTGGGTATACCGCTAGGTTTCCCGCACCTATGGGATGAGTGCTAGATAAAAGAAGCACAGCAGCAGCGCAGATGAAGGGGAAGTAGGTTAGCAAACTGACCCAATGTCCAGAATCGCTATTGGTACGATAACAGCACAGGATCGCATTGAAAAAATAAAGGAATAACAACTCAACAGAGAGATGTCTGGCGTCGTGGAAGAAAACAACCACACATAGAGCTTTGAAAATGGCTTCTTTACAGATACCGTGAGAAAGCAGAAAAATTTGTATGTGGATGAAATTCGGGTGACTTACTTTAAAATCTGCCATAGGAAAATATCCAGACGGGATATCACCTATCTTTCGATCCACAGTAGGACCCGGTAGAGAAGATGCGGACACGGAAGAGACTTCACCGTTAACTGCAGTAGCATTTAGTCCAGCTACGAGATTGCTCGATAGAGAGGATGATGAAGAGTAAGTGGAAGATTTGCACAGAGAGAGTTGTTCTGTGTCGTTCGGCTGTGTTCGAATTAGACGTGATAAATGCCGCCGCAATTCCTGATTTAGCTTATCGCTACGATGTTTCACCACCTCCAATTGGCCGCGCAAATCAGACTCGGTCTCTCGTGCGGAGCGCAAGGACTGTTCATAATGCTTTGTGCGCAAGCTCAATGCATCACGCTCGTGGGCCAATTGTGAAATCCGTTCCTGCAGCTTAATCAACTCAGAATACACCATTTTCTCCAGTGCAGTTAATCTGGTTTCCAGTGTGGAAATGGCAACATCCGAGAATGACTGGGTTACACGGGCAGTATCCAAGGCAACTCGCAGTTCAGCCACTTCCTCTGAACTAGTCGGTTCCAGCTGCACTGCATCAAGTGGCTCATCGGTTTGCACGGGGGATTCGATTGTTGGGCAAGGCACCGTTTGACAGCTCTGGCAACAACTTGGCTTGTTCAACAGTAAGTGCAACCGATTTAATTCCGCAGACAAGCGATGACACTCGGCGCGCAGAGTGGACGATTGCAGCTGAAAAGAAGACTCGGTGTTACGCAATTTTTCCCGCAACCCGTTGTTCTCTTTTTGCACCTCCTCCAGTCGACTGGCACCGGACTGGAAGGACTCGGTCTGTCTACGTGCAGCGAGCAATTCCTCCTCCAAATGTTTGATACGTAACTCCGTCCGAAGTCGATATTCCCTGGCTTCAAGTTGAGCCTCACGCAAATCCAGCAGTTGCAACTGATAACGCTGAAATTCCTCGGCAGAAATACCAGGTTCCATGGCTGTAAGCAATCAAGAAAACTTTGCAGTAGTAGAAAAAGAAAAGGCTTCAGGATGGTTGGGAAAAAGATGGCGACGAAGGTGAGCGTGTAACATGAAGTACCGAAATTTAAAAGGTGATTGTATATACATTTATATTTCTTTGATATAGATGAGACGGGTTTGGACTGTGACACAAGAGATGAAGTGTAATCAATCGTTTTCGCACTCAGTGGAAATCAAAAGGAAAATGAAAGCGAGGTCTATGAGCTCAATTAAATGAAACATGGACCAACCATAAAGGATAAAATTATTGTACACATGACGAGCGACCATTAAACAGCAACAACGCATTTAGCACTGCTTGAAGGGTGCTCCCAAGTCCGGAGATTATGCAACCATTACCGTTGCCATACTATTAGAATGATCTTACTAGTGAAGAAGGGGTGCTCAGTGTGAAACTGTAATGCACTAAAAATATTCGGTATCAAAACGCCTGCACCTTGCGAACACCGAATGGTCACAAACAATCGGCTACCATGCGAAGCTAAGGTAGCACAGGGGACGGCCTCCCTGTCATACGCATTCTTCCCTGGCAACTCAGTCTCAGAACCCATCAAAAAGTGGCGCCATTAGGAAACTACAGTAAGATTGCCACTGGCGACGGCGGCGAAACATCATTCTTCGAGTCTGAAGCCAAGCACAAGGTGAGTTGCGCGGGCCTCAGCCAAAATGATGAGATAGAGCAGTGGCACCTAGCTTTATCTTCCGCGCCTCCTTTTCTCGCAACGAACCCAAGGACTACCTTCCAAAACCAACCAATAAACCATCCTAGATATAGCAAACGAAAAAGTCCATCCTCGGTAAGCGATGGGTAGACATACGTTGCACATGGCATGGTTAATGGTTTAGAGAAATAGTGGTCAGCATCGATTAATGAGCACCTGCATGCCTCGTGGATGCACACTACTGCCACCCAATATCAGCAGTGTTTTGTAAGCAGCAGAGGTGGAAGACCTAAACGAACTGAGATAGTAAGAGAAGGGGATACGTTTCACTTCCGTCGATGAGAACGATCCTCATTGGGCCTCGTATGGAAAGCCTTAAGGATCAAAGAAAATCTACATCTGCTCTCGCTGTTATGAATTAGTGAAAATAGTCCACCTTCGTACACAACATCAGCTAACCCCAGCAGTCATACAACATACCCAGCCGAGAACTGAGGCAATCGAAGGAATCACTTTACATTTCTCTCAGAAACGGTCAAGGAAGCTAAGTGCGGAGGCTAAGGTGTGGTCGAAATTCCCACAAATGCTCCCAAATGCGTTGTAATGAAGGAAGGAATCAGACCAGTTGAAGCTTGTAAAGACACAGACAGTTGAGTTCATTGCTAACCAGTTACCAAAGAGCGCCAAATATTGCACAGGCGCTCGTTGCGCCAGTTGGAAAAAGCCGACGCTGGGTGTAGTTGTAATAGGACGTTCCCATTTCTCGCGAGTTACGAAATAAACAAAAACCTCGTGTCGAAACGAGTTTCTGAAGAAGTTAGGCGGTTACCCGCATGCCTGTATCTCCAGAAATTTGAATCATTTCTGGGGTGCTAACATTGGGCAGCAGTGCTGAGTTGGTATTTCCTTTTAATTTTTCGGAAATTGCGCTCACTGGACGTGAGTTAGGTGTGGAGATGCTGCTAGGTCAGCGACTTCTTGACTTAGAGTATCCGAAGACACTGCCTTTATATGCGACAGCTACAAAAATGGCAAGCAGCACTGGACAACTTAACATTGATTAAGAGTCATTTCGGGCTATCCTTTACAGCTTCCATCATCATTCACCATTATACACGTCAGCTAGAGGTGGGAAACACCTCAGTTACTGTGCCGCAATACATAAAGGAAAAGGAAAATAAATACAACAGTTGCATGCTAGCTGGGCTACCAGCAACGGATAGGCATCGTTCCGGTAAGCTACCAGCCGGCTAGTAGGTAAAAAGAAAAAAATTATTGATTTACACTACGAAATGAGATTGTAGAAGGAGGGGCAGGCTAAAAGGGATGGGGAGGGACAAAGAAACTCACAACAGGAACGCAACTGAGGTCGGCTTCTTGCCATGTCAGCAATGGTATCAAGCCAAACGTGTTCACCGGCTTTTGGACCCCAACCAGGGAGCCGAGACGCTCCAACCGAGGCCAGCTCAGAAGTGAGGGCCTTCATTCCTCTTGACCAAGTCATCACTTGGCCACCCCTCCTCTTCTTCCATTCACATCACCGGTGAGAAACAACGCACGTCGTGGAAGTCGATGGGTTGGCATGCGCAACACGTAACCCAGCCATCGGAGCCTGGTGCGTGAAACGACGGTGCTGAGCGGTTCAGTTCCTTTTTCTGTGCCGTAAACAAGGCGTCGAACATGCTCGTTACTCACGCAGTGTTCCCACCAGATATGAGTCAAACTGCGAAAGCACCGGTGGTCGAACGTAACTAGCCTCTTCATTTCTGCCGATCTTAGGGGCCAGCTTTCAAATGCAAAGTCCTTCTCCAAGACTGACAGGGACTCATGCGCTGACTCTTGGCGGTGATCAGCTAGAAGTCGTCTAGAAAGTCAAGTATCTAGGCAGCTAGAATGGAGCCTATGGAATAATTGGTGAGGCCACAACAACAATGTATCAGCTGTACGCCGTAACGGCGCTTCGATGCCGCGCGACCACCACCAGTCGCGCGTGGGCTGAGTATACCAAGAGGACGCCCACCCCTACGCGGATTCGAACCGGTGACCTTATGGTTGCAAACCAAACGCGTAGACCACTCGGCCACCGGTGAGGCCATGAACCTTACGGCAAAAGTTCGAGGCACTTTTGCTAATCTTCGCACCCGTAGTGCCGACGCAACATCACTCCCACTCAGAAGAGTAGAGTTTACAATGCAGCTGTCCGTTCAACCCACCGATACGGCTGTGAAACCTGGCCTATCAGATAGACAGACCTAAATAGGCTTGTCACGTTCGACCACCGGTGTCTCTGCAACTGAGCTCACATCTGGTTGGAACATGACATGAGCAATGGGCGCGTTTAGCATCTTGTTTATAGCACAAGAAAAGGAAGTGAAGCGCTCAGCACCAGGCTCCATGTGTTACGCATTCCAACACACCGAGTTCCATAATGTGCGTTGTTTCTGCGACCGGGGTCTAAATGGCAGAAGAAGAGCTCAACCGATGACTTGGTGAAGAGGAATGAAGAATCTCACTTTGAAATTGGCCTCGGTTAGGGCCTCTCGATTCTGGTTAAGATTCGAAAGACGACGAACATGTCGGGCTGGATACAATTGTTGACATGGTGTAGAGCCGACCTCAGTGCCGCTTGCGATGTTAGTTATTGTTTGTCTTCCTGCCGCTTGGTAGCCTCTTCGACCACAATCGCGGTTACGACGCATCATCATCATCATCATCATCATCATCATCATCATCATCATCATCATCATCATCATCATCATCATCATCATCATCAATAGACATTTCATGATGGCGAGCAACAAACGTCAGCTAATGTGCCGTAATACAAAAAGATGAGACAGGAAACAATGCAAGCTACAAAAGGTAAAAAGCGTAATATTATGTTATGTATCATCTTCTGCATTTAATATAATATCGTAAATGGAGGGGGGAGGGCGATGGACAAATTCACAACAAAAGAGCCATTGGGACCGGTTCATCGCCATATCAGCAAGTGTGTCCAACCAAACGTACTCGTCGTCCTTGGGACCCCAGCCCGGCAGCCGGGATGCACCAACCGATGCCAACTTCGAAGCGTGGGCCTTCATTCCTCTTGACCAAGTCATCGCTTGGTTTCCCTTCCTCCTCTTCCATTCACACATTGGTCGCGCAAAGGCATGAAGCGGGAATCGGTGTGCTGGCGTGTGCAACAAGTAGCCCAACCATCGGCGCCTGATGTGTAAGATAACGGTGTTTATCGGTTCACTCACTTTCTGCGCTCATCACACGAAGTCGACACGTTCATCACTCAAGCGGTGCTCACACCAGACATGAGCTAAGCTGCGAAGACAGCTTTTGTCGTTGTTCTTTCCATTCTCATGCCTTCGTACTATCATATACTTGATTTGTATTGCGTCACAATAGCTGGGGGTGTGTGTAGCTGATATCCATCACACTGGGGACAACGGAGAGTATCGTAGAAATAGGGGTCGGGAGGCTGCTAAGATGGTTCGTATCCTGAGACGCTGTTAAAAGGCACGTGACGCTGCCGTAAGATCACGTGTCCGAAGCACAAGTGGTAGTAGCAGTAGTAATCGAAACAGTCTAGTAAATAGATATAGAGCCTAGCAAAAACCATGGAGATTAGCAGATAAGGGGAAGAGTCGCCGCATCATAATCATCGTGAAACATAGTTGAAGGTAAACAACACACTTCAGCCGTTGTGTCGCAGGAAACAAGAAACCTCTGACAAAAATGGAACAAAACATTTTTAATTACCAATGAGTAGACGGATTTGGATATGATTCGGTTTGGTTCATCGCAATTAGATTCCAAGTCGCATAGGTAAGCTACCAATTCGAAAACACACCAGAAGCGCGTTTCGCCCTACTGGGGCTCGTCAGTAGTGCGCATCCACCGGTCCCCTACTGGGGATCGAACCCATGACCGCTAGACTAATGCCAACTAGCAAGCAGCTTATGCCACTGAGCCATGAGGAACGACAGCCGACTATTGCGAATTGAAACCTAACTCCTATATAGCCCGACCCATTCTCCACTGCCATGCAGGTTATTTACTATGCAGCTGACAGTGGTTGATCTTCACGGGAATACTCGCATTACCCAAGATGCGAAGTCGAACGCCATCACTGCGAACACGATATTGCCACCGTATACGAGTGATTCTCCTTAAGCAACTGTTGTCGAAGGCAGAAAGACGATACATGTCTTTCACGCGAATTGGCCAGGACTAGCTCCCATGCGACAATACTGAACTAACAGGTGCGTTGTAAACACTGCCCTTTAGCGCAAATGAGATGTCGCGACGACGCCACAAGGGCCTCAAATTGACAAATGCTGGTCGGGTTTAAGCGATGCGAAGAGAAACTTCCTTGCTGATAGTGCCTCCAGTAGAAACACAGCTCCCAAGGTAGACGAAACTATCTACCTGTTCAAGTTGTGCACCTTTGAGAGTCAGTACGGGAGCAGGTGAAAGCCAATCCTTAAGCAGTACTTTACACTTCGATGGGGCGAAGCTCATGCCATATTTAGATGCTTCAACTGCCAAACGATCCAGGATGAGTTGCACATACTGAGGATCGTCACCAAGTAAGGCGATATCATCAGCATAATCTAAGTCGGTCGCGCGCTCACCCGGTAGAATCTCTAGGCCAAAATGTTAGAAACCTTCTAGAGCATTCGACAGAACGCCTTCGATTGCGAAGTTGAAGGGGAATAGGGACACAGGGCAGCCCTGTCGCACACTGCTATTGACAGCGAATGGCGAGGAGGGCTTGCTGTAGACCCTCACTCTGCCGGAGGTATGAAGGTAAAGCGCAAGTAAGATGGCGATATACTTCTCTGGCACCCCGTTCTTTAGAAAGCAACGCCATAAAGCCGGTCGATCAACGGAGTCAAAAGCGGCACGTATGTCTAGGAATGCAACGATAGTGGGCCTGTGATAAATATGGCGATGTTCAAGGAGTTGGCGGAGCGTGAAGATTTGATCCACGCATCCGCGGCCAGGACGGAAACCAGCTTGTTCTTCACGGTAGTATGATTCACGTACTGAGGATAGCCTGCGAAGCAGAATGGATGGCAATAGCTTAGAGGCCAACCGAAATAAAACTAATCCCGCAATGATCTGCACAAGAAGTGCGAGCGCCTTTCTTGAAAATCGGGACAATAACTGATTCTCCCCAAGTGGAAGGCACTTTCTCTTCATGCCAGATTTTTGCGAACAGCGCGGTCAGCTGGTTAATGATCGCCACACCGCCGTACTTGAATAGCTCCGGAGGAAGTCCGTCTAAGCCAGCAGCCTTGAAGCGCTTCAAGAGTCGAATCTCGTGGCAGACTTCCGCTTCGCTGGGTGGATTCAGAGGGACGAACCAGGGTGGACAACAACGTGTACTGCATGTACTGATGGATGGTGGAGGCCAGTTGAACTGCGAGTGAAAGTGCTCGGCCCAGCGGTCCATACGCCTCTGTTGGTTGGTGATCGGAGACTCATCTACTTCACAAACGACCTCACTGACACCAGGCTTCCTGAGGCCAGTGGACCGAATGAGTTGGAAAAGCCTGCGAGTATTGCCCGAGAGGGCAGCGGTCTCCATCTCTAAAGCACGCTCAGACCATCGTGCCTCGAGATCCTTGTGTAGGCTTTGCTTGAGCAGCCGGTTGGCAGAAAGGCACCACTCGTTGCAATCTGATTCCGCCGGGGTATCTTTGCGGAGTTCGAACAACTCCAGAAAGCGAACAAAGATCTAAGCCTTTAAGGGGCGTTGAGCTAAGCCGCAGCTGACTGTCGAGCAATGGGCATCGCTTTCTGCACACAAGTCCAGCGTTGCTCTATGTCTTGCGGTGGATTGCAACTGAGTGCGTATATCACTGAAGACTGATAGCTCGCCTGGATAGATGAATTAGTTAAGCTGTTTACGTCAATGCGGTTCTTCGTCTTGCGGGACCCCACAAAACACATGCAGATTTTCGCGCAGACCAGTGCATGATTTAAGTCAAGGAAGAAGGACCAAAGGGACATGCAGTCCAGTATGTTGCCACGCCATCGGAAGCCGACTGCAATGTGATCAATTTGAGACCATGGTTGTGTTGACGAAGGGGGCGCCAGGTTGCGGTACGCTTCTTCGTACGCCTGAAGTTAGTGCTCGGGAGAAATAGGTGGTTTTCTTCGCGCGATGTGAGAAGTCTTTGTCCGTTATCAGAACGGTCCTCCTCAAGCGCGTGGTGAGCATCGAGGTGGCGTTCGTATCGTAACAGCCGGCCAACCCGTGCATTGAAATCCCCAGCAGGGACAAGGACATCCAAGATTTTAGTATTAGTCAAAAGCTCATGTAGCTCCCGATAGATGTCGTCATTGACCGAGTCAGTACGCCAATCTGTTGGAGTGTACGCGGAGAGCACAAACAAGTTGCGTCTCTTCGCAGCGCTTGTTGATTCTACATGAACCCCGAAACCGAACTGCACACAGTCGACTGTTAATCGGTAACCAGTTCAGTAGTGCCGCCTCGGCCAGGCTATTTAGTGTTATACCTACATCAGCCAAACCCGCTGACGCTGCTTCTGGGTCTCCGTAAAGAGGCAGATGATATCTGGTTTCGTGGTCAGTGGGGGATGTCAATGTAAGCACAGTGCTGCGGTCTTGCAATCGGGTTTCTGTAAGGCAGCGGAGGTCGATATCGAGGGACACTAGGGTGCGCGATACACTGCCTTGCTGTCCAATCTGCATAAGTGTCCGAATGTTGAAGCATGCTAGACGGAACGAGGATCGGGGTCGAAGGAGAGCCATAGATTGAACGCCGTGGTTCACAGCGCAACAGGAAGCGCAGCCAGATTTCGAAAAAATGAATCGGGCAACGGAAAGTAAGGATTGTTAGCAAATAAACAATTGACGTGTGACGAAGTTGCGTCAATGTGAGAAGCAGAAACGGTAGCGGATGAGTACGTTGTAGTACAGTCCATGGTTTTGTGAGAGGACTTGATACTACCCGGTTGCCCAAGGCAAAGTAGGGAGTTGACTTAGGGGACCCCACCCCGAGCCTTTGGTTAAATAACCTACCCGCAAAGCAGCCGAGCGAATTCAGGGAATCGCGTTCATTTGGAGTCGCTGACTGAATGCTCATTTCATACGTCTTTTGTTTGGTATATCACCAAACAGGGGCCCAACACACCCCGTGAAAGCAACACAATTGCTAGACTACAATGCCCCACCGAGGTGGAACACTGTCACCAGACACTTCACTGGAAGCGGGTATAAACGAACCACCCAGCTGGCACCACGAGGAGGTAGTTCGGCAAATCAGCCCCTGAGCACAAGTGCATGTCACTCTTGACTGTGACAACGAAGAAGCCCACACCGGCTCCCTGTGAACATGCCTGTGGTATGAGTTCAAAAAGCATGGGCATTAGCATGTGCGCAGGATTTGGTTGTTGATTCATAACGACACAGCTGCTTGTGTTAGATGACTAGCCTGAGAACAAGTCCCCGTGTGTGTCGCCTGCTGTGCTTTTCCTTGGCGGAGTGGATGGGCTTCTCTAGCAGATAGACCGTAACAGATGCATACAAGGAGAAGATGGAAGAAGTGAAAGTAAGAAGTGACCAGTTTTCGCTGTTTCGTATGCAGCAGCTGAAGCGACTGTTTTGGAACTCCGCGGTGGCCGACGTCGAATGAGGTTTGCTTCAGTCCCGGTTTCATTCGAGGACCCCAAAACCTAAGCAGAAGGAATGGGGCACTCTACTAAGACATTTTTTCACACGCCTGACGGTAAGGTATAAGGAATGTACGAACGGCCGTCCGTGTGACTCTTTATTTCCAACTCCAAATCAGGACACGGAGCTGAGTTTGATTGTTACCAAAATGTTCGACGGCACAACACAATGTAGATGTATGCCGGCGCGTAGCCTTATGGATCAAATGTCTGTCTTGTAATCCGAGGGCGCGGGTTCGAGTTTGCGTAGGAACCGGACAACCTTCGCAGTACGCTTAGCCAATGACCGGTGGTCGTTGAGCGGCAGTGAAGCGTCGTTACTGAGTACTATGTACTGATGATGCCTTTCCTCCCCAGATGTACGCAAACCATAGAGCAACGTCAGGACCAAGTTTCATTGCAACAGCACAAATGTAACAAGCGTGGTGACTTAATGGAAGGTTGTGAGGGATAACAAAGCAAGCGCGATGGTCTGAATATCGAAGGATTTGTACAGATAAGGAAAACGGTGTATATAGCTTGAAAAAGGGCAGTAAAACCACGAGTTGCTCTGAAAAACAAGTTCCATCAATTAGCGCACACCAATGGTATAATAGCAGTGATTGAACAGTAACCAAAAACTGAGTCGTTTGTCGTTTCCAATAAGTCGGGCAATATGAAAAAAATGAAGAAAATCATTCCGATATTATCACTGTTAAGAACAACGGAGATGTCAACACAGTGATAAGAATTAGAGCGGAGAAACAAAGGACAGAATTTTCAACAATTAACACTTGATTAGATGATGCTGGTTTGTCCTGACTCTCAGTATAGGATGCGGACAATCCACGTGATAGCTCACAAGAGGAACATGCCATGATAGACGCGCAGCAGAAGTAGTCGAGCGCCGTTGTCTATATTGATAGAACTATGACCACGTTTTCCACTGTTTTACATTCGGCAAGTTCAAGTCTACCGATCTGAGCGTTTAAGTCCCTGTTGAGCTCGGTGATCTGGCGGTAATACTCAGCCTCGGCTAAGTCCAAGTCGCAACACGAAGAGCTTGTACTGTTACAGAGAATAGTATCTGCTAACTCCGATGCTAGATCGTCGTACTAAGGCTCCTATTCGAAGTGCAGTGTCGCCTGTTACGAAGGAAGCAGTCGAGTGGTACAGCTACAGAACGTGTGCTCATTGCAATCCCAAGGTCAGAATGACTAGCAGTTTCGACATTCGAGTCTCCGAATAAGTGCAACTATGAAAGTGCTAGCGGAACGAGCAGACGGTGAGACCAGTCGTAGCGTCGCGTTGGAGTCCAGTAAACGGGCTTCAGTGAGGTGACAAAATTAGTGGTAGTGGCATCTAGTACTAGCAAGGTGATTCGATCTGCGGAACTAGCAGAAAAATGGAGGCAGTCAGCTAAGGTTGGGGGCGCGCGTTAGAAAAGACCAATAAAACTGCGTGGCGCACCATCGTAACTAAACTCACGATCTGTGCAGCGATAATCCTTGCCTAAACAGCATGGTACTGTGAAGTCGGAAACGAAGGAAAGTTATAAAAGGTGGAAGAACTGGACAAAGAAGGAATAAAGTAATTGGCTTACGGTAGAGCGGTGTTAGACTTAGGAGACTCCAGTGCCAGCATCTCTGTCGAGAACAATGTCCAACAGAGCAGACAGAGGAAAAATCATTAAGGCTTTGGTGCACAGGTTGTGGAAACATGGTGATTCCAGGTCGCCCAGGCCGGGGAAGGAAGATAACTTAAGGGAAGCCGCTCGGAACATTGGTTTTAAGGACCTAACCCACAGGGTATCATCATCATCATCATCATCATCGTCATCATCATCATCATCATCATCCTCATCCTCCTCCTCATCCTCCTCCTCCTCCTCCTCCTCCTCCTCCTCCTCCTCATCATCATCATCATCATCATCATCATCATACACGTTAGCCAAAGATGGGGAACACCTCAGCTACTGTGCCGCAATACACAGAAAAAAGAAGAAAAAATGCAACTCGTGCAAGCCAGCTGAGCTACCAGCAACGGATAGGCATCGTTCCGGTAAACTACCAGCCGGCTACTGCGCATCAAAAAAATACTATGCGAAATTATATAAAGCTAAATAATAAGATCGTGGTTGGAGTGGGAGGCTAAGAGGGATGGGGTGGGACAAAGAAACTCACAACACGAACGCCACTGAGGTCGGCTCCTTTCCATATCAGCAAGTGTGTCCAACCAAACGAGTTCATCGTCTTTTGGACCCCAACCAGCGAGCCGTAACGCTCCAACCGAGGCCAGCTCAGAAGTGAGGGCCTTCATTCCTTTTGACCAAGTCATCGCTTGGCCACCCCTCCTCTTCTTCCATCCACACCCGCGGCGGGCAAAAAAAGCACGTCGCGGGAGCCAGTGGGATGGCATGCGCAACACGTAGCCGAGCCATCGGAGCCCGGTGAGTGAAACGACGGTGTTGAGCGGTTCATTTTCTTTTCCTGTGCCGTAAACAAGGCGTCGAACACGTTCGTTGCTCACGCGGTGTTCTCACCAGATGTGAGCTAAATTACGAAGGCACCGGTGGTCGAACGTAACTAGCCTCTTCAGATCCGCTGCTTTAATCGCCCAGGTTTCACAACCGTACAGTAGGGTCGAACGTACAGCTGCATTGTACACTCTACCCTTCAGGGCAAGAGTGATGTCGCACCGGCGTCATAAGTGGTGAAGGTTAGCAAAAGCGCCCCGAGCTTTTGCTATACGGTTCGTGATCACATCCTCAATCCCACGGGCGTGATACAACTTCCCAGGCAGTTGAATTCTTGAACGACTTCTAGCTGATCCTCATCAACGGTCAGCGAAGAAAGCAGGTCAGTCCAATCCTGAAAGAACGCTTTGCACTTCGAGGGTGCGAAGCAAAGCCCGAAGCGGCTGACATCTAGTGCTTATCTGTCCAGTGCAGCTTGGCACGTCTGGGAGCTGTCACAGATTAGGGCAATATCGTCAGCATACTCCAAGTCAAGAAGTCGTTCTCCTGGGAGCAGATCCACACCTAAGTCGTGTCCTGTGAACGCGATTTCCATGACTTCGTCAATAGCGAAGTTGAAAAGGAAAGTGACAGCGGGCATCCTTGTCTCACGCCGCTGGAGATATTAAAGGGCGACGACAACTTGCTGTAAGCCCTCACTCTGCCCGAGCTACGAGCAGATAATGCACGGATAATATTCACATATTTCTTAGGGACACCTTTCCTGAGTAAACAGTCCCAAAGTGCATGTCTATCCACCGAATCGAATGCACCTTTGATATCGAGGAACACGACAACAGTGGGCCGCCAATATATGTGACGGTGCTCCAACAACTGACGCAAAGTGAAGATGTGGTCAATGCAGCCACGACCTCGACAAAACCCGGCTTGCTCTTCACGAATCTGGCTTTCACGAGTACCAGTCAGTCTGTGAATGATGACAGAGGCAAGAAATATAGAGGCAATCGAAATCAGACTGATTCCCCTATGGTTGCCGCATTCCGATCGTGAGCCTCCTTTGAAAATTGGGACTATGACGGAGCGGCTCCAATCGGTTAGGACAGTTTCCTGCTCCTACAGTTTCACTAGTAACTCGTATAAATCATCCACAAAAGCAGGCCCTCCGAATTTGAAGAGGGCTGCAGGAAGATCATCAGGTCCCGCGGTTTATTTAACTTCAACAGTTCAATCTCACGTTCGACTTCTGAGCGAGAGGGTGGATCCAAGGGGACAGCCCAAGGAGCGGAGAGATCACTGGCCGGCGAGAAATCTAACAATTCCAACCGATTAAATTGCCTTTCAAAGTGCTCAGCCTAACGCTCCAAGCGTTTTGATAAGTTGTGGATAGGCTGTCCACTCACGTCACGTAAAGTTTCACTAACACCAGGTCTCCTGCGGCCCGTTTCCCGTATCAGACGGAATAACTTACGATGGTTACCAAGGGCAGCGGCCATTTCCATCTCTGATTCACGATGAGACCACCAGGATTCGCGGTCTCTCTTCAGGCTAGCACGGAGTTTTGCCCGGAGCTCTTTGCGTCATTGTGTTCGCTTCCATCCGGAATATGCCGTCGAGCATCGATAAGTTCCAGAGACTGCGAAGCGACCCAATTCCCATGTTGGCTATTAGACTTACCGCATGAGGGTTTTCCTGCTGTTAGTAAGAACTGTTGGATATGAGACCATTGAGCTTCAATTGTCTCCAGTGAGCGCTTACTCAGCTCCCATGACAGCTTACTTTGATAGGCATTCAGAACAGCTGATTTCGCCAGTTGGCTGGTGTCTGCGCTCACAACGTCGTCGTGGGCGTCCGCCAAAACGCATCTACAGGTCAGCACATACTAGTGCATGGTCGGTGTCCACACCTGTGCTGCAAGTCGAACGACAGTTCTGGACGCAGCCTTTCCATCGGTAACTTATCGCAAAGTGATCGATTTGTGTCCAAGGCTGGTTGGTGCGAAGTCACCCTCCGGCGGGTGTTGTGTCGGAAATTAGTGCTCGCAAGAAATAAGTGAGCATCCCCACATAAATGAAGTAACCGCTCACCGTTATCGTTACAGGAGCCTACACCATGTTGGCTGCCCAGATGCAACTCATCTGTGGATAATTTTCCAACTTGAGCGTTCAGATCCCCAGCCAGCACAACAGTGTCCGAGCTTCTTCTCTGGCAAATGAGCTCGTTCAATTGGCGATTGAAGTCGTCTTTTACCGAATCCTCGCTATAGTTTGTGGGTGCATAGGCAACGATGACGAATAGACACCTGTTAGTCCCACGCAACTTCGAAGTTTTGAATGAGCCAGCCAATCGGACCGCACCCATCCGGTTACTGATTGGAATCCAATCAACCAGAGTAGCTTCAGACCGGGGACTCAGGGTAATACCAACACCGGCTTGGCCGGTTCTCGAAGCTGCATTCTCACCGGATAAGCGCAATGAGAAAGTGCTGCTAGTTTCACCTGAAGGGGATCGCAGAGTGAGCACATAGCTCGCGTCTTGCAGGCGGGTCTCCGATAAGCAGCAGATATCGATCGAGATGGTCTCTAATGTTCGGGCAAGTGCTGCCTGTTGACCGATCTGAAGCAATGTGCGAACATTGAGACATGCCAATCTGAAGGAGGATCGAGGGCTCCAAATGGAGGCCGGTGAACAGGAATGGGCCGCTTGGTTGGACATGGGCCTGTCGACAGGACAGGAATGACGCTCCGCGTTCGCATGTGAGTTGAAACTAAAAGACAAGCGACTATTGAAGCAGGGTGGGGGAGGGCCGAGAATTGGGGGTTGAAAACAGGGGGGGATAAAAGTGAAGCTGGAACGGGACGATAAGGGTGAAAAAGCGCAAGAGGGGGAATGAGAAGACGGGAAGGCTTGAGCAGTAGCATGCAAACCCCTATCTACCCTGCCCGATGCAGCAGATAGGGCACCGTTTATTATCCTCTGCGGCGGCCAGAGCATCAGAAATGTGATAGTCCATGTAGAAACCAGTGATCATCGTTGTCTACCCACTAACCGTTATATATTCACGTCTGGCTGCAACAACGAGTGATTCTATAGCGAGTCATATTGGCTTTGTTTCGCAATCTTGCGGCGCGGGTTGAATCCGCGTAGGGTTGGGTGTCCTCGCGGTGTACTCAGTCTGCGTGCGACCGGTGGTGGTCGCACATCAGCGAAGCGCCTTTACGGCGTATAACTGACACATTACTATTATTTTGTGTTATTAAATGGGGAACTAGCCGTGTCCGCAGAGAGAGAGAGAGAGAGAGAGAGAGAGAGAGACGGCTAGCCGTCCCACATGACCGGATTTGATCATTTGTAGAGGCAAAAAAATAAAAAAGGAATAATAACGTGACATGCCCATATGTGGTCAAAGGTTAGTATGCATCAATAACACCGTCGGTGACCGCTATAGTGCCGCTGAGTGACCGTATTTTGTGCCAATGGCCGCCCTAGTGAAACATATTTGAGACTAATCTCGGTCTTTCAAAACAATTTTCAGTGTAGCTTGACATCCTCGGTACTGTGTAATTACGGACTTGAATCGATTTCCGCTTAGTGTTGTTGGAATTTACAACCGGGAAATGCATGTACGGTGTACGCTAAGGCTGCATTGGGGAAAAGGTTTTCTGAGTGACCAAAATTCGTCCCACCTGAAGGGCCAGGGGAACAAAAACTGTCACTCTAGTGGATGTTTCTCAGTCACTTGTGTTATGCGGGAACCCGGAACCCTCGACGCTTTAGGATGATACCGCCATGTCTCCGATTTCGAAAAGATGAGGTCTATTCATGGTTGCATTCACAAGAAAGGCAATCCTGATCTACCACCTGGGGACGCACCCGGTAGCGTACACTACTGCTGATCCGGGAAATTCGTAAGTGCTGCATAGAGTTATTCCACACTTCACGATAACACCAGGTACCACTTGTGGGAGGTAATAAACAATCACCAGGATATCTGACATTAAATCCGCCGCTTGCAGAGTTAAAAAGCACCCGGCCTTGATGGTTTACATCCCTCCCTATTTAAAGATGGTGGCTATTCGCTGGTTCGAGAAGTATGGTCAAAGGAGGTTCCATCAAGCTGACGTGAGACGATAGCCATCCCCATCTTCAAAAAGGGTTTGTATACAGTGTGCTCCAACTACAGGGGTATCAGATTGCTTCCGTCATCTGCAAACTTCTGATGTCCGACATACTTCGCATGCTACCCCAACGCGCGAACAGCTACAGTGAGAAAAACAGGCTGGGTTCCACCCTGGTCACGGCTGCATCGATTAAACTTTCACACCTTACCAGATCCTGGAGCTCCACCATGTGTATCAAAAGCCAATGAATGTCGTGTTCCTGGATATCCGTACTGTTTTCGAAACTGTCGAGGGGACTGCATTATGGCACTGTCTGCTGAAGAATAGCGTTCCCGGGAAGTTCGTTTCCGTACTGCGTGCGATGTATAGTCTGACCTCGAGTAGAGTTAGGGCTTATGGTAAGTCTTCGGCTTCCTTTGCTGTCACAAGCGGAGTTCGACAAGGATACCCTGTGTCCGCATTACCCTTTAATTTTGACATTAAGGTAGTCTTCAAAAATGCTCTGGAAGATTCGCTAAAGGCTGGCGTTGAGCTACTACCAAACAGTCGAGTTGTTGATTTGGACTAGGCTAGTGATACTGTCTTGCTGAGTGATGATTCACAGGCTGTGCAAGTTGCACTTGACTACTTGGCGATTTAAGCGTCGAAGTATGGCATGCGCTTTTCCCCATTCAAGTGCAAAGTCTTGCAAGACTGGCAGATACCAGTACCTGCACTCACTCTTGGTGGTGATACACAGAATGTGGTGGGGAGTTGTTTGCCCGGGAAGCTGCATCACTGCCGGTGGAACTGTTGGAGACGAGATTTCGATGTGTATATCAAGAGCTCGTCTCGTTTTCTCTAAGTTGAGGTACTTGCGGCACCGCCATGACATTCATCTTTCCATCAGACGGCGGGTTTATTGTGCGACTGTCCACACTGCACTGTGGAACAGTTGCGAGACCTGCGCCGGATGTCTGTCTTCGAGCACTGTTCTTTGCGACCTATTGCCTGTGTGTTGTTGCAGCACGAAACCAATGTGGATGTTAGACAGCGTGTCTTGGATGGAGGCAACCACTTATTCGAGAAACCCGTCCCCCTGCAGTGGCTTTCCATCGCAATGAGGCTGGACCTTACCGTGGGGCGATGGTTTGTGTGCCTCAGCGATCCACTGAGCTATGCTGGGTGGTGCTTTTTTGCACCAACAGAGCCACTCATACCAGATTGGTCAATGGTTAGAGGACAGACAAACCCAGCCTCTTGGTTCTCCAGGTTGGGGGTTGGAATGACGTGGCTCCTTATTACTTAAAAAGGACTCCTTGTAGCCCAACGCCAAACCCGCTGCCTTGCGGTCAGGTTTTGGAACAAAAGGCTTTGGTTGAGAACCCTAATCGTTCTCAGGTTAAGGCCTGGGCAACCTGACAGTATCCTGCTCACGCAATACAATAAATATCTCTTCGAACAGTTTCTTGATGCGTTGGCCACCGCAGAGGATAATCAACGGCGTCATATCTGCTGCATCGAGCAGGGTGGATAGGGGTTTGCATGCTACTGCTCAAGCCTTCCCGTCTTCTCATTCCCCCTCTTGCGCTTTTTCACCCTTATCGTCCCGTTCCAGCTTCACTTTTATCCCCCCCTGTTTTCAACCCCCAATTCTCGGCCCTCCCCCACCTTGCTTCAATAGTCGCTTGTCTTTTAGTTTCAACTCACATGCGAACGCGGAGCGTCATTCCTGTCCTGTCGACAGGCCCATGTCCAACCAAGCGGCCCATTCCTGTTCACCGGCCTCCATTTGGAGCCCTCGATCCTCCTTCAGATTGGCATGTCTCAATGTTCGCACATTGCTTCAGATCGGTCAACAGGCAGCACTTGCCCGAACATTAGAGACCATCTCGATCGATATCTGCTGCTTATCGGAGACCCGCCTGCAAGACGCGAGCTATGTGCTCACTCTGCGATCCCCTTCAGGTGAAACTAGCAGCACTTTCTCATTGCGCTTATCCGGTGAGAATGCAGCTTCGAGCACCGGCCAAGCCGGTGTTGGTATTACCCTGAGTCCCCGGTCTGAAGCTACTCTGGTTGATTGGATTCCAATCAGTAACCGGATGTGTGCGGTCCGATTGGCTGGCTCATTCAAAACTTCGAAGTTGCGTGGGACTAACAGGTGTCTATTCGTCATCGTTGCCTATGCACCCACAAACTATAGCGAGGATTCGGTAAAAGACGACTTCAATCGCCAATTGAACGAGCTCATTTGCCAGAGAAGAAGCTCGGACACTGTTGTGCTGGCTGGGGATCTGAACGCTCAAGTTGGAAAATTATCCACAGATGAGCTGCATCTGGGCAGCCAACATGGTGTAGGCTCCTGTAATGATAACGGTGAGCGGTTACTTCATTTATGTGGGGATGCTCACTTATTTCTTGCGAGCACTAATTTCCGACACAACACCCACCGGAGGGTGACTTCGCACCAACCAGCCTTGGACACAAATCGATCACTTTGCGATAAGTTACCGATGGAAAGGCTGCGTCCAGAACTGTCGTTCGACTTGGAGCACAGGTGTGGACACCGACCATGCACTAGTATGTGCTGACCTGTAGATGCGTTTTGGCGGACGCCCACGACGACGTTGTGAGCGCAGACACCAGCCAACTGGCGAAATCAGCTGTTCTGAATGCCTATCAAAGTAAGCTGTCATGGGAGCTGAGTAAGCGCTCACTGGAGACAATTGAAGCTCAATGGTCTCATATCCAACAGTTCTTACTAACAGCAGGAAAACCCTCATGCGGTAAGTCTAATAGCCAACATGGGAATTGGGTCGCTTCGCAGTCTCTGGAACTTATCGATGCTCGACGGCATATTCCGGATGGAAGCGAACACAATGACGCAAAGAGCTCCGGGCAAAACTCCGTGCTAGCCTGAAGAGAGACCACAAATTCTGTTGGTCTCATTATGAATCAGAGATGGAAATGGCCGCTGCCCTTGGTAATCATCGTAAGTTATTCCGTCTGATACGGGAAACGGGTAACAGGAGACCTGGTGTTAGTGAAACTTTACGTGACGTGAGTGGACAGCCTATCCACAACTTGTCAAAACGCTTGGAGCGTTAGGCTGAGCACTTTGAAAGGCAATTTAATCGGTTGGAATTGTTAGATTTCTCGCCGGCCAGTGATCTCTCCGCTCCTTGGGCTGTCCCCTTGGATCCACCCTCTCGCTCAGAAGTCGAACGTGAGATTGAACTGTTGAAGTTAAATAAACCGCGGGACCTGATGATCTTCCTGCAGCCCTCTTCAAATTCGGAGGGCCTGCTTTTGTGGATGATTTATACGAGTTACTAGTGAAACTGTAGGAGCAGGAAACTGTCCTAACCGATTGGAGCCGCTCCGTCATAGTCCCAATTTTCAAAGGAGGCTCACGATCGGAATGCGGCAACCATAGAGGAATCAGTCTGATTTCGATTGCCTCTATATTTCTTGCCTCTGTCATCATTCACAGACTGACTGGTCCTCGTGAAAGCCAGATTCGTGAAGAGCAAGCCGGGTTTTGTCGAGGTCGTGGCTGCATTGACCACATCTTCACTTTGCGTCAGTTGTTGGAGCACCGTCACATATATTGGCGGCCCACTGTTGTCGTGTTCCTCGATATCAAAGGTGCATTCGATTCGGTGGATAGACATGCACTTTGGGACTGTCTACTCAGGAAAGGTGTCCCTAAGAAATATGTGAATATTATCCGTGCATTATATGCTCGTAGCTCGGGCAGAGTGAGGGCTTACAGCAAGTTGTCGTCGCCCTTTAATATCTCCAGCGGCGTGAGACAAGGATGCCCGCTGTCACTTTCCTTTTCAACTTCGCTATTGACGAAGTCATGGAAATCGCGTTCACAGGACACGACTTAGGTGTGGATCTGCTCCCAGGAGAACGACTTCTTGACTTGGAGTATGCTGACGATATTGCCCTAATCTGTGACAGCTCCCAGACGTGCCAAGCTGCACTGGACAGATAAGCACTAGATGTCAGCCGCTTCGGGCTTTACTTTGCATCATCGAAGTGCAAAGCGTTCCTCCAACACTGGCATGGACCGCCTTCTTCGCTGACCCTTGGTGGGGATCAGCTAGAAGTCGTCCGGAAATTCAGCTACCTTGGAAGTTGTATCAGTTCCCATGGGATTGAAGATGAGATCACGAACCGTATAGCAAAAGCTCGGGGCGCTTTTGCTAACCTTCACCACTTATGACGCCGGCGCGACATCACGCTCGCTCTGAATGCAGCGGCACGTTCGACCCTACTGTACGGATGCGAAACCTGGCCCCTAAGATCGGCAGACATGAAGAGGCTAGTTACGTTCGACCACCGGTGCTTTCGCAGTTTGACTCATATCTGGTGGGAACACTGCGTGATTAACGAGCATGTTCGACGCCTTGTTTACGGCACAGAAAAAGGAACTGAACCGCTCAGCACCGTCGTTTCACGCACCAGGCTCCGATGGCTGGGTTACGTGTTGCGCATGCCAACCCATCGACTTCCACGACGTGCGTTGTTTCTCACCGGTGATGTGAATGGAAGAAGAGGAGGGGTGGCCAAGTGATGACTTGGTCAAGAGGAATGAAAGCCCTCACTTCTGAGCTGGCCTCGGTTGGAGCGTCTCGGCTCGCTGGTTGGGGTCCAAAAGCCGGTGAACACGTTTGGCTTGATACAATTGCTGACATGGCAAGAAGCCGACCTCAGTTGCGTTCCTGCTGTGAGTTTCTTTGTCCCTCCCCATCACTTTTAGTCTCCCCCTCCACCTACGATCTCATTTCCTAGCGTAAAACAATAATTTTTTTGCCTAGTAGCCGGCTGGTACCTTACCGGAACCATGCCTATCCGTTGCTGGTAGCTCAGTTGGCATGAAAATTTTGTATTTATTTTCCTTTTTCATTTATGGATTGCGTCACAGTAGCTGAGGTGTTTCCCACCTCTAGCTGACGTGTATAATGAGGATGATGATGCTTGTGAAACCTGGCCCCTTAGATCAACGGACATAAAGAGGCTAGTTACGTTCGACCACCGGTGCCTTCGCAATTTAGCTCACATCTGGTGGGAACACCGAGTAAGCAACGAGCGTGTTCGACGCCTTGTTTACAGCACAGGAAAAGGAAATGAACCACTCAGCACCGTCATTTCACGCACCAGGCTCCCATGGCTGGGCCACGTGTTACGCATGTGGGACCACCGACTTCCGCGACGTGCGTTGTTTGCGCGCCGGGGGTGTGGATGGAAGAAGAGGTTGGCACGCGATGACTTGGTCTAGAGGAATGAAGGCACTCGCTTCGAAGCTGGCCTCAATTGGAGCGTCTCGGCTCGCTGGTTGGGGTCCGAAAGACGATGAACACGTTTGGCTGGATACACTTGTTGATATGGCTAGGAGCCGACCTCAGTGGCGTTCATGCTGTGAGTTTCTTTGTCCCACCCCATCCCTCTTAGCCTCCCACTCCAACCACGATCTCATTATTTAGCATTTTATAATTTTGCATAGTAAATTATTTTTTTCTGCTGCATAGTAGCCGGCAGACAGCTTACCGGAACGTTGCCCATCCGTTACCGGTAGCTTAGCTGGCTTGCACCTGTTGCATTTTATTCCCTTTTTTATTTTAGGTATTGCGGTATAGTAGCTGAGGTGTTTCCCACCTCTAGCTAACGTGTATAGTGTGTGTGTGCGGTGGCTTGGACAAGTATTGCGCATACCCGTTCAGCGTGTTTCGCGTTCGCGGTTGCTGGACAGAGGTGGATGAAGCGGCGCGGTGGACAACCCACGACGGTGAAGCAATATGAGAAAGCCGGCGAAACAATTGACCTTAGTCGATTGTTCTCGACTACATGGTTGGGGTCCCAGAGGTACGGAGTGTCACTAGTTGAAGGCCCTGGAAGTCATGGTTCAAGACAGACGTCAGTGGTGAACGTATACCTGCATGTTGTGGTGATTCCCTTTCGTCACCGTAATAAAGCAAACTATAAAAAATCAAACTGTGGGTGGAAAACCAGTCATTATACACGGTAGCTGCAGGTGGAAAACACCTCAGCTGTTGTGCCGCAATACTAAAGACAAGAAGAAAAAATACAGCAGGGGTACGCCGGCTGAGTCCCCAGTAACGGATGGACATCGTTCCGGAGTGCTAAGAGTCGGCTGTCGTGCCGTAAAAATAGTTATTTTATGCCTAGCGAATGAGATCTTGATTAGAGGGGAGGCTAAGCAGGAGGGGATGAACAAAGGAACTCACAACACAAACGCCATTGGGGCCGGCTCTTAGCCATATCAGCAAGCGTGTCCAACCAAACGTGTTCATCGACCTTACGACCCCAGTCAGGCAATCAGGATGCACCAGCCGAGGTCAACTTCGAAGTAAGGGTTTTCATTTCTCTCGACTAAGTAATCGCTTGACCTCCTCTCCTCTTCTTCCAACTGCACCCCCGGCGCGCAAACAATGCACCTCGCGGAAGTCGGTGAGCTGGCATGCGCAACACGCGGCCCAACCATCGGAGCCTGGTGGGTGATATAATGATGCCGAGCGGTTCACTCGCTCTTCCTGCACCAAATAGGCGACGCCGAACACATTCATTGCTCACGCAGTGCTCCAACCAGACATGAGCTAAGCTGCGAAAGCAGCGATGATCGAATGTGACGAGCCACTGTATATCTATCGACCTGATGGGCCGGGTTTCAGAAGCGTATAGAAGGGTTGAACGGACGGCTGCATTATAAACTCTGCCCTTCAGAGTGAGAGTAATGCCGCGTCTGCGCCACAGGTGGCGGAGAATAATAAGAGCATCTTGAACTTTTGCCATATGGTCCGTAACCACATCTTCGATACCATGGGCGCTGCCCAGGTACTTGAATTCCTAAACGACTTCTAGCTGATCGCCACGAAGGATCAGTGCAAGGGTGGGTCCCTGCCAATCTTGGAGAAGTATTTTACATATCGATGGAGCAAAGCATAGCCCAAAAGGATAGACAGTCAGTGCTAATCGGTCGAGTGCTGCTTGCCATGTTTAGGAGCTGTCACAGATTAGGACAATATCGCCCGCGTACTCCAAATCAAGAAGTCGCTTACCAGGAAGTAGCTTCACACCTGCTAGGTCGTGTCCAGCGAATGCTGTATCCCTAACTTCATCAATAGCGTACTTGAAGATGAAAGGTGACAGCGGGCAATCTTGTCTCACACTGCTGCTGATACTGAAGGGTGGCGACAGTCTGCCATAAACATTAATTTCGCCCGAACTATGCGCGTACAGCGTTTTGATAATGTTTACGTATTTATCAAGCACAATTTTCCCCAACAGACAGTCCCAAAGGGCACAGCGATCGACTAAGTCACTGAGGCACTTTTATGTAAAGAAACACGACAAAGGTGGGTCGCGAACAAACATGCCGGTGCTCCAACAATTGACGCAAGGTGAATATGTAGTCAATGAAGCTTCGATCTCGACGAAAGCCGGCTTGCTCTTCACGAATATGGCTTTCATCATCATCAACAGCAGTACATAAGCCATTTGAACTGATGCTTCGCTGCCATACAACCATGAGTATCCTATGAAATAGAGAATTAGAAGAGGGAGAGAAGGGGGACTTACCTGAAAACCTTAATGCCTTAAGCAAACATTCAGGGTCAAGGCGCCTACACCTTGTGTTAACAACATACCGTCACAAACAGCTGGCTATCGTGCAAAGATAAGACGGCATCGGCGAGACAGCTTCCTTGCGGCTTTCACTGCCACGCGTCATAATCAGCCATTACCCCGCAGATAACTCAGCACCAAACACACTTTAAACAGGCAATCCGATTAGGAGACGGCAGCAGACGCGCCATTGGTGTCTACTGCGAGCCATGTCCTGTAAAGTCTCGAGCCAAGCACAAGGCGAGTCATGTGGACTCCAGCCCGGAAGGCGAGACGGACCAACGGCACCCAGTTTGGTAATCAGTGACTTCACTTGCCGCTGCCAAGTCAACTTCTGTCCACCTCGAGCCTTGCGCCACCCTACATCTGGCAGAGTAAACAAGGCCCTCTTAGGTAAGCGGTGACCAGGCATACGTAGCACGTGCTCGAGCCAACGCAACTTATTCAGTGCTATCTGTTGTTCGAGGGAGCTAGCATGATTATCACTTCCTAGTACTCGCATACACACATCATCGTTGCGGACACGCTGGTGCCATCCGACTCAAGCAATGCAGCGCAGACAACGATGATTAAAGACTTGAAGGGGCTTTAGATCTTCAGACCGAAGCGGCGAAGTCTCACTACCGTAAAGCAGAGCGGCCCTCAATGTGGCCTTGTATACACCATCTTTCAGACGAAGGGAAACTCCCAACTGTCGCCAAAGATGCCGTAGGTTCAAGAAGGCAGCTCTGGCCTTTGCAATGCGTGAGCTGACGTCAGTTTCCAATCGCCTATCATTGCTGATGAAGCTGCCAAGATAAGTGAAATGATCAACCACCTCGAGTTCCTCGTTAGCAAGCGTCAAGGGATCATCAATAGCTGGGGGTCCTGCAGCAATACTTTGCACTCTGAAGATGCGAGGTGCATACCAAATAATGGGACCACTCTGGACAGGCTATTCAGGGTTGATTGTGCCGCCCCAACATCGTCGAAAAGCAAGACGATATCGTCCGCATAATCTAGATCAACTAACCTTTCACCAGGCAGCACTTCAACGCCTACATCGTGAGATTCCCCAGGCAACACTCCATGATAGAATCCATGACGAAATTGAGCAAAAATGGTGAAATCGGACAACCCTGACGAACGCCACTTGTGGTCGGAAAGCTATCCGATAGGACACCGTAGACCCTGACGCGGCCTGTAGTGTTCGAGTATAGAGCACGAAGGATGTTCATATATTTCGTGGAAACACCTTTCCGCGCAAGTATTTCGAACAGAATCGAGCGATCGACTGAATCAAACGCACTCCTGAAATCGAGGAACACAGCTATTGTCGGTCTTCGGTATGTGTGGCGCTGCTCTAGCACCTGCCGCAAAGTGAATATATGGTCTATACAGCCACGTCCTAGGCGAAAACCGGCCTGCTCTTCCCTAATCCGAGATTCCCGTTCTGCAGTGAGGCGATGAACGATAATCGAAGCCAGTAATTTTGTCACAACTGACGTTAGGCTAATAACCCTGTGGTTAGAACAGTCTGTGCGACTGCCCTTCTTGTATGTTGCCACTATAATCGATTCGTTCCAATTAACCGGGACAATCTCTTCCTTCCAGATACATTCGAATAGGGAGGTCAGTGCTTTGCAGAGGACCTCACCATTATCCTTAAATAGTGCAGGTTGGAGGGAATCCGGGCCAGCGTCAGGAAAACGATTAATGGCTGTGATCGCGTTTCGGACATCGGCCTCCGACGAAGGCTCTAAACTAACCGCCCATGGCTAGTCCTGCATCACTTTAGTTGGAAGAGGTCGGGAGCAGGGAGCCAGTTGAACTGATCTTGAAAGTGATTCGGCCAACGAGCCATACGGCACTCCTTATTGTGTATCAGAGCACCCGCGCTATCTCCAATTGGCTCAATGACGCCTGGTTTCCTGGGACCAGTGGTGCGAATTAGCTGGAAGAGCTTGCGATAATTGCCAAATGCTCCTGCCTCCTCCATTTCTTGAGCCCTACTGGTCCACCAAGCTTCCTTGTCAGCACGTAGTTCACCCCTAATAGCCCGTCTCGTTACATTGTATTCAGAACCAGCCGGGAGGTGTCTTCTAGATTCCAACAGGTTCATCGACCTCTCGGTTTTTCAGTGACTGGTGCAGTGACGACTGATGGTGCCACAAGCAGATGCTCCTGCGTCGTGCATGGCGACCGAGATCCTATTCCACTGAAGCACAGTGTCATTAGGACAAGACAGCGAAAGTTCGATACGCAGCGGCTCTTGATAGGCTTGCCTGACCGAGGGCTGAGACAATTTCTCCGTTGCCAATCTGATGGGACGCTTGGTGCGCCTACCAGTAAAGTTCATGGAGAAACAACAGCGTACCAAGGCATGATCAGAGTCAACACAGGTACTCCAGTATGAGCGGCAATCCAGGATGGAACCACGCCATCTGTAAATTATGGCAATGTGAGCAATTTGGGTCCATCGCTGACCAGCTACAGGAGGACGCCAAGTGGCACTTCGGCGCCCACTGTGTCTAAAAGCAGTGCTACTAAGAAACAACTGGTGCTCCGCACATAGTTGCCAGTCAGTCTGTGGAGAATGACAGACGCAAGCAATTTAGAGGCAATTGAGATCAGACTGATCCCTCTATGATTGCCGCATTCCGAACGGCAGCCTCCCTTGAAAATCAGGACTATGACGGACCAGTTCCAGTCTTTCGGGACAGTCTCCTGCTCCCAAAGTTTCATTAGCAACGCGCGTAAATCATCTACTATAGCAGGTACCCCAAATTTGAAGAGGGCTGGGGGAATTCTAATCTGACCCTGCGGCCTTATGCAATTTCAACAGCCTGATCTCACGTTCGACTTCTGCGCGTGAGGGCGGATTCACCGAGACGGCCCAGGGAGAAGGGCGCTCAATGCCCGAAGAAAGCGACAATTCAGATTGGTTAAATTGCCTTGCAAAGTGTTCAGCCCAATGCTCCAAGCATTTTCACAGGCTGTGGATCGGCTGCCTACTCTCGTCGCGTATGGTCTCGCCAACACCAAGTCTCCTGCTACCTGTTTTCCGTATCAGACCGAATAACTTACGATGATTACCAATGGTAGCAGCTGTTTCCAGCTACGAGGCATGATTAGATCACCAGGCTTCGCGGTCTATCTTCAGGCTAGCATGTAGTTTTGCCCTGAGATTTTTGCGTGTCTTATTGTATTCGTTTCCAGCCGGAATACGTCGGCGAGCATCCATAGGTTCCAAAAACTGTGTAGAGACCCAATGTCCAGTTTGGCAATTTGATTTGTCACATGAAGATATGCCTGTTGATAGTAACGTTTGACGAATATGCAATCAGTGATCATCGACGGTGTTCAGTGAGCGCTTACTCAGCCTAGATGTCAGCGCACATAGATACACATTCAGAACACCTGGCTTCGTCAGCTGGCTGGTGTCAATCCGTTCATATCAACGTTGCGGACGTCCACCGAAACGCATCCGGAGGTCGGCGCAGACAAGTGAGTGGTCAGAATCCACGCTCGTGCTCCTAATGGGGCGACAGTTTTAGACACAGAGGTATGATCGGTTTGCTTTCATGGTTGGTGCGAAGCTGGTGGGCGCCAAGTCACGCTTCTGCGGGTGCTGTGTCGAAAGTTTGTGCTCGCGAGAAAAAGACGAGCATCTTCATACAGATGTAGCAATCGCACATCGTTATCATTACGGGAGCCTAAACATGTTGGCCGCCCAGATGAAGCGCATCAGAGGACAATTTTCCAATTTGGGCGTTTAGATCGTCAGTCAACACCACAGTATCCGTGCCTCTTCTGTAACGAAGGAGATCATGAAGTTGCTGATAGAAATCATCTTTCACCGAATCAGTACTACAGTTTGTAGGGGCGTAGGTCGCAATGATAAACAGGCAATGTTCGTTCCCGTGCGACTTCGTAGCACGGAACGAACCAAACTAATCTAACGGCGCACATCCGACTGTTGACTGAGATCCAATCGATCAGGGCAGCTTCAGCCCGGGGACTCAAAACAATGCCGACGCCAGCTTGACCGGCATTTGAAGCTACATCATCGCCAGACAGGCTCAATGAGAATGTGCCGCCAGTGTCGCATGTGGTGAATCGCAGAGTAAGCACGGAGCTCGAACCTTGCACATGGGTTTCTGATAAACAGCAAATATCGATCGATAGGGCCTCTAGTGTGTGGGCAAGTGCTGCCTGTTGGCCAAGCTGTAGCAGTGTGCACGTTGAGGCATGCCAATCTTAGTAATACGCGAAGACTCAAAAGTGAAACGGATGAACCGACGTTGTCCGATTAGTTGAACATGGACTTTTCGACTGTATGGGAGCGATGTTCTGCGACTGTGTGAGTTGAAACTAGAAGACAAGCGACTATTGAAGCAAGATGGGGGAGGGCCAAGAATTGGGGGGATAAAAGTGAAGTTGGAGCGGGACGATAATGATGAAAAAGCGCAAGAAGGGGGATAAAAAGACGGGAAGGCCTGAGCAGTAGCATCCAAACCCTTATCCACTCCACTTGATGCAGCAGATAGGACGCCATTGATTATCCTCTGCGACGGCGAGAGCACCAATAAATTATTAGGAGAAAGGTTCATTATATTGCGTGAGCAAAATACTGTCACGTCGCCCAGGCCTAGACAGGAGAACGATTAGGGTTCTCAAGCAAAGCCTTTGGTTCAAAAACCTGACCGTAAGGCAGCGGGGTTCCGGCACTGGACTACAGAGGCCGTTTTATGGAGTAAGGAGCCACCCTCACTTTAAGCCCCAACCTGGAGGGCCAGCAGACTGAGCCTGTCAAGCCTCTAACCATTGACCAATCTGGTATCAGTGGCTCTGAAAATGCAAAAAGCACCACCCAGCATGGCTCGATGGATCAATGAGGCACATAAACCATCGCACCACGTTAAGGTCCAGTCTCGTTGCGATGGAAAAGCAAACCCAAAAACGTTTCCCGTTTTTTTCTTGTTCTGATCCTGTTTTCCTATTTTCCTATGATTCCATCATCATCATCAACTGCAGTACATAAGCCATTTGAACTGGTGCTTCGCTGCCATACAACCATGAGTATCCTATGAAATAGAGAATTAGAAGAGGGAGAGAAGGGGGACTTACCTGAAAACCTTAATGCCTTAAGCAAACATTCAGGGTCAAGGCGCCTACACCTTGTGTTAACAACATAACGTCACAAACAGCTGGCTATCGTGCAAAGATAAGACGGCATCGGCGAGACAGCTTCCTTGCGGCTTTCACTGCCACGCGTCATAATCAGCCATTACCCCGCAGATAACTCAGCACCAAACACACTTTAAACAGGCAATCCGATTAGGAGACGGCAGCAGACGCGCCATTGGTGTCTACTGCGAGCCATGTCCTGTAAAGTCTCGAGCCAAGCACAAGGCGAGTCATGTGGACTCCAGCCCGGAAGGCGAGACGGACCAACGGCACCCAGTTTGGTAATCAGTGACTTCACTTGCCGCTGCCAAGTCAACTTCTGTCCACCTCGAGCCTTGCGCCACCCTACATCTGGCAGAGTAAACAAGGCCCTCTTAGGTAAGCGGTGACCAGGCATACGTAGCACGTGCCCGAGCCAACGCAACTTATTCAGTGCTATCTGTTGTTCGAGGGAGCTAGCATGATTATCACTTCCTAGTACTCGCATACACACATCATCGTTGCGGACACGCTGGTGCCATCCGACTCAAGCAATGCAGCGCAGACAACGATGATTAAAGACTTGAAGGGGCTTTAGATCTTCAGACCGAAGCGGCGAAATCTCACTACCGTAAAGCAGAGCGGCCCTCACTGTGGCCTTGTATACACCATCTTTCAGACGAAGGGAAACTCCCAACTGTCGCCAAAGATGCCGTAGGTTCAAGAAGGCAGCTCTGGCCTTTGCAATGCGTGAGCTGACGTCAGTTTCCAATCGCCTATCATTGCTGATGAAGCTGCCAAGATAAGTGAAATGATCAACAACCTCGAGTTCCTCGTTAGCAAGCGTCAAGGGATCATCAATAGCTGGGGGTCCTGCAGCAATACTTTGCACTCTGAAGATGCGAGGTGCATACCAAATAATGGGACCACTCTGGACAGGCTATTCAGGGTTGATTGTGCCGCCCCAACATCGTCGAAAAGCAAGACGATATCGTCCGCATAATCTAGATCAACTAACCTTTCACCAGGCAGCACTTCAACGCCTACATCGTGAGATTCCCCAGGCAACACTCCATGATAGAATCCATGACGAAATTGAGCAAAAATGGTGAAATCGGACAACCCTGACGAACGCCACTTGTGGTCGGAAAGCTATCCGATAGGACACCGTAGACCCTGACGCGGCCTGTAGTGTTCGAGTATAGAGCACGAAGGATGTTCATATATTTCGTGGAAACACCTTTCCGCGCAAGTATTTCGAACAGAATCGAGCGATCGACTGAATCAAACGCACTCCTGAAATCGAGGAACACAGCTATTGTCGGTCTGCGGTACGCGTGGCGCTGCTCTAGCACTTGCCGCAAAGTGAATATATGGTCTATACAGCCACACCCTGAGCGGAAACCGGCCTGCTATTCCCTAATCCGAGATTCCCGTTCCGCAATGAGGCGACAAAGGGGATTCGATGGCAATGATTTTGTCACAACTGGCGTTAGGCTAATAACCCTGTGGTTAGAACAGTCTGTGCGACTGCCCTTCTTGTATGTTGCCACTATAATCGATTCGTTCCAATTAACCGGGACAATCTCTTCCTTCCAGATACATTCGAATAGGGAGGTCAGTGCTTTGCAGAGGACCTCACCATTATCCTTAAATAGTGCAGGTTGGAGGGAATCCGGGCCAGCGTCAGGAAAACGATTAATGGCTGTGATCGCGTTTCGGACATCGGCCTCCGACGAAGGCTCTAAACTAGTGGTTCCCAACCTTTTAGGCGCCGTTACCCACAAAGGGGTTGCCCACCAGACTTTTACCCCCAAACTTTCGAAAGACTACTACGTAATAATTATTGCACATTTCGCTCTAAAGCTCAAAAACAAATGTCATATGTAGTTTCACGTGCTCATGCAATTGAAGGAAAGACCCCTTCTCACTACATAATTATCCGACTTAAGTACGAGAAGTGATCGGTATCCGGAATCTCCCTCGACAAATAAACGAAAGAAAACAGTACTTTTAATACAAAATTCTATGCAAACAAGAGGCGATATACATCAATGAGACGGTTGGTATTGTTTGGTGGTAACAATTTCTGGTAAATTTGGTGCAGTTTCGGCCAATGCACATCGCAAGTCGTGCTCCAAGTTCATTCGATTCCTTGCTTTTGTTTTCATTACCATCATTGTGGAAAATGCACTTTCACATTTATAAGTTGTTGCAAATGGGATCAATATTCTCAATGCGCTTTCCGACAGTAATGGATACTCTTCACCTATCTTTGCCCAAAATGTTACTAGTTGCGTGCTTTGTAAATCTACCTTCAATCCGCTGTCCTCGCGCATTCCTAGGAATTGTACCTTGATTTCAAATTCAGTATCTGGAAATATTCCTTCAGCTACTGTAAACGGTCTTAGCACCTAGGCACTTAATTGGCGAGTTTCCAAATCAGGAAAATATTTGCTGATGGAATTCATCACTGATGACAAGTGGCAAGATATTTCATTCGTGAATGCGCATTTTTCATTTCTTTCAACGAGCACCGTCGTTAGTTCTGGAAATATCGCCAAGTCGTCAACATCAACCGAGCGCTGATAAAGCTGCAGTTTGCGAAGGAAACCGGCTACTCTATCCTGAACGACTAAAATGTTCATCATATTCCCTTGCAGGCTGAGGTTAAGCGCATTGAGTTCTCCAAAGAAATCAGCAAGATAAGCAAATTTCGAAATAAACACGCTGTCCGTTATAATAACATGTAACTCGTTTCCCATACCCTTATGCATCTCTTTTCTTCGAAGAAAGATTGCAATTTCCTCTCGAAACCGAAGCACTCGGTGCAACACCCTGCCTCGTGACAACCAACGCACTTCTGTGTGCGATAGTAGCACGCCGAATTTGCCTCCAAATTCATTGCACAACTCTTTGAAGATTCTTGTGTGGGTCGCACTACCGCGGATGACATTTACTATCTTTACTACTTTGGTTAACACGTCAAGTAAAGCAGGTGGAAGAGTGCTCACTGCTAAAGGATAACGATGTATGATGCAGTGACTAAAGGTAGCGTGCGGAGCAACATTTTTGACCAATGTTTGGAGTCCGGAACGGACGCCCAACATGGCTGGTGCTCCGTCTGTACGGACACCCACTAACTTCGACCACAGTAGCATGTTTTCCTCGAGGAACTTCTTTACTATTCGGAAGACATCTTCGCCACGCGTAGTCGTGCTCAAGGATTCTGAGAACAAGTACTCTTCTTTGAAGTTATCACCTTTAAGGTACCGAACATACACAAGTAGTTGGGAACAGGACGCTACGTCGGTCGACTCATCTAACTGGATTGCAAAGAAGGGACTTGATCTTATTTCGTTGAGCACCGTGTTCAAAATTTGTTTGCTCATGTCCTCGATACGACTTTTGATGGTGTTGTTCGAAAGTGATATCATATTAATCTTCTCCGCATGATGTTCTCCAAGAACGAGCTTAACCGCATCCATTATGCAAGGTTTGATGAGGTCCTCTCCTATGGTATGCGGTTTCTTGTTTTTGGCGATTCGAAGCGCAATGCGATACGAAGCTTCAAGGCCAGCCTCATTTGCCTGAGAAAAGGAGCTCGATGTATCCAGGCGCGAAAGTTTTAGCGCAGTTTCTTTCCTTCTAAAGAATGTAATATCTTTTCCTATCAAATGGGCATGGCTTCGTTCGAAGTGCTCTTTCAATTTACTAGGTTTCATACTCTCCGCCGTGAGCACTTTGCTGCACAAAACGCACTGAGGTTTCCCAACATTTTTATCAGCGAAGTTAGTGAAGCCCCACTGCAGAAATGCTTCTTTGTAGGACCGCTTTTTCTGGAAGACGTATTCCCTGCAAACAATTAAGTAGGTAGATGTTATAGATATCTATCATTTGTAGAAATTAATCTCGTTATTCCATGCAGGTGACATTATCGCAAACGTTCGCAGACAAATATATTTCTGTCGGCATCAAAGCCACTGAATGAAAATGCTCACCTGCCATGACTTCTCGTCAAAAACAACTGCCCATGAAAGTGATCAACATAACATCTAATGGTCACTGGCGTCCAATCTGCTGATTCTATGTTGTATCGTTTCTCTGCCCTTTCAAACGCCTACCGTTATCCCGATTCAGGTCCTCTCTTGACCCCATCGTGTCTGATTCCTAATCAAACATGAACATGTGTTTCATTCCTCCGTTCCACGTTATTCCTCGACATTTTCCCGACACCATTCTGTATTCATACCTTGTGAACACTAATCACCCTTTCTCGCCGTTCCTACTGTCAAACATTCACCTGTGAACATAACTGGTACTTTGACCAGTGCTGAAACGATAGTTTGCTATCCATCCCGTTATTCGACCCGGTGAACGACTGGCTTATTCGAAAACATGGCAGCAGTTGTGACAGTCGACAAAGGCGCCATGCCGTAGTACCTGCATTGACTGATGGCTAACTAAAAATGCTGAGCTAGTTGCAATGTGTGATTTCGTTATTAAGCTTATTTCGCGACTGATTTGTGACCAAATCCAATTATCGGTATTTACCCCTCGGAAAATGCAATTTTACCCCCTTGGGGGTAATTACCCCCAGGTTGGGAAACCCTGCTCTAAACTAACCGCCCATGGCTCGTCCTGTATCACCTGAGTAGGAAGAGGTCCGGAGCAGGGGGCCAGTTGAACTGAGATTGAAAGTGATTCGGCCAACGAGCCATACGGCACTCCTTAATGTGTATCAGAGCACCCGCGCTATCTCCAATTGGCTCAATGATGCCTGGTTTCCTGGGACCAGTGGTGCGGATTAGCTGGAAAAGCTTGCGATAATTGCCAAATGCTCCTGCCTCCTCCATTTCTTGAGCCCTACTGGTCCACCAGGCTTCCTTGTCAGCACGTAGGCTCTGCTTTAGTTCACCCCTAATAGCCCGTCTGGTCACATTGCGTTCAGAGCCAGCCGGGAGGTGTCTTCTAGATTCCAACAGGTTCATCGACCTCTCGGATATCCAGTGGCTAGTGTGGTGATGATGGATAGTGCCACAAGTAGATGCTCCTGTGTCGTGCATGGCGGCCGAGATCCTATTCCACTGAAGCTCAGTATCATTAGAACAAGACAGCGAAAGTTCGATACGCAGCGGCTCTTGATAGGCTTGCCTGACCGAGGGCTGAGACAATTTCTCCGTTGCCAATCTGATGGGACGCTTGGTGCGCCTCCCGGTAAAGTTCATGGAGAAACGACAGCGTACCAAGGCATGATCAGAGTCGACAAAGGTACTTCAGTACGAGGGGCAATCCAGGATGGAACCACGCCATCTGTAACGTATGGCAATGTGATCAATTTGGGTCCATCGCTGGCCACCTACAGGAGGACGCCAAGTGGCACTTCGGCGCCCACTGTCTACAAACAGTGCTACTAAGGTACAGCTGGTGCGCCGCACACAGTTGCAGCAGACGCTCACCATTGTCTGTCCGTTCGGAGTTAAGCCTATAATTACCACCCAGCTGAGCTTCTGAAGTGCTCAGACGCCCTACTTGTGCGTTCATATCCCCTGCAAGTACTATAATATCTGAACTAGTAGCAATGCGTAGTAGCGCGTTCAGTTCATGATAGAATGTATCCTTGAGAGCATTAGAATTGCAGTCGGTGAGAGTATAAGCGGAAATCACAAACCAACAGCGTTTTGCACTACTTCGTGAATCAACCTTAGCTGATGTCGTGAAACGGGCTGCACATAAACGGCTGTCCACCAGAATCCAATCAACCAACGATAGCACAGTCTTGGAACTTAAAATGATATCTATACCAGCTTGACCCGTGAGTGCTGCATCGGCATCTCCGGATGCGTGCAACCAATAACGAGAGGATAAGCCGGGTGCAGTTAATTCAATAACCCCGTTAGGATCATTGATCTTAGTTTCGGACACACAACAGACATCAATACCCAGTGTGTCCAAGGTGCGTGCGATTGAAGCCTGTTGACCTATTTGTCTTAGAGTGCTAACGTTGGATGTCGATATGGAAACGGGATAACGTGACCTTATAGGGGACTATTACCGATAGGCGTCCGATAGGTGCGGTGGGATGGTGGCTGCTGATGGTTCTACTCCAGTGGTACCTCGGTTGCTGTCAATTAAGCTGGGAATTATAGAAAGGTTAATAATGGGGGTCGGGATGGGAGTAAGAGAAACTGGTGGGAAAGAAAGAAGGGAGGCGCCAGCAGTAGCATGTTTTCGCTTATCCGCCCTGCTGTATGCAGCAGATAAGGCGACCCTTGATAATCTGTGCGACGGCCGATGCAGGATGAAGTTTATGTTTGAAGAAAATGTCATGGTTGTATGTGGGCTGAGATACTGCCAGGGCGCCCAAACCTAGACAGGAGGACGATTAGGGTCCTCATCCAAAGCCTTTGGCTCAAAAGCCTGTCCGAAAGGCAGCAGGGAGATGGCAATGATTTAGTTTCACAGAAATGGACGCCATCCCATTTCAAACCCCAACCTGGAGGACCAGGAGACTGAGTGTATCTGACCTCTCACCATTGACCAACCTGGTAGGAGTAGCTCTCAAGGTGCCCAGAGACATCAACCAGTATAGCTCAATGGGTCAGAAGCACGCAAACCGTCGCACCACGTTAAGGCCCAGTCTTGTTGCTATTATTCTGATGACGTAATAGCTGTACCACAGATTGTGATCAGTATAGATGATAAACGAATTCGCTTGCATATTCGACATTTTATCGGTAGTTGTATAAGACTACGGTGGCCTAGCTATTGCTCGCTTTCCTACCGGAACCGAAATATGAGAAATAGACAGTTCGGAGGAAAGGTTTTAATTTGTTCCAAGCTATATGGATGTCAACAACTGTTAACATAGTGCAAAACTAATTGGTGGTTTGAATCTGATTATATGAAGGTCGATAAAGCAAATATTCGGGCTGAGAAGAATGCATTCTTTATGATCTAATGACAGAAACCTAGAAAGATAGGTACAAGGGATCAGCAGCCACCGAAAGTGAGCCGGTAACAAATTCGTCGGCCAAACCAAATGATATTGCGAACATAAAATCGGAAGTAGTAGAAAAGCGGACTTTAATAAGCCTAATGAACAGCTTATTGAACTGATGTAAGGGCACTTGCAAATTTAGGTTGAATAGATCACGGGTAATACCTCTTTTGCGCAGCGCCATTTGAGAAACTTCGTCAATAGACACTAGGAAGGTTGAAGTCACGCATCACCATATTCCCCTTGGCTGAACTAGCATAGAAAAAAAATCGTCTACAGCAACCCATGGACAAAGGAACTTTAAACTGTGCAAAGGGAGTGCACACATCAATAACAAGAGACACAACAGTTCCATCATGTAAAGGGAACAGTAAACATCAGGAAACTTTGAACCAGGCCTGACGATAAGAGCAATCCAACTCAAGGACGGTCATATCCCAATGATCTTAGTGATGCGTAACTGGGTAGGAGTAATCTATTATCCATGACTTCCGAAACTAAGCAACTTGCAGTGCATACCAGGATATATGCAAAAGGTATAACCAAAAGTAACTTCGCTTTTTCTACTTCGCAGATTGGCATGGCGCTGAACATCAACTACAAGAAATGGGAACAGTGGACCCGAAACTGGGCGCCATCAGAATGAGTCCTGGCTTAATGGAAGTAGAGCACCTGTAAATCATGTGAAAACCACCCGATCAGGGACCGCTTATGGTCAATTTTGGAGGTCAGTTAAGGTCAATGATTGGCTCATTTCTTTTGGCCCTTTCATCAGAGGTAGTTCAGGCTTTTTATAACTCTTGGTTTAGGGTCACAAGTAAAATTGCCTGGCGCTCATCTGGTGCAGAAGGGTTTGCTCGCGGCAGATGAGGTTGATGGCCAAGTTATCGACGGGCACGATCCCGAGCTCAGTAAGCCCGCTTATTATCATATTGTGAAATTCAAACGAAATAAGTCTAGAAAAGCAAATTGCAGGCCGATGAAGATCACAAAGCACTCGATCAGCCAGGAAAACAATAGTGAACCCAATGGAGTACCTGAAAACAACACTGATAACGGTAGATGGATCACTGTGACTGACAGTTACTGTCACACACCGCCTAGAATGCCTTACCTAAAGACATTGTGTTGGCACACACCGTGAGAGAGTTCGAGCACCGACTGAATGCGCTTGGTTCGCAGATACAAATCTTCTCTCACACCTTAGTATTTATTACAACTCTTCGTGCTAATTTTGCTTCTCCCGATTTGTAACGCTTAAGTGCAATCTGGCACCCCACATATCCCTGCAATGGCGATGCTACCTCGCATGGTGACGAAACGTTTGCAACTAAACTGCCAAGCTCGACGAAAAACCGAACAATTGAAGTGAAAATTGTTCGAACCAAGGACACACCAAATTAGCACAAATGTCACGCCGTCCACTGGTGTGGTAAATGACTAGAATTTCCCACCGGACGAGATTGCGGACGCAGCGTCGGAGTTTTAAATGGCTTTTAGACAACTACTGGGTAGGATGTTGCCGCCGTCACTGCAATTGCGACGAATCCTCGGAAAACATCGTCGCGAAACGACACGCACCAAAGCTAAAATGATTCGGAGTCTCATGGGCTGACTAGGGTTCGCTCACTTCTCTACGATTCAATGATGGCACCGAAAAAGTTGGAAAACTTGTTCTCCACCAATGGTGCGCAACGTATTGAATAAACAGGTAACGTTTGATGCAGCCGTATGAAGGGTCGAAATGTATTCTACCTGACTAGTCGGCAAGCGGTTGACAACCTCACCTACGCAATCCAGCTAAAGCTGGGAGGCCAGTGCACACCAGAGAACGGGTCCATTAGTTATTGAACTTACCCCGAATCAACGCTATCGAGCGCTGGAATTCGCCTCCAGAAAATGCAGTCGGTGAACCTACCGCCAAAGGTTTTGAGAGCGTTAGATACTACTGGGTGGCAACATGAAACATTTCTCTTCTCCTGACCATATCCATCCACCTACTTTTTATTGTACTTTTCTTCACTCATTGTTATGGTCTACAATTTAAATGACCCTCCTCCTCCGTTAACCGCTTTCTTCCTACATCTTTCTTACTTTACGTGACCAGCGCAGCGGGAACTGCTAGTGCAGGAAAGGTGGGCAGTAACTGGTTGATCAAGATATGGTTTGGGTGCTCCGTTTTAGACTCATGAAGTCTGCAGAGCACTTTAACAATTTCTGGCTCAACAACCCGCTCAAGAGAGATCACTCAAGGGATTTTTCTATGGTTGTAGTCCCATCTGAACATGAACGACGCTATCATATTGGAACATGGTCAGGTCAGGTTCCGAGGACGAAACAGGATTTCGTCTAACATGCGTTCTGTTTCTTGTACTGGGAAGCAAAGCAAGGTCTCCGGTACTTCGACGTTCGAGTTGCTTCCATTGTCTCTGCAAAAAAAGTGTAGCAAGATGTTCCTGGAAGAACATCCAAAGGATTCTCCAAATCCGGTCAGGTACCACGGACGATAAAGGCTTTTGCCTAACTAGCGTGCTGTTTCTTGTGCCAGTAAGTGAACAACAGCCCCCGGCACTTCGACGTTGGACTGACTCCTCTTGCTCCCGCAAAAGAATGAAGCAGGAAGAACAATCTTTGAACTTTCACGTCAGCATCAAAATACACTACATACTCCAGTATAATTACACCATCCCTAGAAAAATGTCAGACCAACACTTATCTAAGCCCCTTTTGTAGGCTTCTACAGTCCCACATTCCACTAAATCAGCAGGAAATTTATGATGTTAACTACTCGGTTTGTAAAAAATTTCGGCTTGATGTCGAAACGAGCCCTATGTTGTTTGAGCATCCGGCGATGCCCGCACAGGTGGTCCGACGTGGCTAACTCACAGATGGGTAGAATTGATACCACTGAGGCCCTCAATGATCCTAAACGTCTCTATTAAATTCTTTCTCAATCTGCGACGTTCCAAGGAAAATAATCCTAAGCTATTTAGACGACCTTCGTACGAATTCGCTCGTTGACCTTCGACCATCCTGGTCGCAAGTTTCTGAATCTTTTCTACATCATCATCATCATCATCATCAACAGCAGTACATCAGCCATTTGAACTGATGCTTCGCTGCCATACAACCATGAGGACCTATGAAATAAAGAATAAGAAGAGGGAGAGAAGGGGGACTTACCTGAAAACCTTAATGCCCTAAGCAAACATTCAGGGTCAAGGCGCCTACACCTTGTGTAGACAACATACCGTCACAAACAGCTGGCTATCGTGCAAAGATAAGGCGGCATCGGCGAGACAGCTTCCTTGCGGCTTTCACTGCCACGCGTCATAATCAGCCATTACCCCGCAGATAACTCAGCACCAAACACACTTTAAACAGACAATCCGATTAGGAGATGGCAGCAGACGCGCCACTGGTGTCGGTTGCCAGCCATGTCCTGCAAAGTCTCCAGCCAAGCACAAGGTGAGTCACGTGGACTCCAACCCGGAAGGCGAGACGGACCAACGGCACCCAGTTTGGTTGTCAGTGACTTCATTTCCCGCTGCCAAGTCAACTTCTGTCCACCTCGAGCCTTGCGCCATCCGACACCTGGTAGACTGAACAAGGCCCTCCTAGGTAAGCGGTGACCAGGCATGCGTAGCACGTGCCCGAGCCAACGTAACTTATTCAGTGCTATCTGTTGTTCTAGGGAGCTAGCATGATCATCACCCCCTAGTACTCGCCTACGCACATCATCGTTGCGGACACGCTGGTGCCATCCGACACCAGCAATGCTTCGCAAACAACGATGATCAAAGACTTGAAGGCGCCTCAGATCTTCAGACCGAAGGGGCCAAGTTTCACTACCATAGAGCAGAACGGCCCTCACTGTGGCCTTGTATACACGGCCTTTCAGACGGAGGGAAACTCCCTTCTGTCGCCAAAGATGACGCAGGTTCAAGAAGGCAGCTCTGGCCTTTGCAATGCGTGAGCTCACGTCAGTTTCTATGCGCCCATCATTGCTGATGCAGCTGCCAAGGTAAGTGAATTGATCAACCACATCGAGTTCCTCGTTAGCAAGCGTCAAGGGGTCATCGAGTGGCTGGTGGTCCTGCAGCAACACTTTGCACTTTGAAGGTGCGAGGTGCATACCAAATAATGGGACCACTCTGGATAGGCTATTCAGGGTTGATTGTGCCGCCTCAACATTGTCGAAAAGCAAGACGATATCGTCCGCATAATCTAGATCAACTAACCGTTCACCAGGCAGCACTTCAACACCTACATCGTGAGATTCCGCAAGGGAACACTCCATGATAGAATCCACGACGAAATTGAACAAAAATGGGGAAATCGGGCAACCCTGTCGAACGCCACTTGTAGTCGAAAAGCTATCCGATAGGGCACCATAGACCCTGACGCAGCCTGTAGTGTTCGAGTATAGAGCACGAAGGATGTTCACATATTTCGTGGGAACACCTTTCCGCGCAAGTATTTCGAATAGAATCGATCGATCGACTGATTTGAACGCACTCTTGAAATCAAGGAACACAGCTATTGTCGGTCTGCGGTATGCGTGGCGCTGCTCTAGCACCTGCCGCAAAGTAAATATATGGTCTATACAGCCACGTCCTGGGCGAAAACCGGCCTGCTCTTCTCTAATCCGAGATTCCCGTTCTGCAGTGAGGCGACGAACGATAATCGAGGCCAGTAATTTTGTCACAACTGGCGTTAGGCTAATACCCCTGTGGTTCGCACAGTCTGTGCGACTGCCCTTCTTGTATATTGCCACTATAATCGATTCGCTCCAATTAGCCGGCACACTCTCTTCGTTCCAGATACGTTCGAATAGGGAGGTCAGTGCTTTGCAGAGGACCTCACCACCATCCTTAAATAGTGCAGGTGGTAGGGAATCCGGGCCAGCGGCACGAAAACGATTAAGGGCTGTGATCGCGTTTCGGACTTCGGCCTCCGACGGAGGCTCTAAACTAACCGTCCATGGCTCGTCCTGCATCACCTGAGTAGGAAGAGGTCCGGGAGCAGGGGGCCAGCTGAACTGATGTTCAAAGTGCTCAGCCCAACGAGCCATACGGCGCTCCTTATTGTGTATCAGCGCACCCGCACTGTCCCTGATTGTCTCACTGACGCCTGGTTTTCTCGGACCAGTGGTGCGTATTAGCTGGAAGAGCTTCCGGTAATTGCCTACTGCTCCTGCCTCCTCCATTTCTTGAGCCCGACTGGTCCACCAGGCTTCCTTGTCAGCACGTAGGCTCCGCTTTAGTTCACGCCTAATAGCCCGTCTGGTCACATTGTGTTCAGAACCAGCCGGGAGGTGCCTTCTAGCTTCCAAAAGGTTCACGGACCTCTCGGATATCCAGTGACTGGTGCGATGACGACTGATAGTGCCACAAGCAGATGCTCCTGCTTCGTGCATAGTGGCCGAGATCTTATTCCACTGAAGTTCAGTTTCATTAGGACAAGACAGCGAGAGTTCGCTATGCAGTGCTTCTTGATAGGCTTGCCTGACAGAGGGCTGGGACAATTTCTCCGTTGCCAATCGGGGGAGACACTTTGTGCGCCTTCCGGTAAAGTTCATGGAGAAACGACAGCGCACCAAGGCATGGTCAGAGTCGACACAGGTACTCCAGTACGAGCGGCAATCCAGAATGGAACCGCGCCATCTGTAACTTATGGCTATGTGGTCAATTTGGGTCCATCGCTGGCCAGCTACAGGTGGACGCCAAGTGGCACTTCGGCGCCCACTGTGTCTAAAAGCAGTGCTAGTAAGAAACAACTGGTGCTCCGCACACAGTTGCAGCAGACGCTCGCCGTTGTCTGTCCGTTCGGAGTTAAGCCTATAATTACCACCCAGCTGAGCTTCTGAAGTGCTCAGACGCCCTACTTGTGCGTTCATATCCCCTGCAAGTACTATAATATCTGAACTAGTAGCAATGCGTAGTAGCGCGTTCAGTTCATGATAGAAAGTGTCCTTGACTGCATTAGAACTGCAGTCCGTGGGAGCATAAGCAGAAATCACAAACAAACAGCGTTTTGTACTACTTCGCGAATTCACCTTAGCTGATGTCGTCAAACGGGCTGCACATAAACGACTGTTCACCGGAATCCAATCAACCAACGATAACTCAGCCTTGGAGCTGAGAATGATACCTACACCAGCTTGACCGGTGAGTGCCGCATCGGCGTCTCCGGATGCGTGCAACCAATAACGAGAGGATAAGCCGGGTGCAGTCAATTCAATAACCCCGTTAGGGTCATTAATCCTAGTTTCGGACACACAACACACATCAACACCCAGTGTGTCCAAGGTGCGTGCGAGTGCAGCCTGCTGACCTGTTTGTCTTAGAGTGCGGACGTTGAAGGTCGCCATGGAAACGGGACAGCGTGGCCTTATAAGGGACTTTTGCCGATAGGCGTCCGATAGGTGCTGTGGGATGGTGGCTGCAGATGGTTCTACTCCAGTAGCACTTCGGTTGCTGTCAATTAAGCTGAGAATTATAGAAGGGAGGTTAGTAATGGGGGCCGGGATGGGAGTAAGAGAAAATGGTGGAAAAGAAAGAAGGGAGGCGCCAGCAGTAGCATGTTTTCGCTTATCCGCCCTGCTGTATGCAGCAGATAAGGCGACCCTTGATAATCTGCGCGACGGCCGATGCAGGATGAAGTTTATGTTTGAAGAAAATGTCATGGTTGTATGTGGGCTGGGATACTGCCAGGGCGCCCGGACCTAGACAGGAGAACGATTAGGGTCCTCATCCAAAGCCTTTGGCTTAAAAGCCTGTCCGCAAGGCAGCGGGGTGGCAGTGATTTAGTTTTACAGAAATGGACGCCATCCCATTTCAAACCCCCAACCTGGAGGACCAGGAGACTGAGTTTGTCTGACCTCTCACCATTGACCAACCTGGTAGGAGTAGCTCTCAAGATGCTCGGAGGCATCATCCAGTATAGCTCAATGGGTCAATGAGGTACGCAAACCGTAGCACCACGTTAAGGTCCAGTCTCGTTGCGACGGAGATACGGTGCCTAAACCTGAACACAGTACTCAAGATGTGGCCTAACCACTGCTTTACATAAAGGCAAGAATGTTTCTGCTTTAGTGTTACTCAGCGCCCTCCTGAGAGGAAACAACCCCTGTACCGAAGATTGAAAACTGTTCACTACGATGACACGTAGGTCGCAAGCTTCATCAGTATCCTGCAATGGTTGAGATCCCGCGGAAGACTGCACTGCAACCACACTACCACTATTGAGCAATAGCTGACATTTATTAACATTCAGGCAAATCCATTGGCTCGAACAATTCACAACAGTGATGATGTCCTTAATCAATGCTGCTCGATTTCCCCTACTGACTAGCTTTAAGTCATCTGCGAAGATATGGCAGGGGTCCACAAGAAGAGCCAGGTCGTTTGTAAACATAACAATAATGGATCCAGTACCAAACTTTGAAAGACCCCGCTGTAGGCAAGACCCACACTAGAACTCGCCTCCCAAACCCAGATAAGAATTCAGAAAGCCAATGTAGTAGTTGAAGATGCAATCCAAAGCAGGTGAGTTTCTCATGTAAGAATCGATGATTCACTGAGTCAAAGGCCTTATTGAAGTCCAAATAGCACATCTCTACAGACATTTCACTATCAAGACATCGGGTAATCTCATCTGAAAAGCTGTATAAATTAGTAAGACGACTTCATTTTAGGAAAGCCATGTTGTTCTGCTCTAAGTAGATTGTGCTCAGTGATCCTATTTCTTACAGGCTTTTCCAAGCACTTCAGCATGATGCTGGTGGAAGTAACAGGTCTATAGTTAAGAGACGCCGACCTAGAACCTCCTTGTGGATGGCAACAATGGTTGCCTCTTTCCAAATACGTAGTAGCTTGCCTTCCTGAAGCGACCGGCTGAATAATTCCGCGACAGGATACTGAAGGAAATCAACTAGTGACTTAACTATGTACACTGTCAGAACCAGCTGGTGTATAACGGTCCAAGCTAGCCAGTACTGTGAAGACCTCTGGCGTAGTGATAAGAATTTTCTGCATTGTCTTGTTACCTGATAAGTGCGGTTGCGATGGAAAGGCCAAGCCAATAATCTGTCGATGCAGATTTTGGAAGACATGTAGCAGCACTTTTACTTTATTGACGTCGTCCACAGCCTGGCTGCTATCCTCCATAGTTACACATCCGACCGTTTCGTTTAGATAAGTCTTTGATTGGACATAACTGTAGTAATACTTGGGATTTGTTTTCGCAAACTTGACCAATCTAAGCTCATATGAGTACTTCGCCTGACGTTGCAACTCAACGGCCATATTTCGACATCTTTGTATTGCAGCCAACGTCGGAAGCTCGAGTTCATTCGAATTTTTTCCACGCAGTAATGCGCCTTATTGCCGTGTCAATCTTTCTCCTCCACCAGCGGAGTTTGCTAAGATGTCTCTTAGAGCGAAGTACAGGAGAGGATCCAGGGAGGAAAGACGTTTACATTTAACCAGTGTCCCGTTCCGTGTGTCAGTAAGCAAAATGAACTCCCAGCACTTCGACGTGATAATAGATTCTTGCAAGATAGCCATTACATTTTCATGTATTTGCATAGGCTACTTGCATGTGATTACAGGCTGATGTAAGTAATCACAAGAATTCGGGGAACAGGACCAGTCACATTTCGTCCAGGTCTCGCTTGAAGTCCTCTAATGTCTTACATTCCAATAATGCAGGAAGTTTATTCCAACTAGGCACTCCTCGAGTTTAGAATTTAGCTCTTATATTGAGCCTAGATCTCCGCTGTTTCAACTTTAGACTATGACCCCGCAAGTGGTCCGACGTAGATGGTTAAAAGAGATCGGTAGGCCTGAAACCGCTGAGACCCGTCATGATCATGAATGTATCTATTAAGTCCCCTCACAACCTGCGCCTTCGCATCGAGTACAATCTTAAGTTAGGTAACCGAACCTCATATGGTAACGCCAAATGGCCTTCTACCATTCGAGTGGCCAGTCTTTGCCCTTTATCAATACAATTTACGTCCTACTGCAGGAAGGGCGCCCAGGCCTGAACAGAGTATTCCAAATGTGGTCTGACCATTGCTTTATACAGGGGGAGAAAGACCTCTGGCCTGGTATAACTCCGAGCTCTCCTGAGTCGAAACAACTGCTGTCGTGCTTTGTTAACAGCGTACTTAAATTGCGCTGACGGCTTGAAGTTATTCACCACAATGCCAAGATCGCTTACTTCGATAGCAAAATGTATTGCCAAAGATCCAACAGATGCTTGAAGTACCATATTTTCGTCACGCTAAGTCAAGATGTAGAATTTGCTGGCGTTTAACGGCAGATCCCATGAGTGTGATAACTTCTCAACAGTAGATAAATCTTTAGATAGGGTAACTTGAAATCATCAGCAAAATATAGGAGGGATCCTCAAGTAATGGGGCCAAGTCAGTTATAAACATAAGAAACAGTGGTCAAAAATATCCTGCCCTGAGGATGCCGACAGACTCCAAGCTTCATTTGACCGGATGCGTAACTGGTCCATTAAGTGGCGACTCCCGGTAAACTGAGACAAATGTGCCTTCTGCCGATTGATGACCCGGATCCGTTCGGTGCGTATCATATCGGAGGATATCTCCTCAAGTCTGTCACATAAAAGGAGCTGCGAATCATCGTCTCGCACGATCTCAAGACATCCCTTGACACGCAGAACGTTGCGGCAGCCAACCGAATGCTTTGGTTGCTCTGTAAAAGTACACCAGAGATATCAAGGACCGTATTCGCTTCGCAGGTTTGTTCAATTCTAGAATATGGTCTCCCGGCCGCCTACTACTCAAATGAAATCTGAGCGACCTGATAGAGAAGATGCAGAGGCGCGGTACAAAATCTACATAGGAGCTTCGGGACCTCCCCAACACTTTTCGACTTGACGTTGAACCTGCTCTCCATGGAAAAAAGCTGCCGGCAGGGAGATCTCCTCTACACCAGACGCATTCTAAGGGGAGAGTTTGGAAGTGAGCTGCAACAGTTCTTCTATCTCAATGTGGGCAGCTCGACACGTGACCACAAGTGGAAACTATTTATGCCAATGAGATTTCTCGCCCGTCCGTAAGCTGCTCTATCGTCCAGGGTAGTAAATGACTGGAACCAGTTTGTCGAAACACAGTATTGATTCATTGCAAGTTCGTCGCAGTCAGCACCAAATCAGATAGTCGTCCACATGCCCGGGAAAGCACTAGACTGTAATTTCAGCTTGTTGAACATCATCATTAGGGTTCATCAACCAGGATACAAACTCACGACCACCAGTGGCTTGCATCACCAGTCAGCAGCTTATGCCATTGGGCCACGGAGGGCAGCTTCGGATCAGCATTATTTCAAGCTAACTGCGATATAACGCGTCTCATTGAATCGCGATTGCTAGACTCATAACTAACGCACATGGCGGGGTCCTGCTGCTCTTACTCTGAGGGTGACGATCTCCGAAGGAGTAACATCTCAACGGCATGCACCCACCTGGTAATGATTCGGAACCGATGGAGCTGACATGGGCACCCTCTTGCTCTCGCTAACTCAGTGACCGATCAGTCATTCAGGTCAGGTCAAAATCCGTGGACGATACAGGCTTCCGCCTAACGAGCGTCCAGCTTCTTGTACCGGTAAGCGAACCAGAGCCCCGGCACTTCGACTTTTGATCGCCTCTCCTTGCCTCTGCAAAAAGAAATGAAGCAAAAGCGAGAGCAATCTTTGCTTTTACAAGGATCAACATCGGATATCAATGCGAATAAATTGAATAGGATTATATTAATTCCGGAAAAATACGCGGCCAGTACCTGTCTAGGTCTGCTTTGAAGGCAACCACAGTCTCACAATCCATTAGTTCCGAAGGCAACTTATTCCAGTTGCGCACTACACGATTCGAGAAGAACTTAGCCCTGACGTTCAGTCTAGCCCTCTGCTGTTTGAGCTTCAAGCGATGTCCACGCAAGTGTTCAGAATCAGCCAGCTGAAATAAATCAGAGGGCACGATGGCACTGAGGCCCTTCATGATCTTAAATGTTTCTATCAGATCGCCTCTCAGTCTACGCCGTTCAAGGGAAAACAACCCCAGGCTCTTTAGGCGATCTTCATACGGCTTCCCCCGTTGACCTTCAACCATCCTGGTTGCTAGTCTTTGAATCTTCTCCAGGCAAAGAACATCACCACGGAGGTAGGGCGACCAAGCTTGAACACAATACTCTAAGTGTGGCCTAACCACTGCTTTGTATAGTGGCAGAAACACTTCTGGCTTGGTATTACACAGAGCCCTCCTGAGGCGAAACAATTCTCGTCGCGCTTTGTTGGCGGCGTATCGACATTGCATCGAAGGCTTGAAGCTGCTCGTCATGATGACTCCTAAATCGCGTGCCTGGGTAGTGCAATGTAAGGGGAAGGGCCCAAAGGAAGTCTGAACTGCAAGTACGTCTCTACTAGTGGTCAGAATTTGGCACTTGCTTGCATTCAAGGGCAAGTCCCATTGCTTCGACCAGTTTACCACACTGATGATATCCTTGGCCAGTGTTGCACGGTTGCCCCTGCTGACTAGCTTCAAGTCATCCGCAAAGATAATAACAGGGGTCTTCAATAAGAGGAGCCAAGTCGTTTATAAACATAAGAAACAAAAGTGGACCTAGCACCGATCCTTGGGTTACTCCACTGTAGGCCACGCCCACACTAGAACTCACATCACCGATTCTAACTCGAAACGTTCTCCCACATAAGAATTCTGACACCCAAGATAGAAGTCTAGGATGTACTCCGAACCATGATAATTTTTCAAGTAGGAAACGGTGATTTACTGAGTCGAAAGCCTTGCTAAAGTCAAGATAGCAGACCTCTACCGGAATCCCGTCATCAAGACATCGAGTAATCTCATCGAGGAAGCACAGTAGATTAGTGAGGCACGACTTCTTTTTAATGAAACCATGCTGCTCTGCTCTAAGTAGACTGTGTTCCGCCAAATGCTCACAAATCCGGTTTCTTATAAGCTTCTCTAAACACTTGAGCAGAACACAGGTTAGACTGATGGGTCTGTAGTTAAGGGGCTCCGATTTGGAGCCACCCTTGTGAATCGCAACTATGGCTGCTTCCTTCCAGTCTCGTGGCAACTTGCATTCCTGGAGCGACAAGTTGAACAGCTCCAGAACAGGATGTTGAAGGATGTCAGCTAGTGGCTTGACCACTGCCGGATGTACATCGTCAGGACCGGCTGATTTGAAGGGATTCAAGTTAGTCATCACGGTAAAGACCTCTTGCGCAGTCAGCACGATGTCCTGCATTATATAACTGCTGACGCAGTGTGGCTGCGATGGTGCAGCACATCCATTGTCGCTCCCATGCAGATTCTGAAAGACTCTTGACAGCATTTCAGCTTTATCTCTGACTTCCACAGCCTGGGTGCCATCTTCCATAATTAGACACCCAACGACCTCTCTTAGGGAGGCTTTAGACTGAACATAGCCGTAGTAACACTTTGGATTTGTTTTCGCATACCGGGCCAGCCGAAGCTCGTAAGAGTATTTAGCCTGCCGTTGCATTTTGATAGCCGTATTCCGGCTTTTTGTGTACTGTAGCTATCGTCGAAAGCCCCTGGTCTCATCGAATTTTTTCCACTTCTCATTCCGTCTCTTTAGAGCTCTATCAATTCTCCTCCACCACCGAGGCTTGCTGTAGTGTCTCACAGGACGAAGAGGAGCAAACTCATTCAATAGTTGTACTAAACCAGTTTTAAGCACAGACCACCTTTGTTCCAAAGATGCCTGTTCCTGGTCAGGGATCCAATTGACCTGGAGGACTCTATCCCTCAATTTCATGTGGTCGATGCGGCTGAAATTTCTCACGAGGCGAGGATGTCGTGAAGGCCTCAAGGTATTTAGGCAGAAAGTGAGGACGCAGTGATCACTCCTACCTAAAGGTGCTTCCACTTGTAGCTCTGCGAAACGACCGTGTTTGGTAATGGCGACATCCAATGTGGAGGGGGCACTCCCGATTAGGCTCCTGGTCGGTATATTGATGTATTGTTCAAATGCATTCTCATGCATCCAGTCAACCAGTTCCAAGGTATCCGTTCTGTTTACGGTGCCTTGCCAATCCGCATGAGGAAGGTTTAGATCACCAACTACTAGGAAATTAGGCGCAGCAACCACTGCGCGCCTCAATAGGGCAACGAGCTCTTTGTCCTCCTCTCGTGTGGACGATAGACTGCGGTAGACACATTAAAAGATCTCCAACCTGCCCATCATCCTTAAGTAACAAGACACCACCTGAACGTTCGTATTACTCATCATAAACGGAGCCTCCCAATGACTATACTGGCGCTTTATAAGTAATAGTGCTCCCCCGCCAGTGTGGTGATCAGGCCTATCTACTCGGTAACTCACGAAATCTACCAGCAGGTCGCTAACCATGTCGCTCGGAGAAAGCCATGTCTCTGTCAAGGAAATAACAGCAGCACATCCGCAGCGCCTCACCATCTCTCCCCATTTGTTCCTTACACTGCAGCAATTAGTATACCATACAATTAGTCCTGTTTGACGCGGTTGTTTCCCCTCGGGCGCAGCACCCGTGGACAGTGCTCGAGGTGAGCAAACGGTCCCGTTTTACCTGAAGTTGGATAATGATAAACAAAACACCATGTATGAAACAGCATATAGTAAGTTACAGGCCATTAGGTGGACAGAGCAGTCAACCACCATGCCAGCAGCGCAATACGTAGTGCGTTGCACAAAAACAATGTTAGTTTGGCGAGCAGTAGATCCGGGGAATATTGTACTCACAGAGGGTCAAGTCAGGCTTCAAGGACGAAGTTCAACTTCAAGTTTAAGCGACACCGGAGCGATGGGATTATCCAGTGAGTCTTAATTTTTCTGCGGGCAATTGAACAAAGAGTTGACAGGCTTTGAAATACGGATGGACCAAAAACAAAGACCGCATCACATCCTGTCAATTAATGCATACGTATCCTGCTCTAGCAGTCCCTGCTCGACCGGTTACGTGAAGTAAGAAAACAAGTAAATGAGGGCAAAGAAAGGCGGAGTGAGCTAAGCAAGTAGTATGTCAAGAGGTTTGAGTCATTAAAAAAGAGACTGCAAAGAGAAGGTGAGTCCGTTAGGAAAAAGGGAGGTTTGGTACAGTCACCCAAGAGCATAGAGCTGGAGTGCAAAACCCTTATCAGTAGGCTCCCTATCCCCGTGATCTGGAAGTGAATTCCAACGATCTATAACGGCTTGACATACGAGTTTCCGTCATAATTCCACCAGAGCTTGGTTCATGCAGTTTCAGTTGACCATGGAGATTAGGTAACGTAGCTGGACTAAATAGCCCTGACAAGTCCGGGCCGAGTTTATCCATCAAAATACGATGCGTGCGCATCAGATCCTCTCGTATCCATCGGTAGTGCATTGAGTACCTTCTCAAAACGGAGCAAGCGTTCAGGATACGTCCGTCCCTGTAGACTCTAAACTAGCCGAGTACGCACTCGTACCACGCGCTCCAAGTCCATTTTGTCTCGGATAAGACAAGGTGGACAAGCATGGATACAATGTGGCAGTTGGGTTCGGACGAAGACCGGGAATAGCTTCGCAAACAAATTGGCCGTTAGGCTTCCAGAAGAGCGGCGGGTACACGACATCCTACGAAACACACGACCAGTAGCCTTCTCCCAATTGCCGCTAGAATGAAGTTCTGTTGAGTGTAGCCCCATAAATCAACCTGCTGAGTGACAACTAGGAGTTCACCACCACCGACAATATATCGGGTTAGAGGATTAACAGCTCCGATTCGGAGAATAGAGCAATTGACCCTATTTATGGGCAATAATAGTTATGTAGCCCATCCTCAGAGCCTGTCCAAGGTGCGATGAATTGCCACAGGACCCCCAGGATATCCCCAATATTCTAGAGCTTCAGGTAGTCAGAAAACAGTCGTGATGATACTCCTAGCTCTTCAGACAAGCCATTTACACGGATCGAGAACAATAACGGCTATAATACCGCGCCCCGCGGGACACCACTAAGGACAGCTTGATTGAGCGAAAGGCTACGTCCCAACCGTACGCATTGTGCACACACCGCAAGGAAGACAGACACTCCTTAAAGGGCGCGACCAGGTATGCCTTAAGATCTTAGCTTTAGTGCAGGCCGAGGATGAGGAAAAGTGCCAACGACTTTCGGAACGTCCACGAAGAGCACGTCCACGGCGTGGCCACTCTCTCCCGATTTGGTCCTGCTTTCACGAACCATAAGTAGCTTAGTCTGACAAAAAAGCACTTGCGGAATCCATGTCGCACAATACTGAGGTGGTTGAATCCCTTCAGGCACTTCTCCACTGAATCTCTTGTCTGATTTTCAAACAACCTGGCTAATACGCTTGTCAAACTGCGAGACCGGTACTTCGCTGGCAGGGTGCTGCTACCGCCCATAAAAGCGGACAGATGCTTCTTCCATTCCGAAGATAGGATGCAGCTATCCAGCGATATTGAAGACATGCATATGAGTGGGGCACTCAGCTCAGTGGCCAATTCATGCAACAGCTTCGTACGAAGTGAATCAGGACCGGAATCTTTAGAGGGATTAATGCCTTGCAGTAGCTCGAATACCGGAGTCACCGTACCGTTAAACTCAGCTAAGTAATAGTCCTCAAGTACGCATGAAACCATTTTATCCTGCAGTTAAGTGGTCTCCAGAGCGAAGGCCCCAGTATACTGATCATTACTTATACAAGCCGTGCCATAGTCAGTTGATGCACGGGTTTCGTTTGCTCGCAATAATGCTGGTATAGACAGTCTTGCCCGCTGCGTCTTTAAATGTAACCGAAAACGTCTTGGGATTAGCTGCGGCCTTGTTCACTAAACCCCGCTCATACTGGAGGGGAACAGTCCTGAGATGTTGTTTATTTTATTCCTAATCTCTCGATAACTATCATAGGTACTGGCTGATGGCGCTACTTGGTAGGTTGGCCATATCTTGACGGTTTCATGAGTACGTACTTGTTTGTGATGTCTATCCATGGAGGTTATCTGCAACACTCTATCCTTCATGAATGGAATATAGGGAGTAGAAACCTCCGTAAGGTATGACATAAATTGCTTCCAGACTGACTGGAGAGAGTCAGCCATCGAGAGCGCACAGTTCAGCACTGAAGTCTTGGCTCGTTTTGCACTAAGGTCCGCCGCTAAATATTCGGAAGTACCTCAACGGCAGTCTGTTAGTGCCTTGAAAGACCACACCGAAAGGATATGCATGGCTGCTTGCTGGACCCTAGATGTGCACCGTAAGAAACGTCAGTCACGAAGTCGATGGACTTACCGAAAACCAGATCTAAGGTAGATGGTATTTTTTGGTTGTCCATATGCCTGTGAGAAGTCCACGAACATGTGCAAATGCACCTGGAGAGTCAGCTCAAGAAAGTCTGCACCGAATGTTCCTGACGCCGAATTGCAAACAAGAACGGCCGAACAGAGTCCCGGTAGTTTTCAGTCCCCTAGAATTAAACACTTATTCGCGGGCTGAGTGTGGATAAAGTCAAGTATCCCCTAGAAGCACTTCCATGACTCTGTATATCATTGCAATCGTAAACTGGGTAGAGAAGGTGTAAAGACAGCCGGTAGGTCTTAAACAGCCTGGTCCGACGACTGGAATATGTAGGTCCTCAACACATTTAGGTTACAGCTCACATAAAATGCAAAGCGTCCGCCTTGGCGCGCAACGAATCGCTCAGTTCTAAGCAGCGCATAAACATACCTCACCGTCCGTGATATCCGGAGACGACCACGTCGCAGTGAAAGCCTATATGTCGGGACGAGATTTGTCTGCCAGTGGACCCAACCCGTGTACCTTGTTCGTTAGGCTACGCACGTTGCTGAATACCACCTCAAGGAAGTCGGCACGACCATTCCTGGGTTGTGCGCTAGCAGGATGGGTTCTGATTGGGCAAAATTACGCTACGGCTGACCGCTTGAAAGCCCACCAGACGGAGGCCTTGCTCACAAGCCGCCCGTCCAGTTTGGAGGAGTTCGCTAGCCACGTTTAACTCCGATCTATCTACCAGTGGAATTTCCGGCGGAACGTTGACACCACTACCCTTAAGTTTGCATGTAACCCGCTGTAATGATTTGCGTTCCTCCGGGGTAGCCAGCACCAGGTGAAGTAGTCGGGGTCGCAGATTTTGCGTACCGCTGGGATGTTCCCCAAGCTGATCAGCTTCGTGACAATGACTCAGGGAAGACAGGCGGAGGCAGCTTACTGGCGTACAGCTTGAGCCAATTGCTTCCATCCAAGTTGCGTTCCCTTGGGACAGCAGCCGCAGATTCAGTGAAGTTACGGAATATAAATAAATAACTAAGGTTTTCCTCCGGGACAAGGCGAGGCACGCCTTTAGAGGCATGCTTATTTTTGTATAGCAGGGCGAGATCAAGAATGTTTGCCAAAACAGTGTAGGGTTGTGCAACTGGGTGTGTAGGTGCTTGTGGGTGTGTGTGGTACAAGTATAGTTTGTGCATGCATCGTGCCGCTCCATTCTTGAATGCTTGACATAGCCAGCGACGTGCAAGTAGAAATTGATGTCCGTGGGGTAGAAAGGATTATCCGGCTGTCCACGAGGCCGTGACTTTAGGTTGTGGCGCATCACGATCGCCAAGTCACGGTGTTGTTATGCAGACATTTGTGGCTTCGTTTTGGGCAAAGACCTGCCAGGCGAAAACCCCACATCCTGAAACACTGTCACCGAACTATGTGCTGGTGTGGGTTAACCCCGAATCACCCAATTGGCACCACGAAGAGGTTGTTCGGCAATCTAGTCTTGTTCAGCTAGCCAGCCGTGACAGTCGGCACGACGGGTCGTGTTTACCCCACTTGTCTTGGATTCGATACGTATACCAGCTGTTTACACCACTGGCGGTAAAACTATCCCTGTCTTTGCAAAAGACGTCGAAGCAACCGTAGCGTAGGTTTAGCGCTTTATTGCCGGTGCCTTACTAGTTCCTAGGTTTTCACGCCCCTTTGAAATTGTATGGGCAGAGCTAGGCCGCTTCTTCTTTTGGCCCAAGGGAGCAGGGGTCGCTGACCTTGTATCGCATTGGCCGGTTACGTACACTTCGTCAGCACTGGCTGGGTTAGTGGCAGCTGAGACGGTCAGCATCTACGGAATGTTCTCCGGTGCACAACCGTCAAAGACTTTGTGAATGACAAACAGGGCATCTTCCTCAATAGATTGACAACTAATTCTCTGGGTTTAGCAGAGGGCTTCTGGTAGTTCCGCGACACCTTTTCCTTCACTCTGCCTGGCTCATGGGGATAGCTAGCAATACTACCTCATGTGTCTAGTAGGATGGACGACTGCTTGACAGAGTGACAGACCCCAGGGGATACATGCTCAGCAATGTTACCGTATGCCCAAACACAATATTCAGGGATTTTAAAAGCAAATCAATTTTCACATCGACAGAGGCAATAGAGATGAGTGTGGCTATCGTCTTCTCAACCCTTGGCAACCTTGAAGCCAGAGCTGAAAAATTAGCACCGGTGATGGTGGGGCGCGTCCATCGTTGGGCGCAGCTTTCAACAAAGCTGAAAAGCAAGTAGACGATGAATGATACCATTTTGTGCTGATCTACTTATAGCCCAATACAGTGTTCGGGATACCAGCGGCAGCAGACGTCCCACTGCATACCGCCAGATAAACCTGATACTGGCTCTGAACAGTTAGAATGTCCACAAGCATCACTAGATTTATCAAACGAGGACTCCCGGGGTCCATCCGCCTCGGTGTTTAGCGAGACAGCCAGATACATGTTGAAAACAGCGCAAGATGATAACAGGGGTACCATGATAAAACGACCGCAATAACCAATGCAAAGACTGGGTGCAAAACGGGATTAAAATTGGCAAGAACCGGAGAAATTACCAGTAAACGCCAAAGACGCTTTGGCTAGTACCACTTTAAGCGATTCTAGATACCTAGGATCAGAGGAATTGTGACAATAGTCAAACTTCGTTTCAAGTGCTGATCCAAGCACTGTTTTCCACGTTATTTCAGCCAACAGCTCGACTAGCGTGTCGTGCGAAATAGTCGAGTTACCGCGTAGTACTCACAGGATAGTGGGCTTACGCCCAACGTGCGTCCTGTTTCTTGTAATGGCAAGCAAACGGCTCCAGCTTTCGACATTGTGTTGCATACCTCCTTACTGCTAAAGAAGTAAAAAGAACAGGAGCAACTTATTTATTTGCTGTTGCCACCGCCCCCGGTAACGGAGGCAGGAAACGCAGGTTCAAGTTCAATAGTTTCTTGGTTCATTATTGTGTAGAGAGCACTACCAGGGACCCTTGTGCACGCTTTCCTTTCCACTTCAGTGCAGGGTTGACCCAACTGGCTGCTAAGCGGCATTCCTCTAGGGACTGTCGTTGTTGCAGTAGGAGCAGCAGTGCCCAGCCGTACTCATCGGATGGCAAGCAAGCAGCAATTTTAAACATTCCTCCGCCAGTGCGTAAGCGCTGATCTCAGGCAGACTGCTCTACTTGTTCACTACACGAACTGATAGGGCAGTCTCTGGACACTCGTGAAGTATTCGGCGCCTTTACAACTTTTACTTGTGGCCTCAGGTCCGGCTGTCCACGTTGTGCCGAGTGCTTTTGTACCACATTCCAAAGTTTTCCTCTTGGATCCGTGTGGTGTAGTTGATCTCCACGGTGCAGACGGTAATCCATTGGGAATACGTTCAGTTTTCGGAGGCGAAGATGGTAAGCAATATCTCAGAGGTCCAAGACGGCTTTGGAGCCACCTTTTTGAACTCTTTCTAGCAAGTCGCATTCCGAGTATAAGTGAGGATGGGCAGCTGGGAGCGCATAATCCAAGCTCGGGCGGATAGGTGTTGTGAACAGGTTTCTCTAAATTGCCGGAGTGATACAGCAGTACGATCTGTGTAGTGTAAGCAGCATCTTGTTTGCTGCCGTGCCCACGCTCAGGGCGTCTTGCGAAGTTCTACTTTCATTTGACACGGTACCCCGGGGCCTTCACTAGCATGATATTCTTGCGATGATACCCTACAATGTGGTATACGCCAAATGTATCCAGCTAACCAACCGGCTGGCTAGCCAAACAAGCTCCTCGTGGTGTCACCTGGGTATTGCGGATTAAACCCATTCCAGCAAATAGTTTGGCAGTTGCGTTCCAGGAGGTGGTGGTGTTTCGCCTGGCGAGCGTTCTCCTCATAACAAGCCACCAAAGTCCTCTTATCACCACTGTGACGTGGCAGATGGGCCTCGCCAGAAACTAAAGTTAATGCACCGTGGGTATCCGGAAAATGCCACCCCACACGATCCCTTATTCTCACATTCCTGCCGATTACAAACAGTCGAAAATGCTGCGGCACATTCACGAACATGAGCTACTTGGTTACATTCATGTACCATTACATGCGGAAATACACCCATTCCCACATACATTGAGATGCCAAACATGTATTTTGTACATTTTTGTTCACAATATGTTAGCTTAACATGAGCATGCCTGTAAAGGTGCGCCACGTGTTTTCGAGAATAAGCTTTTTAAGTTATTTATTTGTATATATATTTGTTAAACAACACGTTATCATAGTTGACGTGTGAATGCTGCCGGACGGACCAATGGCGCAGCTCTTTTAGCGCCGCTTGGCCTCTGTCCACGTCCTCAAGACTAGCTACTTCTGACCATGGCCTGAAACCATCAGCCTAGATTAAGCGGTCGACGAGAAGAGCTGCAGGGTAGTCAGTAATATAAAACTTGAAAAGTTCCGGCCCAAGGACAGAGTCTTGTGGGACTCCGCTAGTCATAGACACCGAGCCAGATAGCATTTGGTGCACATTCGCTTGAACAGTCCGATCGCTCAAGATGTCCGCAACCCATGCAATCACGTTTCCAGTGACGCCAAATCCCTGGAGTTCGAGCAGTAGTCGTTTATGCGAGACTTTGGCAAAGGCCTTGCTGAAGTCAATGTAGATAACAACTAGGTGTCACCGGTAGTCTAATGCCTTGACCCATGCTTCTCTGGCAACAACCAAGTTAGAGATCAAGGAGCGAGCCCGTGCTGAGCGGGAGAGGTGGCGCACAGCCTTTGGCAGTGGGTATGGAGGGCGCACTTGCCGAGCTGTTCAACGGTCCTGCAGATCCCATTCGGCAGGCATATCGGTCCTTAGTTTGCAGGATATTGCTGGTTGCATCCTTTGTACCTGGGCAGTACACTCCTTAATTTACAGGCGGGTGGTAGGCGTCTTTCTGCAAAAGAACGCCGGAAAGGTTGTTGTATCGGAGCAACAACGCATTCCGTTACCAGCTTGAACAATGAACAATGAATTTATACGGGTTAAGAAGCGTTGCTTTACAAGCCCCGTTGGATAGTTGGTGGGGATATCAACATAATAATTATGATGAAAAGGATAGTAAAATAGTTACCACTTTAAATACGAAAATAAGGACTTATCGTTTGCTTCGCTGCAGTCCTGCGATCCACTTTGATGCACAACACTCACAGTTAACAACAAATAATTCCAGGTGTAGGATGGAGACATAGTGTTAAGTAACAAAGTGTAAGTGGATGAGTGCATCGTCCAACCGTCCTTTAAATATTGTTAGTGTCGGTGCAGAGACGACTGATTCTGGGAGAGCATTCCACGGGTGACAGACACGGATGGAAAAGAAATTTCTGCGGCACTCCAGACGACTGTATTGTTCTGCGAGTTTTAATGAGTGGCCCCTCAGGTTTGTATTGCTGCTGAGTTGCAGTAAAGGGCGGCACACATGATGTGGGTCTCGCAGAATCAAGTATGCCGTAATCAGGTCGCCTCGTAGCCTGCGATAGCTTCCACTGAACAATCCTAGTCGTCGCAGCCTCTCCTGGTAGGACAGATTGCGCATTCCAGTTACGTTCTTAGATGCCCGGCGTTGAGGCTGCTCCAGTGCATTAAGGTCGTGTTTCAGCCATGGATGCCAGGCATGAATTGCGTATTCGACATGGGGTGAACATACGCACTGAGCATTTGTCGAAATATGGAGCTGTTTATTTGTCCAAACGCCCGCCTCAACAGCCCAACGTGTTGGTTCCCGGTCTTCGAGGCCTTTTCGGATTGCCTGGAGCAACCCAAGTCATCTTGAACCAGGACACCCAAGTCCCGTTCGAGAGTTGATTGTTGCAGTACATCCGTTCCGAGTCGGTATGAGTAGCTGCCGTGATGTCGGATGGAAAGCACCTTGCATTTACTGACGTGGAAATGCAATAAGTTTTGGATCGACCATTGAGTAGCAGGTGAAATGCTATGTGATCTGGTGCAGAGTTAGAGTTCAGTTCAAGGCAGTCATTTGACTAGCTCGGGATGGATTTCCACTTGTACGAGTGGAAGCTCATGCGTTGTTACATTGTGCATACATAATGGTGGTTCCAAGGAGTAGATGGAGTATAACTGGGAGGCTGTTAGTTGAGCCTTAGCGTCATCTCCGTAGAGAACTGTCCTCCTTAGAGCAGGATAGAGCAGGTAAACCAGTGCCATACTCGGTGTTTCGCCTCAGGTGCCAGAACAGTTCATTCGGGTAGGTTCGTGAGTGCATGCATAAGCTGTGTTAACATGGTGATGGTTTTTATCGCTACCTTGGAGTTACGTTCACTCAACAGCCTGCTTTATGCACTCCCTTAGGAGTAAATTATCAAATACAAAGCACAAGATAACGGCACAAACAAAAGCAAATAAAATGTGACAAACGGGTATGGTGCAACATCAGTGTAAAATGTGGAATTGGCGATATCATTAATTCAGTTCAGAGGCGACCGGAACGATAGGATGAACCTCGCAAGTGTTTTTACTTGTGCGGCACGTGGCTCCAGCAGTTGACAAATAAATAAATAATTCTCGCCAAAGCGAGGTACGCGTTTTAATCATGATCAACCTATTGCAATATTGTACATGTTAGCATGATTAGCAGTACCAAGAGCGGGATTATAGCCTCTGTAGTCCCGCAAATTTTCTTTCTCGTGACATTCACTGCCTAGCTGCATCTTGCTGACTTATACAGTCTCATCTAAACGCTCTTTCGCTTTCGGACCTCTCTCAGACGTCTAAGATCTAAATGATCTATGCTAGACCGACGTACCGCTCTGTGATTCTCTTTTCATGAACAGTAATGGTCGTGATTTATCTTGTTTATTCTACTCCCCGTACAAGCTTAACATATTCTTATCTGACGACTGTTAACATTCTGGCAATAATAATATCGCTTTCTCTCTATGAGCCGACATTTTAGGCCCGTCTCAATGGTCCCTCTGACTGCTGAGGCTTTATCAATGAGTCATCGACAGATCCAATGGTCTGTTCACAACACCTTGAGACCATTGTAGGCTTCTCCACTTCTCCCAACTAGTTACTTCTCTTCCAGACTTCATTCTTTCGTTTTCGCGCCCTCTTTACTTTCCTTTTTCAATTGCGCTGCAACTTTTCGGGTTTGGCTCTAATCTATCCTCTTCTGCCCAGTCTCCTTTCTGATTGCTTCCAGACATCCGAGACATAAACGGTTTTGGCTCTGTAGTCCCAACACTCTTTGCCCCTCATCCTTTGTGCTTTGCTCGCCATACTATCTATCTATTCCGGCGCATCGCTCCGCCACATTTACCCTAATTACATCACTGGGCATTATTCATCCTTCTTGTTGCTAATAAAGATGGAGCACCACCAGATGAACGTCGGCAGCTTTTTCAGCTTTTACACTTCCCCACAATAGAACCTCTTTTACCGACTCTCTGCTTACCTTCCTGTGCTTTTTGTTGCATTCCTTCTTCATTCGACGCTAACTTACATGTGTTTGTCCTCCCTGACTTCTTGCATTCCTACCAATTTAAGCTTAAGGAAATCCGGCTCTGTCGCTTCTTCTAAATGATATTCCTTCCCATTATCTGCACACCTCGTTCTCCTCCCTCTGGTTCCCACCGATTGAGCAGGTGTCTATTTTAGGACCCCCCAAACACTCCTGCTTCATCTTCAATCTTTCATTCTTTACTGATCCGTGTTCCGCTCGATTCTCGTCGTATTTCGCTCTTATGATATACGTGTATATGCGATATTTAAATAACAATAACATGTATAGGGGTACAATAGTTCAGGCATCGCCGCAACTGATTGACTGCATTCCAGATGCATTCCTTTCTTCTATCTGTGTGGCTGACTCTGTTCGTTTCCTTTTTCTCCCGAGTCTGTCACAGGTACGGCGACACGCACCCAAGGAATTGTTCTCCGTTTCGACAACCATACAAGGCACACAGTTCCTTTATCTGGACATGAGCGGAAAATTATCAACTTTTTTACAACTTACTAACCGGACACATCAATCGATATCTTGCACTGATACAACTCTTCCGCGGCTTGAACCACTGAGTTCAATTTACCTAACAATACCTCTTCCATAAATCTCTTGACTGGAGGACTTTCGACTACGGAAGGCACATTCTCCTGCCAAAACAAAGCTTGAACAATCGGTCATTCTAAGCTCTTCAATCCGCTTTGACCGCTCAAATGGCTGTGGTTTCCCCTATTTCTAATCATTTTCACTACATACCCCGGGGATCTGCGATTCTTTCTTCGGAACCTATCCTGTCCTCCAAGACTTTAACACACTTCAATGTATATTCTTCGAGACTACACGTGGTTCTGCAGATGATCAACACATCATATCCAGAAGGAATGCTTAGTTCGTGACCTACCGATCTGGCACAAGAGAGGACCCATGCACGCAATGACCACTCGCATAACGCGTCATGCAGCAGAAAATTGGGACGCAACTTGACTGCGAATAACGGAGCAAAAAACGTTCAACAAGAAACATAGCCAGTTACAACTTGCCATTCAATGCATTGGCGGCAGTGTTACAGGACGTGGTGGGTTTTCGCCTGGCAAGCGTTCTCCCTATAAAAAGCCACCAATGTCCGTTTAACAACACTGCAACGTGGCGAATGTGACTCGCCACCGAATAAAGTCACAGCCCATAACTCCACAGTGGCATCTCAATTAGTATCATCATATTGGATAACTTGCTCTTCAATTATCTTCCAATGGATCACTCAGGATTCGCAACCTATTATTAGTCGAGGTATGACTGCGACAAATGGCAGAGCGATTATGTCCAAACAAATGGATCCCGAACCCACTAGAACCAAATCGTTCTTTCGCATGTTCAAAATTGCACAGTTCCAAGCATGGACATATGAACAATTTTCTACTGTCACTACAGTTCCCATAAAATGTCGGCACAGCTGTACGCACCTGATCATGCCTCAATTGGCGTGCCTCGCATAGTCGAGAATAAAATATTTATTTATTCATTTCTTTAAAGCTGGAGTCAGTAGTGTCGGCCCATATAACCAAAATGTTGCACGAAGTTTATGTCCAAAGCTTCCCATACGCAGCGATAAGAACCACCTTACTATAGTGGAGTATGTTGAGGAGGAACTAGCCCGATGAGGTTGTGTACACAGTGCGGGTCCGGTGAGTGAATAATGAGGAAAAAGCTGAAACAATATTTAGGCAGAGCGGCATGTAGCTGATCAAATATGTAGGAGTGTTCGTACGAGAGCAGGTATCCGCACAGAATTTGTAAATGTGGTATCGGTCAACTTGTCACCGCGTGCTTAGGACGGTGACTTTATTGCGTTGCGAGTCACATCCGCCACGTCGCAGTGTTGTTAAACCGACATTTGTGGACTTTTTAGGACAAGCGCTTGCCAGACGAAACCCCACCACGTTCTGTAACACTGCCGACTGGTGATATGACATTGGCGAGATGGCATCTGACCGATCACCCTTGCGGACATTCGCAGTCACGTTTCGCCAATTTGTTTTCCATGGTTGTGTAGTCTCCTTCGGGTCAACCACAAGTGGTTGGAGCTGTTCACGTCGGACGACCCAGGTGACTTGTATTGATTTGATTAGTTTTCTGGTTTCCTTTAGGTGTTAGGATTTGTGGGTGCAATTGTTTTCGTTGTTTTGTGTTGATTCCGTTTCCAGGTGAGCAAACCAGATATGCCCCCAGAGGTGTTATCCTATAGAACAAGAGAAAAAACGGACCAAGCAAACTGCAAAGGGTAAAGTAGGCGATCCGATATTTGCTGAACGTGAGAGAAAAATGATGTCCGATTGGCCTAGTATACACAAAATTTGTCCTGTGTGGAAACCGGGAGTATCAGGCGTTGTTAACCCGTAAATGAGTTAGGGGAAGCAGAAGAACATAGTAAGTGGTTTAATATGCGCTTGTGATATATGTTGAGCGCTAAATAAATAAATAAATAAATAGTTTATTCTAAGTTTCATAGAGACACACCAACTCAGGCATGATCAAGGTTTCAAAACAGATGTGTATCACGACGATTCATCGGGTTCAATCGTGTGTAGTTGAACCGGTGTCGGGAAGAGTTGATATGTGAGTCTAGTCGACTTGTCAGTATGTAGTTGTGGGCAGGGACTTTACTCAGTGGCGAGTCAAATCCGCCACGTCGCAGTGCTGTTAACCAGACATTTGTGGCTTTTTATAGGGAGAACGCTTGCAAGAGGTAGAGCTTATCGTTTTCAATGTATGAGAGCCAGTGGGGTTACTACGCCGGGTTTCAGACCCATGAAAATAAACTGAGTGAAACAGAGTGCCAACGTTGTGAAGCGAATAAGATTTGTATACTGCAGTTGTAGCAAGAATACGGTTGCAAAGCCAGCCCTAAAGGGACCTGAAATAGCGGAAAAGAATAGGGACTTCGACAATGCGGCGACAATGCGGCTCAGTATCCACTGAAAATGGTATGCTGTGGCCTTCTAACCGTGAGTTAATTACAAGCTCCCCTGAATTCCCATGTAGATATAATATTCCTTGCTGGATTTCTAGCGTTTTCGCGCAAGATCATCCCTTATCTGCATATATTTGTCATGTATGCCTGCAAAGTTTACTTTTCGGCCACCTGCGCAGTTCGTAGTTGTCGCAGGGTATTACGGGCTAACTAGAGCATTTCTGGATAGCTATGCCTATCTAGAACATACGCCGCTTCCCTACTTTTCACTTTTTATTTTTCTTTTCTTTTTTACCGCTAGCGCACAAAAGCCGATCGACCTCTTACCTGTTAACGTGTTACCGTGACGCCCGCGGACCGGCTACACAGAAAGCCATTTTTAGCGAAAAATAAAAATAGCCTTATTTGTAGACCATCATTTAATTGCGAATAACTCGCAAACTACTACACGTATTGTGTTGCTTTTACGTTCAACGTATTCAGGCGCTAAAGCTGGTCCAGACCAGTGTAATTTTGTGCCACTTTAAGCGGTACTCTAACTGTAGAAAGGCTTTTTCTTTTATCTGAGAATAACAGGTTGAAATTTTGCGCCGGTGAGCAATATCAGCGTAAGAAAAGTAGGGCTGTATTTTTTTTGTTAATTGGTATTTTTCTACTGAAGCACGCAGCTTTATTTTCTCTCTTAACAAATTGTTTCTATTTTTGTCCGAATTTATCGGAATGGTCTTCAACTTTTCGTATGCCTCATAATCCCTTCACTCATTTCTTCCATGTGCGCACAATTGGGGCAACTGAGTGGCCAATTAATGTGCGCTCAATTCGAAGTGCACTTTCGGCGAATTGGATTCTGTTCCAAGGAGAAAAGGCACAACTACACCTCCGCGAAGTTTCCACAAAAGAACAAGGAGTTCAATATCGTCCGCAGGAACCAGAAACATGTCAAGGTGGGCGCCTGCGACCCAGTAGCTGTATTTCAAACAATGCCAATGCATTTGTAATTGCTGACGATGAACATATACTTATATTTTACCTACTTTTATGCAAGAGCATCGGATTTATGTAAGCATTGATCTGAACCCTTTAGGGTGCAGCCTCTAGCAGGTCTAGAAATATACCTATTTATTTATTTAAATAGATAGCAGGAAAGCATGACACTGGGTGCCGGGTTAAATATACGGAAGAAACTGCTCGCTAATAGGCATTCAACCTAAAAAGCAGGAGCGAGAAGAGCTGAATACTAGGGCTTTAGCGAGAAAATGGTTGTAGAGCCAGCGCTGGAAGAGAACAGTAATATTAGGATTGTAAGCAGCAGCCCCAAAAGCTGCGACGTGTGCCATTCTAAGGTGAAGTCAAGTAGACTGCTAGTTATACCTCACTATTTAGTGTTGCTGGCAGCCTGATTAATTAATATACAGGAGCGGCACGCTTTATTAGGCTCGACATAGACTGATAGGTGTACAGTGTTGAATACGAGCGAGCACAAACCGCAATACTTACAACAGCTGTAGAGAGAAAACGGCAGTAGTGCCGGCTCCGGAATTGACCAGGGTTAAAGGGATAATACAAACAGCACCGCAAGTACTAAGTGTTTCACCCGAATAGTTGCGATATTGACCAGAAGAAGGGCCGAACAATTATACCGTAGGGTGTTGTTAAACATCGGAGTGGATGAGGCCCGAAAAGCTCAAGTGCTCAGCACCTGGTGCTGGTGGAATAAGAAAGACATCAGTCGGATAGACTTGATATGAACAATACAAAGCGTACGGCAGCCGAGGAGCAAACGAAGAGGGGCCTTGTTTTGAGATCTATAGGTAGTTGGAGTCTCAGAGTCCGGACTTGTCCAAAAGGTGTAAGAATGAGAGGCACAGTAGCAAAGGGAACCTAGCGAGGCCTAGGATGTTGCGCTGACGTTAGTGGTACCTATACCACCCTTGAACTGTTGCGATATGGACCAAAAGTGATGCAAAACCTGATAGGGAGACAGTAGTGTGAGCTGCGAAGCATGATAGTGAAGCCGAGAGGCAAATCTCCATCAGAGACAGGAAATTTCAATTTGGGTAGGCCGTAGGTATATGAACGCAACTCCTACATCAAACTCATCAATGGCCTACAACGATGACATGGACTTGCCACAACAACAATTAGACCTTATTACATTAGAGGTACCCGCAGCTGAAGGTCAGGCAAAACTTTTATTATTAGAATTGTAAGCAGCAGCCCCAAAAGCTGCGACGTGTGCCATTCTAAGATGAAGGCAAGTAGACTGCTGGTTATACCTCACTAATTAGTGTTGCTGGCAGCCTGATTAATTAATATACAGGAGCGGCACGCTTTATTAGGCTCGACATAGACTGATAGGTGTACAGTGTTGAATACGAGCGAGCACAAACCGCAATACTTACAACAGCTGTAGAGAGAAAACGGCAGTAGTGCCCACTCTGGAAATGACCAGAAGTATGGGGATAATACAAACAGCACCGCCAAGTGCTAATTTTTTCACCCGAAGACTGGGACGTGGCGCTGGTTAAAGTTAACGACCGCCATTGAACGGTTGCGATATCGAGCAGAGGAAGTGCTGGACTAATATACAGTAAACTATGATTAAACGTAGGAATGGATGTGACCCGCAAAACTTCAATCGCTCAGATTCTGTTGTTGGTGGGATAAAAATACATCGGTTCGATAGATTGGGGTGTGAACACTACATTCGATTCGATCCGACAAAATGCATAGCTTACTATTACGCCTTTCTCCTTATGAGTCGAGTTTCTAGTCTGGTCTGAACGACCGACCTTCCGACTTCTGTGACCCTAATGATCAGGGGTCGGCAGACCAAATGGTCTGTTCATACCACGTCGGGAATATCGCTGACTTCTCCACTCATCAATGAAAACTTTTCCTTTTCTCATTTTGTGTGCATTCCTTTTTCCACCGGTCAGGCAACTCTCCGGATCTGGCACTACTCTAGCGGCGTCCGACCAGCCTCCTGCTTTCTGACTACTTCCTTACATTCCAAACATTAACGATCTAGGCTCTGTTTTCCTGGTGCTCTGTCCCCCTTATCCCGAGACCGTCCCTCGGCATGCAACCGCCTTTTCATATAGTCACTTGCTTCCCAAACTGCTTTCTGATGACACTCATTACGTATTCCCACCTTACTTTGGAGGCCTAGCTTCAGCCTGCTGACTTACCCGGGTTTGACTGTACGCTCTCCTGTCTTCTGGCATCGCTTGGACTTCTGTGATCTATGATCTAGACTCTGCCGACGAAAGTCTGTTACCCTCACCGCAAGACCACCGCTGGTCATGATTGAACCTTATTATCATGTCCCCTTTTTTCCTTAACATGTCCATTTCTGTTGCTGCTCTCTGTCAGCACTTAGACTTTACTAATACGACTATCACCCTACGAGCTGACATTCTGGGCTCGTCTCAACGATCTCGTACCTTCCGACTTCCGTGACCCTAATGAACAGAAACCGTAAGCTCCAACGGTCTGCGCACAGCACCTGGAGCATATCGTTGGCTTTCTTTTTCTTTCTCTTCTCACCCATAGAGCCCCTTTTTTACACTCTAGCCTGACTTATCTGGTTCTGGCTGTACGGCCTCCTGCCTTCTGACCTCTCTCGAACTTCTGAGTTCTAAATGATCTAGTCTCTGCAGGCGCAATGCTCTGTCTCCCCCGCCTCCAGAGCACTGCTGCTCATGATTCATCACTAGTATATCCGCTTTTAGCTTTAACACTTCTATCCTGTTGACGCTCTGTTAACTTTCTGACATTTATAATACGGCTTTCTCTCCATGAGCCGATATCCTCATCTCATCTCCATGGTCTCCTGCTTTCCGAATACTGAGCCCATACTTTTGAACCATCGACTGGTCCAAAGGTCTGTTCGCAACACCTCGAGATTTTTGTAGGCTCTTCCACTTCCCCTTAAGTGTCTCCTTCACGATTACATTCTTTCATTTTCGCACTCTGACTGCCTTCCTTTATCCATTGGACGGATAACACTTCGGGCCTGGCTCCACTCTAGCCTGGTCTGACCAGTCTCCTATTTTCTGACTGTTTCCAGAAATCGGAGACGCACGTGTTCTAGGCTGTGCAGTCACAACACACCCTGTCCCTCAGCCTGAGAGCTTCGTTTGATATGCTAACGGGCTTTTTATACAGCCTCCGTAGTCCCGCAAATTTACTTTCTCGCGACATTCACTACTGTTATCCCTACTTTAATCTGACTGCCTAGCTACGTCTTGCTGACTTATCCAGTCTCATCTAAACGCTCTTTTGCCTTCTGACCCCTCCCCAAACACTCCTGCTTCATCTTCAATCTTTCATTCTTTACTGATCCGTGTTCCGCTCGATTCTCGTCGTATTTCGCCACTTATGATATACGTGTATATGCGATATTTAAATAACAATTACATGTATAGTGGTACAATAGTTCAGGCATCACCGCAATTGATTGACTGCATTCCAGATGCATTCCTTTCTTCTGTCTGTGTGGCTGACTCTGTTCGTTTCCTTTTTCTCCCGAGTCTGTCACAGGTACGGCGACACGCACCCAAGGAATTGTTCTCCGTTTCGACAACAATACAAGGCACACAGTTCCATTATCTGGACATGAGCGGAAAATTATCAAATATTTTACAACTTACTAACTGGACAATTCAATCAATTCTTCCGCGGCATGAACCACTGAGTCCAATTTACCTAACAATACCTCTTCCATAAATCTCTTGACTGGAGGACTTTCGACTACGGAAGGCACATTCGCCTGCCAATACAAAGCTTGAATAATCGGTCGTTCTAAGCTCTTCAATCCGCTTTGACCGCTCAAATGGCCGTGGTTTCCCCTATTTCTAATCATTTCACTACATACCCCGGGGATCTGCGATTCTTTCTTCGGAACCTATCCTGTCCTCCAAGACTTCAACATACTTCAACGTATATTCTTCGAGGCTTCACGTGGTTCTGCAGATGATCAACACATCATATCCAGAAGGAATGCTTAGTTCGTGACCTACCGATCTGGCACAAGAGAGGACCCAGGCACGCAATGGCCACTCGCATAGCGCATCAATCAGCAGAAAATGGGACGCAACTTGACTGCGAATAACGGAGCAAAAAATCCTTCAACAAGAAACATAGCCAGTTACAACTTGCCATTCAATGCATTGGTGGCAGTGTTCCAGGACGTGGTGGGTTTTCGCCTGGCAAGCGTTCTCCTTATAAAAAGCCACAAATGTCCGTTTAACAACACTGCAACATGGCGAATGTGACTCGCCACCGAATAAAGTTACAGCCCATAACTTCACACTGGCAGCTCAATTAGAATCATCATATTGGATAGCCTGCTCTTCAATTATCTTCCAATGGATCACTCAGGATTCTTTATCTATTATTACTCGAGGTATGACTGCGATATATGGCAGAGTGATATGTCCAAACAAGTCGTTCTTTCGCATGTTCAAAATTGCACAGTTCCAAGCATGGACATATGAACAATTTTCTACTGTCACTACAGTTCCCATAAAATGTCTGTACAGCTGTACATACCTGATCATGCCTCAACTGGCGTGTCTCGCATAGTCGAGAATAAATATTTATTTATTTATTTATTTATTTATTTATTTATAATACGGTGTAGTCAAGATGTGATAGTAGAATGGTGCCATGCAGGGATTAGAATAGGCAATGTTGAAGATGAGAGAAACAGACGTTAATGTGCACTTAAAGCCTTGGTAGTGGAGCCAAGAGTCAAAACTCAATCAGAGACCGGAAAATTGAATTTCGGTAGGGAGGACCCATCGTACAGATAATGAAGCAGACGGAGACAAGTGTCGTTATACAGTTGCTTGCACCAATGCGTACCTTGGTCCATGGCAGCCAACGCTTAAAAGAAGAGAGGCATTGGTTTGAGACCTATGGGTATTTGGAGTATCGGCGACCGGACTGGTCCAAAACGTTTAATAATGAGAGACACAGTAGCGAAGGGAATCTAGCAAGGAGTGGGTTTTTGCACTGTCGCTGGGGGTACCCAGGCCACTGTTAAAGCGTTGCTATATGGACCAGAAGTGCTGAACGCAGAATACACGGAGTGGGTTAAGCATGGGGTGGATGAGACATGAAAATATAAAGTGATGATAATCTGGTGCTGGAGGATTAACGGAGACCTCAGTCCGATAGACAGGGGCTTGAATACTACAGTGTACGGTGTGGTCAAGGAGTGTGAGCAGTGTGGAGCCATTTAGGGTATATAATAGGCAGTGATGGTAAGGAGGGGGAGATGAAACCTCAACGTTCTAGAAAGCACCGTAAGTGAAATATTTGGGTCAAAGGGATGGAAGCCGTGAGGCAAGCTCGTTTATTTAGGGATAAGAAGGCCAGAAGAGAGCAGACGTGCGAATGTTCAGGTATCAGAAACAGCTGTGTTGCGAGGTTAAAAAGAGATAGCAGACTGTCGGAAATAACGCATAGAAAAGGGATGTAGGCTTATTCGCTAGAGATTGATTGGTCCTGTCTCCCATAGCACAGCATCCGTCAACTTGAGGCTTAATATTTCCGAAACTGTGTTTACGTCGAGGAATCTTCTTATAACCTTGTTGAAGTGTGTACTGGTCACAGCTGAGCGAATTTGCACGGGTAACTTGTTCCACGTGTCCACGTATCTATAAAGGAAGAAATTATGGCGAATGCCGCAACGAACAGCCAGTGGACTGAATGAATAGGTCGCTTTGCGCTGATGATATCGGGTATCCTTGTCGTTCGGAAGTGTCGCGTCCTGTTCATTTCCGGCTTTTGTTTAAGCTGGTATCGAAACGTAAGGTTCAGCTTTAACCTCCATAACCATAGCGCGTTCAATCACAGATGTTTGCATCGAATACGGTATCTCAGCATGTTTGTGCCTAGTAGACGTTTGGTAAAGGAACGCTGTACGTTCTCCGATGCATTCCTGTCTCGCTTGCGTGAGTTCATAAGGACTACAGATGAGCATTCAAGAAAAGACTTAGCGCACGTTTTATACAGTGTCAGTGGAGATTCCAAAAGCGACATGATTGAAGATATAGCCTATTAACGACCTAGCGTTAACGGCACTATAGCTTACTTGCTCCTCAAAGTTGAAGGTCCTAGCGTATTGAACCCCAGATCACGAACACAGTGGCTGATGGTACGGGGAGCGCCACTAAGCGTAAGGGTATTCGGCGGCACTGTGCACCTAAAAGAGAGAATGTTGCAATTTCCCGGAGAAACTTCGAGATTCCATATTGCATCTCAGCTTTTTAGCGCCCGTAAGGTCCCTTTGTATTATGGATATATTATCTCTCATACCATCGGAAGCAAAGGAAAATACGACTTCGATGTCGTCCGCGAACAGGTAAGGCGTACCCCAGCGAAAAGCTTGGAAGACGTTTTTGACGTGGCGTAAAAAGAGCATGGGGCGCAGGACACTTCTTTGAAAGCTTCCACTGGTGTCCACTTTTATGGAAGATGTCGTGCCGCCCAGGCACACCGATTGTGCTCGAATTGACAATTAGGGGGCAAACCAGAAGAGCAGCTTCCCAGCGATCCAAGAGGCGAGTTTTGTCAGTAATTTCAGGTGGGGAATGCGGTCAAATGCTTTCTTCATGTCGAGGAAGATGACGACCACGTTATGCCCTAAACTTATCGCGTCAGTGACGTTGCTTAAAAACTAAAACATACACGTCTGGCAGGTATTCGCGGGCAGCACCCCATGTTGGGACCCATTGATGAGACTACTAGGCAACAGAAAATTAAGCATTTCTGCTTTTACCTATCACTCCATGACTTGATGCGATGGGTGTGTGGCTGCCATACCGATAATTGTCTATGTCAAGACGAGATCCTCTTTCAGGTCGGGGTAGGACTACAGCATGTTTCCAAGCAGCGGGGAAGGTATGGGTTGTCAAGGGGAATATAACTAGGTTAAGGAGGAGACCTGGAATTCCTGGACCTCTTGGAATCAGCACTACGGATGGAAAGCCATCGGGACCGGCGTATTGAGACATTTCGGGTGTACGAATGTCTTGAATGATTGCGCGTAGGTTGAATTCGCTGCTGGTCAGCCTATCATTGATGAGCTGGAGTGTAGTAGATGATGTCCTCGAAACGGTGGCCGAAAAAGAGTTGCAAACGTGTTGTTGATAGAATCAAAAAGTTGGGCGGGGTCAGTAATGAGGTTACCATTAAGAAGTGATAATGAGGCAATTGCTGGAGCTCTATTGTTTGCTCTGAGTTGCATCAATCGGGTGAGTACGTTAACTTTGTCGTTACTGCTGAATGCAGCTTCTTCCGCTGAGGTGGCAGACGTGGATTGCAGGTTTCTTCACATTGTTAGTGTATCGTGCATGCGTATTTTTAGGTGGAAATCCTTTGTCTTGCCGTAGCCGGAATGCATTTTCTCAGTTTGTTTAGGACTCTATGTTATCAGCTACACCCTTCGGGTTCGTTGCTTTCCTCGCGTTCTGCTTGGGAGCGACCACGTCACGGCAGAACTTAATGCTCTTGGACATCACTTGGGTCGCTATATCTATGTCTGCCGCTAGAAAGAAGATATCCCAGTTAAGTGCTCGTAGAAGAGTGGAGTAGCTTCCCAAATCGACGCGTTATAGCGGACGGAAGAAACCGCTGAAGAAGAAGTTGTAAGGCTTAGCAGTGGGCAGTCTGAATGTTAGCTTCACTGTCTTATTCTCACTATCAAGCAGTTGGCAACCACACATGCTTGTGCTTGGTTGCTGCTTTTCGTGAATATTAAGTCAAGGACATTAGATTTCCTGGTAGGTGAGTTAACATATTGTATCCAGTTGTATGCGAAGATAAGTTCGATAAGCGCTCTATATATTTGGGCGGGACCTGATGACCTTCCTCCAGCCCTTTTCAAATTCGGGGACCTGCTCTTGTGGACGATTTACACGAGCTACTAATGAGACTGTGGGAGCAGGAAACTGTCCCAACCGATTGGAGCCACTCCATCATAGTCCCAATTTTCAAAGGCGGCTCACGATTGGAATGCGACAGCCATAGGGGAATCAGTCTGATCTCCATCGCCTCCAAATTGCTTGCCTCTGTCATCTTTCACCGACTGACTGGCACTCGTGAAAGCCAGATTCGGGAAGAGCAAGCTGGATTTCGTCGAGGTCGTAGCTGCATTGACCACAGCTTCACCTTGCGTCAGTTGTTGGTGCACCGTCACATATATTGGCGGCCCACCGTTGTCGCGTTCCCCGATATCAAAGGTGTATTCGATTCGGTGGATAGACATGCACTTTGGGACTGTCTACTCAGGAAAGGTGTCCCTAAGAAATATGTGAATATTATCCGAGCATTATACGCTCGTAGCTCGGGCAGAGTGAGGGCTTACAGCAAGTTGTCGTCGCCCTTTAATATTTCCAGCGGCGTGAGACAAGGATGCCCGCTGTCACTTTCCTCTTCAACTTCGCTGTTGACGAAGTCAGGAAAATCGCGTTCACAGGACACGACTTGGAAGGTGTGGAGCTACTCCCAGGTGAACGACTTCTTGATTTAGAGTATGCTGCTGATATTGCCCTCATCTGTGACAGCTCACAAACGTGCCAAGCGGTACTGGACAGATTAGCACTAGCTGTCCGTCACTTCGGGCTTTGCTTCGCACCCTCGAAGTGCAAAGCGTTTCTCCAAGATTGGCCTGGACCGCCTCCTACGCTGATCCTTGGTGGGGATCAGCTAGAAGTCGTTCAAAAATTCAACTACCTAAGAAGTTGTATCAGCGCCCGTGGGATTGAAGATGAAATCACGAAACGTATAGCAAAAGCCCTGGGCGCTTTTGGTAACCTTCGCCACTTATGGCGCCGGCGCGACATCACTCTTGCCCTGAAGGGTAGAGTGCACAACTCAGCAGTACGTTCGACCCTATTGTACGGTTGTGAAACCTGGCCACTTAATGCAGCGGACCTGAAGAGGCTAGTTACGTTCGACCACCGGCGCCTTCGTAATTTAGCTCACATTTGGTGGGAACACCGCGTGAGTAACGAGCGTGTTCGACGCCTTGTTTATGGCACTGGAAAAGGAAATGAACCGCTCAGCACCGTTATTTCACGCATCAGGCTCCGATGGCTCTGCCACGTGTTACGCATGCCAGCCCACCGACTTCCGCGACGTGTGTTGTTTTCGCGCCGGGGGTGTGGATGGAAGAAGAGGAGGGGTGGCCAAGCGATGACTTGGTCCAGAGGAATGAAGACCCTCACTTCTGAGCTGGCCTCGGTTGGAGCGTCTCGGCTCGCTGGTTGGGGTCCGAAAGACGATGAACTCGTTTGGTTGGACACACTTGCTGATATGGCTAGGAGCCGACCTCAGTGGCGTTCGTGCTGTGAGTTTCTTTGTCCCACCCCATCCCTCTTAGCCTCCCCCTCCAACCACGATCTCATTACTTAGCCTTATATAATTTTGCATCATAATTTTTTTTGGGTGCACAGCAGCCGGCTGGTAGCTTACCGGAACGATGCCCAACCGTTACCGGTAGCTCAGCCAGCTTTCACCAGTTGTTTTTTTCTCTCCTTTTTTCTTTGTATTGCGGCACAGTAGCTGAGGTGTTTCCCACCTCTAGCTAACGTGTATGATGATGATGATGCTCTATATTTGGGAGGCGAGGACTGGGTAGACCACTCAATGTGCGGCATATTAAAGTCACCGCAGCTTATCTTAAGGCGTGCAGGTAACAGTGGAGCTTCGTTGAAGAGCTCGACCAATATTTTAAGTTCAGCTTTTGTGATGTGATAGGAGGTAGAGGCAGCCAGTGTGGGGGTCCAAATTCTCGCCATCAGCCTGAATTCATATAGAGTCTTCCGGGTTACCCAAAATTATGCCTTGGAAGGAGGATGCATGAAGTCTTCGCTGAGGTAGAGGTGGCATCCTCCGCCCCGTCGTTTATCGCGTCCACTGCAGAATGAAGAGTAGCCAGGTATTTGGATGGGTGAGTCAGCTGAACTGGCAGAGGGCAAAGTCTCTGTGATTAGGACCAGTTGTGCTTTGGACACAGTAACAAGCGGACCCAGAAGGTGATTCTTTTGATTAATAGAACTGGTGTTGATTGAGAGGCATATTATGGATCCGCAACTCACTAGAATCGTCGAAGTGGGACGCAGTAGGAAGTGTTAAGGCATCCCTTGGTGGATAGTTATTGATTGGATTACGGAAGTTGAGTGAACCGTCTAGCAGCAGTACAGGCAACCCAGGATGTGGTAAGTGGCCTGTTTGCATGTATGCGTGGAGATGCATGCCGGGTAGGTCGGTGGAAAGTATTGGGAGAGGTTTTGAGTGGTAGGGATCAACGAAGCCGAGGGGAGGAATGTGGAGGTAACTGAGGATGTATATAAGCTGAGGGACCTAGCCTGAAGTCGGTCACGAGGTAGGCGTTTAGAGGTGCCGTCCGACTGCCTGAGGTAGGTTGGTCGGAATCAGTTGTACCATGTCGAGGAATCGAGACAGGTGGTAGTGCTCGGCAGCTTGCCCCTCGCGAGCAAGGAGGGGAGGTGCGCAACATGCGGCGTTTCATAAAAAAGGGACCGCGGAATGTGTATCCATGATTCGTGGCACCGTGGTGTGTTGTTGACGGTGTGTGGACTGGCGTGGTGGGATGGGTGGATGGGAGAGCGGGGCATGTGCGGAATGAATCGGTTCGTTGCGCCCACATGGGTTTCGCCCTTGTGATGTTGCTGTTCGGTCAACAGTGTATCTTCCTTTGTTCGGGGTCTGAAGGCGCACGGTGTGGCTTGGGGTTCTGAGTAGGTAATTCGCACGTTGAGGCCGCTCAATACTGGTTGTCGCTGCAGGAGAATTTACTTCCTACCGTGGGGAAGAAAGCGTAGGTTTGCCCTTATGTGTCGTGTTGACTATAGTTGTATGGTTGGTCTGGAAGACGTCTCTAATTGGGCTTTGACCATGCAGCCTCGCAGCTCGGCCATGGTGGAGTAACGTGTATGCGGTGTCTGGTTACGCAGCGCGAGGCTTAGGGTTCTGAGTAGTTAACGTTTACGTTGCGGCCGCTCAGTCCTGGCTGTGGCTGTAATAGACTTCGCTTCTTAACCATGATGTGGAGGCCAACTTATGGTCGGACGAATTGTCTTGCCTGTATTCGCGCGCTTAGTTCGGTTGACGTATCGCTTTGGGTTTTGCCAGAGTGGCTTTGCAGGTCGGCCAACAGTGTAGGGGTTTGGGTGTAATCCAATTACTCGTTGTTGGGCTAGGGGTTATGAGGAGGTAAATCTTGCGATGCGGCTGAGCAACCTTGGCTTTCTCTTTACTAGGCTTTGCCCTGGTGTGTCTATGAATTGGAGAATAAACTATTTATTTAAAGTGGGTAGTCTTGGGGCGTGGTTTGTCTGGCAATCAAGGGGCGTTATCACGGCCGTTTTGGTGCGTTTGGATTTCAATTCGTTGCTATACCATTGTGGCGTTGGAGGGAGCCGAGGAGACACAGTTATAAAACAACCTGGAGCTTGATTTCTGTGGTTAGGTGCCGTGTCATTGTCGGGCAGCGCGAAGTCATTTACGACACTGGATAACGGATATATGATGATAAACAGCCCCAGCCATCGAGTTCGGTGTACGTGTCAGGGATATCAGACACGCTGATGGGCTTTCCGCTGCATTCTGTTCTGTCCATTGTTGCCGTCGAGATAGACAAAACTTTTGCCTGACCTTCAGCTGCGGGTACCTCTAATGTAATAAGGTCTAATTGTTGTTGTGGCAAGTCCATGTCATCGTTGTAAGCCATCAATGAGTTTGATGTAGGAGTTACGTTCATATACCTACGGCCCACCCAAATTGAAATTTCCTGTCTCTGATGGAGATTTGCCTCTCGGCTGCACTATCATGCTTTGCAGCTCACACTACTGTCTCCCTATCAGGTTTTGCATCACTTTTGGTCCATATCGCAACAGTTCAAGGGTGGTATAGGTACCACTAACGTCAGCGCAACATCCTAGGCCTCGCTAGGTTCCCTTTGCTACTGTGCCTCTCATTCTTACACCTTTTGGACAAGTCCGGACTCTGAGACTCCAACTACCTATAGATCTCAAAACAAGGCCCCTCTTCGTTTGCTCCTCGGCTGCCGTACGCTTTGTATTGTTCATATCAAGTCTATCCGACTGATGTCTTTCTTGTTCCACCAGCACCAGGTGCTGAGCACTTGAGCTTTTCGGGCCTCATCCACTCCGATGTTTAACAATACCCTACTGTATAATGGTTCGGCACTTCTCCTGGTTAATATCGCAACTATTCGGGTGAAACACTTAGTTCTTGCGGTGCTGTTTGTATTATCCCTTTAACCCTGGTCAATTCCGGAGCCGGCACTACTGCCGTTTTCTCTCTACAGCTGTTGTAAGTATTGCGGTTTGTGCTCGCTCGTATTCAACACTGTACACCTATCAGTCTATGTCGAGCCTAATAAAGCGTGCCGCTCCTGTATATTAATTAATCAGGCTGCCAGCAACACTAAATAGTGAGGTATAACTAGCAGTCGACTTGACTTCACCTTAGAATGGCACACGTCGCAGCTTTTGAGGCTGCTGCTTACAATTCTAATATTACTGTTCCCTTCCAGCGCTGGTTCTACAACCATTTTCTCGCTAAAGCCCTAGTATTCAGCCCTTCTCGCTCCTGCTTTTTAGGTTGAATGCTTATTAGCGAGCAGTTTCTTCCGTGTATTTAACCCGGCACCCAGTGTCATGCTTTCTTGCTATCTATTTAAATAAATAAATAGGTATATTTCTAGACCTGCTAGAGGCTGCACCCTAAAGGGTTCAGATCAATGCTTACATAAATCCGATGCTCTTGCATGCAAGTAGGTAAAATATAAGTATATGTTCATCGTCAGCAATTACAAATGCATTGGCATTGTTTGATATACAACTACTGGGTCGCAGGCGCCCACCTTGACATGTTTCTGGTTCCTGCGGACGATATTGAACTCCTTGTTCTTTTGTGGAAACTTCGCGGAGGTGTAGTTGTGCCTTTTCTCCTTGGAACAGAATCCAATTCGCCGAAAGTGCACTTTAAATTGATCGCACATTAATTGGCCACTCAGTTGCCCCAATTGTGCGCACATGGAAGAAATGAGTGAAGGGATTATGAGGCATACGAAAAGTTGAAGACCATTCCGATAAATTCGGACAAAAATAGAAACAATTTGTTAAGAGAGAAAATAAAGCTGCGTGCTTCAGTAGAAAAATACCAATTAACAAAAAAATACAGCCCTACTTTTCTTACGCTGATATTGCTCACCGGCGCAAAATTTCAACCTGTTATTCTCAGATAAAAGAAAAAGCCTTTCTACAGTTAGAGTACCGCTTAAAGTGGCACAAAATTACACTGGTCTGGACCAGCTTTAGCGCCTGAATACGTTGAACGTAAAAGCAACACAATACGTGTAGTAGTTTGCGAGTTATTCGCAATTAAATGATGGTCTACGAATAAGGCCATTTTTATTTTTCGCTAAAAATGGCTTTCTGCTTTGCAAGCAGATAGCAGAAAAAAGAAAAGAAATATAAAAAGGTAAAAAGTAGGGAAGCGGCGTACGTTCTAGGTAGGCATAGCTATCCAGAAATGCTCTAATTAGCCCGTAATACCCTGCGACAACTACGAACTGCGCAGGTGGCCGAAAAGTAAACTTTGCAGGCATACATGACAAATATATGCAGATAAGGGATGATCTTGCGCGAAAACGCTAGAAATCCAGCAAGGAATATTATATCTACATGGGAATTCAGGGGAGCTTGTAATTAACTCACGGTTAGAAGGCCACAGCAAACCATTTTCAGTGGATACTGAGCCGCATTGTCGCCGCATTGTCGAAGTCCCTATTCTTTTCCGCTATTTCAGGTCCCTTTAGGGCTGGTTTTGCAACCGTATTCTTGCTACAACTGCAGTATACAAATCTTATTCGCGTCACAACGTTGGCACTCTGTTTCACTCAGTTTATTTTCATGGGTCTCAAACCCGGCCTAGTAACCCCACTGGCTCTCATACATTGAAAACGATAAGCTCTACCTCTTGCAAGCGTTCTCCCTATAAAAAGCCACAAATGTCTGGTTAACAACACTGCGACGTGGCTGATTTGACTCGCCACTGAGTAAAGTCCCTGCCCACAACTACATACTGACAAGTCGACTGGACTCACATATCAACTCTTCCCGACACCGGTTCAACTACACACGATTGAATTCGATGTATCGTCGTGATACACATCTGTTTTTAAACCTTGATCATGCCTGAGTTGGTGTGTCTCTATGAAACTCAGAATAAACTATTTATTTATTTATTTATTTAGCGCTCAACATATATCACAAGCGCATATTAAACCACTTACTATGTTCTTCTGATTCCCCTAACTCATTTACGGGTTAACAACGCCTGATACTCCCGGTTTCCACACAGGACAAATTTTGTGTACACTAGGCCAATCGGACATCATTTTTCTCTCACGTTCAGCAAATATCGGGTCGCCTACTTGGCCGAAAACTACGGATATGATGGATAACATATTCGGTTCTTCCATTGCTTTTAACCAGGACTACGTACCACAAATTTTATATTTAGACGTTCACATTTCCTTTTCAATTACCTTGGCAGTTTGCTCGGTCCGTTTTTCTCTTGTTCTATAGGATAACACCTCTGGGGGCATATCTGGTTTGCTCACCTGGAAACGGAATCAACACAGAACAACGAAAACAATTGCACCCACAAATCCTAACACCTAAAGGAAACCAGAAAACTAATCAAATCAATACAAGTCACCTGGGTCGTCCGACGTGAACAGCTCCAACCACTTGTGGTCGACCCGGAGGAGACTACACAACCATGGAAAACAAATTGGCGAAACGTGACTGCGAATGTCCGCAAGGGTGATCGGTCAGATGCCATCTCGCCAATGTCATATCACCAATCGGCAGTGTTACAGAACTTGGTGGGGCTTCGTCTGGCAAGCGCTTGTCCTAAAAGGGCCACAAATGTCGGTTTCACAACACTGCGACTTGGCGGATGTGACTCGCAACACAATAAAGTCACCGTCCTAAACACGCGTTGACAAGTTGACCGATACCACATTTACAAATTCTGTGCGGATACCTGCTCTCGTACGAACACTCCTACATATTTGATCAGCTACATGCCGCTCTGCCTAAATATTGTTTCAGCTTTTTCCTCATTATTCACTCACCGGACCCGCACTGTGTACACAACCTAATCGGGCTAGTTCCTCCTCAACATACACCACTATAGTAAGGTGGTTCTTATCGCTACGTATGGCAAGCTTTGGACATAAACTTCGTGCAAGATTTTGGTTATATGGGCCTACACTACTGACTGCAGCTTGACTAATCCCTCTATTGGTACTGCTAACCTTGCTAACATGTACAATTTTGCAACATGTTGAGCACGCTCAATACGTGTGCGTCGCTTTTTCGAGCATATTTTATTTATTTTTTATCTGTCTTCTGCCTGGTTTTGGTGTTGGATGTTGGAAATTGCATTGGCAGAACCTTGGCAGTGGTTACTTGGGACCATTCATTTATCTTTCTTCTGAGTGGCTGTTTGAGAGGGTTTATGTGCATGGCTATGTTGTAGTTAGACGTAGCGGCTGGAATGATGGTGGACGTTATCATAGTTATGGAGTTGCGCAGGCTCTGCTTATTAGGGGGAAGCCCATTTGACATGAGTGCTCTTTGCACTGGCGTCAGGTCCTTTTTAATCTGTATGGTCCCGAGATTCGCTTGCTGGCGTATAATGAACTTATGGGCTAAAAAGCATTGGCATGACTTTTGCTGCTGAACTTGTGGACACTTGTGCAGGGATGGCCTATTTTCGTTTTCCGGAGGCAACTACATGAGCAGCAAGCCCGGTTCAAATTGCATACTTTTGGAAGAGAGCGTGTCACTTTCTCAAGGTGTATGCGATCAGGCATCTTCAGTATTATTGCATTTCGTGCACGAATGACTCGTTCGTGGTCTTACTTGGCGAAGGTGTTGAGCAGTTGTCGCGCTGCGTTATGTTCTTTCATTTTGTTAGCTTCATGTAGATCCGCTAACTGAGCCAGCGGTATAATTTTTTACTAACAATTGGTTGATAGGCTGCAAATCTGAGTTCACCGAGTTTAGCTACTTTTCGTTGTTTTGTACGTTAAGAAGCGCGTCTGTGAAATGGCCTTTTGGTGTTGCCTTACAGCCAGAAAGCAAAGGAGACCGAAACTTAGGTTGTGACGCTTTTAGTGACGTTACTGATATTTTAGCGTAATTAGTGCCATCGTCCGTGGATCGGAAAGAAGAACCAAGCAATTAGTCAAGTTTTCTGGTATGGGAGCCGCAGAGTTATCGGTTGTCTTCGGGTTATTTGTGTTATAGCTAACTATCGGTGGCGTCAGCGCTAAGACTACATTGGGTGCAAGACAGTTACTGGTAGTGCCCTGGTTCTTCTGAACGCCGATCCGGCGTCTTCCCCTGATCATAGCTCTGAAGGCTTTCCGTTATGTTTCACTCATTTGAACCATTTGACAAAAGTGAAGTTCTTCCGTTAGTGTTTGTTCAAATACCGTATTTTATCAAAAATTCTTGTTAGTAATGCATATCAGATTTCAAGTTACCGCGTCTAGGTCGGCTTCAACTGCAGATTCGGATTGACTGGAATGCTAAAAGGATCCCTTGAGTGTTCCTGTTTGAGCGGATCGTTGAGCCAGAAGATGATAACGTTCTTGGAGGCCTTGAGAGATCATGCGCTAATATGCACGGCAATTAACCGTATACGGTTGATTCGACTTCTTGCCAGGTCTAAAAAGAAAACACCGGAAACACAACCTGGTCCACCAGGTTACTGCCAACTTTCCTTGCATTAGCAGACCTTGATGTGACAGTTAACTGAAGCAACAAGCAGAGGAAGAGAAATCCTGGTTATAGAGCAACGGAAAGCACGTAAATCTTAGGACAATACCCACCGTGAGGGCCAGCACGGCGAATAAAATCCATGGATGAAGCTGCGTTGGTAATAAAAAAAGAACGAGTTCGTGTTGCCATCCAAGGGCATCGTGTTGACATTTAAACACCTTAACCTAGTTACCGTGACAACATTTTCTGGAAGTGATTGCCGTTGCTGGATGACTTGACGTGACAACCTTGCCTCTGCTCTAATTCGATCAGACCTCGCTTTGTCCAGCTTCATACAATTCTCGCGGAGACCAGATAATATGGCAAGACAAAATAGTCAGGACAAATCAGGGCCAACCTATCTAACCAAAAGGCAGTAGGTTAGGATTAGGTCCCCTCTCAGACCTCTATTAGACCTCCAACACACTCAATACCTTCCTGGTCTAATACAGCGGTCAATTGGCTCTGAATGTCCTTATCCAGGGGCTTGGAACACCCGTGAACATCCTACACTGTCATAGCAAAGGAATGGGTTTAACTCGTAAGGGAACCTAGTAGACTGTCTAAATTCCTTGACCTCTTTCTTACACGCCGCCTCCCCCCAAGCGTACATTAGTGTACAGCATAGCATCCCAGGTAGTAACCACAAAGTGGTACAGCTGTCGTTCAGTCTCGCAAACCCAAAGAGCACTACGACGAAACGATCCCGCATGTCCAGACCAAGGCAACATATTGACTGGAACAGTTTTTCTACACTGCTAAGGTGGATGAATTGGGACTGCTTCTGCCTGACCACTGATATCTGGGACGCAGTATACGGACTCTACCGCAACCTACAATTCTACCTAGATGTACTTACGCCCAAACCATCCAGACGGTGTGCGAAACCATTGCTGGGAGTAGCTCTAGCGCATACAGCGGGTGTCAACCTCCAAAAGCTGCCAGTCAAATACCGAAAGACGCATGAATTCTCACTTCACATAAGTTCCAGACCAAATGGAGGAGTAAACAACAAGAGGTTAGGCTAGCTGAGGAAAGCCGGTCTATCTCTGACCAAACCCGCTCTAAAGCTCCCGGTTATGTGATGCAAAACCGAAGTAGAAGCACGGAAACGTTCCTACTATCGTTAATGATGTCGGACGTCAAAGCAGTTACTGACCCAAAAGTTTTGTGCAAATTGGTTAACAGGCACTTTGGTGACTTATTCGCTGACGCCCATCCGAAGCACCTTAGAGAAATACCTAGGATGACCAACGACGTGCTATCCACTGTTGACTTGCACATATGCCAGATTACTAGGGCAGCCAAATTACTCAAGTTGGCTTGCCGCCCTGGTCTCGCTGGCCTGCCCTCTGCTCTCCGGAAAAATGTTGATTCTGCTATTCCACACTTACTCCTTAACATATGCACTTTAGCAATGAATAACGACGGCTTCCCAAACGCCTGGAATCATGCGATTGTTCTACCAAGGTAAAAAGGGGCTGCTGGCTAGACCTTACCTATTACCCCCATCAGTCATATGCCGGTTGCAGCAAGGGTGATGAAGAGGCTGGTTAAGGGAAGGATGCTTGACTTCAACCTACCGCGAAATCTTATTAACAGGTCCAAACATGGGTTCGTGCCGTCTAGGTCATGTCGGACCTGTCAGTTTGATACTTGGACATGGTGACAAGTAAGAGTGACACTGGATCTGCTGCTAACGTCTTCGACCGAATCCCTCTCTGTCCTTCTGCGCAACCTTAGATAATTTGGTATCTCTAAACAACTGTTGCTTTGGTTCACATTATAGCTTGCTGATCGCACATAGTCGGTTAGACCGGAATACAAGGATTCAGGACTAAGACCAGTAACAAGTAGCGTATTGCAGGTCAGTGTCTTAGAACCATGGCTGTTCTTCCACTACATCAACGAGGTAGTTGATCCATTTTCACACGGTTAACTGTTGCTATTCGCAGGTGACATCAAAGTAGTCTTAACCTTTTGCCCATATTACCTGCATAACAAAATTCCTAGCGTACCGAGTGACCTTAAAGCACGTGAACATTAATGTAGCCGGTGAAAACTGGATTTCTCACCTGTCAACCGACTGCGAATAATAGAGTGCAAAATCGGTCTATACGGTGCATAGCCGACTAGCACTACAGTTCAACGGAATCTACGACAGTGTTCCAGGACGTGGTGGGTTTTCGCCTGGCAAGCGTTCTCCCTATAAAAAGCCACAAATGTCCGCTTAACAACACTGCAACGTGGCGGATGTGACTCGCCACAAAATAAAGTCACTGCTATACATTTCACACTGACGCAGTCCTCAGCCTCCAACATCGAACCTGTGCAACTGATTTTACTATGAAGAATGCTTTAGTGGAGTACCGATCATCCCGGCTTCGTAATGGTCATTGATTGCACTAAACCTTGTTCGGGCTCCTGTGCTCATAGATCACTACATGTCAAATTTACCCCCAACTTGTATCTTGACGCAACAGTTCTTGCGCGCCACGGCGCCATTATGATCCTTGGTCTGACTATTACCTGACAATATGCTCGCTCTTATGGACTACATCTTTTCGTTTATTCCTTTCATTGTAACGAAATGTTTTAATATTCCAAAGAAGCTGTGCTTGTATGCATATTTGATCATGCCTTTTAGAGGTGTGTCTCGTTTTACAGAGAATATACTATTTATTTATTTATTTATGTAAGGTTATATCACCCCGTTGTAGTGTGCCTCCCGACGCGCTGAAACTACATGGCTCAGCAGTTTCAGGGTACACTACAAACAGGGAACTGGGCGTACACTACTTCAGGTAACTAAGCTTCGCCGAGAGAGTTCCGCTAATGCTGGGTCAATTATAAATAAATAAATAAATAAATCGTTTATTCTCAACAAGGTGTGGCACGCCTTTACAGGCATGATCAGTTTGACATAACGATGCATGATCAAGAACGTGCAAATATCCGATATGTTTGCCATAGCAGTTTGTGTTTGTGTAGGGGGTGTGAATATATGTCATTGTATGTGTATGTGTATGTAGCTGTGTGTTTTGTGCTTGTAGTTGTGCTGCTCCAGTCTTCAATGCTTGATATCCTCATCAATATGCGTGTAGGAGATTGGTGCCCGTGGGTTGGATAGAATTATCCGGATATCCACGGGGCAGTGACTTTATTTTGTGGCGAGTCACGACCGCCACGTCCCAGTGTTGTTAAGCAGACATTTGTGGCTTTTTACAGGGAGAAGGCTTGCCAGGCGAAACCCACCACGTCCTGGAACACTGCCGCCGAACTATTTGCAAGAACGGGTTAAACCCGAACCACACATCTGACACCACGAGGAGGTTGTTCGGCTAGCCAGCTACGTGTGGAATCACGTTTAACCCTCTACATGTCCTGCGCCCGACTAAGTTCAGGGTACTCTTCAACTGTGTTCACTTGTTCGCTCAAGAGTAACTGTATAGACATTGAGAGCGTGCAACGTAAGTTTACCAAAGGTCTCCTTGGTTCGTCCAAGCTTAGTCATGAAGGCAGATGCAACCAACTTAAACTGAAACCACTTTGGCTACGCAGGCTCAAGGTCAATCTACTGTTTCTGTTGCAGATCATACAGTATTCAGAGATTGACACAGATTGCTTTGTTCTACAAGTAGGCAATGATTGGTAGGCCACATCAGCCAGACCGTTTACCGGAAACCTGCCTAGGGCTGGATTCAGAATCCGTTCCAGCTTCTTGCTGCATAAATAGGCCATCGCTTGGAAGCAGCTGCAGACGACCATCCGGACAGCCAATACCAGGCTAGCGTTTCGAGCTTCTTTACACAGATTTCTAAGCACCATCTCAGTCTCTGTATTCCCAGGCATATGCATCCTTGCAGCTGAGCTGTGAGCGCATGCGCTTGCTCGCTACTAAAGGATAACCCTAAAATACACCCTAACGTTTGTTTTCACAAAAAGTATTGGATATCCAGTCCCGTCTTCAGCTTTCTATTACTCCGACTGGCTTAGTTGTTTGCTTCTAACGATCCAAAACCTCTGTATCTCATTGCGTGAGGCACCTCACTTGTGTCCCTTGCATCCGTTCTCATTTACGCTGTTTTCCATGGGCTCTCCATGCGCTTTTTGTCTAGGTCTGTAGACATATTACGCAAGCTTTATCCTACGCAGCGTGCTTTAGCTCTCATCTCACCACTAAGAACACTTTAACATGCGGCGCGACGCGGCAACTAAGATTAATAGGTGCAGATGTCTCCATAGCCTTAGCCGAAGCTAATACTGCAACCCGGCATCCGCTGTAGCTGTGATATGTAGTCCCGTCCCTTATTACTTCTGCTGTAGCCTTGAATGCTTGTTAGTTCTTTTCAACATAGCCGCTCCTTAGCCAATCCTTTCCAGATGCCAGGTTATCCCTACCAGCTGCAACATCTTCGATTACTCCACTCGAAGGAGTCAAACTCCATGCCCAGCTTTCCTTAGCTCAGTCAATCTTTGTATTAATCTGCAACTACCCTACCATTACATTTTGCAGCAATTATTCTCGATTTGTCGTAGACTATGGTTAGGACATTTGCAGATATCTACTAGTGAACCAAAGTCGTAATCATATGGCTATACCTGCCCAATGCTGCTCTCTTTCCGAGTGCCAGTATCTCTGTTTAGCAACAGCTTGATGGCATGGGCTCCGTGCATCTCTGCACATAACTGAGGCATGTTAGGGGGCACTACTTATTTCCAACCTTTACTCGTGTAGACCGCTTGCATCAAAACAGCTAGTTTGGTGACTTATTCTGTGACACCGTTGATATCGACTAGTAACTGAAGGCTTAACCGAGAGCCATTGCTGGCGTTTGAAGCAGTCCACTAGTGTCATTATCACTAGTTTGTCTCCCTGTCATCACCTTTTAGCAGCAGCCAGTCACCATAGACCCCATGCAGTTCGGCGCATATACAGAGCTCGCTAGGCGACTCTCCTTATCTCCAACGCTTATTCTTTTGGGCCTTTCGCATCACAAATCACAATGGCCACTGGTCTCACTCCTAGCGCCGTTGTCTGTCGTTAGCCTTAATTTGTTCATGTCCCTTTGACCGCAGCTAGTCGTAGTAGGTTCCATGCATCTCTGTGCATGGCTGTAGCTTAGTAGAGGCCACTACTTTACTCACCAACCTTTATTTCCCTGGGACGTCTGTCTCTCTAATCTTCGCTCGCTTGTTGATTTATTCATTGACACAGTAGGTATCCACTATTGGCCAAAATGCTGAATGAAATGGCTCCACCAGCAACTGATTTTACCTTACCGGGAGTCCTTATCTCTTGTTGGCTCCAGCGAGTGGCCATCGACTCCACGCAAACCTGCCCGTAGCCAGGGCTCGCCAGGAACCACTCTTTGCCTCAAACTCTTATTCGCTTGAACCATATGCATCACAACTTGGCTGGTTCGGTGACTTACTCTGTGACACTGTAGGTCTCCACTAGTGAACAAAAGTCTTAGGCGAATAGCTTACTCCGCCAGCTGCTACTCTCTATTCTAGCGTCATTATCTTTGTTCAGCAGCAGCTGGTCGCCACAGGCTCCCTGAAAATCTGCGCATATACGGAGCTTTCTAGGGGTTGCCACTAATCCCCAGCCTTTATTCTATTGAACCGTTTGCATCACAAATTAGCTGGTTTGGTAAATTATTTTGTAACACTGTAAGTATTCACTAGTAACTTAAGGCTTAAACCGAATGATATTGCTGGCCACTGCTTTCTATCTCTTAGCGCTGTGATCGGTCGTTCGGCTTACTCACATTGCCTCATTTTGGCATCAGCTATACGTCGTAGGCTCCATGAATCTCTGTGCATATTGGTACCTTGGGTCGTGCCACTCCCATACTCTCCAACCTTTACTTTTCGGGAACGTCTGTCCCTCCAATGTGTGCTCGTCTGTTGACACTGTAGGTATCCACTAAGGATGAAACGTCTTAATGGAAGGACTACATTTGGCCACTGACGCTTTCCATTTTCTGTCGCTCCTCTTACATTTGACAACTCAACTTGGCTCCTGGGGTTCCTCGTAGGCTCCAGGCATAGTGATGTCTAACTGGAGCTTGCTTGCAGCCACTCCTTATCTCCAACCATTATTTCTTTGGACTGTTGTCATCAAACCTTAGCTAGTTTGGTGACTTATTTTGTGACACGGTAGGTATCAATTAGTAGCAAACCTTAAACTGGGTGCCATTGCTAGACCCCCGACAGGCTTCCCCTAGCGCCATTATCTGTCGTTTGTCTAATCATCGTCTCCTCCGTTTAGCTGCTGAATCATTGTAGGTTCCCTGCATCCTCATGTACATGAAAGTACTTTAGACATTGAACAAGGCCTTTTGTTGCATAATAAAACAACATGTTCAGCGTAAGAACTATTACACCTTTCACCGCAGTTCGTCTCAAGTAAATACCTTAAGGTTGGCTTCCCCCGCTTGATACCATGACTGTCTATGTTTGTGTCCTCTAGGACCGTTCCTCTCTTTCCCTTTTCTCTGAAATCCTGAACAACGTATACATCCGTACTCAAACGGATTAACCGCCTCAGGCTAACATGGGACGAAATAACCAACGAAGGCTTAACTGGGCCATGGCTTTATTGCAAAAGCAACCATCTGCACCCAACAGCTCAAGCACCGATATCCAGTGTGGGTAGCTGGACAAGAATCTGCAACACCTCAGAAAACATACATAACCAGAGAGGGCAAGACACCATACCCTGGAACTTCTATTTAGCTGAAAAATTATTCTTCCTACTTGACTGGCCTCAGCTCCCAGGTTGGGCTTCGACTGTGTCATTTGTTTAGCCAACAGAGAAGTCATTTGACTGCGAATAAGTAAATGAACAAACGGTTGATAAGAAGCTTTGACAGTTGTACGCATTCATTCAAAGCGGTCGACAACAGTGTTCCAGGACTGGTGGGTTTTGCCTGGCAAGCGTTCTCGCTATAAAAGGCCACAATAGTCTGTGACGTGGCGGACGTGACCCGCCACTGAATAAAGCCACCGCCCACTGTTACATTCTGAGATATGAACTAGTCATTTTTAAATATTTCACTGACACGCACAACAAAGATACGCTCAGTCTTTACCTACTGTCCCCACTCCACCTACCGTGCATTTTTCATTTACTCTACACACACGTGAAACCCTTTAAACGGCGTCCCACTGGTGAATTTGCTCCTCATGGATGCTTCGACTGCTTCTGCCACTTTTCAGCTTTTTACTGCGGACAATTACGCGCGTTGTAAAGTAGAAGTTGCGCAACATAATTGCTTTAAAGTTTGACCATGCCTGAGTTGGTGTGCCCTCATGAAGCCGAATAAAATAGTTATTTGTTTCGTTATTTAAACGCCTTGAAAGCAAATGATTACTACAAAATACCTGAATCGGTCTATAACTAGCTAACTGGCGGTCCCGCCTGTCAAGCTTCCAGTCACTCGCTTAGGGCTTGTCGGAACTATCAGGCTGATCAACTGACAAAGCAAATACGACTCCCCCGTGGCATCAGCTGGAGGTTGCGGGTCTGCCCCGTTTCAACAAATGTTTAGTAGCAATGATGCAGGTGGTGCGTTTTCGCCTGGCAAGCGTTCTCTCCGCAAAAATCCACTAAAGTTCGTTATAAAGCGCTGCGACGAAGCGTATGTTACTCGTGTGCAACTAAATTCACGGCCCTATGAATACGTAATCAATTACCCGCAGACCATGGACGACACTCAACCATTCTCACACTATGCACGCGCTCAAATTCATCCGCAGTAGCACAAAGTCAAGTCGAGTGACAGATAGGTACCTGTGCCTCCAGCTACACGTAGGAGATCACGGCTTCCATGTTTGTGGCTAAAGAACCATTTTTCTGCCTACCCCGATACTTAGTGGTACCTTTAACATGCTCACGTTTACATAGACGTGCCTCGCATTGCCTGTGATAAACGAATTTATTTATTTACGTAGGGTTGTGATTGAAAACTGTCTGTTGGCGGTTGGTTTGCTCAGTTCACTTCATTACGGTTTTTGCGAAGGCCTCTCCTGTAAGACCAATTAGCTAGTTGCATACGAATGTTGGGTAGATGTTGTGGATCAGGGTCATGCGCTAAATGCACTGTTTAGTGTCTTTTCCAAGGCGTTCGACTCTGTACCATATTTTTGCCTCTCCTTGAAGCTTCTGTCCTATGGCATAGTAGTAGCTGCACCAACACCTATATCCACTTTCTGCAAGGGAGTAAGATAAATAAATAAATAAATAAATAAATAAATATTTTATTCTCGACAAAGCGAGACACGCCTTTTTGGGCATGATCAGCATATTGCATTATTGTACATGATAGCGGAATAAGCAGCACCAACAGTGGGAGTAGTAAAGTTGGAGACAGTAGTGTGGGCCCATAGAGCCCAAAGGTTGTATGTAGTCCATGAACACAGATTGCGAGAGGTAAAAATAGTGATCAGATCACTTATATGGGATGTTGATGAGGAACTAGTCCGGTGTGGGGTCTAGTCCGTCATTCTCTCAGTCCGCCCCTAGCGTGTCCGGCAAATTCGGTGCTTGGTCTATGGTTATCTTCTCTGTAGTGATACCATCTGTCATATTTGCAGCTGAATTATAATTCTGACACAGTGTCAGACATCGATAGACACCAGCCGCTGCAACCGGCTCCAGTTAAACGGAGGCTGGGCTGCTCTGTAGCAGAAGCCTGTAACTTATGAAAATTGTTCCGTTTTACCATTAGGACCACTGGCGCCCGGACGTGTTACCTGCTTAGCGGGAATAGATTAGAGCATGTTTCACGACTACTGAACCTAGGGGTCACGTAATCTTCAGAAGTTGAGCCCAGTGAGCAGTGGAGTAAAGCTCCGTGCAAACATCTTAGCATGTCACGAATGGTTTGCAGCGCATTCGGAACCAGCAAGGGCGGTCCTGTGTTTGGTGGTTTGCCTAGCAAGGATGAGAATAAAGTATTTATCGTTTTAAAAGGTTGTTCGGCTATTCTTAACCGTTGCTAAGCCATATTGGAATACTACGTACAGGCTTGTCCACGTTGTTCAGGAAGGAATAGGTGGTCAGCGCGGGTAGGGTTGAGCGTTGGAACCAAATTTGCCAATCGACTACGGAACGTTTCCTACCCAGAAGAAGTACTTGAACTGGGAATTCCTTAAACCCATTATCGTCGCCATCTAAACAACCTGCGCTTGCCCTATCTCATACGCACCGGTCAAATAAGGCCCGAGTTACCTGGACTTCTTCAAACAGCTCGGATTTCATCGCTTCGAAGTCACTCGAGGAAGCTGCACAAACATTGCTCGGATGGCGACCGGGTACACGTTGGTGTGCCATGAAGAGTAGTAGATTCCTGGAATTCACTACCCAAGCAAGTAGTGTTTTCACCAACGGTAAAAAGAGTTCGTACGCCGACATGACGTCTTTGGTCTTCAGTTTCCTAACTTCCCCCTTAGCTTAGTTGCTTTATTGCAATAGTAAATCAAGTAACATTTGGTTCTTAAGGTTTTTCTTAGTTTTGTACTTGGTTTCTTATTTAACGTGACCAGTGCGGCCGGGACTTGTATTGCAGGTCGTTCGGGTATTAGTTGCTTGCCCGTAGCGTGCACTGCGCATGCAACTCTGGCTCTGTTAGCTTACGGTTATCGCGGCCGAATAGTATCCCGGCTGGACAACGCGCCACGGCAGGAATACCCACGCGAATTTATCTTGCTGTTCCAGTCACAATTAAACGCTACGTTCTTGGATCCCAGACTACAAGGTCAAGGCTGGTGTAGCGGCACCCACTCTTCTTTAGCAGAGTTTAAGCGTTTCCAGTTTTCCGCTTGTCTTCCAGATGCACACAGCGTTCAACCAACGCGAACTGTGTAACGGAAAAGAACTTGTGAGTTGCGAACTGCAGATCTCTTTTGGCTTTTCGTTTAAATTTTTTGCGCTTGGTTTAGCAACATAATAGTAGTTTAGGTTGTTGTAGCACTAGAGCCGCAAAATTAGTGCGTGAGTGTTTCTCCTTCAGCAGGTCGTTGAACTAAGCATCGCCGAAGCACTTTGCCGTACCATTGCACATTAAGAAAAGACCACAACACACCTATCCACCGAAGAACTGCCCAGGTGTCCCGCACTAGTAGTCCCTACTAGACAGGTTAAATGCAACAAACTAGAGAGTAAAATTAGAAAAAAAGTAGAGAAAAGCTAAATAAACATACCACTATGTGGGTAACTAAAAAGAACTGCAAGCCGAAGATGAATCAGTTAGGACAATAGAGAGATTTATTGTTGCTATCCGAGCTAATCGAGCTGAGGCGCAAACCCCTTAAGCGTAACTTTCATAACCAATTGTGTTAGAAGCAAATTCCGCCGCTTCCTAACTCGGAGCAATGGGCAAGTTTCCGCCTTGAGCCGGCCAGACGGCGGTTTGGGAGTTTCACCGGGTAACCGCAGAGATTAGATGATTTAGCGGGACTAAACAGCTAGGATCAGTCCGGGCCGATTTTACCGGTCAAAGTAAGGTAAGTGAGCTTTAAGTATACTTATCCTTTGGTAGTGCTTTGACTGCATCCGTAAGCCAGGCCAGCTTGCGGAGTTTGTTTGTCACTTATACCATGTAGTGGCTTTTAGCCTGGTCAACATTCTCCCATAAAAAGCCACAAAATCCGTTTAACGGCCTAATGACGTGGCGGGTGTGACTATCCACGGAATACAGTCACTGCCCATAGATATAGACTTGCAAGTTGGCTAGGGTCATGTTACAATACTTCTTCGATACATACAGCATAGATACTTTTAGAATGCACTTACCGTCACTAGTTCACGTACTGGGCATTACTGCATACTCAATGCACACCCGAACCTAAAATAGCGTCACATCACTGACGACGGTTCCACATTAGTAATTTTTCTAGTTTGGATAAGTACAAATTTTGGCGATGCATGTAACATGCATAGCATCTGCTGCGAAACCTAAGTGCCTGTAAAGGTTGATCATACCTGATTTGGTGTGCCTCGAGGACTCCAAGGGTAAACCTTGGTCAGTATGTCTTACGGTTAACGCGTCTACCGGGGTGGGTGAAGGCCCACATCCTAAACTCGCGTGAGTCCTTAACCGACTGCATCATAGATAGACGTCCTCTTACGTTTGCCGCAGGAACCGTCGGTGGCTGACAAAGAAAAACAGCCTGCCCACATGAAAGGTATGTCCCTGCATAAATATAAAGGATAATGTCGTGACAACAGCCGTTATGCCGTATGAGAAGCCTGCTCATACACTCAAAACCTCTATACTTACAGTCCATAAGCGTGTCCTACAGGTAGCATGTCCACTTACTGTTTGCAAGTATACCCTCTACGTCGGCAGTGAACAGCTCTATAGTGTATAAATCGGTACGGCACAACCTCAGACAGATCGTTACCGCATGGCTTCCAATAATCCTCCAAAGACAGGACATCGGATTCGAAAAAGCATGATGCAGTTCGCAGTTAGAAACGTTTCAAGGCACGTTCGCGATTCTCAACCGTGCCATACACACGCTGAAGGAAGACACCACAGAGCAGCAATATAGGTGACGGTCATTACAGCGACTAAATCCGCCAAAGCATCTTGTGGTGCATTCAAACTATCATCATACTCATGTAAAACCATGTCAGCATTACAACCCATAGTCTTTTTTCTTCACGTTACCAGCGCTTGTATCCTAGTGTACTGTTGGCTTCTCATTCACTAAGGCACAGTAGCGTGCTGTCGGCTACGGCAACCTCACACTAGCTTGCTTTTCACCGACCGTTGTGGAGCACGATACCGACAGTTGCATCAACGGTATTGGCTACCGTAGTAGCGATTGCTGCAAAAATGGTGAAATATTGCAAGTATGGCGGTAATTTTGCATTTATCGTGTACAAAGCTTAAGCAGTTTTCTGACTAGCCTAGCAAGTTATTTTATATGTCGATCCTTTTGCTTTCAAACAGGTTTTTAAATTTAGCCGAGAATACCGCCATATGTGTTTTGCGCTCGGGGTCATCCGTTGATCAGATATATTGGTAATATTTTACGCTTTTGATTTTTAGCTAAATAACCTGCACAGTCGTCCGATGTTAAAAGCTATTTATTTTACTTAATTTATTTTTATTGAAATGCATTGCAAATCTTATTTTTTCGCGGCTGATGCCACCACTTTGCCAACGTCTTTCCATAATCCTAACTTGTATCGGGACGCATGGTCTACCGAAAGCGGCTAATGGAGTTGGATTGAAGGTGGTTGAAATTCGCTTCACACAGCGTTGGCGTACGATGCGTGGAAGGTGCAAAAACGGGCCATTGGGAAAGGGATAGCAGCTGATAATATGGTGAAGCATGATGTTCCACTGTGGAATCCATCGGCCATACCGCGGTATGCGGCATAACCAGTTTATAATTGGCAGGCAGCTGCACAATCGTCTACTGAACTACTACGTGCCACAAAAGCTATTGCCGCCGTCCTGGTGCAGTACTCATGAACAGGGAGTACATGACCTTTACTCCATCAGTACAGATGCCAGGGCGGGTGCTTCCAGTATTTTATGAGCTAACCCCTCAAGCGCACAGCTCCTAGGCATGGTTAACAACATGCTTTTAATTATTTGCTTGTTTAAGCTGGAGTTGAAATTCCTCAGCCATGTTCTACACTGTGGTTTCCGGGGCTTGCTCTATCTTGGTGAAGTCTTGTGCAAGGTTCCGCTTCCGACGAAAGCTTTAGACCACCAATGCACAAAATCCATTTAAACATTGAATGTTTCATTGCTGCAAGTTTAAAGCGTCCCTGCTTGCCTTTGATTACATCTCCGTAGGTAATGTATGCATCCATGGCGGGTCCTAATTAAATGAATAAATAAGTGGTATGTTCTCTGTAAAATGAGGCATACCTGTAAAGGCGCGATCAAATATGCATAAAAGCGTAGCTGCACGGGAATAATAAAACATCGTTTTATTGAATTATATAACCGAACTGATGTAGTTCATACGGGTGAGCATTTTGTCAGGTAATAGTCGGACCAAGGAACAAGCGGGAGCTGCGGCGCATAAAAGTCAGTCGTAAATCTTGTGTTAATATACAAGTTGGGCGTGATTTCGCCAAGTAGTGAACCATGAGCACAGGAGCCAAAGCAAGAGTTTGGTGCAATCAGTGCCCATTAGATACTCGGAATGTTCTGTGCTCCATCAAAGCATTCTCCATAGTAAAATCGATTGAGCAGGTTGTATGCAACGCTCTGCTGACTGTTTTATACAATAACAGCGTGTGTTGAAGAATGAGGAATGTTCGCCAAATTTCTGGGTGAGAAACCGCACTGTCGTCGAAGAAAATTCACGGGTGCTTTGGCAAAGTGTACTTTAAAGCATCCCCGTGTTCCGTTGCTCCTAACGCATGAAGCAGTGTTCGTGCTCGGCATGCATCCTCATTGCCTACAAACACAACCAGAACTACGTCCTCATAGTTGTTGAACCAGGACGCATATGCAACACCATTTGATGCGTCCGGTCGCACAATGCAAACATTAGGCACAACTGAGTTCACATTAGTTAGTTAATGGATATATCCGTCATACTCGAAACCACCCATAGGTTTCTAGTCAGCGTATCGTATAGGCGTAGCTAAGCGGTATTAAACCTCCTCCGCCAAGTTAGAAGAATCGTGCGGAGACCCGAAGCTGCGATCTCCATTACAGTTGCCTATTCCGCCGCCAGTTGACATGACTTGAGCTACTCCAAGTAGGTGGCAAAACAAGGTAAACAAGCTGGTGGACAGGACCAGGCAGCATTGATACCACGGGATCAAGCGTCAAGTGTGTATCATAATAACTAAATTATAAGGTTCAGTATTGTCTGAGCCTCTGCTGACTGGCTGGGCAGTGGTACGGTCTGCGTGGATCGGGGAACGGCTGTCTTCGGGCTATGAGCAGCCTTTAAATTAGGCTTCCGTTCATACGAACCAGACCGAGCGACTCTATCAGTTAGCTATAGCGTCAAGAGGTTTCACCGGTATATTTGGGCTGCCCTATAATTCTCCAAACTAATCAAAGCTCCTTGATATATTTACTATTTGAATCCAAGGGGCGCGACCGAATGTTTTTACCTGGAATGTAAAGTTGAGCCCTAATCCTGCATGCGTATGAATACGAACAATTCTGGCGTGGTTACCTTCACGGTCTCGGATAGCTTTGCTTATACTCAACGGCTTTCAAAAAATTGATTCGCTGCCCTACCTTTCCGAAAGATCATTACGACGCTCCATTCACCTGGAGCTTTTCGATGTCATTTTCCGAACAGCTTTGTGCTCGTATAAATGGCATTTCCCATTATCTCTCGTGAACATTTCAATTGACTATGGCGACACTTACATTTCTTTACATTTGAGGGCATTCCGATTCCATTTGGTTGGGTATACAAGTCGTAACGATCCCGCATGAGACAAGGGGATGGCAATTTCGCCGGTTATGGACATATTCAGCCACAAGGAACAACTTCACTCACCATTCCCATTACACGTCCAGCTTGGATGGCTGGACACGCTCTGCACAACTAAAGAAGTATATACTAGAAGAAGCCAGCCATTATTAACAGTGATTTTACGCATCTGTACCATTTATCATTCACCTACACTACTCCTTTACATCCTAGACCGATTTCAAAGACTACTGCCGGAACCTTACCAAGCCACTCGAGCAACCAGCGAAGAAATTTGTCCGTCAACGGACTGAGCATTATAGGGTGTAAAATCGGTCTGTATGGTGCATCGCCGGTCAGCACTACTTTACAACGTAAGCTACGATAGTGTTCCAGGACGTGGTGGCTTTTCGCCTGGCAAGCGTTCTTCCTATAAAATGCCACAAAACTCGGATTAACAACACTGTAACGCGGCGGATGTGTTTCGCCACTGAATAAAGTCGCAGCTGAAGATTTCACACTGACGCGGTCATCTGATTTATGCAACTGGTTTAACTATGGAGAATGCTTTGCTGAAGCACCGAACATTCCGAGTATTTAATGGACACCGTTTGCAACGAAAGCTTGTTTTGGCTCACATGCTGATGGTTTACTACATAGCCAACTCAAGCCCAACTTGTATATTTACACTACAGTTATGACTGATTTTTATGCGCTGCAGCGCCATCAGGTTCCTTGGTCGGACTATTACGTGACCAAATGCTCACTCGTATGAACTACCTCTTTCCGGTTATACCTTTCATTAACACGTAAAGTTTTACTATTTTATTGAAGCTATGCTTGTACGCATGTTTGATCGCGTCGTCACAGGTGCGTCTTGTTTTAGCGAGAATATACATTTAGTTATTTAATTCCATTACATCACAGACTGGAACAATTTTACGGTCACTGTACGAATCCGTTGCCATACTCGACATTCTTTGGGCCAGTGGCGGAAATGGTGGAGTCAATACAATTTATGCAGCACCACGCAACCACACATTAGACATCTAACCTAACTGGATGAGCCAATCGGGAGCCCAAACTAACCTTCATGGTACGGTACACGAAACTGGATGGGCTTAGTAGAACTCCGGCTGCTTTGTAACCTTTTAGATTTCGCAAAATTGCGATAAAAATATTCCATGATTGTCTAGTTTGGGGTTTATTTTTGATTCCGTTGTTGGGGTCGCGTTCGTCTATTCTAAAAGAAACTTTACCGTAGACTTCCAGGTGTTGCCGAATGAGAACCATTACACGTGGCTATCGCTGGCGGCGTTGCGAGGACGTGAAATTGAAGACTACTTAAGAGTGGGACCGCTGCAAACCATATCCATGGAATAAACCCCCAGGTGTATTAGACACAGCGTTAGCTTAGTAAGTCATTGCAGCGTGGCAATGCGGGCTATTTTCGTCATTTGAGCAGACTATTTCCTATGGACAGTCGTCGCCTATTCGAAATGGAGCAATGTTTATCAAGTGTCTTCTCCCACAGTTGAACTTATTATTTCAAAATTCAAACAAGGTTTGCAATTTCCGGAATACCTAAAACTACTAGTTCCTTTGTTCACAGTAATTGGTTTAAGAGCCTTATGCTGAGCGACAACATACCACAAATGCGTCCAGCTCGGTAATATCCTGTGTCTAGTGGCTTAGCCGAAAAGCGGTGCGGGTTGCAAAAAGACCCGCTGAAGCATTATAAGGAACCAACAAAACACAATTAGCTCGATTACTTTTTGCCTGTTGAATACTCCGACAGGAGCCAAGGGTACGTCCTGCGCGTAAGCTGTGTTTATTAACACACCTCGTACTAGACTACACCTAATTTTTCTCAAGCACCGGGCGCAAATGGAAACGAAAGAAAACAATACAGCTAGGTTGGACAGGGATCCCGATGTTGGCTTTCAACCAGTGAATCCAGTGTGCACTTGAATTCCTCACGAACAGCTATGACAGCCCGCAGCTTTGGCCACATGTTATGGTACCCAACCTAACCTAACTTTGCTTGGTTGAGTATTGAGTCGGCGTTCAGCTCAAATAGGTCTGTGTTTTGTGGAAAAACAAGAAGAGGAAGAAAATAGATCACACATAATCCAGCGGGCAATGAAGCAAACCACGCACTATACGGCACAAATACCTACCTGCTCACCAGTTCGCAGTGCTCCGCATGTATGTAAACCTATTGATCCTTTCGTTCCTTGCGTAGGACTTGCTACATGAGAGGATATCGTGTCTCATCCGTTTAGTTTGGCTCATGCACGCCGCGTGTTTATTGCTTTGCCTCATACTGTTCTATACATAACACCGCGTAATGTTTTAAACTGCATATCAGGTGATTCAGGTGTGGGTACTTTGACCCAACAACAGTTGCTTGGTACTGTTTTCTGTTCCAGCCTGAATACGGCCAACGAGCGTGCATTACATGACTTCATTACTATTTAATGCCAAGGGAAGCTCAATCGGTTTAGTAACCCAGGGATATCTACAAAGCTGCAAAGCGTACTGTCGTTAGCAAACCTTGGCTAGGACCCACTAAGCCGCAAAGGCAAAGCATTTACATAGATCGTGAGCGATAATGGTCCCAACACTGGGACCTGCAAGACGTCACTAAGGACAGCATGCCTAAAAGAAGGACTACGTCTTACGCTACACACTGTTGTCTTTAATAAAGGAGAGCAGACGCACTTCTAAAAGAGCCAACCGATAGCAAGCAAGCTTTTTAATTTTAGTTTAGCTTTGGAATGGAAATAAGGTCCACAGCTTTCAAAAGTTTACCAATTTGCATGGCAAGCCGACCGCCTAAACACTTAAGGTTTTCTAGGCGTGACACAAAAAGCTTGCGGAAGAAGTGTTGTGCGGCATTGAGGGGGTTAAATTTGTTCAGGGGGTTCTCCACCAAACCCATCATCCGCATTTCAGAGAACCTTATTACTACGACTGTCAGGCCGGTAGACTATCGTCCCTGCTTTAAAATCGGGCAGATGATTACCTCTTTCCAATCCGAAAGTAAGACGCAACTGACAGGTTACCTAGAAAACAAGCAACAGCCTCAGATGAAGTGCGTCATTTCCGGAAACTATAGACAGGTTACTACCTTGCAAAATCTCAAAGAGCAGAGATAACGTTAGGTTAAGCTTAGCTAATTGAGCATCCACTGGATTGCTTGAAACTACTTCGCCGGTGTTCAGGAAGTCACCCGAGCATAGACAAGCGTATACCGTTCTCCAGTTATATACGCTTTATCCTAGTCGGTGTGTGCGCTGGTCCAGTCTGCTTGCAGTAACGTTCGTATAGACGGCTTTGCTCCACTGCGCCTAGGTAAAGTAAAGAAAGTCTTGGAGTTAGCGTTTGCCGGGTCAGCTAAACCTTCCACGTTTTGGAGACTAGAAGTGCTGAGATGTTGCTAGATGCATTTCTACTCTTTCAACAACTGTTGTAGGTGCAGATTGATGGAGTTACGTGCTAGATACGCCGGCGTTCATCCTGTTTCACTACTCCTTGTAAACCCACGTAACCCATTCATATAGGTGGTGCTTGCAGCCCTCTTTTCCTCACGGGTGGAATTCAGTGTGTGCAACTCACCGTAAGCTATGCCTTGAATTTATTCCAGGTTTGGTTGAGTGAGACTGCCACAGCGATCGTAAAGTTCAGCAAGGAAAACGTAGCTCACACTGCATCATAGCCCTATTACCAACGGTAACAACATTTAACCTGCGTGTAAAAACCTGCTGCCCGTCACCCCCTGTGCCCTCCGTTTGCTGTTATTACCTATTGAGCCTTAACTGCATGCATTGTGAGTATCCGCGCACCCATGCTTGTTGTTCTTCACCTAGTAGATTTGCCCTCTACGGTCCGGTACGGCACTCTACAGATCTGGTGAAAGAGATTGCCTATCTCGCGTTCCATGGAGGACATGCTGCAGTTCTAGACCTTGCTTCTTATCAACCTGGTTTCATAAGTAACTGTGCCGGACACGCCGTGTCGCTACCAAGTTTGACAGTACGGGAAAGATTGCTTCAGTTGACCACCCAGTGTAACAAATTATTTGTTACTCTGCGGTAGGTATTATTAAATTCACCAAATTTAACGTTGTCAGACCTAGCTTCCTTTAAGTTTTCAGTAATCCTCAACACAAACGCATGCTACACTGCAAGGAGTGGGTTGCTTTTGCAAATTCCATCCAACGGGCTTTAGCTTATACTCGCTTACGGAAGTACTTGACTGGGTAAAGCTGAACGTACCTACTGCACAACGCGCATGATGTTGGCTTCAATAGCATCACAATGCATCTTCGCCATTTTCTGCCCGGGTAAATATTTGTTAGTTGTACTGTTCACCATACATTTAAGTGGCCACAGATAGATATTTTATCATTGTTTGTGTATCAGACGATGTAATAACTGCGCATGTCTAGTAGTTACGTCCCCCAAGGTTGCATCATACTTTTTATGGTTAGTCAGGTTGGTGTTTCAACTTCTTGCTTTTGTGATTCAGTCATTGTTTGAGATGGACGTGACTTCCAGAAGGCGCATGAAGGTCGTGACCTTGCACGAACACACAGACAAGATCTACAGGGACATAGCAAGAATAGTAGGCGTCAGTCCGGCAACCGTCAGCCGCGTGGTCAAAAAGAAAAAGGAAACGGGATGCATTTCGCCAAAACGCAAAGGGAAATTTGGTCCTAAGCGAAAAACCATTGCCAGGGATGACGCTTACCTAATACGGAAAAGTGTTAAAGACCCTCGAGAGACTAGTGAGGCATTAAAACGTGATTTGGGAGAAAAAGGAATAGAAATTATTTCTTCAATGGTTCACAGGCGACTCTTGGAAGTTGGTCGGAAAGCCAGACGGCCTGTGAAAAACAACTTCTGACAAAGTAATGAAAGTTAAGCGTTACAAATGGGGACTAAAATACAAAAACTGGACAAAAGAAGATTGGAGAAAAGTCCTATTCAGCGATGAAAGCCATTTCTATGTTCACGGTCAGAGAAGTCAGTATGTTCGGAGGTCAGAGGGCGAAAATGTTCGTGATTCCCACATTGACCACTTTGTGAAACACCCACAAAAGCAGATGTTTGGGGGTCCTTTAGTTATTACAGCGTCGGCGCCTTGCATCCAGTCCAGGGCATAATGCGCTGTCCACAATATGTAGAAGTTCGCCAAAGAAGAGCTGTTCCAGAGCTAAAAAAGACATTTCCTGACGGATCTGGCGTATTTCAACCGGATCTGACCCCGTGCCACACATCAATAATGGACAAGACTTTTTTCAATACTAATCAGATAACCATCTTGGACTGGCCTGGGAGTTCACCAGATTTAAACCTCATTGAAAATATGTGGTCTGTTTGCAAGCAACGCCTTCGTGGCATGGACTGTTCGACAAAGGAGAAACTGATTCAAGCTTTAATTCAAGTTTGGTACAGGGAAACAAGATGGGCTAAAGTTTGTTCAAATTTAGTGTATTCCATGCCAAACCGTATTAAAATGCTACTCAAAAGTCGAGGAGGTCATGTTGTGTATTGCTGTGAGTATATTAGTGATATTCATTATAACAATTTTGAAAAAAAGGTTTTTCAGTGTTTTCGCAGTTTGCTTCAATTAATGTGCACAATGCTGTTTGTCACCCTCATACCATCCGTAAAACGCATACTGCTGCATAAAGGCTACAAGAAAATGGCGGAATTAAAAACACTAATCGCTCGTTGAAGGATATGCTAAAAGCATTCACTGACGACTACTGCATGCGGTAGGGGAATCGCGCCCCAGCCCGCTGTTAGTTTGCCTACCGCTGAATTACGCGACCCTCGAGGAAGTTGGGTCAGGAGACCATAACTAAAGCCAAGCGGCCACGAGTGGTTTTTGAAAGTTTAACCCTCCTTGTGCTTATCACCGTGGTGGTGTTTCGGAACGAATGAATCGATTTAGACGCAAAGTTTTGCGCAACCCCAACAGCGAAATTGTAACATAAGAACTACTAAGGACGATACCTGGAGAATTCGAAAGAATATTGAAGGATGGGCCTCTAGTATGCCTACATTAGGATCGTGCTCCTCCTGAGACCATTTCGCCACGCCAACTGTTGACCCCGGCGAACCATCAGCCTCTCGCAAGTCAGATGCTCAACGTACGAAAGAAACTGAGTAGGAGATGGAGACTGGTGCGGCATCTTTCGGATATGCCTTTGAGTAGATGGATTAGCGTGTACTTACCAAGACCACAACTGAAAGAGAAACAGGCAACTAAAGTTAGACAGCTCAGATAACTTGAGCTGGTTATGGTTTATGGTTTACGCTCTACAAGTGGTCTGTGGACGAAAGCAGTCGCGAAAGAAATCGTCAAGGCAAAGTCCAATTGTTTCGATAGCCGTTAATGAGAAAAAGCAAAGCTATGCTGCGAAGTACCGTCATACACCTGCGGTTAGTAGAAGCATAAGAAGAATTGGATGACTTAGCTATGGAAGCCATTGAAGGAGCTAGACCACCGGGGAGTGTAACTTCCAACCAAATATATGATAAATAAATGCTTTATTCCCGGCAGCTCAAGGCACAGCTGCGAAGGCCTGCTTATGAAAACCCAAACAGATACGGTCGGCAGTTGTATAAAAGTATAGCAAGTTAAGCAGAAATATACCGGTTTTTCTTCTATTTATATGTAAGTACACTATTATTGAGCCTGGTGCGTAAACTGGCAAAATGTAACACAACCATTGTGGGTATCTGCTGTGCTTACCATTGTAGGGATGGATTAAAGGAACTATACGAACTGGATGACGTTCATAAAGTGGTGCTCCTCCTTACGAAGAGGAGTCAGTGACTCTATTTAGTGGCGAGTCACATCCGCCACTTTTGCATATCCAGCCAAACTGGTTGGTCTATTGAGGAGGTGAAATCCATTTTTCCAAAACCTTAACCTATTACCTTAAAGAAATTTATACAGCTTTCTTCTAACAAGCAATATTAATCACTTTAGGGTCCTAGTGTGCAATATTGGCCTATTCCTGACGCCTCAACGTAAAAACTTTCATCTTTTGCAGTCTACCCATTAGCAAACTGCTACGCTCTACCGTTATGCCACGCTGCCACACGTTTTGCTGTTACTGCCTTATTTTTACAATAGTTA
>OX104069.1:77909388-78075613 GCA_944474145.2 Dicrocoelium dendriticum | reverse complement strand
CATTTACTAGTGCCAGTCATCCTGTGAAGCATGACAGAGGCAAGCAATTTGGCGGCAATGGAGATTAGACTGATTCCTCCATGGTTGCCGCATTCCGATCGTGAGCTTCCCTTGAAATTTGGGACTATTACGGAGCGGCTCCAGTCGGTTAGGACAGCTTCCTGCTCCCACGGTTTCACTAGTTACTTGTGTAAATGATTCTCAAGCACAGGGCCTCCGAATTTGAAGAGGGTGGATGAAAGTAATCCGGTCTCGCGGCTTTATTTAACTTCAAGTCCGATCTCACGTTCGACTTCTGAGCGAGAGGGCGAATCCAAAAGAACAGCTCACAGAGCAGAGCAATCAGTGGTCGGCGAGAAATCCGACAATTCCGACCGATTAAAATGCCTTTCAAAGTGATCAGCGCAACGCTCCAAGCGTTTGGACAAGTTGTGGATAAGCTGTCCACTCTCGTCACGTATAGTTTCACTAACACCAGGTCGTCTGCTGCCCGTTTCCCGTGTCAGACGGTATAACTTACGATGGTTACCAAGGGCAGCGCCCATTTCCATCTCTGAGTCAAGTTGAGACCACCAGGATTCGCGGTCTCCCTACAGGCTGGCACGGAGTTTTGCCCAGAGTTTTCTGCGGGTCTCATTATGTTCGTTTCCAGTTGGAATGCGCCTTTGAGTATCGATAAGTTCTAAAGATTTCGAAGAGACCCAATGTCAATGTTGAGGATTAGACTAACCTAAGGAGGATTTACCATCTGCAAGTAAGGTCTGGTGAACATGCAACCAGTGACCTTCAATTGTCTCCAGTGAACGCTTACTCAACTCGCATATCAGCGTACTTTGATCGGTATTCAGAACAGCTGGCTTCGCCAGTTGGCTGGTGTCAATGCGCTCACAGCGTCGTCTTGGGCGTCCGCCAGATCGCATCCGCAGGTCAGCACGTACAAACGTATGGTCGATGTCCACATATGTGCTCCAAATCGAGCGACAGTTCTGGACGCAGTCTCTCCAGTGGTAACGTCGCAATGTGATCGATTTGCGTACATAGCTGGTTCGAGGTTGATGAGTGCCAAGTCACCCTCCGGCGGGTGCTGCGTCGGAAAGTAGTGCTCGCAAGAAATAAGCGAGCATCTTCACACAAGTGAAGTAACCACTCACCGGTATCATTACGAGAACCTACACCATGTTGGCGGCCCAGATGTAGCACAACAGTGGATAATTTTCCAACCTGAGGGTTCAGATCCCCAGTCAGCACTACAGTGTCCGAGCTTCTTCTGTGGCTAAGGAGCTCGCTCAGTTGACGATAGAAGTCGTCTTTTACCAAGTCGTCGCTAGAGTTTGTAAGTGCATAGGCAGCAATGACGAATATACACCTGTTACACCTTCAAAAGTACAAGACATCATTGAATCAAGGCAGAAATTAAACAAGGCAGGGGGTAAGACACAACCTTGCTTCACACCAGATACAATATCAAATTTATCCGTGGTTTGTCCACAGAGCTGCATCATTACCAGCATCCCACTGTGCAGACAACCAAACTTACCCAACACCAGCCACATCGCCTCCCGGTTTATCGTGCCAAATGTCTTGGTGAAGTCAACAAATAGCGAGTACAAGTACTGATGTCGCTTTCGGCGTTTTTATTGCAACTAAAGAGCCGTGAAAACTATATCTATGGTGCTGCATGGAGCAGTGCATGTATTAATGCGGCTCCGCTGTGTTGCAACACTTAGGACGGTATCCCGCCGGCACTAGTGCACTTGCCGCTTCGCAGCTAAGCAAGTGCGCTTTGCGTCTCATCCAGTGTCAGAGTGTCGGCAAGTTGACTATTCATCTCTTGCTATTGCATCCCGTGCTACGCAGACCGCTGCATCTTTGTAGGGTTGTTCAAGAGACAATCAAACTGTGTTCACCAGATCTGCATTCTGTGTGCAAGAAATGGCTGAAGTAACATCGAGCAGAGTCCGCAGCCGCTACAACGTGGGTCCATGCAACGTCTTCAAGGAGCCAAAGAATCCCTTATGTTGGTGTCTTTCGGTATGAAATTTCATCGGCTTCGCCTTCTTCATCCTCCACGCATTCTTGATGCGACGCTGCTCTGAGTCAATTGCCATCGAAGTTTTAAAAATATGACTTTCTTTCGCTCGCATTTTACAAGGTCCAGCAAATGTGCAGCGAACACTAAATTATTCTCCGACACCATTGCGCCAGTAATTGCACTATAGTCATTAAACCGATGGGGCCGTTTGCTTGGCAGCAGACGTCACCTGATTACAGATGTGGTGCCACATGTAGCTCACTGAGTATATGGGTTCGACAACGCCAAGGCGGGTAGTCATCGCCTTCTCCAGCTCCATCCATTTCGCTACAGTTCCTAGGGAAACAGCGATATATTTCCGCCGGTTCACGGCAAGTGAGCAATACATGCACTTAAGGTAATATATGTACAACCTGGTCCGCACCAACTTGTGATCAGTGCGACACTGAGCTCCACGCAGTACACGCATCACGCGCACGTCACGCATGTCATGATGACGTAGTCGAGCAGGTGAGCGTGACCACTCCGTGAGTGCGTCCAAATTGTTATGTCATTCACAACCAGTGCAAACTGTGTTCGTAATCGTCAGACCGTGTGTGGCACACTGTGAGAGTAGCCGAGCAAGGTTCCCGCCGTTTATATCAATAGCAACTGGACCGATTATGACTGTAAAATAGTACTTACAAGTCGTTTACTATACAGTAGACATTGGTGGGTCGTTTATAGGATTTCGTGTAACCTTTTTGCCGGAATATTTTATTAACCATTTAACTGCTTCGATAATCAGAAGGTAATGTGTTATTCCCAGGAATGTTTACGGAACCGGTAATTGTTTTCCACAGAACTTCCTTTTGCACATGTACCAAGATCGAAGACTGATCCACATCGTCCGGAGATGATTTACATTGTCAACTTTGTATTTGGATCAGTGGTAAATTGCCCAATAGCCGAGTAAAAATGCCTTGAACCCTGGTACAAGTGAGACGATCGATCATAGATTTATAGGCAGCAAAATTATCGCTTGATTTTCACAAACGTATGTTGGGTTACCTTGGGCAGCCAGCGTTTGATGCATGTCATATGCACTAATCGATTGTTCGCGGAGTAAAAAATAAATCTCCGCGGAGCTTGCTGTTTCATGTACTTTTGAGTTTGCACCTGATTAGCTTCGGATCCAGCTGTCTGCGAAAGTCAAGTTAAGGATTAATCAACGCGTAAAGCCATCGAGTCAGTCCGGAAGTCATAACCAGACGTGGACCGCGATGCTCTGTACAAATTGTCAGAAGTTCATCGCTAAGACAAACCTCTGCCGTATCCGGTTCACAAAAGTACATGACAGTTGCGCGACCAAAATGCTGCTTACCGCGAAACGGAGTCAAGTCGTGCCAAATGGACAACAGAAGTGCAACCGAGCGAGTAACCACAGCGGATAGGACAGTCAAATTTGGTCTATAAGGAGACGTTTTGGTCAGGCAAGCCCACCGATCCGCGAACTGTGTGTGCGTGGCAAACGAGCATTGCCCGACATAAGGGAAGGGCAAGACCACCAAAGCACTGGTGCAAACTGGAAAGGCTATCCTTTAGCTGTAAAGATGAGGTAAGTGGTACGTTGTATTGAGTTATTATGGATAATGTCTGCCGCATGGTGCGTACAGGCGCAGAGCAAGAATGCATTCCAAATGCTAGAGTGAATGATATGACGAAACGAACCCCTATCTATAGAACGGAACGCACAGAAACTGGTTAGAGATCCTGCTCTACGAACCCACCTGGAGATGAAGTAGAAAATAGCAATTCCTTTTACAAAATACATGGGTGCAAAGCCACATCGGTTACAAATCTGTCATAGGCAGCTGTGTTCCGACCATTGCGAAACGTGGTAGGACTGGCTCTCGACTTGCCAGCGTATTCCGACCGGTATAGCTGTACGGGTCTAAAAAGTACGCGAACAATCGCACCTCGGAGATGTCCAGTCTCGTCGCTAGGCGCGTGTCTATTCATTTCGATAACGGCGTGCGGTCACTCAGTGAGGTGACATGTCATCGGACTGTCTGCGTTTTGGATGCGTTCTCTCTTAACAACGAGATGGCAGTGCCACGATCCCAAGTGGCAAGGGTGATGAGTTATGTGTTTCCAGGTTACGTCAATCACACACTTCCCTTGTAAGATAGCCACAGGATTTTGTGACACCGTTAACGCTGTCTTTCGCATAACGCAGGATGTTGCCATCGGATACCGAAGCCTGTAACTTGCCCCGTCAAGTTGGTCTTGGCCAGTTTTGTCACACCAATGCAGGCAAATTAGCGATAACGACTGGAGAGCACATGCACGGCCGAATAGACGTACTTAGCATGAGGCGATGATAGAGCAATAGGACGCGTTGACACCTGGCCTGACCACTGACATATGCAGGCCTGATTGCAGTGAGCATGGGGTGATCGTTGGTCAGGCAACGGAACGCGGTAGATCGTGCATTATTTGACATTATTCATTTATACTGAATGCAGAAGGTCAGATACGAACCGTAAAGGATGGGAACCGTTTCCCATCATATGAATGAAAACATTGTGCAAGCAATACCTGTGGTTCGCTACTTGCATTAGAACGATGCGCAGGGTTGAGGTGCCCATAGTCAGTGTGAACTGAACCCATAGCAGTATTGCGTCCGATCAAGCGGTACAAGGTCAGAATGAAACACGAGACAGACAACAGCTGCAATTGCAATATTGCTTCAAAACACTTAGTGGTTAGCATCGATTGTTAGCGGGAAGTCGGGGTGGGGAGCAATCGAGGAACACAGACACCTGACAAGGTTACGAAAGATGGAGCCAATAAGAGAGAACGTTGCAAACCAACGGGCGAAAGACACGGTCTCCATTTACAAGGTGTATGCTGATCGCAGGACATGTAAGCGCTTGACGCGAATCCAACATGAGTGTTGAAATGGTATGATACTGTGCAAAGTAACGGTACGTGATATTTTATTCCCCGTTCTCGGTAAAGATAGATGGGATTGCTCATTCGCCTTCAGCAATTTACATCATTGTGGATCCTAATTCCAAAGCCGTTAGTTCATATAAAGAGATTGCATAGTATCCCTTCAGATAACTGAGTTTAAGGAACTGAGTTCACTATCCCAACGTGTTTTGTTAATCGACGATGTAGGTGCAGAAGCGACTGAATTTGAAAGTGTGTTTCAGGGCTAGCTAACCCGTAGGGAGAAGTAAGATCACGGACAGTCTAAAGGACTGTAATAGTGGTTGAATTTTAAGCTGTTTACTCTCAAGATAATGTTCCTTTTGAGCTTTACAACGTGCTGTCACACATGACTGTGATCACTCAGTATTGGGTATAGCATTACGAGGTATCCCGGTAGCGTCTACTGAACAATCCGAGTCTCTGCAGTCATTCGGATACGGTAGGTTCCGCAAGTCCTTGACAATCTTCGTTGCCCGGCGTCTTTTGAGCGCAGGGAGTTGGCGCTTTAACCAGGGTTGCAAAGCCTTCATAGCTTATTCGACTTAGGACCTACGTAGGCGTTCAGTACCCGAGAGATATGCATGAATCTAAACTACCGAGACCTATCGTAAGAGATCAATATACTGGTTGCTACTTGTTAAACCAGACTCGGACTGTCTGGAACAACAACGAATGGTGAAAACGAGATGATAGGTTTCTTATACTCCGACTGTCTAATCAATTGGGCATAACATGTTTTCTACAAGCCTGGTTAGATGCGACTTTCCAAATGAACGTTCTTAAACACAAAACAATGGCTGCTGATGCTGACAAGTCCGTTAGAAATATATATCACGATATGCGTAAACCATTTCACCAAGTTCCAAACGTCAGGTTGCAGAACTTGTTACAATTTCTTGGCATCTTGTAATTGATTGCATCTACCGACCTCCCCGAGCAACCCACCATATAACCTAGCAGCTAATAAATGACATCAACATAGTTTCAAGCACTACCTACAAGTCCAAACCTATGTGTGAATATTTCAATGCGCCACAAGTTAACTGGCTACTGCCTGGACCTTCGGTCTAAACGGTACTAGACGAAATGTTGTCCTCTATCCACTTCCATGGCTGCATCATATATGTCAGAGGTGCCACCGGAAATGCCAATAGCCTAGATTCGGTATTCACCATGAGGATCCATTATATTTGTGCGCTCATTGACAGTCCACTATCGGGCTGCGACCAAAACGTGGCGTTTTGTATCGTGAACATTGAACAAACTAAGCCACTCCAATACAAAGACGCAACCCACTCATGGCATTCATCGATTTGACTGGAATGCATTTAAGGAACTTATCTGCACTACGAATTGTGAGCCATCATTCTGAACGAACAAACCGGCTGTGGCTGCCAGTGAAACTGGCAACAAAGTTGCCGCCTACACTGATGTGCTGACACCTGTGGTAAGGAGCTGAACCTATAAGCACTGCAACTAACATACACAACTGAACAAGGCCGAAGGAAAACTGAAGAAACTTAGTGTATCTTAACACTGGGCCAATATTCTCGCTTCGCTACCAAATATACAGCAAGCCATACTAAAGTATGGGCACTGTTTCTCAACATGTGAAAGAAAACTCTGCGCAAGAGATACTTGTGATTCCATACCTGCTTTAGAACAATGCGCGAAGATCACATCCGATGTCAAAGCCATGAACGTGATAGGGCAACAAACAATATTGCATCGTGATCAAACGAGTTTGATTGAACTAGGCACGAACTTAGGTGGGAAATCGTATTGAGCACGGATTCTCAACCTGGGGGTAATTACCTTCAAAAGGGTGAACTGGAACTCTACGTGTGATAGCTATATTTATAAGGATTGGGTCATCACTCTGTACCCAAACAAGTTAAAAAACAAAACTATTTGTGTCAAAACATGTGACTACCTAATCATCATTACCTTACCATCAGTGATTAATTATTCGTAGGTGGACAGTGAATTAGCCATTTTCAGGTACCAATTTTTATTACCTAGTTTACGAATACAAGTCCGCAAAACAGCGCAGCTAAGTGGCTTGCTCATGTATCCTTGTTTTTTGAGTTAGGTAGTCGCCAACCACGTCGAATTACCGAGTTGACTGAACACTGAGGTGGAATCCTAGGTCAGTAGGCCAGGCAAAGGAGCGAGCAAATATTTACAAGGTAGAAGGCACAAAACAGGGGATTAGTGTTTTGGACGTGTCGATGCAGAGTGGTGATGGAAAGCTGTCATCCAGGACGTAATTAGAAGGGATGGTTGAACCAAGTGAGAAGCCTTTGTTATCCGTTCATATTCGGTCAGGGATCACATCTCAAAGCAAGGAACCAAATGTACTCGGAGCACGACGTACTATGTGTATTAGTCTAAACCGCGCTGAATATAGGGGAAATTATTGAAGCTTCTCAATCTCAACCGTCACATTAGCGTACATAACCATCTGATTTGTAAAAAGTTTCTCACAAGTTGGTGTTTCCTTTATTTGAATTATCTAAATTAATTAAAATAGTAGTCATTTTCAGTAAGTTAAATCGTCACAATCTTTAATAGGTACTTAACATTTTACACTAAAATTTTTGTGGGGTAACTGTTTATATTGTACCCGCTTTGTGGGTAACAGCCTCAAAATGGTTTAGAATCACTAGAGATTGCAGTTCAAAGTAACTGTGGGAATAGTTACAAGGTCTGGTGGTCTAAGCCTTGGCTACAGCTTATCTATGCGTAACTGTTTAGAAAAGCAGCATACTTCGACTGCTAAGGAAGTGTAGTAGTTGGATGCGTTGATGGATTTATGAGCAATAACTCCGTGTGGGATTTAGGACATAACAACCGGATTCCCAGATGGAAATTGGGTGTTGCCCACCCGAAATCACGGCCCAGTGATCGCCGTGACTAAGGTTCACTTCAGTGTGAACCACTGTCCATTACATTGAGAATGCGCTTTGCAATCCAATCACACAACGTGTAGTCCAAAGTTGACCCTCCAACCGGATTCCCACTATGTCTACCATGATATGGCCAAGCTGAATGTTCAGTTGCCTGATAAGATTTGTAGTACATGAAATATATGTTTACGCACATGTTTAACAACAACCTCGTAAGTTACCAAACATCTCACCAAAAGTAGCTCTTCGGTTAGCAAAACGCTAGCTCGGTGAAGATCGACTGCAGGCCAATCGGTCGGGTCCCAGGAGGCAGGGTGAAAGTAAATGAGAGCGCATCCATCAACGTTGGGTTTCGGTAATCGAACCACCACACCTGCTTTGAACATATGTGATACTACTGTTGGTCTAAGATTGCGGAAGATATCTGGGTACGAGTGTCGAGCTGTGTAATATGCTCGATATTGATGAAGGGCCTGTTGAATGTCGAATTTCCGTGCCCGGAGGAAACGTAGAAGAAAGCCATCAGCTAGACAGCCGCGTAATCCTAAAATTCAGCAGCATTATAGAAATCGGCTGAAATAACTTGTTCTTCCTTGAACATTATGCAAAATATTTTTAAAAACAGAATCAGTAAAATTAGGTGTTGTATTCCTCACCTATGAAGTAACATGAAGTTGGATCCCATAAAACTTTAGGTAGCTCGTGGACATATCTCTCAAACCGACATAAAATTATTATCAGCCGTATTTAATTTTTTGAAATGTATGAATTTTTGGTTGAGGAGGAGGTACACTACACCCATTTTCAGTCAGCTACTATCAAGGGCATCAGTGATAGCCCTTGAAAGCCGTCGTTTTCTGACTCGCGAGCTAACTGCCTCCAAAGTGTGCATAAACCACCAGTATTTTAATGGCAGCTGTTCAATGAACAACAAGAAAAAGGTGCTTTTTCACCTGCAAAAACCGGTGTTCGAGAGGTCTCGTAGGATGGTTGGAGTGAAAACCAAAAGGAGTAAAGGATGGGTGAAGTATCAGTTTAAGCGTCTATGAGTCTAACTGCGTCGTTGCATAACGAAGCGTGAAAAAGGAATAGAAGGCATGCACACATTCAACTGGGAAGCAGCTGTTGCTGACGTATAGGATAAAAAATAAAAGGTTGTAAAGTCCACTCGTGGGCTGCTTCCTTGGACCGATGTAATAGGTTAATTCAATTTATGTACACCACAACCATATTTCACAATGACTATTTTTATTTAATTAATTGTACATTGACTGGTTGTGGTAGGTTGACGTACGGTCACAAACGGCTACATGACGTAAAGCAACTGCATGCGTGTGTCACCGAGAAATTTTTTAATTAATAGTAACGTGGGGAATCAAATAACGTAAATGAGGAAGGTTTTCCAAGTTTGACACACGGAAAGTGAGCAGAAATTTCGGCGGCATTCCAACCGGCAATCTATTGCTTGTGGTTTCTCGGAGTGGTATTAGGAATCCGTATGTGAAGACAAGCTACTTAGATTCGGTTTGTTATTATCAGTTCGCCGCGCAGGCATCTCTATTGTCCCCATTAGGTGCCAATGGTTTTCATCCTCAGTTGGGAATGTAGACGAAACAGACTATTACCATGTTGCTCACCCTACCCTGTCGCATTTTACGTGTGGCAATGTCGGACTTGTAACAGGGCTGACAGACGGAGATGGCATATTTCAGTTGAGGGCTGATATAAGTGTTGAGCGTTTGAGAGAAAATTGTACGGTCAAAACGCCCGAATACTCTACGCAAAAGACCAAGTTGATGGTTGGTTTTATGGATGCTTTGCAGGCTGATGTGAACAGCCTAAGATCCTCTTGTGTTATCACACCTAAGTGGTGATCTAGAATTGGAATGACGGAGTATGCTCAATGTCTTACATTTAATAACGTCAAAACGAAGCAGGTTCTGATTCGGTTATTCGTATCCATTAGCAAACTCATCCTACAATGCTATGTGGTTACCCATTGTTTTGATCGCCCGCCATATGTTGCGATTGACAGCGATGAGTATGGGCTCAGAGGTGACCACTCTCGCGAGATCGATTATGTAAATCAGGAATGGCGTAGACTATGTATTAGATCCTTTAGTACTCCGCAATGAACCTCAATAAGGTCAGAGATGGCGCTGCGAACAAGAACATGCAGATCTCATTCAAGCAGGAATTTACACATACAACCGAGGACTGGGTCACCAATTCCCCAGCTATGAAGCTTGTGAATGCTGGTGCGGTGGTTAAGTCAGCTGAACGCATTTCAGAACTCGAGATGAACTGCATCATAACCCACACCACTTTCGACTGTTTTAGACCAACTGGAGAGAAAAAGTAGCAGGTTGGTGGTGCAAGTATGGCTCTGTCGGAATCCATGTTGGTCTGCTGCTATGCTGTAGCCTCCTTCCAAGTAATCGATGAGCACCTCGGCAACAATGGCCTCCATGAATTTGGACACCACCGGCAGAAATGTTATCGAGCGATAGTTGGCCGGGTCTGTGCGATTTTCCTCCTCGTGAATCTGGATGACGATGCTATGCTTCCACTTCCTTCGAACCTGCAGCTTATCAAGACATCATCGGAAAGACTAAGTGAGCGATTCCACCAAATGCCCTGTAGCTATTAACTTCAGCTGCCTGGGGCATAAATTATCAGTAAGAGAAAAGGTCTGCTTAAGCAGAACTGTTTTTCTTTTTGGAATATCTGTGGTCGCAAACGAGATACAGAAATGTTCTGGCGTTGGCACTGCCTGGGTGAATAGCATAGGCGATGAGTTAGTGCTCTGGAAGTTTGGTGTGAGTAGCTGACCTTGGGCGCTGGCCGGTTCTCTCGTACTTTGTGCTGGTCCACAAGGCCTGTGTAGGGCAGGAAGCCCTCGCCGTATTTTATGGAGTTCCTTTACGTGTCTCTAAAGTAGCTTTGGGTTTAGAAGCAGTTTTATATCTAGCTCAAACGGATGCTTTAGTTTATCCTGTCGCAGTAATTTCGTTGCATAATGGTGGCTCCCCATTTTTCGGAACGTGCTGACTCCTTATCTTCTCACCAGAGTAAATCACTTGAAGCCATACCTTTCCCTATCCTGATGAGCATGGGTGGCTTTACGCTCATCGAGCGTAGGGGACTATTCCTCGAAGCACCGGTTATTAACCTGTTGACTTGATGATGAAAACCCAATCAAGCAACAACAGGGATAGCTCAGCTAGAAATGTTCAGTTGGTCGCATTCTGAGTTTAGTCAGAATTTGTGATAAGTAATGAGCTGAGAGGTGCCAAAATTTCTTACAGAATATTTTGTATTATGTATGTAGTTGAACAAGAATATTGTATGATTGCTGTGGCCAAAATGTCTCTCTCGAAGTACTGTTATTTCCCTCTACCTAAATATTGCGTCGCGGAATTAACATGGTTATCGAGTGCAACTTCACTGACTAGCTCCCATAATTTTCTTTCTATTGTTGGGTGGAGTTACTAGGAAGAGAAGACTGAATTCACCAACCAGGAGAAGGTGACTGCGGGACTATGCGAAAATGGTTTTCAGTGGAGTCCAGGCAATTGTTTATTTTTGAAGTCGTTAACGGACATCGGTACACGCCACCGAATAAACATGCATCGCCATGTATTAAATGAAGACAGCTCTTCGCAAACTGAATAACCGGATAGTCGATGAGACTAAAGTGTAGCTCACTGCGACAATTTAGTAGTACATCGCTTCCCACTTTTACTCAATAGCCGCAGAAAATAAACATCCCAGGTAGTACGATTTTAGACGTCAGTGATCACTACACTCAACCATGTCTCGGCTACCAAGACGAGATCCAAGGACAATGAAGCCTGATGCAGCCAAGGCCCTGTAAATTTTCTGAAAGCTCCTTGTTCGTTGGCATAAAACATTTGTATTTTATATGTTAAAAGATTGGTGAAAGATGTGGACAGCAATTTTGCGGCTTTGCCGGCAATATTGAGGTTGCATACTATTCAACTTTTGAGTAGTCACTGGGTCCAGACATGGAATTTGGCCATAATACTACAGCGGACACTCCGGGCCATGATGACCTTGCCGGTCACGCGCATTTTGAAGTCTCTCCCCGCATTTCATGACTGCTGTTAGAATAGTCACAACGCTGGCCTCCATAATGGGTGTCTTCACTGAGTTCGTCACCCTCACTGAGCAATTTGTGGCCAACGGTCTCTGTTGCTTTCAATAGAAATTCTGTTAGCATCCAGTCACGGATTTAGCCCATTTCTCTAGAAGAATCTGTATCATTAGGCCTAACTGTAAACGCAACTCAGGTTGCTGAAGTAGCAACGGCATTTTCTGGAGAGATGGCCTCGCGAAAGTATCATCATATTTCAAGCTCATGTGCGTATCTTTGGAAACGGAAGCTTGAGACTCGCAGACACGGTGAAAAATGATGATATTTTACGCCAACATTCGACCTCCCTTGATTGTTTATATCCTTAGAACTTTACTTTCGTCGGACGTTCGGTAGCATGGGCAATGCATTTGCTGCACCGCGCAGTGGATTCGCAGACAACAGAAGGACATAGGTCTCATCTGTGGAATTTAGTGTTACTTAAAGAAATCGAGGCCCACCACAGTATAATGAGTTTGGGTGACGCGCGCTGTATTTTAGTGTAGAGGAGTCAGCAAGGATATCGATGACATTAGGGACGGAGGCTCATTGATTACAGGTGTTTAGCAGTTTACTCTTATTTCATTGGAGTTTGCTTCAAGAACGTTACTACATCCGAGTCTTGTGGAACCAATGCTGGGCTAGGTGGTTATTTGCTTAGAACCCCTATCTCCTGTTGCCTACCTTGGATTGGTGTGAGTCACTGGTAATAGCTGCTACATCACAGCATTACTGATTCTTGTATGTGTAGTCACAGCTGTCTTGCTTGGCGTTTTCCTAATAGCAACCACTGCTCGTAGTATTCCGCAATTTTTGCTGTGGGCTGGCTGTATCATTTGGTCATAACTATAGCATCTGAGTTACTGGTTGCTAAACCACAATTAACTAGGTCCGACAAGTTGGGAATAATTGTTCACCTAGGGAGTGGACTGAGTTGGGACAGTTGGAGACTGGGACATTTAAGTGAAGGTGTGGCCCCTATCTATCTTCGGTAAATGAAATGGGGGATTCTTGGGGTTTGTTGGTAGGCTAACACATTTTCGTTTACTACTATAGGTAAATCCCTGGCCTCCAAGAGTTGCCCAACTTTTTTCATTAGAATGAGTAAGCATCCAGTAAACCAGTTAGAGTTGGAGACCTGACAAAAACCTAACACCTTCGTTTTTCTTCTGTACTGCCTACCTTGGGGTGAACTTGGCTTTACACATCTACAGCGAAATCCTTTAGAGTAGTTATAACACGTCAGCCCCGCCTTGACGACTTGAACACACAACACCATTTAGCTTTCCGGTGCTTCACATGCTTTGCTGATATTTATTTATTGACGTCAATAAACCAACCAATTTCCAGGGCTCACGTTGATGATGGGGTGAAACATGTATAGCGTGTGCACTCAGTCGCCCGACTGCAGACAGTGTTCACATAAACACTCATGCTTTGTTAGTCGGCATGTTGATGGAAATCGGATCCAACTAAGCAGGAATCTTCTCCTGAAACTGATGGAGAGCAAGATGTCCAGAATATGAGAACACAAATTCCTTCCAGCCTTCTTGAAACTATCTCGCATTAAACTAAGTTTGAACGCATTGAACAGCCTCAATACTTTTGCGTGTACCAATGTTGCACAATTGAGCACGGGGCCGAAAGCGATAAAGACGTGCGCGTGGATTTAAGTAAGAGAGCCGTTTTAGATGGCTGATGTTGCCGGTATCTGAACCGTGGAAGGTAATTCTACTCATGGTTAAGCACTGAATAACATTGGTAAATTTGATTCGGCTGTCCGCACGATGTCTACGATGAGACGAGGTAGGCAGGGAAATATCCGTAAGCACTTTGTCGCAATAAGTACGCGTCTAATAGCACAGGCCCAGGAATGACGTCGGCGGATCATAAGGACCGCTATTACATACTACAACAAAGTACGGCTCATACAGCACTTAGGGCACATTCAGGCTGAGTAGAAGATGGTTTTGTCAATAGATTATAAAATTCACCAGTAGAAAGGGCAGTAAAGCTGCTTTGACGTGTAATGATTGCTAAAGGAAGTGCAATCATTTTCATGCAGTTTCAAAGGACATTTGTTGCAACCAGTTTCCCATAAGACAGCTCCGCCCACACACTAGTAATAAGGATGGATAGCCGATTTGTTTTATTAAAACTCAGCAGCGGTAAATGTACAACGATCGCCTTCTAAGGGTACTTATTCATCTCACTTCTTCTGTGGTGCAATAAATAAGAAGCAGTGTATTAACAGCCTAACGCAACTGCAGTTGCTGCATCGGAGCTGGTTGAACAACGTGTACATATTAGGCGCGTTAAACCTTGCAGTCCTGAATGAAGTTATGTTGGGGGTATTTATGCCTACAGTTTGCTCAGCTTGGTGTCCAATCCGCCGTAAAAGCAAAAGCGAAGACTCGCTGGAAGCTGTGATTTCCGCGAAAAAGAACGGTCCTATTTATAAGTCAACCAAAGTTCTAATTTTGGGAAGCTTGAAAATTTGCCGTCGGCGTCGGCTTCAGCCAATGTTAGCTCATTTCGTTTTGCTTCGGTTGCCAAATTTGGCATTCTGTTTACACCAGGGTACGGCTCCTGTCCATCCAAACGACGCCTACCCGAGTTCGCCAACCACACACCTTGCACAGGTGTTCTGTATCTGGTACAACCTCGTTCACGAGATGGACGCTCACACGGCCGACGCTTACTTAATTTCGCCCACCACCAATATCGCACTGGTGTTCCGTTGTTGGTCGTCTGGTCGAAATTTTGGGGTAACGCCCGTCCAAAGAGTTTGCACGGTCTAGCGCAGTAAAGTCGTGAAAGGGTATTCACCCGGCTTAGTTGCCTAGCAGTTGGCGCCTGGATAATACAGTCGGTTACAATGACAATCAAAAAAGTGTCAAATACGAGACGGTAGAAAATTTGAAGGCAGCCTTTTCTTCCCGAGCTTTCACAGGTATGGCGTCAAGCACTAAAGGAATTGTCCATCCTTGCGACAATCAAATAATACAAGGCACAAAGTTCCTTTTTCGGGATATGAGTGGAGGACTAACAGTCGCTTTTACAACTAGCTAACCGGACAAATTATTCGTTATCTTTCACGGATACAATTTTCCCGAGGCTTGAACAATTGGGTTCAGTTCGCCTAACACTATCTCCTTCACATACTGCTTGCCTGGAGCACTGCTTTTGACTTCAGAAGACACATTCACCTGCCGATACAATGGCCAGAACAATTAGTCATCCTGAGCTCTTCACTCAGCTTTGACCGTTCAATTGGCTGTGGTTGCCTACATTTCTACTTAACTTTCCAACTTACCTCGGCAGGATCTCCGGTCTGTTTTTTGAAACCTTATCCCATCCACCAGGACTTCAACATATCTCAATGTATGTCCCTCGGATACTTTACGTGGTTTTGCAGATGATCAACACATCATAATCAAAAATGCTTAATTCCTGACCTACCATTCGGCACAGCCATTCGTTCAAAACAGGACAGGACCCAGGAACGCAATAGGCACTCGCCTAACGCATCAGTCAACGAGAAAATGGGACTCAACTTGACTGCGAATAAACGTTCAAGCAAAAACATAGCCAATAACAACTTGCCATTCAATGGATTGGCGGCAGTGCTTCAAGACGCTGTGGGTTTTCGCCTGGCAAGCCTTCTCCCTATAAAAAGCCACAAATTTCCGCATAACAATACTGCCACTTGGCGAATGTGACTCACCATCGATTAAAGTCACAGCCCAGAACTTCACACTGGCAAGTAAACTAACGTCACCATTTTAGATACTTTTGTTACACTGGAACTTCTACATCTGCATATACTGTCGTCTGTTTTTACTACGATATCAAAGTTGATCTTTGCGTTACATACACACGAACTCAGTATATTGTTATACCTCCCTCGATCCTGCTCCTCAATTATCCTCTAATGGATCATTCAGGATTCTTAAGCTATTATTAGCCGAGGTATGACTGCAATATATGACAGACCGATTAGGACCTAACAAACGGGTCCCGAGCTCACTACAACCCAATTATTGTTTTACATTTTCACCATTGTATAGTTCCAAGCATGAACATATGAACAATTTTCTACTGTCACTGTTACGGTTGCCATAAAATGTTTGTGCAGTTGTCCATACCTGATCATACCTCCATTAGCGTGCCACGCATAGTAGAGGATAAAAATTTATTTATTTATTATTATTAAGGTAAATTGTACTAGCTGTAAGGAGAGAATCAGCTAGGGCACAGTAGGTTTGACACAATATTCACCAGAACAGTTTGTTAATACGGATGTATAGTAGGTAAAACAAATGGGCTTTAGGAAGGCTCAAACCACGGTAAATTTCAAGGCTGCAAAATACGGTAAGTTTAACGAATTCCTGGAAGGTATTTGGAACCGATCGAATAGTCATGAGTTCAGAGAAGTTTGGAACCAATCGGCATAACCTTCTGCTATTGACACAAGAGCTTCGTCAGAACAGGTGAATCCGTGTGCAATTGGAGTGGGATTTTAGAACGAACTGAAGCGATAACCGCGGTACTCGAGACTTGAACCAAGGTGTCATTACAGTAACAGTTCGTGATGTCACCTCAGGTGGTTCAAGCACAGTGGGAATAGTCTAGTTTTTCATTTGTGCGTCATGGCATTGACGGATAAGCTCAAAATGTTGATAATGGGATTCAGCTTGCACTTTCTAATCTGATCCACGCACCGATGCTCGTCAGACCGGCCGGTTTAAGATCGCTCGGCACGCATTAGAGAGTTCTACCCCTTCCATTCTATTCACGCAGTCGTCAGATTTGGTAATTTCGACCGCTTCCGTAATCAACCGCTTAGGTGTTGATCGTTTACCCCTCCTATTGACCTACGATTTCCAAGGCTATCTAATGACCAGTGTTTAATGCATGCAAGCCACGGCCGAGTCATTTACTTTTTCCTGATATTCAAACTTGTTTCTTGGTGGTCTTGAAATATGCCTCCTGTGCTCTGAAATTCTCGCTGTTCACCCTCTCGTTGTTCTCTGACTGTTTGGCCTATATACATATGTGCAGTCCTTACATTTCATTTTATAAACACAGTTAGTCGTCCTATCTTTGGGAAAGGGGTCCTTCAGGTGTACCAGCGCCGAACGTAATGTTCGACCTCGCTGAAAGATCACCCTTATATTTCTCTTGTCTAGTACCCACCGAATTGCCTCCGAAGTGACTTCCCTGTACGGAATTCCTATCATCCTTTCCTCTCGGTTGTGGGTCTTGACTGCAAGTTTAACACTTTATGCAATTGGCGTTTGACTAGCCGCCGTGGGTAACCACTTTCCAATAGTTTGATCATTACCACTTTGCGCGCAGCCTTTTTCTCTTCCTTCATCGTGCACAAGGGTTGTGTCCTGTAGAACAGCGCTGAGGCTATCCTAGTGTAAACCTGTTACGGGTGACCCGAAGTGTAGTGGAGTACTCCATCAGTATCTGTTGGCTTGCGATATATTGTCGTCTTTAAATTTCCTCCATTCCTGTGAACCAGGCCGTCAAGGAATGGTACTGTACCGCTACAAGTTTCCAACTCAATTATAAACTATATTCTTTCATCAATGGAGCTTAAGTCATCAAACAATTCGTCCTTCTTATTCTGTTTAACAAGTACAAATGTGTCATCTACGCAACGTCACCAAACCTTTAGTGAGTTAATGGTGTTTGTTAACGCCCAGTTCTCGAAAGCTTCCCTATACAGGTTCGCCCGTACAGGAGATATTGGCAATCCCATGGCGAGACCTTGTTTCTGACTGTGAAGCTTCGACTGAAAAAAGAAGTAAGACATGTTAAGACACACTGTCATACCCTCGATTATCTGGTTAACCGTTAGTTTCGTCTGAGCACTCAGTGACATCTTCATTTATACAACGTCTTGCTATTCCTAGCGCCTCTTCTTTAGGTACATTTGTGAAAAGTGATGTGACATCGAAGCTGACCATCAACTCATCTGATTCGATTTTAAGACGCTATGATTTGAGCAATCTCATAAGTTTTCACGAATGCACTCGTTCGCCCTGTTATAGGCTGAAATAACCTTGCCAAATATCTATCAAGTACATGGGTCTGAGAGCCTATATCATGGACTATGGGCCGTACGGGAATATATATATATATATATATATATATATATATATATATATATATATATATATATATATATATACACGCCCCATGCTGAGGCTGATGTTGCATTCTTGATGCTTCTTCACCGCAGTTGGGCTAAACCAACTTACACTTAAACTAGGTCTTTTTCAGCTGGATAAATTTTATTCCGCTTTATTTGGTTTGTTCTTCTTCCCTGAATAATGTTCTATTGACTGCCCACTTTGCTTACGCTAATTGCGCTTATCTTCGGTAATTTTGTTGCGTTTGTAGCAGTTTTAAGGGACCTGTGGACATTTCTTACTTAACGCGGATTCGTTGCTAACCAAGTTACTTCATATGGTAATTTAGGGAAGAGTTATGCCACCGTATCTGTATGCATTATTGGATTTATTTTATTTCAGCTTGTCATTTAAAGTGAATGGCTGTTGTTTGATATCTCTGGTATGGTTGCGCTTGATGTGCATGTTGACAAGGTGCCTACCTGTCTATTACCCATTACCTCGTTCATTCTAGTTCCAGGAGACTGTTGGTCGTTGCTGGAGGGGACGGGGTGCACGGTCCTTGTGGTCGTGCTAGGCTCGAAGAGTGGTTCCATGCACTCTGTGTGGAGTGGACTACGGTCCAGCCACCGCCTTGTGTGCGGTTGATTCCCCAAATACAGCGTGTTTATGTTTGCCTGTGAAGGAGTGTGGGCCGGCTCAGTTGATGAAACCTGGTTCCCATCCGCATGCCTCCCGGTCTTATTCCTTCGGGTTTACACTGGATATGGGGTGTGTGGTTGGAGCTGTGGGTGGTGCAGCGCAAGCCACCCATGGTCCCTCTGTAGGCGCAGGCGTCCTGTGGCTTGCCACAGTGACAGGCAAATCCGAAACCGGATGCCGCCAACCATATATATATGGTTGGCGGCATCCGGTTTCGGATTTGCCTGTCACTGTGGCAAGCCACAGGACGCCTGCGCCTACAGAGGGACCATGGGTGGCTTGCGCTGCACCACCCACAGCTCCAACCACACACCCCATATCCAGTGTAAACCCGAAGGAATAAGACCGGGAGGCATGCGGATGGGAACCAGGTTTCATCAACTGAGCCGGCCCACACTCCTTCACAGGCAAACATAAACACGCTGTATTTGGGGAATCAACCGCACACAAGGCGGTGGCTGGACCGTAGTCCACTCCACACAGAGTGCATGGAACCACTCTTCGAGCCTAGCACGACCACAAGGACCGTGCACCCCGTCCCCTCCAGCAACGACCAACAGTCTCCTGGAACTAGAATGAACGAGGTAATGGGTAATAGGCAGGTAGGCACCTTGTCAACATGCACATCAAGCGCAACCATACCAGAGATATCAAACAACAGCCATTCACTTTAAATGACAAGCTGAAATAAAATAAATCCAATAATGCATACAGATACGGTGGCATAACTCTTCCCTAAATTACCATATGAAGTAACTTGGTTAGCAACGAATCCGCGTTAAGTAAGAAATGTCCACAGGTCCCTTAAAACTGCTACAAACGCAACAAAATTACCGAAGATAAGCGCAATTAGCGTAAGCAAAGTGGGCAGTCAATAGAACATTATTCAGGGAGGAAGCACAAACCAAATAAAGCGGAATAAAATTTATCCAGCTGAAAAAGACCTAGTTTAAGTGTAAGTTGGTTTAGCCCAACTGCGGTGAAGAAGCATCAAGAATGCAACATCAGCCTCAGCATATATATATATATATATATATATATATATCATACACAATCTGTGGTACAGACATTGTGCCATCGGAATCATTGCTGAATAGGAAAACAGGCAGAATAATAAGAAAAGCGCAGCAACAAAGGCTTTTTTGCCTATCTTACTACTCACAGCTTTTGACATTTTTTTCAGTTTGTTCTTATTTTAGGGGGAGGAAGAAGGAACACGGCAACACACGGATGCACACGTCCGCCATTGACATCGATCTTGGGCCGTGACTTCCAAGGTCATCAGCCAGCAAGTATCCGCATCTCTCGGACCCCAACCAGGTAGTCGACAACAACCGCCCAAGGCCAACTGTTTTGTCAGCCTTTTCATGCGGCTTCTCCATGTTGTAGACTGTCCAACAGACCGTCTCTTCCAGCCCTGTCTAGCAACCGCAAACAATGCACGACGCGGGCAACGCCTGACAGGCATGCGCAATAGGTGTCCCAATCACCGCAGTTGACGCAGTGAGACGAGCTCTTCGCGCTAGTGGCTTCCACCTCCTAAGACACGCTGTCTAACTTCTACATTGCTTAGGTGGTGCTGCCACCACACGCAGACAATGGACCGCAGACAGCGATGCTCGAAGACGGATAGCCTGCGCAAGTCATCTTTACGAATGGGCCAGGTCTCGCATCCGTACAACTGTACAGTACGAACAGTTGCACAATAGACCCGCCCTTTGATGGAGAGACGAATGTCGTGGCGACGCCACAAATGCCTCGGCCTAGAAAGAGCGAGGCCTGCTCTCGAGATGCGCATCGTAATCTCGTCTCCAACAGCCCCGCCAGCAGTGATGCAACTTCCCAAGTAGACAAAGCACTCCACAACCTCTATTGTCTCACCAGCAAGAGTGAGTGCAGGCAGAGGCACCTGCCAGTCTTGGAAGAGAGCCTTGCATTTGGATGGCGAAATGTACATACCGTACTTTGATGCTTCAATCGCCAAGCGGTTTAATGCAAGTTGGACGACGTGTGAATCGTCACCCAGCAAGACGATATCATCAGCATAATCCAAATCAACAACTCGACTACCTGGGTGGAGTTCAACGCCAGCGTTCAAGGAATCCCCTAGAGCGTTCTTCAAGACATCCTCGATGGCAAAGTTGAATAGGAACGGAGAGATAGGGCATCCTAGTCGAACTCAACTGGAGACCACAAAGGTAGGCGAAAGCTTGCCATAAGCCCTAACCCTGCCCGAGGTCAGACTATACAGCGCGCGCAGTATAGAGACGAACTTCTCAGGGACACCATTCCTCAGTAGACAGTGCCACAGTACTGTACGATCGACAGAATCGAAGGCTGCACGAATATCTAGGAACACAGCAATCGTTGGCTTCTGATACACATGGCGGAGCTCGAGAATCTGGCGAAGTGTGAAGATTTGATCGATGCAGCCGCGACCAGGGCGAAAACCAGCTTGTTCTCCTCGTTGCGACGATTCGCGCTTTAGGGATAGCCTGCGAAGTATGATGGGCACCAGCAGCTTGCAAACGACGGGGACTAAATTTATTCCTCTGTAGTTAGAGCAGATTGTGCGCAGACCCTTTTTGAAGATAGGGACGACTATCGATTCACCCCAAGATGACGGAACTTTCTCTTCCGACCAAATTTTCGAGAACAAAGCGGTGAGTTCTCGAACCAGCGATGCGCCACCATCTTTAAGTAGAGCCGGAGAAAGACCATCAGGGCCAAGGGCTTTATAACACTCCATGTGCCGGAGCTCCTGCTCGATTTCCTGGGAAGAGGGAGGATCTGTTGGGGTAGACCATTCGGCCCCAGCGCGAGCGCCAGAGGTAGCAGATGGAGCTGGAGGCCAACAAAATTGTGAGCCAAAATATTCGGCCCATTGCTCCAACAGTCGTTGAAGATTGTTGATTAAGGTGCCATCCTCCTCCCATATTGTTTCACTTATACCAGATCGAACACCTCCGGGGACTTGAATGAGATGGAAAAGTTTTCTCATATTACCAGAGAGACTAGCAAGCTCCATCTCCCTAGCTCGTTCACACCACCAAGCTTCGCGGTCCATTTGCAGACTCCTGCGCAACTCTCGACTAAGGTATTTGCGTTCCTCACTGTGTCTGGAATCCGATGGGAGCAAGCGGCGTTTGTCTATCAGCGACAAGGAGTTGGCGGAAACCCAATGCTTCGGTGGGTGACGGGCAACTACACAAGTGTCGATACTGGCGGAAACTAAAGCATCATTGATATGCACCCACTGCGAATCGAGATCACCGTCAATAGTTGAGCCAAGCAAGGTTGACAGTGAGGCTTGGTACCTGGTTAAAATCGCAGGGTTTTGTAGATTCGCGACATCCAATTGGTAGTGGGCGCGCTTAGGTGATCCTCCGAAACGCATGCAAATCTTAGCACGAACCAGTGCGTGATCGGAGTCTAGAAAGTTGACCAGTACGATCGGCAGTCCGTTACGCTTCCGCGCCATCTGTAGCTGATTGCTATGTGGTCAAGCTGGGAGCAATCTTGCGTTTGTGTGGGCGGGCGCCAGGTAGCAGTGTGTCTCCTCGAGTGCCGAAAACTAGTGCTCGAAAGAAAGAAGCAATGAGTAGAGCAAAGAGCAAGAAGTCTGTCTCCATTGTCTGATCGACTGCCACAGAGACCAAAGCTATCCCCAAGGTGGTGCTCACTTGGTGGAAAGCGGCCAACGCGTGCGTTAAAGTCCTGGGCCAGAATGACTATATCAGTCCGTTTGGAGGAACGCAGAGGTTCATGTAGTTGTTGGTAAAAGCTATCTTTAACTGCATCCGGGCTGCAGTCTGTAGGGGCGTGGGCAGAGACGACAAACAATGCACGTTCAACGTCTCGACGCCTGCTTACGTTACATGAACCTCTTAGTCTGACTGCACATAGCCGACTGTTGACTGGGATCCAGTCAAGCAGAACTGATTCAGCCCTGACACTCAGTACAACCCCAACACATGCTTGACCAGTGGCGGCAGCTCCTGGGTCTCCGGAAAGCCACAAGTAGTATTTGGCGTCAGGGTTTACCGGAGAGGCCATTCTGATGACGGCGCTAGAGTCTTGTGATCTGGCCTCTGAAGTGCAACAGATGTCTACCGAAAGCGGGCCAGACATGCTTGTCGTCCGATCTGCATCAAAGTTCGAGCATTAAACGCTGCGTGGATGAATGGAGAACCAGGTCGAAGAAGAGCTGGAGCTTCGGTGGAGTGAGAGGCGGCTGCGATCGCAGGACATCGAAAACCGTGAGTTTGGCTGTTACTTCCATCAGCTGCGAGACGTGGGTCGTTTGTGACGTTGACCGTAGAAGACATAAGAGTACATATGGGTGAAGGACGGTAGGTGGGGTGATCTGTGAGTGGAAGTTGAGCGGTTGAGTTAGCACAGAAGATAGGCATAGCAGGAGCAGTAGTAAGCGGTGTGGTCCATGATTCGTCAGTGGGCTTACGGGAACTTTGGGTTTGTGAACTTTTGGCAAGCCATAAACCCTCGGAGGTAAAGTCGACTTTGGGTATGGACTGTACCACTTGCCTGCCCCTAAATGGTCCTTTACGGTTCTTCAATATTTACCAACCTCCAACTTACTCTTGTTCATTGCTGACCTCACGGTTTTATCAACCCTGTTCGCTATAAAATCCCATTTAAATGTCACATGGATTCGCCTAGTCTGAAGAAGCTCATGTGTCATGGGCGAAAGGTTACCAAACTACTATACCAACCGATTGTTTCCAAACCTCTCTGAACTGTAAGAGTATATTTTCTGGTGTTCTGCAGTCATCACCATCGCCATCACAATAATAGTGCTTATAACGAGAATAAAAACAACAATAGCAGCAACAACTATACTAACAAACAAAATTGAAAATAGATCAGGAATGTAGTATAACGCCTAGCTGAAAATGTCCATGTAGGAAGCACACTGGACTATAGTTTGCACTTGTTATTTCAGTGGGCTTGCAACTACATTGATGAGATGATTAATCCTACCATACACAGATCAGAACACTATGCCTGCAGTGATACTTGTAAAATCTGGCTAAAGTCCAAGGATTATTCTTTAATGCCATCAGAATAAACATACTTCCAGCACGTGTTGGCATGAGATTTAAGTTCATGCATTTCATGCATTACAAACCACTGGCTATTATGCTCTGCTCTCAACTTGCTTTGGCAACTTCAGTGGTGTGGCGGTTGATCCATACCCAAAGGAGCTATTAGACTAAACATAGAATGCGTCTGTATGCAACAGTTTATAAACGACTTCGGAATCTGATAGTCTGTACTTTTAAATTTTCTGAGCAGACGGAGTACCAGATAGCACGAGCCAGATGATCAGTGGCTAATTTAAATCCAAAAGGGCAGGCACCAGACCGAGCGGAACAACGATTAAAAGACTTTGTGGTCTGCTCAGTGCATAATGAAGGCGTAACCTCAAGACCGAAGTTGAATATGTGTAATACGCCATATCATTCAACCGTCAATTGGCTCGTCAGGCAGCTGGAATCAGTCAGAAAAGCCATAACCAGATACAACCTGATAAGCACCTTTGATGCTTTTGATTTCAGTGAATATGTCTGGCGGAAGATATTCTCAGTGGATGTATTGTTGCATTTGAGGTGATCACTGAGTATCTAGGATAGTTTACTCAGTTGCGCGAAGTTAACCTCGGTTTTGCACCAGGCCGATTGAGACAACTGCCACTGATTTTTACGAGAAATTTCCAGTTTCAGTTTGACGGAACGCTATGTCGACGAATAGACTGGTGGCCATGAGTGCATTGCTTAGGCTGTTTCTCGCAAAAAATCCCCATGAGCGAACTGGCGAGCAACCAGCTCTACAAACATCAAAAGCTTGATCTGTTCCAGTCGATATTAAGACGACATATTTGCTATCGCGCATGGTGAAATGTACATTGATGATCAGGCGGCCAACTTCAACATTCACTATCGAGCTAGTACGTAACGACTCCTTGTTGTCTTTAGTCGTAAAATACAATAGTGCATCAGAGGAGTCAATATAGAGTAAGGTAGACCGAAAGTAAACTAGAAATGAGCAGTATATCACTTTCGCCCGTTTTGTCCTGATAAGTAAGAAATCGAACCCCTTCCGTTGCATAACAGAAAGCGCGAGCAGTATATGTACGGAAGATACATACTCAGATGCGCTGAGCTTTACCCGAAGCATGTTCGAAATCGGTGCTTAGCATAACAATTCATCCAGAGAAGCACAAGTGCCAAAGCTAGAAGTCGTTTCTGCGGGGAAGCTGATGAAATACCTAACCTTGCCGTGACATGATAGCTGAAAGGCTCACCCGAAGCCATTTTATAGCAACATTGAGAACGGATTTTGCTGCCGATCTATGATAGGCTTCATGTCGCAGAGTTCCGTTTGTGTGTACAATTTTTCTTGCTCATATGCAGAAAGGTATTTTGGTAAAATAACCAAATTGTTGTTCTTTAGAGCTTCAGGGCATAATCTAACTTGGCTCTACAGCAGTGTGAGGAAGAATGTAATGAGCGTAGTGTTGCTAAACTTAGTAGACTCCGGACAACTAATCAATGCGCGTGACGCATTCCTACCAATCTACTGTGTAATCGGACGTTACACACAGGTGGTCAGATGTTGCTTACTGCCGACAGCGGAAAAGATCGCAATTCGGCTCCATAAACCGGACCTGCATGCATAGAAAAAATCGTCTATACTCTCGCATTATCATGAACACAGGTCAGCGTGACTAACAGTGGCGGTCACGCCACTTCATCTGAGTTCACATTAACCAAGCCAATCACTTAGTCTTATCGATTAGATGGTTTGCGGAATTAACCCACCATATTTAAACCTTTTATGTACATCATAGTCTAGATGTTGGTGGTTATATTAAACTGATGTTGAAATCATGACTACAATCCTGTTTGTTACCTTTTGTTTCTGATGTCTTCGCCTGGAATTATTCCTCAGTCCTTGGCTTATCTAACTCACGTGGTGCACATAAGCACAAAAAGAGGTAAAATTTTAAAATCTTCTCTATTCCCATGCTGGAGTAGTGCGGTATAAGCTGTGGCCATTTACTTAACACTTCTAAGGCATAACTTATACCTTGAACAATCGGGAGTTATGTAAGCAACTTCATCTCAGACCACTTTGGCTGCGAGGACTAAAGCGTAACTAGATACTGCTGTAAATTTGATTCATAGATAACCTATTGCAACAGTGTTCCACTTGGCACTCTGGTAAACAAAACTTTACAATGGTGATACCACGATGCTGGAGAGATGCGCGGCCCAACTTCTTTGTAATCATAAATACTTTACTTTGGAATCGGTTCCTACTCACAATCAGGTTTTGTGAGACTGCGCCATTATTTCGTAGTAAGCTGGGGAGCTGTCACCACTGGACTAATTACAACCTTTTCTTCGTGGGGTGATCAGCTGCCATTTTATTTAATGAAGGCCCAAATAATGGTTAACTGGTGAAATACCAAACATTTACCCAATGCACTCAGCCATCGCAACGAGAATGGACTTAACGTGGTGCTACGGTTTAAGTACCTATTTGACCCATTGAGCTATACTGGATGGTGCCTCCGGACAACTTGAGAACTACTAACAGGTTGGTCCGTGGTGAGAGGTCAGACAAACTCAGTCTCCTGGTCTTCCAGTTTGGAAGTTTGAAATGGAATGGCGTCCATGTCTGTAAAACTAAATCATTACCACCTCCCCGTTGCGTTGCGGATAGGCTTTTGAGCCAAAGGCTTTGGATGAGGACTCTAATCGTCCTCTTGTCTAGGTCGGGGCGCCCTGGTAGTATCCCAGCCCACATACAACCATGACGTTTTCTTCAAACATAAACTTCATCCTGCATCGGCCGTCGCGTAGATTATCAAGGGTCGCCTTAGCTGCTGCATACAACAGGGCGGATAAGCGAAGAAATGCTACTGTTGGCGCCTCCCTTCTTTCTTTTCCTCCTGACTCTTACTCACCTCCCAACCCCTATTCCTAACCTTCCTTATATAGTTCCCAGCAAAATTGACAGCAGCCGTAATGCCACTGAAGTCAAACCATCTGCAGCTACCTTCTCGCGACACTCATCGGACGCCTATCGGCAAACGACCCTGATAAGGTCACGCTGTCCCGTTTTTACGGCGAGGTTCAACACTCGCACTGTAAGACAAATAGGTTAACAGGTTGCATTCGCACGCACCTTGGACACACTGGGTACTGATGTGTGTTGTGCGTCCGAAACTAGGATCGATGAGCCTAATAGGGTTGTTGAGTTAACTGTACCCGGTCTATCCTCTCGTTATTGGGTGCACGCATCCGGACACGCCGATGTAGCGCTCACGGGTCAAGCTGGTGTAGGTATCATTCTAATCTCTAAGGCTGAGTCATCGTTGGTTGATTGGATTCCGGTGAACAGCTGTTTATGTGCAGCGCGTTTGACGACATCAAGTAAGATTGATTCACGAAGTGGTACAAAGCGCTGTTTGTTTGTGATTTCCGATTATGCTCCCACCGACTGCAGTTCTAATGCAGTCAAGGACACTTTCTATCACGAACTGAACGCCCTACTGCACAGTGCTAGTAGTTCAGATACCGCAGTACTTGCAGGGGCTATGAACGCACAAGTAGGGCGTATGAACTCTTCAGAAGCTCAGCTGAGTGGTAGTTTTGGGCTTAAAACCGAATGAACTGACAACGGCGAGCGTCCGCTGCAACTGTGTGTGGAACACCAGTTGTTTCTTAGTAACACTACTTTTAGACACAGTGGGCGCCGAAGTGCCACTTGGCGTGCTCTTGTAGCTTGTCAACGGTGAACCCAAATTAAGCACATAGCCATAAGTTACAGCTTGCGTGGTTACCTCCTGGATTGCCACTCGTACTGGAGTACCTGCCTCCACTCTGATCACGTCTTGATACGCTGTCGTTTCTCCATGAACTTTCCCGGGAGGCACACCAAGCGTCTCCGCCTATTAGCAGCTGAGAACCTCAATTAACTGAGAAATTGTCTCAGCTCTTGGTCAGGCAAGCCTATCAAGACGCACTGCATACCGAACTTTCGCTGTCTTGTTCTAATGACACTGGGTTTCATTGGAATAAGAAATCGGCTGCCATGCGCGAAGCAGGAGCATCTGCTTGTGGCAATATCAATCATCACTGCACTAGCTACTTGATCTTCAAGAGATCGGTGAACCTGTTGGAATCCAGAGGAAACTTCCCGACTGGCTCTGAGCACAGTGTGACCAGAAGGGCTATTAGGCGCGAACTAAAGCAGAGCCTACGTGTTGACAAGGAAGCCTGGTGGACCAGTGGGGCTCAAGAAATGGAGGAGGCAGAAGCAGTAGGCAATTACCGCGGGCTCTTCCATCAGATCCGCACCACAAGTCTTAGGAAACCTAGCGTCAGTGAGACGATCAGAGACAGCGCGGGTGCACTAATACACAATAAGTAGCGACGTATGGCTTCTTGGGCGAAACACTTTCATGATCAGTTCAGCTGGCCTCTGCTCCCGGAAATCTTCCGACTCAGTTGATGCAGGATGAGCCATAGACGGTTAGCTTAGAGCCATCGTCGGAGACTGAGGTCCGAAACGCGATCACAGACTGTTATGGATTTTGTCGCTACTGCTATAATTGAGGGAAACGCCGCCTCTTGAGGTAATTGCGTGACAAGATTGTCGCTCGCACGGTTGGAGGACGCCTACGATGACGCTAGCTTAGCCGGTGAGACGGAAAATTGAACGAGCGTGGGAACGATCTTAGCCGCACTTGTTCGTACAGACGCTGAGGCCTCGAAAACGGACGCACACGAGAGGGGGTACGATAGACGCGCGCTAATGGCTTAGACGCGAAGGCTGGCCAGCTAACGACTCACACGCAATCACGCGACCCGACCGACTCCCAGCTGAGGCGAAGAGAAAGAAAAGACAAGTGATCCTCTGTAGGCTCTTTTATGACCGACAAAGGGCGATCCCAGTCAGTGCTATGGGTTATTAAATTAGGAAAAACAGTCCCCACGCAGAGGTGGTAGATTGCAATGAGCATTGTCAAAAGGTTCGCAGTTGGGACGCGCCTCGGAGTGGCTGAACACCGCTGCGTTGTGGGGAGAAATTGGACTCCGCTTCCCACAGTCATTATGCCGGAGTTACTGGCGCGTTTTTGCGGGGATTTTTGACGGGCCCGCAACACAGACCTCAATGGTTTTCGTGTCACTGGCCAGGATTCCCTCCAACCTGCACTATTTAAGGATGGAGGTGAGGTCTTGCGCAACTCTCCAATGGGCTCCCTATTCGAACGGACCTGGAAGAAAGTGTGTCCCGGCTAATTGGAGCGAATCAATTATAGTGGCAAGATACAAGATGAGCAGTCGTCCAGATTGTTCTAACCATAGGGGTATTAGCCTAACGCCAGTTCTGACAAAATTACTGATCTTGATTCTCGTTCGTCGCCTCACTGTGGAACTGGAATCTGATGGGGGAAGTGCAGGCAGGTTTTCGCCCAGGGCGTGGTTGAGTAGTCCATCTATATTCACTTTGCGGCAGGTGCCAGAGCTGCGCCAAGCATGCCGCAGACCAACAATAGCTGTGTTCCTCGATTCAGTTGATCAATCGATTCTGTACGAAATACTTGCGCGCAAAGGTGTTCCCATAAAATATGTGAACCATCTAGGTGCTCTATACTCGAACAATATAGGCCGCGTCATGGTCTACGGTGGCTTGCCGGATAGCTTACCGATTACAAGTGGCGTTCGGCATGGTTGTCCAATTTGCCTATTAATGTTCAATTTCCTCGTGGATTCTATAATGGAAGGTTTCCTTGCGGAATCTCACGATGTAGGCGTTGAAGTGCTGCCTGGTGAAAGGTTAGTTAATCTCGATTAGGCGGACGATATTGTCTTGCTTTTCGACGATGTTGAGGCGGCACAATTAACCCTGAATAGCCTGTCTAGAGTGGTCCCATTATCTGGTATACACTTCACACCTTCAAAATGCGAAGTGTTGCTGCAGGACCACCAGTCACTTTATGACCCTTTGACCACTGCAAACGAGGAACTCAAGGTGGTTGATCAATTCACTTACCGTGGCAGCTTCGACAGTAACGATGAGCGCATGGAAACTGAAGCCAGCTCACTCATTGCTAAGACCAGAGCTGCCTTCTTGAACATGCTGCATCTTTGGCGACAGGATGGAGTTTTCCTCCGTCTGAAATGCCGTGTATACAATGCCCCAGTGAGGGCCATTCTGCTCTGTGGTAGTGAGACTTGACCCCTTCGGTATGAAGATCTGAGGCGCATTCAAGTCTTCAACCATCGATCACTGCGAAGCACTGCTGGTGTCCGATGGCACCAGCGTGTCCGCAACGATGATGCGCCTAGGCGAGTACTAGGCGGTGATAATCACGCTAGGTCTCTAGAAGAACAGCTGGCAATGAATAAGGTGCGTTGGCTCGGGCACGTGCCTCGTAGGTCCGCTCACCGGTTACCTAGGAGGGCCTTGTTTAGGTGTAGAGTAGCACGAGGCGTACAGAAGTTGACTTGGCAGCGGGAAATGAAGTCACTCACAACCAAACTGGGTGCCGTTGGTCCATCACGCCTTCCGGGCTGGAGTCCACGTGACTCGCCATGTGCTTGGCTCGAGACTTTACAGGACATGGATCGCAACCGACACCAGTGGCGCGTCTGCTATCGTCTCCTAATCGGATTGCCAGTTTAAAGTGTGTTTGGTGCTGTGTTGTCTGCGGGGTAATGGCTGATTATGACGTGGCGCAGTGAAAGCCGCAAGGAAGCTGTCTCGCCGATGCCGCCTTATCTTTGCACGATAGCCAGCTGTTTGTGACGGTATGTTGTTACCACAAGGTGTAGGCGCCTTGAACCTAAATGTTTGTTAAGTGCATTAAGGTTTTTCCGTAAGTCCCATTTTTCTCTCTTATTATTCCCTATTTTATAGATCATCATGGTTGTATGGCAGCGAAGCACCAGTTCCAATGGCTGATGTACTGCTGTTGTTGTTGTTTGTTTTGTTGGAAGTGCTTATAATATCCTCAAAGTGCAATGGTGCCTTTTATCTTTGAGTAAAACATAACAGGCATGACACATACATCTCCAGAAACACAGACGAAGACAAGCAAACGAGTGCTTATCGCCAAACTATGCGAATACTATTACCCATATATATATATATATATATATATATATATATATATATATATATATCAAGGGAGAGCCTATAGTGCGCTGAGGCTGGTGGTGGCTAGATCCTGACAGATGGTCTACCCACTGCTGCTACTGTTGTGTCATTTGCTCATGTTCTGGGCGCCTCCTCGTGGCGACCGTTGGGTGGGATTTGGGTCTCGCCCTTCTCCCTGCTAAGATCCAGGACACCAATCCGCATGAGTCAGCTAACTGACCATGTGCTAGACTCGCTGCCTTTCGGGTGTTCATTTAATCGAAAGCTTTGGCTGAGGATCCGAGTCGTTCTCCTGTTATGTGTGGGCGCCCTGGCATTATCCTAGTCCATCCTCTTGGGAGGTTAGGAAGTAATCGATGGCCCACTTCCCGTCAAACCTAGCCATGGGAGACAACAGATCTACAGGTTATAAGCTCACAGCTCCATTGGCGTAGAGCACGAGTGCCACGCCTTGTCTCTGGAGGTGGGAGGACACCTCCTGGTGTTCAATGGCTTGCTACTGCCCGCCTCAAGCCAGGCATACCCTGGTCAAATTGGTGCAAACCCGCCAAAACCCACCTGCGTCTGGCCGTTGTCGCAGGTGCGTATCGTACTACGGTCGCAAAACATATATATAAACCGTTCCAGTGCCTCCAAGGCTGCGTGTGACGGCCGTCAAGCAGATCCCCACCTGTTTATGCAATCACATTCCCGAGCTGGATCTGCTCCCCACTGCCTTGTGGGTCAGGCTATTGAGCCAAAGGCTCTGGGTGGAGTCCCTCAAGCAAACCTCCGAAGCACAACGGCCACCTCGCGTGCGATTGTCCACCAATGCAATCGTATGCCTGCGCGCAAAGCACTCAGCATCGGGTGCTGGAACGTGCGCACACTACTGGACCGGAACTCCAGCGAGCGCCCGGAGCGACTCACTGCAGTGGTCGCGATGCACCTGGCGCGTTATCACATCGATCTTACGACGCGCAGTGAAACCCGGCTCGCTGAGCAAAGTAAGTCGCATGAAGCAGGTGCTGGCTACATATTCTACTGGGTGGGCAACGCCGCCTCAGCACCACGTGATCATGGGTTCGGATTTGCAATATCCGATCGTCTCCACGGCCAGCTGGTGGATGAACCAACGGGCATCAGTGCGCGACTGATGACTGTTCACCTACGACTCGGAAGATGTAAGTTTGCTACTTTTATAAGCACGTACGGTCCGACCATGTGTTATCCTTATGACACGCGTGATCAATTCTACACTGAGATATCCTCCGTGATATGGTCTGTGCCGAGGAGCGACCGACTATTTCTGCTGGGTGATTTCAACACGCGCGTTGGGCATCAGCGTGGACAGATGTTATCGGTGCGCATGGCATTGGCACAGCGAATGCGAACGGTGACAGGCTGCTCCCAATGTGTGCCACTCACGGCCTGACGATCACGAACACTCGCTTTGCACTGAGTGCGAGTGATATAGCAACTGGGAGGCACCCACGGAGTGGTAACGCTCACCTGCTCGACTATGTCATCGTACGTCAGCGTGATATGCGTGACGTGCGCATGACACGTGTACTGCGTGGAACTGAGCTCGTCACTGATCACAAGTTGGTGCGGACCAAACTGTACATATATTTTCGTAAATCTATTTATTGTACTCCCGCCGTGAATCGGCGTAAATTTAACATTCCCTCCCTCGGTACTGTGGCGGAACGTACTAAATTGGAGAAGGCGATGGCTGCACGTCTGTGTGATGTGGACTGCATAGCCACAGTGGGCGACCTGTGGCATCACATTCGCCACCATGTGACATCTGTTGCCGAGGAGACCATCGGACGCGCAAACTGTAAGCGGCCTGATGGGTTTGATGACAACAATGCGACGATCGGCCCATTAGTGTCGGAGAAGAATGCAGCATTTGCTGCACATTTGGCAGACCCCAGTGACTTGAGAAAGAGTAGTCAGTTTCGCAACCTTCAACGGCGACTGACCCGAGAGCTCCGTCGCATAAAAATGCATGGTGTACGAAGAAGGCGAAGCAGATGGAATGCTACGCCGAACGCCGCCAACACAAGGAACTCTTTGACTCCTTGAAGGCGGTGTATGGATCGAGGTTGGCGCAGCTGAGGACGCTGATCGATAGTAGTTCAGGAGCTACCTGCACACAGATTGCAGACATAATGCAGATCTGGCGAAAACACTTTGCCTGTCTGTCGAACAACCGTTCAGAGATCGACTGGCCTACATTGAACGGCCTGAAGCAGCACAATGTGAAGGCGAATCTGGCGGACACGCCGACACTGGATGAGACGCAGAGAGCACTCGCTCAGCTGCGAAACGGCAAGTGTGCCGGAACCGAGGGGATCCCGCCTGAAGTATGGAAACACGGCGGACCCGCGTTGCTGACTGCGCTGCACCACTTGGTGCAACGCGTATGAGTTGAGGAGGAGGTGCCTTCTGAGCTGAAGGATGCCTTGTGCTACCACTGTACAAGGGCAAAGGGAGCCAGCAATGTTGCACGAATTATCGTGGGATCAACTTGCTGAGTTGTGTGAGCAAGGTGATTGACCGAACCCTGCTCAACAGCCTCGTCAGTCAGGTTGTGGAACCTACATTGGCGGAAGAGCAGTGTGGATTCCGTTCGGGTCGCAGCACTATAGATATGGTGTTTGCGGCTCGTCAGTTCCAAGAGAAATGCAGAGAACGACACCAGCGATTGTACTCGCTTATTGTTGATTTCACCAAGACATTTGATACGGTGAACCGCGAGGCACTGTGGTTGGTGTTGGGTAAGTTTGGTTGCCCGCGTAAGTTTGTAAGTTTAATTGAATGTCTGCACAGTGGTTTGCGTGCGAGGGTGCAGCTGAGTGGAGAGACCTCCGATGACTTTGCAGTTGTCTCTGGTGTGAAGCAATGCTGTGTCTTAGCTCCTGCCCGGTTTATTATATGTCTTCATGCAACAATGTCCTGTGCTTTTGATGCCGCTTGTGCTTACGGTGTTCGTGTGGAGCACCGTATTGATGGTGGGTTGCTGAACATCCGTCGTTTCGGTGCGAGAACTCTAGTCTGTGAGACAACTATCCGTATGTTGCTGTTTGCTGATAACCGTGGGTTGTTTCACACAGCGCGGATGAGTTGCAGCACATGACTATACCATTTCCCATCCAAGTTGTCTTTTTGGGCAACAGAAATAATCTGAGGGGGCATTCAACATGAGTCTACTCCCTTAATTTGTTCCTTGCGTACGCCAGTCACTTGTGCAGGTGTGTAAGTGTGCGTGTATAGCCCGTCGCCTTCTGTCAATTGGATCTCAGGCGCACTAAGTCATAGGGGTGCAGTGGGACGCTTCAGCTCCTACGCACAGAACAAATTAATTGAGTAGACTCATGTTGAATGCCCCTCAGATTATTTCTGTTGCCCAAGAGGACAACTTGGCCGGGAAATGATGTGGTGCTCTGGCTTCGACAGCGGCAAAAGTTGGGCTCACCATCAACACAAGCAAAATGGTCTGTCAATTTCAGCCTTCACCGGAGGTGCAATCTTCAATATTGCCGCAAATCAGCATTGGTGCTGAAGTATTAGAAACCACCTCCCGCTCTTACTACCTTGGGAGTGTGATGTCGACTGATCAGCAGCTGCACAGTGAGCTGCGTATCCGTGTGTCGAAGGTAGCGGCGGAATTCGGGAAGCTTGAGTACCGTGTGTGGAACAACCATCAGCTTACCATTAGCACGAAGCTGATGGTGTGCAAATCCATGGTGCTGTCCGTTCTTCTATACGGCAGTGAAACGTGGACGATGTACCGGTGGAATGGGCGATATCTCGATCTGTTCCATCAGCAGTGTCTGCGACGGATTTTGCGCATCGGCTGGGGCGCCAGAGTTGCAGACACCGAAGTGTTGCACCGAAGTGGGATATATGCAGTGGACTGCATACTTTTACTGAGACACCTGACGTGGATCGGTATTGTGAGCCGTATGGATTCGACGCGGATACCGAAGCACCTATTATATGGTCTGCTAAGTATTAAGAATGCGGCATATGGGGAAACCAAAGTTACGTTACCAGGACGTGATTAAAATGAGCCTCACATGTTCTAATCTTGATTGCTGATCATGGAAATCAAAGGCGGTTGATCGGCATGCATGGCGCGATCTGGTCATGAAGGCAGTTGCCGAAGTGCGTAAAAAACACCTCATACATGAAGGGAAGAAGCGGCAATTGCGGACGCAGCAAGCACCGTTGGGTTGTACTCCATCGACATCGAGAGCATGGTGCCGTAGAACATGCGGTCGCGAGTGCCTGAGTCAGGCAGGCCTAGTGAGACATGAGCGAGGCAACTCGGGACCACTACCAAAGCGACGACGGGTCCTGCAGAGAAGGTTGGCAGAACCGGCGCAGTGTTTGTAGGTACGTTGCATTCGATTTACTAACCGCGTGCTTGCATGCTAAGTCTGTTTAATTCAGGTAGTGGGTTTTCAGTTTTGTCCTAATGCCTTTCTCATATAAATGTCTAGTGAGCCGTGAGCGAGGCAACACGGGACCAACACAGAAGCGACGACGGGTCCTGCAGAGAACGATGGCAGAACCGGCGGTGTTTGTAGGTACGCTGCATTCGATTTACTAACCGCGTGCTTGCATGCTAAATCACTTTATTTCAGGTGGTGGGTTTTCAATTTTGCCGAAATGATTTTCTTTCTCATATAAATGTCTACCTGTACTCTATTCCATTAACTAGCGGACATCGTTAAAGCCAATTGTATTCGATTACCATAAAATTTTTGTGTTCGTGGCATTTCCGTAAAGTATAATTTCTGACTTTGTGAACTTACCTAGGATTCGTTTGTAAACAACTTACTTCATTTGTTCATTAACTTAAGGTTTATGTCACCGTTTCCATATGCATTAATCGAGTTATTTTCTTTGTATCTTTCTCTCAAGTGATTGGCTGTTCTTTGATATCCCCGGTGTGGCTGCGCTTGATGTGCATGTTGACAAGGTGCCTACCTGTCTATTCCCCACTACCACGTCCATACTGGCTCCAAGAGACAGTTGGTCGTTGCAGGTGGGGACGGGGTGCATGGTCCTTGTGGCCGTGTTAGGGTCAAAGTGTGGTTCCATGCACTCAGTGTGGAGCGGACTACGGTCCAGCCACCGCCTTGTGTGCGGTTGATTCCCCAAATACAGCGTGCTTGTGTTTGCCTGTGAAGGAGTGTGGGCCGGCTCAGTTGATGAAACCTGGTTCCCATCCGCATGCCTCCCGGTCTTATTCCTTCGGGTTTACACTGGATATGGGGTGTGTGGATGGAGCTGTGGGTGGTGCAGTGCAAGCCAACTATGGTCCTTCTGTAGGCCCAGGCGTCGTGTGGCTGATTACATTGGCAGGCAAATCCGAAAACGGATGCCGCCAAGGGTATATATGAGTTGGGCCAAATATGGAGTTGACCTCTGCCTTGATGAGCAAGATGCTCATTAAAAGTATACCTTGCTAGAGATAAAGAAAAAGCTCATTTTTAAATACTGCGGTTTGTACAGAGTTTCCGGATTTAAACTGATTGTAATTAGGCCCACGTTAGGTTTTCTTACTAGGTCGTAAGCGACGCGTTTTATCCTCCACTCAATGGCTTTTAATAACATTGATGTCTTTTTCAATTACGGATTAAAATTATGTGTCGGGTTGGCACACTTTATCGGTACAACAGAACAATGAAACATGTTTTACTACAGGTAAAAATCCATGGATTATCATGCCACATAGACTGGCCATAACGAGAACCACAAATGGTGTGAAGAAAACAGACTGATAAAAAGAAAACCATTTTGAAAGAATCAACACATAGTTTCCATACAGGAACGCAGAAGAGCCAATCGCGATTGTGTAGGTTAATTCTGGTCGTGCAACATTCGTCGTATTATCTCGTCTGTCAATGTCTCGTAATGTAGATTGGTTAGGGCAATGTCAACGCGTTTTGTAAACACGAAAATGTTGGGGCGGGAACAATGTGATTTTGGACAGCATTTTAAGATTGGCCTACAAGAAGGTTTTCGTGAATATTTTACTGACTGTATTGCGTGGCCGGTTTGAACTGGTGGCCCAGCAAATTCGCTTTGCGACTGAGTATCTGTTAGTGGCGACAGACGTTGTTTTGGGTTCTTCAAGATCTGGTAGCCAATTAATAGATTGCCACATAGGCATCGATACTGACCATTGTACAGATTTAGAGTCCGCAGTCTAAATTGATACGGTAGGCGGAACAACGTTTTGACGTGTTTGGTGGCGTTTCGCTGTGGAGTCTCGAGTGTGGGGAGTTTCTGTTTGTGTCACGGCAGCCAGGCCTAGATTACTTATTCTACATGAAGCCGCATGTATGTGTTTGGCAACTGCGAATCTACAAAAGGATCAAACCGCCCGAATGCCCTACGTAACATGTCAACGTATTGGTTCCTAGTCTTTGACGCCTTCCCAGTACAGATCAGGCTGGACTATTACACCAAGGTCGCGCTCCTGGGTGACTGCTTGCAGGATTTGGTCTCCAAGCTTGCAAGTGACGTTCGGCCGGTGTGGAAGAATTCAACTGGAACAGATTGTGGAGTGACCATCTATACGCCCTATCCAGGTCTCGTTGAAGTGCATGGTGATCTCCTTGGTCGGCGATAGTTCGTCACATCTTAACATCACTAGCAGTTGCAAGAGATCCGAGGCAATTAAACGCGTAAGCTCATTAATGAAGAAGAGTAACAGACGATGTCCGTAAATTTTTTGAAACAAAGGATATCGTTAATTTGATGATAGAAATCATCCATCAACGAAACGGTGCTAAAGCTTGTAGGGGCGTAGGCCGCAATGACAAACAAGCAACACTTGACCCACAATTAAGTAGGCACGACTTAGCAGTTTTTCTCCAGTGCCGTAACATGAAACATTCCAGAACTGCAACTTACAATCCTGCGGCCAATGGCACGGTCAAGCAACAAAACCAATCCTTCAAGGAAGCCGTAGAGACCAGCCAATTAGGAGGGTCAAACTGAAAAGATACTGTCTTAGCTGCCGTATTTTCTTACGGAAATTATGTTCGCAGTGCTACCGGAAGAAAGCCGGCTGAGCTGATGTCAGCAAGGCCCTTATGCACCCAACTAAATGCTGCACATAACTTGTAGTCTGTGTGACGTGCCGAAGTTTCAAACTGCATAGCACTTTACCACCATTTCTACGCCAAAACGTGAACTCCTATGCAACCTGCACCATACATTGGCTTTAAATAAAGTGCTAATCCTTAAGTCCTCCCAGCTCTATCCCCACCATTACAAATCATACAGAGTCTAGGCCAAGGGACCTATCAATTGGAAAATAACCTGGTTGTTAACACACGTCGTTTGCTCACCGCCCAAGAACCAGCTACTTAGTCTCAACTAACCCTGTTTGAACACAAATCCGAATCGCCTCTACCATGAAGTCATCCTAGCCGTTCCACTAGATCTTCGAGGCCTACTGATTGATACCAGCCCGTGTGGCGCCGTCCTCCCAAAGGGACAGTGGTTGTAGAAGCCGATTCACGACGATGATTAACTGCGCTATATCGTAGTCAACTATCAGGCATGCAGATCTGCGGCCGTCACCCATGACTTAGCAGCACAAACTGCTGGCATCCGAAAGTCAAGGGTTCGGAACGTGGCAGGGGTCCGAGGAAGGCGCAACACTGACGAGACCTAGAATCGAAACAGCTGTCCGGTGCCATTGCAGAAATCTCGAAGCCTGTTGACCGAGAAGAGACTGCGACGGACTACCTCTGAAATTACACTCAAATCCCCACTACGCATTATTAATCAAAACCGTCGGTATAGCTTCTAAGTGCTGCGTCGTACACAGTCACTATGGGGAAATTCCGAGTTCCTGGGACCAAACGCTGTCCACTGCACAGCTCGTAACTGTCATGGCAGTGTGGGATGAGCTGGGCTATATCGTAGTCAACTGTAAGTCATGCAGATCCGCTGTTGTCCCCAATGGCTTAGTCACAATAGCTTCATCCGAAAGTCATGGGTCGGAACTCTGCAGGATCTGAGGATGGCGGCAGGTCGAATCAACGCTGCCTGGCACTTCTACAGACACGTCGAAAGCTGTTCACTGTCAAGGGACTGCGACGAATTGCCCATAAAATCAAAACGAAATCCCTACTCATATTTCTTGTGCTAGTTGGAACAGATCGACGCTCCTCTAGTTGGTTGTGTAAAACCTGGACGGTTAAGATTGCTAATTCTGTGGGTTGAGTTTGCAACCGCCTGGGTGAGTAGCGTTACATATCTTACCTTTTTCGGTTGCCTCGTCGATACAACAGATGGCAGCTGTCTCGCTAACTTTGTTGACTGATTCCGTCTAATACTGGGCGCAATAAATAGGCTGGTTGGGCAAAAGTGACCTTGACGGAAATCGGGCTGTTAGGGGTGCTATTAGGTTGTGAGGTTTTATGGCATTTCCCGCAAAATTGCATTAAAAGCTCAAGTGTTTGCAATGAACGTGCAACCTTTTGCAAAGAAAGAGTGAAATTTTGCAAAGAAGGTTAAAATTTTGCAAAGAAAGTGTAAAATTTAACAAAACCCCTTGCAATTAGGCAGCCAGTCCGAGCAACCCTCTGGCTTCAAGTGTGTTCTCATTGGCTGGGTGATAGTATTTGGTTCGTAATTCCTGAACTGAACGCGCTGCACGTTGGCTTGTGAATGCACTTCGAGTCCATGGACGTCGGCAGTGCCACGAGCTACTATGCGCCTCCACCTCAGGTCCGAAACGCCGGATCACAAATGGTCTGAGAGCAATGAATGGCCGGAACAAAAGTGCACGACTGAATGGATGTCTATCATTCCAGTTTGGTCAACATGCCTTCTCCTGTTCAACAAAGTAGCTCGTCAGACATTCGTGACCGAGTTCTGGATCCCTTGATCAACGGTGACGACTAGCATCTCGTGGCAACCGTGAACAATGTGAAATATCAAACTGCTTACTCCTGGATTCCTCCCTCTCTTGATCAGAAGCCGGATACTACGCAGGCGCGCGGTCGTAAGCGCATTCTGTCGGAGGAAGAGATCGATGACATTCTGGAGTAGATCGCGAAGGACACAACTCGAACACTACACGAAATGCGAGGCTGAGTACGTGCCGATATGGATAAGAACATTTCAAAGTCTACAATCGCACAACGCCTGGATGGCCGTGTGATGACGATGCAGAACACCTATCAGACTCCAGAAGGAATGAACAATGATCGAATAGATGCCATACGAAAGGTGTTTGTGCAAAACTTTCTCGAAGTTGAAAGGGAGGAGAAGTTCTTCATATGGAATGACGAAGCAAACTTCAAAGTTTACTGCAAACGTACTCTTGGTTGGGCGCCCAGAGGAGTGAGGGCCTATGTCAAAGTAGTCAACAGTGGAGGCCTGAATTTGTATATCATCGGTGTACTCAAAATGGATGGAAACGTTTCAATGCTTATTCACTGGGCCTCCTACCTCTCGATCGGTTGCGAAACATTTTCGTCTGCCTGAAGCTGGAAGTGGATCTCTGGCAAGTGGTCGTAAAGTTTGCCAATGCACAATGTCACACATGTTTGGAAGCACTTGCGTTAGTCGAAGGATACGAATGAATGTCGAGTCTCAACGATGATTGCCTACGTCATCGTTGAGAACACATGGAGGAGGACCGCTGGACGGGGTTTGCGGGTTCCAAGCGATTGCCAACATTTAAGATTTGCTTGATAGGCCAGATTTCCATATAGTAGGTGTAAATAGATCATCCAAGCACGTTTGGAAGAAATGCGCTAATGCTGCTGCCAGCGTTGCTGCTGCAAGATTCAGCGCCCTAGGGTGAAGGTCATTGACTCCGGCAGAACTGTAGGTGTGCAGTGAGAGTAGTTTCTTTGACATAATTTTGGCAGTAAAAGCTACCTTAGTAAAGAAATAAACTTGGGTTATGGATGTAGGTGTGTTACATTGGTGGACGTCTCTTTGATAGGTCTATCGTATTGCATTCGTAGGGTGTTGGCTGCTTTTTCAGCGCTCTGTGCCAAGCCGACTGTCGTTTTAAATGGGTGTGAAGTTGTATCTAACTACACAAATGTTCTTAAGGTGTTTGTAGATGTGTTGGTGAATTTACAAGCGAAACGTAGTTGGCGAGCCGGATTATCCTCACGGACAAGCTTAATACAATGGATGCGCTGGGTCATAGAGTCGCACCAAATTTCGGAACCAGGACGGACTGTGTGAATGTGCCGACTGTATTCCTTATTGTCGTGCCATTTCAAGCTATGTTTTTGATGAAAGACGATGGATTAGTGAAACAAACCTTCTTCGTTTCTGAAGCACAATGTTTTACGCGTTTTTAGGCTGTCACAGCATTCATACCACAGCGTACTATCCAGCAACCAAAGGTTTAGTTGAACGTTTCCATCGACAGCTAAATGCCTCGCTCTCCGCCTACTCCGACCCTAGCTGGAGCGAAAACGTTCCACTCGAAGTCTTAGGCATCCGCATCAGCATAGACGCTGATTTGTACTGTGCACCAGCAGAGCTGGTTTACGACACAACACCAAAGTTGCCTGGAGAATTCGTTTTGCCCCCGTATCGTTGGGAATGCCTCCACCCATCTTTGCGTCTTCCCTAGCTCAACACATGCGTTCACTACGCCCGACTCCGCCCCGTGAGCAGAGAAGTGATGTGTAAATGCACAGCAGTCCCACTACCTGCACTCACGTCTTCTTAAGCACTGTGGCAGGGAAGCGCCCTCTCCAGCCTCTCTTATTCTGCTCCTTCTAGAGTCCTGCAATGGACACCGAAACATTTCATCTTAGAACAGACTGGTCCCAGAAAAACGGTGTCCATCGACCGCCTCAAGGTGGCTTTCTTTGACGAACCAATTGCAACACATCCCGATGCTCTCACACAAGCACCCGCATCTGCGGTGACTTCCCGAGCACTGGATACCCAGAAACTCTCCGTTCCTCTTGAACCTCAACCTAGCCCGCCTTAACCCTAGGCAACCGACCGACATGGTAGACAGGCCAAACGTCCGGTCCGTTTTTCAGATTTTATAAACGCCTTTTTCGTCTTTAGCAGTAATCGTGCGTCTCATCTACAAAGGTTTTGCAAAATCGACAAAAAACCCAAAACATTTTGAAAACTTTACAAGCGTATTTGCTTTTTGCGTACATGCCACGTTTCCCCTCCGGTGTCAAGCCAATCCCCCCGATCACGGCCCACCCACTCTGAGTTCTGCCTCCCAGAAACTCAGCAACCGGAACTGCCAAGGCGACGCCGAGTGACTCGCCAGCCGGCTCAAGGCCCCTTCCTGGTCTAAGGAACAGTCATTTGCCCTTGACCGTGGACATTCACGACTGGATTAGTCACAAAACTCCTGGTTACACGATGCCGACGAGGTAGCCCGGAGTTCTTCATGGGACGACGACCGTGGACTTGAGTGCACTGGGGGGAGTGGCAATTCCCAAGCGCACCGTCGGGTCTGCAGCGGAGAAAATGTCTTGTCGGCCGTACTTCTGGGCTAGCCAGTTTCTTTGATGCCAGACCAGTCCTCCCCGACGGCCCAGCGATGACGCACTCTGGTGCACACGACTATCAAAAATAATTAAACAAGCCTGGACCAGCGAACTCCGGTACACACGCCAGCTTGGAAGCCAGTGTTCAAGCCCATTCACAACCATCCTCACCTCTCGTTTTCCTTTCCTAACAGCTCGGTCGAATGCTTGCATCCTCCAGCCCTCTAGGAGGAGACCCTTGTGGTGCACCAGAAACCACATGCTTTCAGTGGTTTGCAACCCTGGCTTTTTTCATTGGTTTAACCTTCGAAACCTCCACTTGTTTTACTGATGACACTTCCGTTTCACACACTGCTTTGGTGAGTACCATGCTGCACGATTTCGTGCTCCCGTTGATTCACATCCTATTTTTGTAGCCTGCACACTACACGTTGGGTTCAGTTGCCACCAATTCCTATACTGTCTCTTCTTTGACACCTCTCTTGCGTGCTATTGACTACCGAGTACTATCCCAGGCGCCACCCAACAAACTTTTACCTGACAATCACTTTTTCAAACACTTGCAGACACTGCAAATTCATATTAGCAAACAGAGCTGTAGAGGTACGTACAACCATAACGTTCAAATTTAGGCGTTGCCTGTAAACGCGACGTAACTTTTAACTGTAGACAACCCTTCAAAGCACAATGATTTAGGGAGCCTGAGCGAAGGTCAGCTTATGTTTTCCACAACATCAGTTTATTCATTCAATTTTGCGACCACAAGTTAGGATATTCCGTAGCAGTGTCGGGGTCAGTACCAGCGCCGGTGATTTAGATTTTGCAACTTGACGAAAGGCAGTGTAGATCGCGGAGTTGGATACTTAGTACAAGAGGCATAGAGGGTTTTTCTCGAAGTATGTTGACCGCTGCATAAAGTGCTCCGAATTTCATCGCATTTTACAAGTGAACGTTTGTTGTACATCGTTGATTGTTCATTTTTCTCCTCGGTTTAACGATCACAATATACTAAAAGCAACTTTTTGAAAGAATTCCAGCATATATCATTTTTAGCGGCTTTAGAAAGTTGGGCAATGTTCTGCCCTTATTCACTTGTGGCAGTTTGCGCGGTTACAATCACGTACCCAGGATTCTTGCCCCTTAAGAGAGAGGAGCCTCCTAGTGTTTACACACGCGTTCACTTATCTCATCCCTTAATCGTGGATTACTTCTACAGAGTAAACTACGTTCCCATTGTGAAGCCCTCTTAGGGAAGCAACTACCAACTTTCGCCAATCCAAAGTTCAACGGGCATGGTCAACTGACCTGCTCTGCAAAATAGTTTTCTACACCAGACGTCCTACCCACGATCGTATAACGCACGGACACAACACACAAAGCATGATGATTCAGTCACTTGTGGTTAACCGAGCGCTAGCCGACGCCGATTAGGTGCTTTCTCGCAAAACAGGCAACAGCCATGCGAACATCCTGACCACAGCACCGATAACTCGAAAAGAACTATTCTACACTAATCAAACATGTGCGTATGAAGTAAAAGTAGGGTTGCCATGTTCCCACTGCACTAGTCGTTACCACCTGAAGTGTGTCAGTGTCCGCTGGTCTGAAATAAAAAAGTAATATTATGCCTAGCTCAATTTGATTATGACTTAAGTGTACCACAGTTGCAGATGGAAATGTTATTAGCATTAAAACAGCAGTAGGGCAGTCTAGGCGCCAAAACTGAATATCGTCTAAATGCGAAAAGAGCTTCCTTCAGGTCGACAATAAAAATCCCACACTTCATTTGATTCCCGCGATTGTTACCACAAAACAACAGGAACGAGCAAGGCGTTCCAGTGGCCCCGCATTACCAGGAATTTCACAAACCACGAACCAACTCGTCGTCGTAAACGATAGAAGCATGCCCAGCTCCACCGCCCACCTCCTCTTATCCAATGTGTCGACTGATGTAACATCGGTACCACCTACCCTTCCAATTGATCGATAAAATCCGGAGCTGCTAAAGACCAATGCACTTAGGTAACCGTTACTGTTCGATATAGTCAATGTGTGATTGCATTAGCCTCACTCTGCACAGCCACGGCACAGGTTAAAGACCGGGTGAAATCTGCAGAGTCGTCACCAAGGCCTCGATAGCTGTACCTCCCACATCATCGAAGACCGGTCAGAGATACGGTGCCTTAATATTTTTATACACCAAAGTTCGTGAGTCCACAGCAACCTCTTAAGTAGTATACAGTGGCATTATTTAGAACAGTAAAATTTATTTTGTGATAGAATGGAAGTTCAGCTCAAGTCGACTAAGTGAACGTGCAGCACTAGATATCCAACCTCGATGCACTACACGGAGTCCCGGCTAACGTGATTAAAAATGCGATCCACAGATGATGTCAATACGGTGCTTTTGTCGACATACCGCCTCCTGACAAAAGAAAGCGAGATACGCATATTTCCGTAAGTTCCATAGAGAGCGTCAGGGTAGCACAAGAATCATTTTTGTTTATGGCGTGCCCGTGTTACCGACATCTAGCGGCGAAGAAGGTCATGCTGATGATCTGGAAGATTGGCGGTATATCCGTGAAGCTATCTGTGATGGCAGTGTTATACTTCAGTTCGTACGCAGTTGCATGAGTCGCCACACGACAAATGCAGTGGCCTGAGAATACTGAAACTACTGGTGCAGTCACAATAAGTGGCGGTGAACTTAATCTACAGGAGCAAATACTATGTAACACAATACCTTCGGAACTATGACTGAAAACATAAGTTAAAGAACCACAGCCACTTGTGGTCTTCGAGGAAACATCACCACACACGACGCAGTATAGCCCCAAAAGCGATTTAAATACATGTGTACTAAGACCAGTAGTTATTGAGAAAGCTAAAGATGGATTACCTACCGCAGGTGTAAGTGAGACCAAAAGCAGATTGTATTCATATCGAAAGTTGGCTAGTCACCATAAAAACGATTTGGCACTGGCCTCTCATCAGTCGGCACAAGTTCACGTCCTTCATATGCTCCCCGTCAGGAGCTTTTGCCATCAAATAAACTTCATGTATGTATGCAAATGCTTAAGGCTTACTCAGTAAACTTAGCGCACTGAGAGTTCGTTAAGGATTAAGGGTCTGTGACCTAACAGCTATAACGAGGTGGTTATGCTCCGACAAAAGTGAGATCGCGATCGCACTCCCAGGCATGTCCGGTGATTGGAACGACCAACACAGCAAAAGCGGAGGGCTGGCGCTGTACTTCCGTAATGTCCTCCAATGTGAGCCTATAGAGAATTAAGTCAACATGACACAGGATTTCATTCGGTGCCATCTTCGGTTAAAAGACGACGACGTCTGCCTGATGGCCGTTGTTTAGAGCTTTTCCTTCTCAACGCTTGAGACGAACTTCTAACCGTCATTGACACTAAGACGGGTGAAAACAAAGAAGTGCAATCACATCCTTATTATTAGCTATTTCCACCTCTACGCTTTGGAATCTCAAGCCGCTCCTGGAGAACAGTTTAAGGCCGGTCTGCGGGAGGTTGTCTAACTTTTTTCGCTGTATGGCCACATCAACATCCATCAGATTCAGAGAAACCGATAGGCCGTCTATACTGGATCGTGTATTCACCAAAAGAAGGACTGATGGCCAAGCGGGTAATCGTCGACGTCCCCTTTGGCCGTGGTGATCATGTAGTCCTACTCATTGAATATATAGGTTTTGCAGAAAACCCCTCTGAGAGTGCGGACGAAATGAGAGTTATTATGCACTGCAACATGTTAGCTCTACTAGATGTGACAAACAACTTCACCTTTTTGTTGGAAATGGCACCGGATTGCGAATGGGAACCTATGTGATCCAGTTTAACACTGGTTGCTAAAGCATCAGCGACTACCCAAAAAAGTGATCTCATTTCTAAGAGACAGGACCCGTAATCATATAGCGGCGCGAAACCCAGCCTATCACCAAGACGCGTATGGCCAATGTGACCCAACGTAACCACGATACTCAGCTTGTTCTTCACGATAGAATGGTATACCAGCAGGAGTCAGCAATGCATATGGTCTTAAATCACAAGCTACTCTATCAACATGTAAACAGCATACGTAAGGTGAAATGGGGAATCGTTCCTCTTCAAGCAATGGACAGAATCACACGGACTCCGAAGGATACGGCGAATACTCCGTCTGCAATACGCTGCAAGATTGCAGTGTGATCACTGGCCACCTAACCTTGTGGCAATGGTTGGCTCATCCCAACACTCATTCACTTCCTTCAAGGCAGAAGGTTTAGTAAAAATGTTATTGACTACTCGTCAGAACAGCTCCCCTGGATTTGATAATATACACCCGAAGTCGCCAGCAGCAGTAAGAGATAGCTTAGTTCTGCTAGTGGCTTGATGCTTCCAACACTGTTTCGGCGAAATATATGTGACCCACATATAGAACACGGGATGATTACTCTTATTCACAAGGGAGGTTGTCATTCCCATCCAGTTAACTACCGTCCCGTAACCTTAGTACCAGTACTTTCGAAGGTCGCGAATGCTGTTGTTGCTGATGCGTTAAAGACCTACTTAGAACAACTCAGCTACCTTGTACAGGAACAGCACGGCTTCCGGTGAAATCGATCGTCAACACAAATTTACTACTAGCGTGATCCAGCAGGACCGATGCAGTAGACACTGGCACAGTAGCTGGTATACTCTTTCTGGACTTCTCGAAAGCGTTCAAGCGGTTAGGGCATGACATTCAGCTCGCCAAACTTCAGATATTTGGCATTGGTGATCTTTCCCTAAGGTGGATCAGAAGCTTTGCACTACATCTGCGCTTGGAAGTATAAGTGCGTAATTTTTTGTCAGATCCTATACAAGTTGGATGTGGAGTGCCACAGGGCTTGGTACTAAGACCATGGTCAACGACATCACGCGCTTCGTAAGCTCGGACTGCCTGATTTATGCCGATGACATCAAGGTGTGGAAGGTGCTTAATGTCCCAGATGTTCTCACAGTACTTCCCGTCAAACTGGATAGGGTTTACGCTCGGTCTATTCAGATTGTGCTTGGAGTTACTTTGGACACATTTAGAATGCTGCACTTACGAAACCAGTTAGTGTGATCCTACAAACTCGGCAACAGGAGCTTCAAACGTCTTCTAACGAAGGAATCTGAGGGTTTTGGTCCAGGTCGACCTTGGATGTTCTGTGCAGGTCGAAAGGGCGTCAAGGAGGGGTTGCAAACACGTGAGTTTCCTGAGGCGTGATTGCGGACGGTTTGCCCTTTTGGTTACTCCACAGCTTTCTGGCTCATAAATATGTCCACACGTGGCATACGGAATACAGGTCTGGTAACCATGGCTGAGGAGAGATCTCACCAACTTATAGATACTCCAACGCCGGGCAACCAAAAATGTCAAAGCTTTGTATAGTTCGTCTTCTGAATGAAGGCTTCGAGGGCTCGTAGTCCTCAGCGGACACTATCGACGATTGTGTTGGGGCCTCATTTTGACATACCAGATTTTGATAGATTCCAACCACATGTGCCGCCATTTCTGGAGCTCTGTCATAACAGTAATTTAAGAGACCGCCATCACAAGGTGACTGAACAGTGCAATCGTTCGGAATGCCGTCGGAATTGCTTTACCGTATTAAGTTGCAAGAAGTGAAATGACTTATCGGAATCTGTCATCTGCGCTCCGATGCCGCTATAGTTCAAAGCCTGAATTGACCATGCACTCATTGTGCCGCACCGTATCAGATTGTAGCGAGAACGACACGGCAATGAAGCACAATCTTTATTGACCTAAACACTAACTATATCACTACTCATGCACTCACGTCTCATTCCCATGAAGCACCATCTCCCCTGGTTTCTGCTCGCGAGACGTACACGCACTTTGGGGGCCTCATGATGTAGTATTCGCTGCCCATTTCACCCTCGTATTTCCGCTTTCACGCGTCCCATTCTAACCGACCCGGTGTCTTTTGATAACTCGTGAATTGCTTGAACGTGGATGCAGAACTCTGCTTGGGGTTGGTCCGGGACGCTGTAATAACGGCATGTTTGTCTTATTTATTGCGTTCCCGACGGATACCCTCCCCGTTCTTCCTGGCTCAGACTAATTTTTGGCGCTGCTCGTGCCCGTTTTGCGTTTCTTGCCGGCAAACCAGTGTTGCTCCGTCTGCTGCCCCTCATTGTGCCTGTTCCCCTTCCCGTCCGCCCCCGTTTCAGTGGGCTTTCTCTACTCCGGACTATCACTGCCTTCAGCCTTTCTGCAAACTGACCTACTTTCTATGCCTAAACACGAGTGCCTATCAGTGACTTCACTGCCGGTTAAATCCCAGGATACGTTTCACCCTTTTCGCCTCCTGTATGCCTTCACGTGGAGGCGGCACAAAATTCACCAACGTCTCATCTATCATCATTCCTTGTGAACTTACACTGGATTTTTATTTTATACTACCTATACCGCCGTGAGTCCACTGATGTGAACCTAATTTTGACGATAATTTTTCTATATTTTCACCTCCGCCATGAACATCTTAGTGGATCTATTAAGCTTTAGCCTTTTTATCCGTGTAGCACCATTGTTCCATTGTCTGGTTCAGCAACCAATGGCATCACCACTCTATGCTAGGGATGGCCGAAGTACGGCCCAGCGGGACAAATGCAGCCCGCGTTAAGATTTCGACTGATCTGTGATCTCACAATGAAATAATAAATACAAGCTTGGAAATTTTGTTCAGACGACAGTATGTAGATCACAAAAGTACGTCGTGAGTACGCAATTCCATGGCGTAGTCTGCTAGTAAAAATTAATGACGGGTTATTAACTATTTTTAACTAACTAGGAGAAGTCAAACTAGTGCTTTTAATAAAGGGGTCTTAATTATATCCAAAAATAAAAGATGGGTTGGTTAGTTTGTTACCTGGGTGACCAGTTAAAGCTGACGCGTTTTGAAAAGGGGATTTCGTTTGATAGATTATCTCAAGCGCCAATTTTCTATTGCGCTATAATTTACTTTCTGTACTTTTTTAGACACATCAGTCTCACCTTTCGGATTAGTTAATTCCCAAAAAAGTAAAAATGTTCTACTCTAATTGCACAACTTCCATGATACAGGAGTGTTCACCGAAAAAAGGAAAAAAGGGTTTCGTTAAATTTTTCCTTATACTATTATCATTCCCGTTCAGGAATAGAGAAAGTGACTAAAAATGGAAAGTTAATGACGCAGCGCCAGCTTCCAGAAACTGGGGTATTTTTTCGCTAAGCGACTGAACAAGTGTGTAGGCTTGAGTTGTTTGGGGAGTGTTGTGCATTCGTCCAACATCCTTGAAGCTAGTCTAGACAGACACGTGCACGCAACCCCATACATACTCACAAAAGTGCATATTTCTCTGCTTCCCTTTTGGTTCATCCCTCTCCTTGCGGCACCTTAATGTACTCATGTAGTTAAACACTTCTTCAACCACAGTAGTTTGTTTACCAAAGTGACCTTCTTACTTCATCTCGTGGATTTGACTTTTCGTACACAACACTGGCGTCGCGGCTTACGAACCTACACCATGGAATAACATCCTCCTACAATTTACTGGTCAGATCCGACCTTACCTCCTATCGAAAGTGCATGGGCCCAGTGGAAAACTTCGTTTACAAACTATCTTGACCTACTAACTGCGGCTTCTAGGCACTCTGAAGGCCAGAAACGGAAGGTTTTCAGACACCTACTTGGTGATGAGGGCCAACATCAATTTGATGCTTTAGAGCTCCATTCTCAAGATACCTTAACGTAGCACTACATGTGCTGCAAAGGTCATGGGGCCAGCGTACAACCCTCTTCATGAATCGCCTCAAATTCGGCCGAGTTACACAGCAAACATCCGAAACTCTAGAGAGTTTTGTTGATTGCCTCATTTGTGATGTACGACTTTCCGAATTACTAACCATACGGAAAAATAGAATCGAGGGTGTCTTACTAGTGCAACGGTTGATTAGCGGAATCACAAGTAACCGAATTCAGCAATGCCAATTTTCCGAAGGCGTTTCCAAATTGACTTGGGAGGAGGCTGTGGAATTAGTTCGCCTCAAAACATGTACGACCGAACAGTTGCGATGTTTCGCTACCAAAGCGGACATACAGGAGGTTGCCAAGATCCATCACTCGCCAACCGAATTCCAATCCCCACAGAAATGCTTTCGCTACGGTAGCCTACAGCATACAGCTAATTTTGCCAAGTGCCCTGCCTTAGAAATGGATTGCAAAAAGTGCGGTAAGCGTAGACATTTTGCCCATTGTCGTCGTTCAGCATGCATTTCTCAGTTGCATCCTACAGACAGAGGCGAAGAAAACGGGGCGGCGGTCCGCCCCGGGAGGCATGCGACAGGGGTTGGCATTTTTACCACCGTCGATTTTTCTATACCAAATATAAAGGGCAAAATATCCGGATAAGCTGCGGTTAGATTGTTTTAATGTTAGTTTGTATGATCAACAACACGTTTGCGCCATGTGTCCCACCTGTGCGAACGTTCATCCTGGCGATCGCTTTACTCTTCCCATTGTGGTCACTTCCACCACGCTTACTTCAGTGTCCCAAATGATCATCCATTGTATCGAAAAATATGTACACTTTAACGTAAGCCGGTTGTGTGGCCTTCAGGCACATAGTCTGCCCACACTCAGAGGGAAAAGTTTGTCACTGCCCCAAGCGGCTAAATTAGTTGCTACAACGCTGTTTACAGATTCCGTTTCTAGGCAAAACTTACAGTCAGCTGAAAATGTATTTTATATTGATAACTGAGGTACTGTGTCTAGCTATCATTCCACTTGTCCAGAGCCTAAACTCCTTATGCCGGACATTCGCACTGTTACAGTTATTGTACGCGAGAGAACAACACATGTTGACATGGAACTTGATTCAGCCGCTCCTACCACTACGGTACCGAGCGGCTTTTGTGGCAGTCACCTATCTTACATGCCTATACATCCTACAGCCTACCGATTAACCAGTTATACAAAAGCCACGGTAGAATTACAAGGATTTGGGGTGATTGTTTTGCAACGTCGGGCCGTGGAATCATCAAGTGCATCACCCGCGTTACGTCAACCGCGGAAATAACCGTCACCTACTTGGGCGCAACGCCGTGGTTGCACTGGGAGTCACGCCGTACCTATTTCCTATGCGTATCATGGCGGTTAACCCATCAGACCTACAGATACAGTACCCGAAACTGTTTGAATAAATGATAGGGCGCGCTTCCTCCTCCGTTCACCGCATTTGCCTGAAGCAGGAAGATAAGCCGGTAGCTATTGTTCAGCCACGTCCAGTACCATTGGACAGAATAGAGGTTGTTTCCTCAGCATTAAGATAAATGACTGTAGCTGATATCATTGAGCAAATTAACTGTTCTGAGTGTGTCCACCCCATGGCTACAGTCCTCAAGGACGGTACAGCGAGAATATGCAATGACCTGCCGGCCCTAAATCGTCAAATCGTGGTAGAAAATTTTGCGCTTCCAACCGCGGATGAACTAATAGTCAAGTTAGGCGGTACCCGATTTTTCCAAAATTGGACCTTAGAAAGGATTTCTTTCACATGCCCCTAACTAAGGTGTCAAGACCGCTGACCGTATATCTTAGCATGGACGGACTCTTTCAGTAGCATCTTGCCAATAGGATTGTTCAGCCTCAGCAGCTTGGCAAAAGTTTACGATTCACTTATTTGTCAATTTATCTGGCCAAATAGACATCTGTGTATTCGGTAGAACTCCAGAATAACATGATTCACGACTGCTTGCTGTATTACGTTGACCACATGATCTTAACCTCCGGTTTAATCTGGAGAAGTACAGATTTAATGCTAGTGAAATCGAGTTCTTGGGCCACATTATAGCAACTGACGGAATGAAGCCGAGTTTCGATAATGCGCGTGCCATCACCGAGGCTTCTCGTCCACAGAACTCTACCGAAATAAAGCATTTTCTATGTACGTGTGCATACAGCCTACGTTACCTGCAGGATTTCAGGAATATTGCTGAGCCACTACATGAACTGACGAACGAAAAAAGTGTACTTGTTTGGGGTCACCCTCAACAAAACGCATTTGCAGAGATAAAACGCAGCATTGCGTCCACACCAGTCATGGCGATTTCTGACAAGACGTGCCCAAGGATTGTCTCTGCTGATGCACTCAAGCTTGGGTTGGTTGTTATACTAGCCCAAATTCAGAATGGGCGTGAAAGAATTATTGTATCCGCTTCTAGAAACTTGTCGGTGGCAGAACTTTCTTACTCTGCCGGTGTAAACAAAGCTCTTGTCTGCCTTTGGACCTGTGGGAAGGTGAATTTGTTCTTGGAAACATTATAGTGTTGGGGTGAGCAACACTATAATGTTTCCATTTTACTTACGGTCTTTGTGATCGGAATGACCGAGGTGCACCACAAGTGAACCGAGGTCTCAATAGAGGTTGCTTGTATCAACCCACCCACCAGCGGATCCTCTAAGTCCAACTTTGAATTTATTCTTGTTCGGAAGCCCTTCACTCTTCGCACAAACCACACAGCGCTAACTAGCTTACTTACCCGGGGAACAAATATCGTCAGGGCACTTCGGAGACATCACTGGTATGCAGGCTTGTTAACATACGATATACAAATTCAACTCCGTCCCGGACGTGAAAACCATGCAGCGGATGGACTCTCTCGACTGCCACTCAACGAAAATGAAAATAATGAGGATGATACTGAGGGGTTACTTGTGTATTCCCTGACTAGTGGACTAATCTCAGCTCTGACTAGGGAAATACCCCAGAAGACGACTCAAGGAGACGGCACACTCCACTGCTTTCAGGGGTTTCTGCTAAACGGCTAGCCACAAAATAACATGATCACAAACAAGTTTCGTCCGGACTACGTGTTGCCTCATGAACTTTGCTTTATAGATGGTTGTTAAATGAGCGGCGAAAAAATTTGCGGTTCCTCGGAGCTTGATGCAAAAAGCCACGCTATGTGCTCATAAAAGCCGCCCTGGTATCCTTTGTACGAAACGTAAAGTTGACACAGACATCTGTCGACTCAGAATGTCACACGAAATAGAAAAACTTCTTCAAGTCTGTTCCGCATGGCAAAGCGCGGACAATAGTTCAAGGCTGGTTTCCTCCCCTATACAACTCATTGACTATTCTATGTGACCGTGGGTCAAAATAGCTCTTGACATTATGGATTCATTTAGCTCAGCGCCTCAGCATCAGAGGAACTGTTTGCTGGCGACATACCTTTACAGTAAATAGCCGGAAGTCTATTTGTGTGGAGAGGTGACTACTGCCAGCATTTTGCGATGGCTGAAATACATGTCCTCCCGTTTCGGACTAACAGAAGAGATAGTGACAGACAACGGCCCGCAGTTTACAAGCCACGAGTTTCTTTCTTTCCTCTAATTCACACCATCCGACACTCACGCACAACTCCTTATAACGTAGCGGAAAACGGCATGGTCAAGTTTTTCAATAGCTCCTTAAAAGAGAGTATTCAAACTATTAGCTTATCTGTTCCAGACTGGAATGACGTAGTACTACAAGCAGTATGTTCTTACGGAACCGCACACCACTGAGTCACAGACTAAACGCCAACTGAGCTCATGCTTGGGCGCGCCCTTTGGGCCAAGTTGAACGACGCACTTCCGATTCCTGAGACTAATCATTCCGACAAGTTAGATCGCCGCCATCGATATCAGACCACATACAGGAAGCTTACTACTCCGCTCCAGCTCAGACCATTTGTGCGCGTGGAGATAAACGCTGCATCAAAAGAACAACCCAAGTTATTGAATCTGACAAGAACAACGCGCACAAGCGCGCCAGGCACTTACCGGCTGGTAGATGGACGTACAAAGCACGGAGGTTATTCACAAGTAGCAGAAGTACGGAGCATGTGCCACCAACCTTCACTGACGGAAGTACGCAAAGCACGCAGCTCCGCAGGACAGGCCGAGTGTCAAGACCACTGAATTGATATGGTTTCAACGTATTACATGACTAAGCGGAGAGGTGATGACGTGTATTAGTTCAGCGTGCATGATGGCTAGTCTAGACAGACACGTGCACACAACCCCAGACATATACAATTAAATGTATATTCCTCTGCATCCCTATTGATTCATTCTTCTCCTTGCGACACTTTAATGTACTCACGTAGTTACATTTCTCTGAGTACAGTAGTTTGTTTACCGGAGTGACTTCCATACTTCGGCTCGTGCGTTTGACTTATTGTAGACAACAGGGGGTGGCTGCTTTCAAGGAATTCAATATCAAGAAGCAATATCAAACAAAGCATGCTATGACGAGTTGACAGTAAATGAACGCGTTCAGACACGGAAGCAATTGGATACTGGAATAACTTCACAGAAAAGCTTGTTAGTAGTAATCGGTCAGTCAAATGAAAACGCGACAACAGTAAGTTATGAGGTGGCAAAACTAATAGCGAAACACTGCAAAGCATTTACTGTATGTGAATTTGTTAAAGAATGTAAGATTAATATAGTGGAAAATATCTGTCCTGATAAAAAGCAAGCGTTTGCAAGTGTTTGTCTGGCATGCAACACTGTGGTTTGCAGAACTGAAGACAGCTCCTCTGATATTAAGAGGCAATTAGAACCAAACGGAGCAACATTTGAAATACTCGATACCCAATGCCGAAAGCATTGGTGCATCTGATACTGCCCAGCTTCTCATTTTGTTGAAAGGAGTTGAGGATGATATGTATGTGAGCGAGGAATTACTTGAGCTGAAGAGTCTTGAGAACAAAACAAGAGGAGTTTTTTTTGCTTCTGTTTCTTTCGTAATCAATGACATTAAACGATCATGCAAAAAATCTCTAGAATTATCACTGACGGTGTATAAATCATGACTGGCGAGCACAGTGAATTAGCAACAGTTGTCTGTAAAATAAACTTAGCGGAGAGGGGGCAAAGCCAAGAAAGATCACTGAATTATTCACCAACAAGTTATTTGTGTCAAACATCTTAGGTGTGCTCCTGTTATGAAGTCAGTGATAAAAGCGAACAAGTACCTTCGCTCAAAAGGCCTGTTTTATCGTCACTTCCACTAGTTTCTGCTCAACATCCAGAGTGAGTACGAAAAGCTTGTGTATAATAATTATTTAAGATGGTTCCGTCGAGGGATTGCAGTTAATTGTTTGTAATCTCATAAAAATATAGGACAATGCAAGGAAAATAGGGTAAAATCGATGCCAGAACTGTCTGCTCCTGCCTGGGCGGTTGATCTTAAAATTTTGGTTGAAATTGCGCGCTCCTGAACATGTTAAACACGAGACTACAGGATCAAAATGCAGGGGTAAGCCAATTTTATTCCCACAACAATACCTTTTAGATTAAGTTGTAACTTTTTCAAAGAAAACTGTTTCAAGCGCAACCCTAATAAAACACATTTTCCATCACTACAAGAACTCATGACAATTCCTACAGAAAGCAACATCAATGTACAAACGCAGAAGTAGATTGTAGATATTTTATTCCCGGCTGAGGATTTTCAGGACTTAGCAACTATTAAAAGGAGATCAGGCACTTTTTCGTGTTGCTCTGTAGGCCTTGACAATATTGCAAGCCACCTTCAACTGGAACTCATTGAGTAGCAAAGTGAGATTGAATGTCAAATCTAGCACCAACAGCTCACTAGTATTGCTTTTTCTTGACAGCTGGATAAAGACAGAGTCCAAGAGATTCGAACATTTGCTAAGCAGATGCTTGTGCAAGCACACATTCGCAATTTTAAATTTTAACAAGAATCATGTGAGGAGAAGGCTAAGTGATTTTCACCTACGCGTTATCTTGTGCATTAAAACCAATGTTATTGAGCATGACCTTACCTCTCTACTACAGTCAAAACCACAATTTCACCCTTCATATTGAAAACGTAAAATAAAAGCTCTATAACTTACTTGGTTTTCGGTTAGTATCTTTATGTCGGACTGAATAAAGCCCAGCTTATCTTTGCCTCACAAAATATGGCCATTCTTGCGCACAGTTTGGATACCACTACGCAAACCCAAACTGCATTTCTAGTTCGCAAATCATAAACTTGTTTAAATGTGGTGGTAGAAACCAAAAATAAGTAAACCACTGCGGTATTTACCAACTAAGCCAAAACTCAAACTCAGTAATCCATCAACCCAATCTTAGGGATTATCATCACTTTTACCCTAAAGCATATCTGACGCTTCTGAGTCTTGCTATGATATGCGGCTGATGTCATGTTGACCTATTCGATGGTGTTATCGCCTGCTATATGAGCATACAAAAGAGGCGCCAAACAGGGGATTGAGTGAAACGGAAGCCAAAAAAAGAACAGCAACAGCGGGCAACTTGAAAACAGCCGTATCGTCACATTCGGAAACTAGGATGACTTCGGTTAATGCCGATGAAAAGTACACTGTTTTAATATGTGGATAAATCAAGCACGGACTCAGGTAGCTTTTTACAAACAATCTATTGTAACTGTCCCATGGCGTGCAAAGACATTACTTTGAGAATGGGTTCTGCTTTTTGTGGAATTAATCTCAAATGGCATCTATTATTGTTGCATTAATTTACTATATCCTTATTGTACATGTATGCACGCGTTTTATGTTCAAATCTCCTGTTTCACTGTCCAAAATCCCATAGAATTAGCTTTGGGTAAATTTCCTTTCTGCTCAAAGTACGTAGGATCTGTGGCTGTCAGTGAGAACGCTTTTAACTCAGGATGGGGGTCAGAAAGTTTGGTTGCTGGCCGCGCCTGGTGTTTTGCTTGCAGATGTTTCGTTACGAGGGTAATTAATAACATCAGTGCAACTTCTAATTAGGCGTACGTCTGTGACCAAACGCTGCTCGGTTATATGTTGAACTCCATCCAAAACATTGCGAAACCAAGCGTGGGTAGTTAGCGAATACTTCGATGTCTGCGGATTTGGTGTCATGTGTCAACCACATTCCAGCGTTTCTAGTTGAACGCTTTTCTCCGTAATGTCTTAATTATTTTAACCAAATTGCTTAGCTTCAACTACTCTGTACAGCCGACTGCTTTATCAGCACAGCAGTCAATGTTTTATTTGTTGCGTTCGCGATCTCACTGGTAATGGAATGTGTTGCACTCTTGCGCTAGCTGATTTCAATTTGTTGAGCTCTGTTGCGCAGATCTTTCATAACAGAATACGTATCTGTGATTCTTACAGATTAGGCTGCACAGTTATACTCTGTGATCCCATGCACCCTAATCGAGAGTCTGGAAAAAATAAATTTAGCTCACCAAAACTTACAGTGGTTTAACAGATTACAATTAATGCTTAAGGTTTGGAGGGTCCTGGCATCACTGATGCTGTGTGCACGCGAAGCTGGTGATAATCGATATCATAATAGTAGCTACGAATTTAGGAAAGCGTCAGACAATCTTCAGACTACAGTGTGTGCGCAGCACCGTTCAGTTGGTCAACAAGTATTCCACCCGTACATGACCAATAGCCTTATGCAGATGTAACAAAGTATTAAGATGAACTGTGCATCTGAATTGCTGACAACCATTTGAGTGACTCTTAACTACAGAAAGCACTTAACCTTCAACAACTGGCAACAAATTAGCATAGTATGCATGGTAAGATAGCACTCTACATACGCAGGGTTATGAACAGGGGATCGCAAATGTTCAGCGGTTAACGTCGCAGAATGACTGCCTAAATTCTCTAGCATCCTTGTGAATTGAGAGCATAAGACGCTATTAACACAAGTATAAGTTTTCAGCATTAATCCGTATGCAACATTGTGTAGGCTAAATGCTAAGTTTCGATAGAGACACAAAATGATTTCAAGTGTGTGGCTCTAAAGAGCGATGAAGATGCACACTAACTAATACTCAGCGTTTAACGCTGCTGCTCACTTAGTGCTTTTAGCCGCATGTCGCTCATACGAAGTTTGCACTTATAGGAAAAGATTGCCCTAATACAGACAAATCGAGCTACAGGTTATAGAAAATTCCGGCTTTGGAGAATGCACATTTTCAGTGTCTAAATCGATTCCTTAAGAAACGTTGTAATGCCGTAGTGTTGCGAACCATTGTGCTCTGTTAAGCTGCTGAATTAACCTAAAAATCGGAAAAATTCTGCCTATACTTGCCTTACATGCGATCTTTTCGAGTTAATATGCTCACAGTGTGAAGACTGCAAGCCCTGTCAAGACCTACTGTTGTTCCGCTGTCCTAATGCCTGGAAAAAGCGGTCGCGGTAGAGATATGAAACAAATAAGCAAAAATGTCACAAATTTCAATATAACAGTACACGATATTTCAATTTCTTAGCACCACTTTCCGAGGCTATTCACTGGTATTCTTTCATAGCTCACTCGGTCCCCTGGCAAAATTCATTCGTATATTCCTGCGTACAAGTATCTGTCAGTCGTGTTGTGTGTGACGCTGCCAAATTTAGGCACTTGTAAGTGGGATCCTAATCAAGTGAATAGGCAAGCATGTTCGCCATTCTGCAAGTCTTACGTTCTGGCAATGGTAGCCAGTCCATTTAACGATTAAAGCAAGAAACCACGTGCCAATTGTGTTTGGTCTAAACATAATCCGCACTTCAACTCAACACTTGAGCTGAAAATCGTGTAAGTAGAAAAAACGCAAACATACCTTCTTGACGTATAAGGTTTTTGAGTGCATCTATGGCATCTTGTCTGAACTGGAGCACCTCATTTAGTTCGCGCTCAGCTTTGGCTTGGACCTCCGGTGGCAAACTTTCAATCGCAAGATCCACAGTCACTGGCATTGTGGAGGCCAATAGGTATTCTAAACTGAACTAGAAGAAATTCAGTGCTCCTTATAACTGAGTTAGCTAAAAAGGAATTACAAAGTGTAAGTATGCTTTACGATGAAGCTTAAGAAACTGCCGTCAGACATTAATTGGTAAACTATCATTAATATGGTTAATTTGATTACATCAAAAATTTATACAAAGCTTAAACAATACATATCTGTTTGTCATGCACATGGAGTTTGTGAAAACCACACAGGCATCTGTGTACGTCTTGTTGTTTGTGAATAGCCAGCCTACAGTAATTCGCCTAAGAATGCGCTCACATTGAAAAAGGGTGCAATGTTGCACTGATCCCTCAAAGAATGCTGGTGTTTGTGCTTGTGTACATCTAACAGCCAGCAGTAAAAGCACTTCTGGCTACCCTACCAACTACATTTAGTAGTTAGCTGAACACAATATGACTTATAGTGGGGAATCTATCCTCCAGTATGCCGCTATCAACTTATTGTAAAGGAGAGGCATTGCGCATGTTTCAAAAGTTTTATTTTGTTCTCAGAAACCAACAATGTAAAAATGCATTAGAGGAAAGAAATCGGAGGCACAGTTCAGGGTGATGACGATGCAGTATAGGGACTATAAAACAAATCAGCCAGCAATGCATTACATGTGCTTTAATAAGTTATGCAGTTTAGTACCAAGATGTAACTAATCCCACTTCGCCAGATGAGATCTGTGATCATGTGGAATACTGTAACGAAAGCTCGGCACAGTTTTAGTTATGTATGATCTAACTGAGATGGTATATCGTGCATTACTCGGACGACAGGTTTCTTCTGTATTTCGCTGTCAAACTTTGGCCATCTGTTCTGGCTGACGACTTTGCTTGTATGCCGTTTGTTGGTTAATCTGCAGACAACATTTGGCCGACTGCAATTACTATTGTAAGCAACAATTGAAACATAAGCATATTAGAACGGTGCCTCCCGCCTACCTTTCAGAGCCACAAGCCTGCGCTTTAGCAGAAGTAAGGCAATACCGGAGAAAAGGCCGTTAACTTTGCTGCGTGTTGCTTAATATAAGTTTCTGCTCCGCCCTTAGATTTCTTTTTGCATTATATGCTACATAGTGGCGATCTGTCAGGATTGAAGATGCCAAAAAGGAGAAAAGAATCAAAGGCAACGTTTGCGTGCGATTACGAATATGACAACGAGAAGTCAACATCGACTGTGAATACAGTGTAGAGTGTCCCGGAAAAGTTAGCATTGAAAGCTGTTTTGTCTCATTGTGTTCCCCACGGTGCGTGGACCAGAAACATTCTCCATCGGCAAGCCGTACTGCAATTGGGAAAACAAGCCCAACTTTCCCTGCTGCACTTTCCATCATCGCAACGTGGTAGAGTTCTCCTGGGTTTACTCGCGGACGAAGCCATTAATCGCGCTGCGGATAGCAGCGTGTTGGATCAGAAATTGATGTTTAATGCCTTTAGCTCCTTGCGCTACTTACTGGACCGATCAGAGCCGCTATCAGAACTACGCCGGTAGTTGCACGCACGATATCAACATTGGGGATAAAATATCAGAACCTTCATCCGCGAGCCGCTGCGCCTAGAAAACTGAGCCTAAGAGAATACAACCGAAGATGAACATGGAAAACGCATATTGGAACAACTGCTGGACGGAGTTCAAACGCGGTCTGTGATGAAGTAGTTCATGTTGACCGGATCCGGTGGTGGAGCAGGGTGAAAATTTGGAAGGTGTTAACGAGATACTGCGTAGCATCTTCACCACAAACACCGTATTTAACGGTTAGACCATAAATAAATACGATGTTTCCGGTTGGTTTGCATCCTACCCTGAACCAAGTCGACGATGTCAACGTAGCTCAAATTGCAACGATAGTTCGTGTGGGCGGTTGTAGTCTTGATTGGCTCTCCAAACTGAGAAATGCTATGGCAGACGTTTTCCCCTCAATCGACATGGCATCTTCAGTACGTAATGACAAGTATCTTGTTAGCAGATACAGAGCTTCGATTGAATTCAGAAGTGGAGCTCATGTTATGTGAGACTTAGGGGGAAAGGCGAACTACAGCGGAACAATACCCATAACCGGCCACTCAAAGCAGTTGGTTTTCAACCAGCAGGCGAGTCCGTACAGGGAGAACCGTATCCAGGAAGTGTCTGCAGCTAGCAACCTAAACCGAACCTTTTCGATTATCAGGTGAGCCTCCGCTTGAGGTTACTTTTATTATATCATCGGTAACTGACAAGCTCATGACAACTCACTTACTATGTAGGTTGAGAACTCCAGGATTCCAATTGTCGTGTTAGTTGACACGGTGGCGCGCAACAGCCTGTTAAAGAATAGTGTGCTTAAGTTACTAACGGGATACACGACTAAAACCATGTGAGTAGTTTGACGGTCGTCAGCAGGGAGAAGCTAGTCACACGCGATTCTAACATGACAATAGTGTTTGTCGCTAATCGAAATAGCAGCATCAGTTGATTGTAGCCGATCACACCCCTTTTACCATCATTATCTGGATGAATGTACTTGATAGATTTGGCAAACTAACGGCTACTCACCGAGTCCTACAGTCGCACTCAACTTGTAGGGATTTCAGAAGAGTATCAGGGGGAGCTGAATGTTATAGGTGGAAATTCATCACATCTAGGCTCACTCAGACAGCCGTCACACGCCCAGAAAAGCATTGTGCGCGCGTCTCATCCTTTTGGGAATCGTCAGCGGTACGCATTCCAGCGGACCCTGGTAGGGCTCGAACCCACAACTCGACTGTTGCCACTCGGTGGTTGAGAACACTGAGCTACGGGGGACGGCAACGACCATCGTAAATAAGTTACTAGTTGTGATATAGCGCCGCACGCTATCCACTGACTTAGACGTTACTGCCGTTACTGATATGCACACGGTTTGTGAAGCTACAATAGCAGACTCGTGGATTGACAAGTAGGTGCACGCACTAAAGTTGGCTAATGATGAATCTTTTTTAATGTGTTTGAGAAACATTTTGCAGAAGCACTCAGACGCTTTCTTATGGGGAACGGGAAATATTGAGCTAACCGATGTCGTGAAATATTCCATCAATACCGGCGATACTAAACGCGTGAGGCGTTTATTGATCCATATTCCAACTCACTGGCAGTGTGAGATGCAGAAGATAATCGACCAGATGCTTGAAAAGACTATCGTTTAATCCTCCATCTCTCCGTGGGCCACACTAATGGTTCGGAAAAAGAAGAAGGATGCTATTCTTAGGTTCTGGGTGGACTGCGGACGGATTAATCAGGCGACTCGGCGGGACGATCTCCCTCTCCCCAGAATCGACAATTTGTTCGATGCAGTTGGTCGACCAACCAGTTTCAGCACACTTAAGTTTGCTCCTGCTTACTGGCAAGTGGAGGTTGCAGTGAGCAATCCTACGAAGACTACCTTCGGCGTGTCAGCTGGTCTGTACGAACTCCAACTTACGCCGTTTGGGTTAACAAACGCCGCTGCAATATTTCGGCGCCGGATAGAAAGTGCATTGCTTGTACTGATTCCAAGGAAGTGCATCGTTTACTCGGATGATGTTCTGGAGAATTGAAAACAAAGAAACGGCACTAAAACAATCTGGCCGCTGTACTGAACCATCTGGTTGACGCAAGTCTCAAATACAGACCATCAAAGTGTCACCTGCAACGGGAAGAAGTGGTTTATCGGCGTTACATCATATCGGAGTCGAGCGTCTAAAGATACTACCACAAGACGGAGCAAGTGAATCTGTGGCCAGTCAGTACATGCACTGAGCAGTCAGGTAGTTTTTTGGGTTAGCGTCATGGAACTGGCGATTCGCGAAGGGCCGTTCCACTACTTCCACTACCTTGATTGCATTGTCGAAAAACGGTCGAAATTTTGAATGGTCAGCAGAATTCCGGAAAGTATTTGACGGGCTCCGTGGTCTCACTGTACGGTCCCCGTGATAGTGTACCCTGACTTATCAGCATTTGCTGAAGCATAGTTTTTGGACACGGAGGAGAGTGACGGGGCAATTTGAGCTATCCTGTCACAAAAAGACCTGATAGGACGAAAAGATTCGTATCCTACATTAGACTCAGCTCGAAAGAGAGGAATTATTGCATTGCTAGAACGAAAATGCTATTCATAAAGCAAATTCGGCACTATCTGCTTGGCTGGAGAACTTCAGGGATTCTGAAGGATAATTCGCGCGCTGGCAAGAGCACTTGAAGGAACATGACTTTACATGCAGTCGGGCGCCGGCAGGGCAAGTAACACACGAATGCAAACGCACTGCCTTGCATTTCCATCGTGACTATGCTGATTGCCTTTCGCGCAACACGTGGACATGACTAATCCTGTCAGATGATGCAAGAGAAGGATCCAGATATTGCACTGATTTAAGAAAGGTGTCTTCATGGCTGCGACAGGCCGACGAGTAAGGAGATGGTGGGAAGACCACATTAGGCACTATGTCTGTGTACAATGTGGGATAACCTAACTGCTAAAGAAAATGTATTGGTGTTCGATTTCGGCCCGATCTATATACCAGAAGAATCGCAGTCCTATAGTTTGTAGTCCAAAGTGTGTTAGGGGACCTTTACACAACTTGTGACATGAGAAGAGTACCAAACGGCATGTTGCAGTACGACGGCATTTCTGGGGATTACACCAAAGGAGAGGTGTAATGAACTATTGCCAGCCATACGAGAACTGTGGTTCCTTTAAACACCGACGATGCTCCAGCCGCGCTCTGTTGTAACCTATGAAAGCCACATATCCTAACGAGAACGTGGGTACAGACATCATGGAACCTTTGCTCAAAATACCGCAAAGAGATCGTTTCATCTTGGTTATGGTAGATTACCTTACCAAATATTGCGAGGTTGTGCCGATTGCACAGGCTGATACGGTTACTGTGGTGACAGCGATGGTGAATCGCTGGGTTGGCCATTGTGGAGCACTAGGACAGCTACACTCACAGAGGCTGCGGTTTTGAGAGTGCAATGGTACAGGTAGTTTGCCGTGTCATTGGAACTGATATGACTAATTCGACAACATAACACCCAAGGCAACAGGCTAGTTAAACGAACTGATGCTTTTCTTAAAGCATTGCTTAAAGCGTTTGTGGATCCGAATATTAATGAACGCAACACCATATCACCATTTTGTTTGCTTGTCTATTGAAATGCAGTTTAGTACTCGATTGGAAAAGCACTATAGTTTAGGGGGATTAAAATAGCGTTACGTTTGCCTTCGGATTTGTGTCTCCTACTAGCTTGGTAGTTGCAGCCACCAGCAATAGAATAAATTAATAGGTTATTGGAATTACTCTGACAAGTACATTAAGCTGCGCGCGTTCACCACCAAAATTCTCAGCAACATCTAGCTAGTAATAATAAAGCGTATATTTCTTGATTGTGCTAGAGGCTGTCCCTGGCTTAGAGACACATCATTAGTAGAGTACTGTTCATGATCACTCATGTAGAGATATAAATTCTAGAACGCAGGTGTCATCAAAACACTGAAACACATGACTTGCTGTTGCTAACTTTTGTGCATCGTTTTCCTCACTGATTATATCTTCCTTGATTCATGCTGGAAGAACTCATTAGGTACTATGATAAGAAGGCCTTTAGCGACCCTCGAAGATAAAACAGTGGGTCCCTTTCAGCCATTTCGTCAGAGTAGTGAGAAGACATAAGTTGCGATAGGTCAACATTTTGATTTTTCTCATCAGTCGCAAACACAATACAAGTGTAATTCATATATATATATATATATATATATATATATATATATATATCCTGCTTGTATTTTGTTTGTGACTGATAAGAACAATCGAAATGTTGACATACCGCAACTTATGTCTTCTCACTGCTCTGACGAATCCCTCCAAGAGTTGGTGAACTTATTTGGCTACGTCAAACGCAAACCCAAGGAATGCATACAAAGCATCACCGCTGGTGGGTGTGTCCCTACTTATTGAAGTGGATGCCATTTAATACTACGTATGTAGTAAAGCCTCTCTATAGCTCCAACTGCTAGCCTTTGGCCATGCACGTTATGTCAAGCAGTTTCGACAGGAGATCAGCCAAGTCGATAGCAAACCTGCCAGCCCACCTCCTGAAGTAGCCGCGCATGACGGGCTACGGCCAGGCACTAGGAACCATGTCTCATTAGAATGGATGTGCTGTAGACATCGATCGAAACATTGCCGTGTGAACGAAATTAAAACTGTTGTTATAACGGCGCCGCCTACTTACCTTTCAGAGCCGCGTGCTCGTGTTGTCACAGAAGAAAACCAATGCGGCGGAGAAGGCTGTAAAGCTGGCTACGTGTTGATTGATATAACTTCTCGCTTTGCTCTAGAAGTTCTTCCTGCGCTGTGTGCCACACCGTCAGCTATTATTTTTATATTGTGCCGTCTGAAATTTACGAGCAGATGATAATGCTCCACTCTGTAAATACCCGCTGACAACCTTAACGCGTCGATTGGTAGCATAATTCGCACATGGCTCTCGGTCATTGTTTATTAACGTACGAATTAGAAAACCTACAAGCACTGACGCCAGTAGTTTAGTTCCGATTTTGGAAAAATAATACACTAGACTCTAAATGGTTAAGCTTCGTCAATAGTTGTTATGACTGATTAGACCAACAGTTGCAGCCCTAGGCTTTTTCCACTGGATGCGGTTGTACATCGGTTGACACACTAGGTCTGTTCACCAAACTAGCTCTGTAACACTGTAGCGTACACCCCTGAGCGAAATAACAACACTTGTACGGCACTCGCGTTCGAATTCGTATGCAGGAATACGGTCTATTTTTGATATCGGCTGTAGAGTGCGTGCGCTCGTAGTTTAGCAGTGAACTAGCGATTCCTTCTCCAACTGAGCACATGAGAACGGGCTGAAAGTCAGGCGGCTGGGCCAGACGGTAGCGACAGCTTTTCGGCACTGTGTTACCGAGTAATGGTGAACAGAAGTGCAAAACATCTCAATGGTAAATTTGCAGCCATCTGAATGCTCATACGTTCCTTGTCTTAAGGTGAAGATAATAGTTATTGGGTGTAATAATGTTGACTGTCTTTCGCGTGTTTGCCTTTCTCTCAGCTGGACGAAAGTTAAAGAGCACAGTAGACGAATCCGATTCTCATAGTCTGGCTGATATCGCTCAAGGTGGTGTGAATCACCGTTTCCGGGGACCGAAAAAGCCGCTTTTGACTTCCTCCGCTATATGCTGCCAAACATTAGCCCACCTATTTCCCATCAGTTGCTCTGTGATGCAAGGTTCTGTAGGGAAATAAGGCCTCGACTACGGGATTTTTTCACTGCACGCTTGATAAACATGCAGTTCGTATATTTTACTTCAGTGAGGGATTTGTACGCTGAATCCTGCCTTTGGCTGGTGGATTTTGTGCAACGCTTTGTACGTGCCACACATTGAGAAGTATAAGACAAGTAAATACTAGTTCGAGACTGGACGCGTAGTCGAGCGCCGATATCGCAAGGAAGAAAGGTTGGATACAGCGAGCTGCGTTCTTTAGAGACTAAAGGTAGACGTGGACTGTTGAAGCAAACGGTAACGCCGAGCAGATGCGTGGTGAGTTTGATGCAGGCAAACATGGCCGTAGGGTACGGACAGTAATACAAGAAAGAATGGTAAAAAACAATCGATAATAGAGACTGTAGCTAAAAGATAAGCAACATGTTTTAGGGTGGTACAAAAGCTGCAGGAAACCGTGGAATTCGTAGTTTTAAATTGTGGTCCGTCATCCCTCACATGTTCTTGGGGAACCAATGTCTGACCAACTGATACTCCAGCCACCATATAGAGGTTAAAGTTTTCACATTACTAGAAAAGTCAACCTTAGGCAATTTACTGGAAAGGCACGTGGCCACCGAACATTTCCTTTGGTGCTGTAATGCCGAATGGAACGGCTCTATAATGTCAAGTACAAGTTTCAACTAACATTTGCTTGGGTAAACGGCAGGCTAAAGAGTTGCATCCATCTGCTCCAAACCTTTGTCTGCTTTCTGACATACATCACAATACCAGACACACGTTCCAATTATTTTAGACATTTTCGACCACTAAAATTGTTATTGCAAACATCGCTTCGTTCACAAGCTGCCAGAATGCCACTGGTGTTCATATTAAAGAGTGTTTCTTGTGGGGACGTGCATCTCGGTCATAACCTAAGGCCATCATTAAGGACTGCTAGTTTTGTGGTGCAAAACAAAACACTTGTGTTGTTCCCAGATGAGCTTCTTGTAACTAGGCCAGCATTGATAAAAGATTTCGGAAACAGCCTGTAAGCTTGCGTAGCTTCAGGTGCCTGCTCGAAGCTTCTCTATAGTTATGGCGGAACGCTCAACGTACTGCAAATCGGAAATCATCGCTATTTTTTTGTCTTCCTGCAACTTATCAGATCGGCTAATGGAACACGAGATATGCTATCTACGACATGCTGTTCGAAGTTTGGGTGTAATGCAGTTTGTGAAGTGCAATACAGTAAACGAGCATATCAGCAGTTGATTTGCAGTGGCTTTTGGTTATTTGTTCGCTTATTGAGGAATGTGGTAAGAGAAGCCTGATCCACGCACAGTGTAGATCTCCGACCAAACAGGAATAGGTGTCATTTTGAACAAGCGAGGACACAATCAAGCGCCTCCATTTCAGCAGTGGATTTTTAAAATTTTTGTAGGTGACAGTTTTTTGTAGCATACGCAGTACTATTTTCTTATCTGTTCTGCATCTGAGACAGGACAGCTCATACGCCAAAGTTTACTGCATCCGTACAGATAAATGTATGGCTACTTCAACAGCAGCTGTTTATTTTTGAAATGCAATTGAGATTTAATTTCCATAAAAGCAGATTGATATACAGAGCATAAGTTAAAAAACGTGGGCATTAGTTTTTTGTACATCCAAGGCTAATATGGTAAAATAGGCAGAGAAGTCAAGCTGTACGGGCAGGAATTATGAAAGAGCTTAATTGCAAACGCAAACTTTGGTATAAGTGTTTCTGTGATAGCCCGTGTGTTTACAGTACATGGTTAGATCTCAGCAGACGATGAAAAGTGTCCAGGGAATTCGAATTCTGTGAAACTGCTAGGTACCATATCCATGGATCTGTCAGCGGGAAGATACTACCCTTTGCCCAAGCCAAAGTAGCGAGTTGTCTTAGGTGACTTCACCCCGAGCTATAAGTTAAATAGCCTACCCGCGAGGCAGCGGAGTGAATTCAGGGGATGTTGTCTATTAGGAGCCAGTGAGCGATAAATCATTCCATATAACTTTCGTGCGGTTGCTAATTTTTAAAAGTTACAAGTGCGGAACCAACGTTAGCCTACAAACGCAGCAATGGATCATATCCGAAACAATGCAAGGACAACAGAAAACACCGATCTGGTGCCACGCGACGTGTGTTCTGGCCAGAACTGTGTATAGCGTGTCAAGCAAGTAATGGTGATCAAGTCACTAGTGAGTGGGTATTCGATGGAAACCGTACGGAACATGCGTATCGCATTTAATTGTCGACCGAAAAAGTCCGCTTCAAATGATTTTCACTAGGCGCGTTAATGCTAAGTATTCTGGGTGTCATTTTAATATCACTGGGTTTAAGTGCCATAAATATTTCCTCTTCCCAAAAGGACTATCACAATTCATCAGCATCAGGTGCGCCTTCATCAGTTTTGGTAGTATCATCAACAAACTCGTGTAATTGCTTTTTTGTTTTTATTCAACCATTTTTTCTTTCTTGCATATACTTCAGGTGACCAGTAAAGAAAAATGTAAGTGTCAAAAGAGTTAATCATCGCAATCTCAAAAAACCACAGCAAAAGTGTATTGGTAAGGCATACCATATCTTCGCTAAGGTGAAACCACGATACCCTTTAGAATCAAAATCAAAAATAAAAGCCTAGCCTTGCGAGAAGTCTAAACGTCAACGCAGGTGTCAGGAGTGAGGTACCTGTATCACTTCAATAAGGGACAGTAGCAAGGGTTGTCTACAGCCTGAAGATAAGGATGAGCTGTCATGACAACATAATCAAGACACTCATTATATATTCAGCCTAATGTCAGACACAGACAAACCAAGCAATCTCAATAAGTGATATATATTATATATATGTATATATATTATAATATATGTATATATATGATAAGTTGAGTCGCTGTACCATCAACATAACATATCAGCTAAAGGTAAGGAACCCACTTAATTTATTTTGCCTCAAGCTCAAAAAGAAAATCGGTCGTAATTTTTTGCACGCTATTTATTCGCTTTGTTATTAGTTTAGTTGTCCGAATTTAAAAATCGGAACATGAACATGTTATAACGCGGTGGGCCTGCTCGCTCTCGAATGGTTGATTCACGCCTGCTGCCAAATCTGTGCCCTTACGCGTGCTCCGTTTGACGTCTTGGCAAACCCGACCGGAAGGAAAACAGAAGAAGACTCAGCAGACCAGAGTTCTATTAGGGTAGAGAACGCTCATATTTATATGTCGGTGTCACCAGGCGGATTTGGCTCTAAGCCCACGCTTCACACCTACTTGTCCGCTCCATCTGTCCAATTCACCGTGTTGCTCCGGCACTCCAGTCTTCGTCCGCCTATCCGGCGTCTGGCAACGCGCGTGATGTCTGACGTGCGATTTCATCAGCATCCGGTCAGGCCTTGGCGACATGCCAGCTGTCGGATCATTATTACCTTTCGGCTGGGCCCTTGTAACACGCTCGCAGGGTCTTTCCGAAGCACGGTTGGTGACAAACGCACGAACGTCGGCACTCCGCTTTCTCGCCCAACTGTTAGAACACTTAGGGACACAGGTGTTCAACTGTTCTCCGAAGTGCATAAACGCGCTACTAGTAATGGCTCCACCACATGTCCTCTAACAGTTACCTTCAAGCGCAACGGTTTGCGTTGACTCCCAGAGCACACCCAGAGCACAGAGCTTGCGTAATAACGTGGACGAACGCTTAACTACTAGCCCGCACGTATTCATTCACACTTACAGTGTGCGCAGGCCACTCCAACCTCCTTATTCTGGCCCTTTGCGTGTCGTTTGCAGAAGCAACAAGAATCTTACCATCGACTATAATGGTAAGACTGAGACGATCAACGTCGATCGACTCAAGTCAGCATTCCTCGACAACTCTGACTCATCGGTGCAACAAGCACCATCACAGATAGTACCGCAACCTCAGACCAGTCAGTTCACTTCAGCGGAACCTACAACCTCACCTGACAACACTCCTACTCTCCCTGCTATCAATCGGCGCAGTAAGAAGCTCAAACCTTCAGTTCGTTTATCGGACTTTGTTTGCACTTACCAGTTTACATAGAAGGTGCCTCCGAAGTTTTCTGCTCTTACCAAACGTTTTCCAAAATGCACAAAAAAAGACTAAAACGTTTTGAAACTACCAAAAAGAGAGCAAAACCTGTTGAAAACCCAAAAACAGCTTTGCGCATTGTTCGCTTTGCATTCTTTTGCTTGTTGCTATGCATTTACGCTGCCTTTTCGTTTTGCTTTCCAAATACACCTTCGGCTGGTTGCAGCCCGGTTTCAATTTTCGCTGGATCCCCGCACGTCAACTGGAAGTGGAACGAAGTTCCTGCTCAAGCACCTACGTAAAGTTTACTAACTGTCCCCCCACAAACAGTTTTTTTACCGTTTTGACACCGTATGGAGGACACGGTTGGGAGCCCGCTAGGGTCCAATTGCATGGTTCTCCCCAGCAACTGCATCAGGTTTCACAACCTGGACTTGCAGAAGGCTGGCTCGCGATGGACAGTCCTCACGTAGATCGAAGGACTGCTTACACAGTCCCTTCTGGGGGAGGGCTATGTAGCAGTCTGGAGATTCCCCGGTTTGCCTGTGTAACATTCTAACTAAAATTCTTTCATTGTACACCTAGGCAACCGGTGTGGTTTGTTGAACTGATTGCTGAGTTTGAATGCTTAACTTGCTCATCGCCATTTTTACTTGGCGCTCGTTACGGTTTCAACGCGCGACTGCCTTGTGTGCTGTGCATCCTCTGTTCCCCTAGCTAGAACGTCTACGGCGTCCATTTTTATAGCTAGGTAACAGGGAAGCTTTTGCTGTACCAATAAAAATTTCCCTGCAACTCGATCTGTCTTTTGAATCGTTCTCCGGGCTCCCGGTACAGGCTACTCCCTAAAAGTCGGTCCGGGTCCACAATTTTGGGTACTTATAACCATGGCTTTAACTCATCAGCATAGACTAAGTATTCATCTTGAATAGCTGAATGGAGGTTTTAGGACTGATACACACTAGTCCGAGGCAGTGCGGGGAAGTAGGAGCAGATATCAGAAGAAAATTAGAGTCGCGCACGGCGAACTGTAATCCATGAGCTGCAAGAAGATGCGGACGGATGAAGCAAGACATAAGGAACACGTTAGCGTGGGAACTTACGAGGTGGTCAAGTGTCTAACCGGATGTAGGTCAATATACACGTAACGTTAGGAAGGTTAGAACAAGAAGGAATAGTGTACTATCGGTCATAAGAGAAATTGTACACAAAACTCGCCAAGACTGGTAGTAGTCTACCGAACGTGCTCTAGGGAGATTCGCTAGGTTGTAGGAGTTTGGAGAAAAACGTTAAAGACTGCCACCTTTCGGCTACTTGTTGCTGAAAAACAGCGCTGACTTCCATGTCTGAGGCATCAATACTGAGGGACAGTGTTGCTGCTGGATCGTGATGCGCTAAAGAAGTTACGTTGGTGATAGCTACTTTTAGCGACGTAAAAAGCAGGGAAGGTTGCGGTCGGAAATTCGAATTCTTTTGTGGTTCCATTGGAGAAGGTTCGTGAGAGGTTGCTCCACAGACGCGCAGTTTGTTTTGAACCATCGGTAAATGTTGAAAAGCCCATCAAATTGCCTGATCTGTTTGCAAGGTTGAGGCTTGGGGTAGTGGAAGATAAGTTGACTTTTATCCCGCAGTGGCACCACGCCTGCAGAGAAGATACAATGGCCGAGGGATTTGACTTAATGGACACCAAACGAACACTTCTGCACGGATCGTCACTCTATGTTGAAATAAACGATCAAAAAGTGCTTGTACTTGGCGGATGTGGTCTCCTCATAAAGAGCTCAGGAGTAAAATGTCGTCCAGATGAACATAAGCAAAAGCTAAGCAACGACAAACCTGGTCGATGAAGCGCTGAAAAGTTTGCACGACATTCTTTAGGCCAAATTGCATGCGCATGAAATAGGAGAAACCAAATAGCTTTGTCAAGGCAGGTTTACCTATGTGCGCTGCGGGTGCTGGAATTTGCTTGTTTGCGCATATCAAGTCGATTTTGATAAAGACCTTTTTACTCCCCAGACTAACGGTGAGATCTACCATGTGTGGGATCGGATAGTGATCGGGCGTGGTCACCGTATTCAAGGTTTCATAGGCGCCGTAAGGAGGCCCGTCCCCCATGAAGTTCTTCGGGACCATGTGAAGACGCGAGGCCCATGGGAGCTTGGACGGTTTGACGAAACTGAGCAGCAAAATGTGGTCGAAATCAGCTCTGAAGCGCGTAGTTTGTCTAGAGCAAGCCGTCTTGGAAGTGCGCTAAAGTGTTGACCGCACGTGACTATGTGGTGAACAACCTCTGTCTTGACGGGTGGAAGCTCTGTAGCTAGTCGAATCAGTCGCGGATATTCGGAGAGGAGTGTCAACTAGCCGGACGGCGCCTCTGCGGTCTGAAAAACAGGGCTGATTCTCAAGGCATCTGAATGAACGCTGTCAACACTTGGTTCTGTGCCATCGTCTAAAACTCTGGGGGGACCAGCATCAACAAGGAACCCAAAATGTCGGGGGAAAGTCGATACTGATAATTATGAAGGGTGCAGACGCAACCATGAAAAGCAAATGAAAATCTCCGCGGAGATTGAGGTCCTGGTTCATCATGCGCTGACCGAAGGAAGCTATTGGAGATCGGTTGGCCGCACGCAGGTTGTACGTACGCTCCGAGCGCTTGTCATTTGCTTTCACCGGATTAGGTATTGTAGAACTGAGAACGTGCACGGGAACAGTTGCGCTTCTGTGTAGAACGAGACCTACTCAGTGCAAGCACAGACGAGCCGCAGTAAATGGTAGCAATAACGTGGACAGCATCTGAGCGTGGCACATGCTGTTTGGAAGCCTTTATGGCTGCTATCCTGCTACGAGATAGCATAACTTCCTCATCTTTAGGGTCAGGTCGGCCAGACGACTTAGAATAAATATTAAACTCCGTTTCCATCGGTGAGAATACGTCACTGGAGCTACTAGTTCTCTGCTGTGGAAGACGTTCAAAAGCAGCGCCTGCCTTGGTAGGTAGATCTTTCAAGGACGTATGAAGAAACATAGACAGCGTTACTGGCAATGGCTCTGGGTGACGTCTTAACCACCGCCGTGCATACCACCATGTGTACCTTAGTCATTTCTATTATCGTTGACTTTCACTGACGGTCTGTTTGCATGGCTTTCGTGTTACCTTTATTTCCATAGACTGCACCCCGCCGACAAATGTTTGCCGCTTGTTCACCTCCACAATTAGCCGCTTCTTTGCATATGAGGGATGTCAGCCATGGTTCCGAACCAACTCGTGTTTTAGCCATCAGTCACTTTCGGTAAGTAGATATCGCTTTCCTGTTACGTTTCGTTTCATAGCCTACGCTTGGTGTTCATCCGTTTGCAACTTGTTAACCTCCACAATTGTCCCCAGTTGGTATAAGTGCAACGTCCGCGATTCGTCCTTAGTCATTCCTATTACGGGCGACATTCAATGAAGCTCTGTTTGCATGGCTTTCGTGTTAACTTTAATTCCATAGACTGCATCCAGCCGTCAAACAGTTTGTCTCTTGTTCATCGCCATCATTAGCTGCCTGTTTGCACGTGGTGGAAGTCCGGCATGGTTCCCGAACCAATTCGTCATGTAGCGACCAGTCACTTGCGGTAAGTAGATGTCGTTTGCCCATTGCTTTTCACTACATAGCTTATGCATACACTCTATGCGTTTGCAACCCCTTAACCATGCACTGGTGCCCAAGTTGGTACGTGAACGACCTGTGCCATGGTTGACAGTCGGTTTGTGTTTCCTCACATTTCATTTCGTGGTAAGTTTACATCCATTTCGTAATGGAGATCATTTTATAGCAAGCATCCTGGCTTCAACCTGTTTGATGTATTTCCATGTAACATGTCTCACAATCTTATCTGAGCAACCTCAACCCTGTTTTACACGTACTACATGCTAACGGTAACACTTAGTTGAGGCACGTATTTGCATATCTGTTGCTTGGCATTTCATTACGTAGACTGCATACTCCAATCATTCTTAACTGCTTGTTCACGGTACCCAGATACCCTAGATTACCAAATGAGAAACGCCCGCAAATGTTAATACGTACATTATTCTTTCGACGCCTTTCGGTTACCGTAAGTGCACATAGCTTTCTTAGTACCTGTCATCTCTCAGCCTACACCGCCCGCCTGTACGCATAGCCATGTGACCCATACCTTTCCCGTGGCCGATGTGCCCTTGCCTTCAGTGACCGCAGTCCCCCTGCACCATGCGCCGCCCGTGGTGAGCATGATAGTACCTTCGGGTAAGCATGCATATATATGATAACATTCATAAAGGCTGCACACCATCACCTTGCCATGCTGCTCTATTTGGTTCCATGAAGTCAAACAAGGGAAAGCAAGCATAGCCCACCTTAGGGCTCACCTCAAGGGAACGCGAAACGGCCCACTTAAAAGCCCACCAATTTTTTGTGTTCACTTATTGTGGGTGCAATGTGTCCATAGATAAGCTCCCCACAATGACGCGGACATTAGATTTGATGTGGACGTCGATCAGTTTTGCTTCGGTTTTTATGCTGCGTACGTACTATCCCTCTCAGCTTTGTTTCCCATAGCGCAGCTAACACGTCACTCCATACCTCTTATAATCTTCCACAATCAAGTTGGCACGTTATGCAGCCCCACATCTGAGCCACCATTTCCCCCCTACAATACACATAATACATTAAAATGGTAACATGTCACATGTAATCACTTTCCTTATTCGATAAAAGCCGTACCTTACCAACGCACCTAAACACCATGACTCAAAGCTCCATTGTGCTTAAGTGGCGCATTGAATTCGTCCGCGGCATCCGCGTGAGCACTTTGATTGGGATTGAGTGACGATGCACTTAAAAGTTTACGTGCCGTTTTTCTCCTTCTCCACTTACCCATGAGAATTACTTCCATTGGTTTGGTATCACAATGGGCCGCCAGCCGGTTAGTTACATTTGCATAAACAATATCACTTATATACATAGCCACCGTATAGCAGAACAATTTAGGTACCAAGTTCAGTAACTTGGATAATAAATACAGCAGCGTCACCTTCACACCAGTATAACCACAGTTAAAACCTTCACCCGTTATATCGCTCCAAAGAATAAGCCTAGCCGCAATCATACTTCCCCCGTGAAGTTTGACTATACCTTGCGTACCACATAACTGTCTGCAATTTCCCGGTATAAGTTAGGTAAAATCTGGTTTGCGGCATCCATCTCCGGATTTGGCTGCTCCCGTTCCCCTCAATGGACAATCAGAATACTCCCGCGATTACAAGCGGAGCATGGGTGGCTGCCGGTGCATTACCTATAATTCCAAACACGCATTGCAAATGCAGGGTATAATCCGAAGGAATAAAACAGGGAGCTATGTGCCTGGGACGGACTTTCCATTCACGGATCTGGCCAATACTTACACAAATACAATCAAAATTACAATGTATTTAACGTTAAAAAATATTCAGGGCGTTTGCTGCTCAGTAGTCCTTGCAAAACGGATTATGTAGTGACATGAAGATTCCCCCGCACGATCACTGCGCTATAATTATATGAAACCATTATTCAATCGCAGAACCGATAAATTGACGTACATCCGTCCAATACAGAACATATCAACCGACTTCTGGAGCCAGCACAGACGAGGTAGTGGTATGTAGCGCCCAAAATGATAACTCTTATCTTTCATGTACAATTTACTTGCTGACCGATTGTACATTACTCCTTCTTGTTTAATCTTACAACCGGCTCGACACACAACTGCCTTGTAAGTTCCCTCGCTCACGTGTACGCTCTTGCCTCGCTTCATCCGTCCGCTTCTTGTTGTAGCCCATCGAATACAGTCCGCTGTGTCCGACTCCAATTGCCTTCTGATATCCGCGCTTAATTCCGCGCATCGTCTCGGACTAGTATTAACTAGTCCTACAAATTGGTGACCCCGATTCGCACGCGCGAATTCAACATTTTTTCTCGTTTGTATTTTTTGGTGAGTTCGTTCCTTTTTCTCGATTATATACCTATATTCATTTGTTTCTTGCGTAATTTTAGTACTTTTATCGTATTTTGTTCGTTCTTTATCTTTCGACTCACATTTCGAGAGTGGCATCTGAGTCGTTTCACAGCGTAACCATGCTTCCTTTGGCTGTTCCAAGTTTCATGGAACACAGTCCAGAAGTTTGGTTTAAGATATTCGAGATCGAACTAGAAAATAAGGGCATAACGGCGGACCGTCCAAGGTACAATCAGCTCGTCCCACGCCTTCCTCCGTCGGTAGTGACGCTGATTGAGGACATTCTACTCTGCCCATCGAATGAGGCAAAGTATGAAACGATGAAGCAAGCGATTTTGAAAGAGTTACGACCCAGCGCACGAACACGATTTGAGCAGCTCAATGGTCTCAAGCTTGGAGATCGCAAGCCGTCGGCATTGCTCCGCGAACTTCAGCGCATCGCTGGTCCCTTATTCTTGAGCGAAGAAGGATAAAGGAGCTGTGGTTTGCACGTCTCCCAGAGCCATTGCCGGTAATGCTGTCCATGTTTATAGATGCACCCTTGAAAGACTTAGCTACCAAGGCAGACGCTGCGTTCGAACGTTTTCCGCAGCAGACGACCAGTAACTCCGGTGACGTATTCTCACCGATGAAAACCGAATCTCATGTTTGTTCCCAGTCGCTAGACCGATCTGACTCTAAAGACGAGGAAATTGCGCTACTTCGCAGCAGGATAGCAGCAATGAAGGCTTCGAAGCAGCGGGTGCCACGGTCAAATGCTGACCACGTTTTGGCTACCGTTCATTGCGGCTCGTCTGTGCCTGCACCGAGTACGTCACGTTCGGCACGAAAGCGCAACATTTTCCTTACAAGTTCTCAGTCAGATAATGTCAAACCCGTCGAAGAAGTATGTTGGTATCACCGCCAATACGGTGGAAGAGCTAGACGTTGTCGGGCTCCCTGCATTAGGCACGACCCAGGGAAAACGAATAGCCCGCATACTAGCACTACAAACGTATCATTCAATAACCAAGCAAACCGACTGTTTTACGTTAAGGATCGACGTTCTTCCATCACCTTCCTCATCGACACGGGAGCGGAAGTCAGCGTCATCCCAGCGACCGCTAGCGACAAGCACTCGAAGCCTACGTACAATTTGCGTGCGGCCAACGGTTCTCCGATAGCTTCATTCGGTCAGCGCATGATGAACCTAGACCTCAATCTTCGCCGAGATTTTCAGTGGGTCTTCATGGTTGCGTCTGTACCCTTCGCAATTATCGGTATCGACTTCCTCCGACATTTTGGGTTGCTTGTTGATGCTGGTCGCCACAGACTTTTAGACGATCGTACGAAACTAGGTGTTGATGGTGTCCTTTCAGATGCCCCGATAATCAGCCCTGTATTTCGGATCGCAGACGCACCGTCCGACTACTTGAGCCTCCTCTCCGAATACCCGCGACTGGTTCGACCGGCTGCAGAGCTTCCACCAGTCACGACAGAGGTCGCTCACCACATAGTTACGCGCGGTCAACCAGTTAGCGCACGACCAAGACGGCTTGCTCCAGACAAACTACGGGCAGCACGAGCCGAATTTGACCACATGCTTCAACTTGGTATCGTCAGACCGTCCAACAGCCCATGGGCGTCGCCTCTGCACATGGTCCCGAAGAAGGTCTTGGGGGACTGGCGTCCTTGCGGCGACTATCGATCCTTGAATACGGTAACCACGCCTGATCGCTATCCGATCCCACACATAGTGGATCTCACCGCCAGTCTGGCGGGTAAAAATATCTTCAGCAAAATCGACTTGGTACGCGCATACAACCAAATTCCGGTAGCCGAGGCGGACATCGCTAAAACTGCCGTGACGACTCCATTTGGTTTGTTCGAGTTTCTGCGCATGCCATTTGGCCTAAAGAACGCCGCGCAAACTTTTCAGCGTTTCATCGACCAAGTTTGTCGCGGTTTAGACTTCGCTTACGCGTATCTTGACGACATTTTAATCGCAAGCTCTTCACGAGAAGAGCACATACGCCACGTACGAACACTTTTTGATCGTTTATCTCAACACGGGGTGACGATCAACGCAGAAAAGTGTTCGTTTGGTGTCGATGCAGTCAATTTCCTGGGACATCGTATCTCTTCTGCAGGCGTCGTGCCACTGCAGGATAAAATTCAAGCCATCATCGACTACCCCGAGCCTCATTCTTTCAAACAGCTCAGGCGTTTTGATGGCCTTGTCAACTTTTACCGACGATTTATACCCAACTGCGCCTCGCTGATGCAACCCCTCACGGACCTTCTCCGAGGGAAACTCAAGAAATTCGAATTTCCTGCCGCAGCTAGCGCTGCTTTTAAGTCGCTGAAAGAGGCTATCGCCAACATAGCTTCTATAGCGCACCACGATCCGGCCGCCCCACTGTCCCTCAGTACTGACGCCTCGGACGTGGCAGTCGGCGCTGTTTTACAGCAACGAGTATCCGACACGTGGCAGCCCTTAGCGATTTTCTCCAAACGCCTACAACCTACCGAATCTCGTTACAGCACATTCGGTAGAGAACTACTAGCAGTGTATCTAGCGATACGTCACTTTCGACACGTCTTAGAAGGCCGCTCCTTTGCCGTCTTCACCGACCACAAACCCCTGACTTACGTGCTCGGCTCGACTACCGACCGATACTCTCCTAGAGAGTCGCGCCACCTTGACTATATCGCTCAGTTTACGACCGATGTACGGCATGTCTCAGGTGTGCACAACGCCTTCGTCGATGCACTTTCCCGCATTCAAGCTATTTCCGCTGACGCTGGCACTGCTATCGACTTGGCAGCCATGGCCACAGCACAACTCAACGAGCCTGAGGTTGATCTACTACGCAGGTCTCCCTCATTGGATATACGACCCGTTCCGCTGACATCAGCAGATGGAACGATACTCTGCGATTTATCTCTGGGCACGCCGCGCCCAGTCGTCCCACGCGAGTTTCGACAGACCGTGTTCGACGCGTTGCACGGCTTGTCTCATCCAGGCGTTCATGCATCGGTTAAACTCGTAACCGCACGATTCGTTTGGCGCAATGTTAATCGAGACGTCCGTACCTGGGCAGCTGCTTGCCTTCCGTGCCAACGCGCCAAGGTGCACAAGCACACAAGAAACCCATTAGGCACGTTTCCCACGCCAGACGCACGTTTTCATCACGTGCACGTCGACCTCGTAGGTCCTCTGCCGCCTTCCAAAGGCTCGGTATATCTACTGACCTGCATCGATCGATTTACTAGATGGCCTGAGGCCGTCCCCATCCCAAATTGCTCCTCTGAAACGGTAGCGAAAGCTTTTATGGAGCATTGGGTAGCTCAATACGGCTGTCCCGCCATCGTGACCACCGATCGAGGGTCACATTTCTCGTCGACATTTGCCATGTTGCTTAAGGATTTAGGCTGTCGCCACGTCCAGACGACGGCGTATCATCCGGCTGCTAACGGCATGGTGGAGCGTTTTTACCGCCAGTTGAAGGCAGCGCTACGTGCGCACGCAGATCCTTCATGGTCTGAAACGCTTCCTCTCGTTCTTCTAGGCATAAGCAACACGGTTAAAACCGATTTCGACGCCACACCAGCGCAGCTAGTCTACGGTTGCACGCTGCGGTTGCCCGGACAGCTGGTAGCACCAGCCCCATATACTTCCACTTTTGACTACGGAAGTTACACTGATCGATTGGCTCACCAGATGCGTGAGCTACGTCCACTCGCTCCTCGATCGCAGAAGATACCAGTGTACGTGCCCGAGAAGCTGTCTACGTGTTCACACGTCCTTCATCGCGCAGACGGTGTTCGACAGCCTCTTCAGTCGCCGTACATGGGACCCTTCAAGGAGCTGCATCGTGCGAGTAAGGCGTACACTATTGACCGCGGTGGTCGACACGAAGTCGTCACCATCGACCGTCTGAAACCCGCCTTTATGGAAGAATCCACCTCGCCTACTTCGTCTAGTAGTGCCTCGTGCGACATCACAACTCACCGCACCAGTTTTCCGCATGCTAATGAAGTCCAACCAGACCACGATCACGGTCTACAAGCTTCAGCCGTCCCGAAATCTCCCGAACCTAGTCCGCCGCCTCCCACGACCAGTCGCCGTGGTTGGGAGGTGCCTAAGCCCGTTCGTTTCTCCGACAATGTACAGTGTACATACTTTTAAATTCGTAGATATAGTATATATTTGCACCATTTTTAGTCGATTAACGTTTTGAAAACAAACAAAAATATCAAAAACCTCCGAAAAACCTTTTTCAAAAAATATTCAAAAACCAAAAAATATTTAAACACAGCTCATTCGGTTGTTCGTTGTTGCGTTTTATGCGCGTGGTTTTCCATTTTCTCGTCTTTAAAGGCCCAACCCTCCCCTTTGTTCGACTGGCCCCCACGAGGAATGTTTTCGAGGACCCTGACGTGAACCCTGATCGTTTCTCCGCGGGACGAGTGTCGTTTCTTCGCGGGACGAGGGTCGTTATGGCGCAGGGCGGGGTGCGGCGGGGGGAGAGACCACTCCCAAGCGCACCGTTTGGCAGCAGCGGAGGTTAAGGTCCTGTCGGCCTTTCTCTGGGCTAGCCAGTTTTTTGTAGTCCGACAAGCCCGCTCCAACGGCTCGCCGAAGTGCACCCTGCCCTGCATTCAATTAATAACAAATCATAAACGGCACAGCGGACTCCGACTTACGACCAATTCCCATTTACACGAGCGCACGCCCAATTTTACTCGGCACGATTTCGCCTGACGAATCTCGTTTTAACATTCCTTTTCGATTTCGAAGGCTTTCTATGTTCAGCCTTCTAGGGGGAGCTCTGTAGCGCCCAAAAAGATAACTCTTATCTTTCGTGTACAATTTACTTGCTGACCGATTGTACATTACTCCTTCTTGTTTTAATCTTACAACCGGCTCGACACACAACTGCCTTGTAAGTTCCCTCGCTCACGTGTACGCTCTTGCCTCGCTTCATCCGTCCGCTTCTTGTTGTAGCCCATTGAATACAGTCCATTGTGTCCGACCCCAATTGCCTTCTGATATCCGCGCTACATTCCGCGCATCGTCTCGGACTAGTATTAACTAGTCCTACAGGTTCATAGATCGGGACCCAAGTTGTGAACGTGGATATCCAGCGCAAACTAACCTAAGATATTAACATACAGGCATTCACAACTAATGAGATTATAAAGTTAGATGCATCTGTCAAAGCATACAGGTATGCCGGCGTACGACCAACTTTACTTAGCACATAAAGTAATTTAGTCAGCAAGCAATCCGCGAAAACTTGAATCTGTCATCAAGTTATTCAAAAAGTTTACTCAATCGGAACAAAAGTTAATAAAAATCTAAATATACTTAGATATATGGTAAATATATATACCTAGATATATTTATATATTTATGTTTACGTATATACATAGATATGCATATATATACCTTACGCTGCTTCTTCATTTATATACCCAACTATGCATAATCAAAACTTTATATTTATTCTGGTATTTAATTAATTGTCGATAAATACACCTATATACATATATATTTACACAGGCTTATAGATATATTTGGTAAATACATGCTTTTGTACCACTGTATACATGTTTGCACACCATTACAGGTCTTTAAAATTACTAATATAAATCTTAAAACACCTCAAAGCAACGGGGATTACCTATTATAAACGTTCATTTCGTCGGTTACTTTACTAAAGTAGTCATTGCTCATTTATATGAACACACTTCCTTAACATTCACGGATCCCCTCAAACAGATAAAAAATTGTCAGCTTATTGGACACCAATCCTTTCAATAAAATTATGCCTTTTAACAACCATTTGCCCCAGCTATGCACAGTTGTGATTCCACTGTTAGGGCATTACAAGTACCAGATCGTTGGCAAACAAGCGATGCTTCTTTGGCCGACATTTCAAATAACTACATTTACAAAATTCAGTGTTATCAGTTATATTAGTGTTATCCAAGTAAGTAACTACTTGCTTTATGCATGCACAAACTTTGCATACATGTATAAACCGCAAACACACTTTCTTCGCTCCATAACAGATCTTTTCACACATCACCTGTAATTCCCATTTTCCTGCATTCAAATATGCCGTGACCTTGGTATACATCAGTAGTAATCCCTTTCATTTATCCCAACCGCTTTCAGGAAGCAAACCGATGTACCATTACAATTTATTTCCTACTCTATCCTACCATCAACAATAACAATACACCACGAATCAAATCCAACTTCCTTGGATGTCACTGCATACAATGGCTGCGATACCCTTTCCCGACATTACAAATATTCGCCCTTCCCTGCGGAAGCCGGAACGGGATTCTAACTAACCATTTGGGCCCGAACGCTGTTGAGGGTTGTGTGGTTCGCTAGGCTAAAATTTGGTTAGGTTGTTTATGAAGGTGAAAAAGTATCGATGGAAGATATTCACGGCAAATGTGTCTACACCTGGTCCTGTGAGTACTACGCGGTAACTCCTCCTTCTTATGTGCTATACTTTCGGGTCTTTTAGGTAAAATTGTCGTGAAGATAAGTGTTTGAATAGCCAGTTTTGACGAAATTTGACCATGGTCAAAGTTTGCTTTTGGAAGATACGACATTCAAGTGCGTGGACTGTGGGAAGAGTGTCACCTCACGTTCAAAGTCCGTCCAATGCGCACTTGGCGACAGATGGATGCATAGTGTTTGCTGTAACGTTGATAATGATCTTTACCAATGTCTTCAGGACACTGCCTCTCAAGGCATCAACTTTCACTGCGATTCGTGTCTAACATTGTTTAGCGACAATCAAGTTCTGACAACCCTTTCGACGTACATACTGCTTCCGCGCAAGCCGTCTAAAACTCGAACAGCGAGACACCTATCTCCTCAGTGCGTCTGCCCTCGTCTACGTTTTCTACTCCGAAAGAGAAAAGAAGCCGGGCGTCCTCCACCACGTTGGACTTAACACCGTTGCCCTCTGAGAACGGGAATGGGCTGATGCATAAGCCCAGGTCCTATGCCGCAGTCGCGAGCGCTAGCACCGCAGCAAAAACAAGGACAACCATAGCTGAGAACGAGACCGCGAGGAAGGTCTCACAACCCAAGGTAAAAGCAAACACCATAAACCTGCAATTAAAGCTCGTCTTAAATAGAGTAACGCAGCTTGAGGAATTTGTCAGAGAAAAGAAATGCCTACCAACGCCAGCATCACCTAAACGAGACAAGCCACCTGCTCGCAACCGCTGCCTGATAATCACAAACGTCCCAGAAGCAAACAAAGAGACCCCAGCTGCTAGGATTCTCTTCCTTAAACGAGTGGTCTCCATGTTGTTTGATGAGCGCGAGCAAGGAATAAACCTAATCTCTGCTTTTCGCCTTAACAGAAAACAAGAGGACACAGCCAAGTTTCATCTTTTGAAAATCATCTGTAAGGATAAAGAAGAATGCCAACGCATCCTGAGACGGACCCCGCGCCTCAAGGGAGAAACCTTCTACGTTATGAAAGACCTGTCCCCGGAGGACCGAGTCCGAACGAGGCAAGCTGTCTGCGAGCTGCGAACACGATGCGCAAACGGAGAAACAGATATACACAGTGGATATTCGCGTACACAAAATAACTCAGAGCTAGCTGGAGGCCAAATTTCCTTCTTTCAGGGCCTCAAACATAAAGCACTGACTACGGATCATACTCGCGAATGTGCGCTGTCTCAGAAACAAGCTAGATGAGATTCTACTCCTTATCACTGAACAGCAACTGCATCTAATGTCGTTCTGCGAAACCTGTCTGTCATCTGATATATCTGACCCTGAGGTCCATGTTTCAGGCTAGTAGCTACTTCGATGCGATCGCCTTGGTGCGAGATCTGGAGGCGGAGTATTCCTCTAGACAAAGAACCATCTCAAAGCCCACATTGTCGAACCCGATTGTGACAAGGATGATATGTCGTAAATGTACTGGTGTCGGATTCATGACGGATACCGATCGCTGATGGTCGGCGTGGTCTACAGAGCCTTTGCGGCATCTGGCTCACAGCCATTACGTTCCGTGCGAACCCTCAGCAGAGGAACATACTGTCTCCTTATGGGTGACTTCAACGCTCCGGGCATAATCTTGGACCTTCTTCACAGTGAGCTCTCACCTGACTCCTTTGCAGTCCATCTCCTTGTTACCGTGCACGAGTGCAACCTGATACAGCATGTCTTGACACCAACTCGGATAGTCCGAGGTCAGACACCAAACATGCTCGACCTGATTCTCACTTCGGCACCACCTGATTTCTCAGGTCTAACGATCCTTTAACCTCTTCGGATGAGTGACCACTGCACAGTCTCCTTTACCTGGACACGACGCCTCACAATCCACGAGCAGGGGACACTGCGTCGAAAGTTCTGGCGCACTGACCAGCCCAGCTTAGGAACCACTGCAAGTAACATGGACTGGAGTATTCCACAATCCTTGGAGCTTGATGACGCATAGGAACGCCTGCGAGCCATGATGATGCGGCTCATTGAACAGTTTGTTCCAAACTGCAAGAGCAGACCACCATCCAAAGGACCCCCAGGGATTGAGAAAGACGTAAGAACCCTAATGAAAAAACGACGAAAACTGTGGGATCATTTCAAGACCACAGGACTGACATCAAGCTAGTTAGAGTATAAAATTGCCAAAAACCTACGCACCCTGAGAAAACGAGACAAAAGACTACAATATGAACACGGACTGACCATGGAATCCCAAAGCTGTCCCAAGAAACATTTTGCCTAGTGAAAGCGAACTGCCAAAACTGGTAGTGGAAGCCCCGCTCTATCCTCTTCTAAGGTAGGTACGCTTCTCTACGGCGATGAAGAAAAAGCAAACTTAATGGCTGTGCAATATTCCTCGGTCTACTCAGTGGAGTCACCACCGCTCAACAACTGTTTGCCTGCGCACTACTACTCTATGGATTACGTTGAAAGTAACCCCGAAGTAGTCACTAAACTACTCCTCGAACTGGACCCGAACTCCTCCCCAGGCCCGGATGGATTGCATCCCAGCTTCCTCAGAACGATAGCTGAGTACGTCGCCGCCCCTCTCTGCCAAGTGTTTCGGCACTCCCTTTGATTCGGCTGCCTACCCACAGGCTGGAACGCAGGTACCCTCCTGCACAAATACAAGGGGGAAACCAACCAAGACCCAGCCAACTACCGGCCAATATGCCTGACCTCAGTCGTGTGCAGAATCATGGAACGAATAGTCAAGTGCGCGCTCGAGCTGCACTGTGCGAATCTTGACGTCATCTCATCTGCTCAACATGACTTCCGGAGAGCACGCTCCTGCATCACTAACTTACTCATCACCAGGGAAACATGGGTAGAAACCATAGACGCCCGAACACAGGTTGACGTCATGTACATGGGTTTCAGCAAAGCCTTTGATATGGTTCCACGTGTACGCCTGCTACATAAACTAGAGGGAATTGGCATTACAGGAAATCTTCTCTCCTGGATTGTCGATTTCTTCAGCGATATGACAATGCGCGTACAAGTGAACCAAACCCTCTCTGCTCCAGTGCCTATGACTAGTAGCATTCCCCAAGGATCAGTGCTTGGACCGGAGCTCTTCAAACTGTACATTAACGATCTGCCTACTGTACTTCAAACTGGCCACTTGACCTATGCCGATGACCTCAAGCTATGGTCAACGGTATCCAGAATTAAGTATGTGGGCAGATTACAAGGGGCTCTAGACCAGCTACACGTAGGTCCATCAAGTGGGAACTGCCAGTAAACCCAGATAAATGCGCTCTTCTCCCAATGGGTAGCACTGAACCGTACGGTGCATACCATATTGGTGGGTTTCTCCTCAGAACTACCACCCACGAGAGATCTCGGGGTTATCGTGACTCCTGACCTTAGAACCACACAGGACACTTTGAAGATGGTGACCACTGGGAGCAGACCGGTGGGTGCCTTAAGAAGACCATTCGCTCGAATGACTCATGACATTTTTTGCCCTTTGTTCACTTCGTACGTCCGTCTAGTCTTATAATATGGCCTTCCAGCTAGCCATCAGCTTTCAAAGTTTGAATGCGCTCTGCCGGAAAAGGTTCAGAGACGTGCACTGAAATCTGTTCTGGGGCTTCGTGATCTCCCGTACCCCATTCGACCCAAGCATCTTAATCTGTTCTACCACGAGCTCCGCCGTCGCCGGGGTGATCTCATCTACACTAAGCGCATCCTCCGAGTGGAACTTGGGGGTGAGCTACATCAATTCTTCCGGTCCAACACTGACTGTTCCACACGAGGTCTCACACGGAAGCTGTTTAAGCAAAAAGACACAGAATTCGCATGGACGTCACCCTATCCATTAGAGTGGTGAATGATTGGAACAGCCTACCGGAAGAAATTGCAGACGCTCCATCCGAGGAAAGTTTTAGGCGGCTAATAGACAAACATTTGCTGCGAATGCTGGAATCCTGCGGCTGTCACTGAAATCGCGACGAACCCTCTAGGAACGTCATAATGCAACGACAGGCATCAAACCCAATGTGATACGGAATCGATGTGGCTGACATGGGATTACCCTCCTGCTCTGTACAGCTCAATGAAATCAATGAACGCAACGATGCCATAAATGGATGGCAAGTTTGGCTCCTCTGTAGTTGTTCAAGTTGTTAACAATGAGCAATAAATCGCTGTGAAGCCACGTTAGAAGCAGTCATCTTTGCGGACGATATGGCTACGACTAAGCGTCAGCCGCGTTCATTTTCTCTTAAACTTGTTGATGTGCAGAAGAAAGTGAAGAACTTTTAGCAACCGACTGCGGCGTAATTCTACAAGCGGCAAGCAGTGACTATTTGTGCCCTCAAAATCGACTTACAAGCATCTGCCTTACGGGCGGGGTGAAAAATTAACCCGGTTCCAACAGTGTTAGGATCGCTGTCGTCATGAGGAGGGTTGTATGACTCACAGCCAAACGCTTCTACTGTCCCCTCGCTGAGCCACGTGGAACAAGCACCCTTAGAAGCCTGCTTTTGGTGTTTTTCCGGCAAAAAGTGGAAGGCTTCAAACGAGGCCTGAAATAAATGTGGATGGCCATATTCCCCGTTTTCTTGTGCATACTCATTTTAGCCTCTAACCACATGCAATAGGCGTATGCAAATACATGAACATCCATTGACCTTATTGCTCTTTCTTTTTAAGTGTAAACGCAGGATCGATTAGCATGTCGATGTGCTGGGAGCTCTGCTCGCGTATTCGCACACGAAAGGGGGCGCCGGTTGAGCTAAAGCATAGTTTGTCCCTGGATCCTCTGTCCTTACCGTTTGTAGATTCTGGAGTATTTGGTGGTTAGTAAGTTTTCACCACTGGACATCAAGCAGCTACTCGCTGCTTGCGCGCCAATTATCATTTGCAGTCGCACTTACTTTGCCTTCTTGTGATTTGATCATTTCGGTGGAACTTACCTGTGTGTCCTCTGTTTCTTGGTTGTTGTGCTGCTGCTTTTCCGCAAAAACCTTTCGTCACGTGCTTGGAGTTCACATCGAGATTGTTTCGCCCGTTACGATTTCGGTGAGTCCATTTCAATACATTCTGTGACACTTGGCCTTTTCGACTGGTCATTCTGTCCATTGCATACCTGGACACCGTAAACCGGGTCATAACTGTTGCTTATCAATTATTTGATTTTCTCACTCTTCCGTCGAGATGGTTGTGGGTGAAGCCCTTGCTCTTCGTGCTCTCTTTCCGACGACTGGTTGGTTATACATGGCAAAGTGGTGTGTATCAAAGCAGTTGCAGACTCGACTGGGGACCTTCAATTCGGTATTTGTTGCCGCTGGTTTATCAGAGACTGTACTGTTTGCAGCTGATGTAGTATGCTCTTAGGACTAATAGAAAGAGCATACCGCACAGTTGTGTTGACTGCTATTAAATAAATAAATAAATAAAGCGTTTATTCTCGGCAAGGCGTAGCACTGCACGGTACACGCCAGTAACTAGCAGTCCGATGTCACTGAATTGCCAGATGTCTGATAAGTTCGCTGTACAATAAATTTGATTGCTTTGTTAAGTTTCTGGACTGCTTCTGTCGCCGCCAGGATGCGGTAGAAGATGCAATTTGCCGGACCCGGCGTCTGTTTACTCACAATCATCTGTCAGTACACAATTTAGTAACGGCATTGTTGGCAACCAACCCTCAGATACCGTGGTTATTTTGGTCTGTTAGCCAAGGAGACAATCGGGATTCTGCCCTTGTCAAAGGAAAGGGGAAGAGGGTTAATATATAGGCAAAACCCAATGCAGATGAAGGAGGTCCGTCGGGTGCCATATCTCTATTCCACTCCATTTCTACTGCAGCTGAGTCTTCTAAGGTTGATTTGTTTGGAGGTTGGAGCCTGAATAATCAAACTCTACTCCAATACCGTCAACGTCAACCAAGCGTTCGATAAGTACTCCGCGTTACTGAGACCAGTATACCAATTGCAGTGTTATTTTCTGTATTGTTACTGAGCCATATGCGGTTCTTCCAAAAGAGTATACACTACATTATCTTCGTTTGTTTAAAATATGCGTTAACAAAACTTGCTGCTAGGCTTTCCCGGCGTCACTATGTGAAAACTCACCAGAATCGGTTGCCTGCCGACAGAGAAGACCGTTGCGTGTTGCTCGGCCGGCTCCAGAGTTGCGCCAAGCCCTCCTACTTTTGCCTTAAGGCTCAAAGGCAGTGGTAACATGTTGCACTTACATCTCGGTTTGACTGTGGTTGAAGTTGCGGGTGGCTGTGCGATATTGGAGCCCGTCAGGAGGCAGGCGAAAAGAGCTCATATTGGCTTTCAGGGTGGTGAGCCAAGCGTGCACTTCTTCCATGCCATAAGCGCTTCCGGTGGCGCACGAGCCCGGGCTCACGATGCCAAATACACACAGGTGGTCTTCAATAATTCCCGTATCCTGCGAATCAAGCTCTGCCAAGTCAACCCCTTTGTTGACGACTGCCGTGCAAATGTTCTTGCATTCACTGATACATAGTTTTCCACCAACGTCACGAAGGATGAAGTTTGCTTGCCGGGCTACGTACTACTGTGGTGTGACCGCCATCGCAAAGACACTGGACCTTACCGTGGTGCGATGGTTTGCTTGCTTCAGAGGTCATTTGAGCTATGCTGGGTGGTGCTATTGCAACTTCCGGACCACTCACACCAGGTTGAGCAATGATTAGAGGCCCGACAAATTCAGCCTCCTGGTCCTCCAGTGTGTGTGTTGAAATACTGCCGCTCCTTATTCCTTAAAACGGACTCCTTGTAGCCGAATGCTGAACTCGCTGCCTTGTGGTAAGGTTCTAGAACCAAAGGCTTTGGTTAAGGAACCTATTAGGTTTCCTGGCTATGCCTCGGCAACCTGGCAGTACCCTGCCCACGCAATGCAATGAATTTCTGTTCAAGCAGTTTCTTACTGCTCTGGCCACTGCAGAGGATAAGCAACGGTGCCCTATCTGCTGCACCGAGCAGGGCGCATAGGGGTTTGGATGCTGTTGCACTGCTACTGCTTTCAACGTGGCGGCCACTCTTGCCGCACACATCCGTCCATTTATTGGGATGCAACTCCAGATGCTGTTTGGACTCAAAATGATATCTACCCACAGTGATTCATTGCGCAGGTCGTCCGAATCACTACAAGTAAGTGCACAGGATATATTCACCTGGCTTTTAGACCGCCAGTAGGCATGCGCCGCCTGGATTCCTCGTAGGATTGCGCAATCCTGTTCGAGGTGCGTGCTGCCCCTCATTTCACTTGATGCAGACCACTTCTCCGTTTTCAAGCTTTGAGGTTTGAGAGCGATGTACACGCACACCCTCAACTTCAGGAATAGTTGTGAATTGTTCGAACCTCATAAGCCATTACTGCAGTAGGTTCCTATGCTTCAACTACCCAATTCCGTCAAACAGTGTTTATTAGGTGACCGCTTACCATGGCTTTCCGCTACCCCTGTACTTGCCTCACATGGTGACCACCATCACCTTGCATACACCATGGTAGTAATCCTGCCTCACTTTTGGCACGCACATTTGCGCAGTCTACCTCCACTGATATGAAGTACATCTTCCGCTTGTTCGCAAGCTAGCGGATAGCAACAATGGGGTGCGTCAAAAATGGACACCACCTCATTTCGGAAAAAACTTCAGGTGAGATTGTCTGACCACAAGGTCCGCACTCGTGATCATTTTCTCTTCTATGTTGCACTCGTTCTTATTCACCCTCGTCACAGCTTGTGAGGTAGCACAGTCATGCTAAGAGGTCATGCGTTTCTCACCAAGCCCGACGGCCTTTTTATTTCTAGATAATAATCTGGACATATATGTTGTAATAGATCCACTCTGACTGCCTGGAACTACACATCAGCATCTACTGCATCTGTAAGTCAAACCTGCGTTACCCTTATGTATATTGTTTCCTTGTGTTTGTGGCACAATTTAAAAAAGCTATTCCTCAGTGCTTGCACGGTGCGGGTCATGAGCACAGAAAACGCTCCCCATGATGGCGTGACGATTTGCAATCGGTATAGACGTTAGCGTTGCATTTTCTTCCATTTTCAGTGAATATGCAGCCAATAGGATGTCAAGCATTTGCATTCCACGACCCAAAAATGAAATTCTGTGTGACCCGCGTATACCTTGTATCAATGACATTTATAAAAGTCATTCCATGCATGCTTTATAAATCACCACTTGAGCCAAAGCCAGTGGCTTCGCTCTTAGCGATAAGGACGTCCGATATGAGATCTAGATGTCCTTAATCAAGGCTGCTGGGGGAAGTGCGCCATGTCTATAGTGCATAATTTGACAGTGGCCATTTTGGTGCCGCTTATTTAGGATCTCCGTAGGCCCGTCAGGAAACCATGTAAAGCCAACAGCTGCTACTTCCATAGTAGCTAAATGAATGCAGCTGCCAAAGCACTCATATGGGCAAACTAAACCACCTAAGTGGAGGCGTGTGCAACCCAAAGTATGTTTTGTTAGCGGCGGTACTGATGACACCGCTGTGCCGCTAACCAGAGCTCAATAGGCGCCGGGTGTGATCCTCTGTAGGGCAAACATATCCGCTACGCTAGTTACCATACTGAAACAGATACAAATGTAGGATTAACAGGAATCCGACTTGAGGGCATGTGGATCCAATATTTGAGGCTTAACTCGCGGTAATATTGCTGTCCGTATCTTGCGACGTTGATGGACTAAGTAACCACCGTTCATGGAAGCTCGTAAACCTACCGGCAATTTTAAATAAATAAATAAATAAATTTTTATTCTCGACAATGCGAGGCGCACCTTTACAGGCATGATCATATTTAGCTAACATAGTGTGATCAAATTGTACAAAAGGACATGTTTGGCATAACAGTGTATGTAAGTATATGGGTGTATATACGTATGTAATTGTGTAGAAATGTAGCTTGTGTTCTTGAATTCGCCGCAGAATTTTTGACTGTTTGTTATCGGCAGGAATGTGAGAATAAGCCATTTATTTTCGTGGGTTGGATAGCATTTTCCGAATATCCAAGGGCCAGTGACTTTAGTTTGTGGCGAGTCACATCCGCCACGTCATAGTGTTGATAAGCAGACGTTTGTGGCTTTTTATAGGGAGAACGCTTGCCTGGCGAAAATCCACCACGTCCTGACACACACTGCCGCCGAACTATTTGCTGGAACGGGTTAAACCCGAACCACCCAGCTGGCACCACGAGGAGGTTGTTTGACTAGCCAGCCAATGGTCCTTGGTTGGACAAACGTAGGCTTACGCTAGTGAGGCCAAAATGGATACCAGTTAAGTTGCGAGCATGCCGCCCCCGTTATTGGAACTATACTACCTTACCGTGCACCGGTCATGCGGGATAGGAGACCAAGGGAGTCCCCTTAAGTGACAACAATAATGCCACACCTGCGGCAGTTATATAGGCTTACTAAGCACCGAACACATTGGCATGACTATAAAACTATACAGCTCCACGTCCAGCAGCTTACTCCCCTGTTGCCCCCTAATTGCAAAATGCCGCATCCCTGTACTGGATTCATGATTGCTCCCATAAATGACCAAATGGAAAAAGGTAAGTGTGCAGGTACCTGTTTCAGGTATAGTTTGATATACATTGCCTACTGCGTTACTTTCCCACCTTCTTGCCTGCATGCTACACGCTGTTATTCATCTACCGCACCGCAGTGACACCCATGTTTACAGGCGAGTGGTGCTGCTCCAAAGCATTATTTTTCAGATTAACGATGCCCGCCCACGCTTCCGTACTTAAAGCCCGCTCCGCATATAGCAAAAGTGTTACTCAGATAGCGCAACTGCCCACCACGACGTTCGCATGCCCCTGGTTAGTCCGCACTGTTAACTGCCTCCGCTTTCCCATTACTACTTGAACTACCCGACGGCCCTTTCATGGCCACCCTCCGTCCCATAGCCTTGTGGTCATCCTTACAAGCCCGTAGTGGCCAATCATATTCTTGAATGCGCGCACCACTTGGCTGCTAGTTCCATGGGTAGGTCCTCAATTGTGGATCACATTCTCTACAGCTCTATTACACTTTAGGTTCGTAAGCATAACCCTGCTATACCTTGGCCGTAAACAACCAAACCTTTGCAGTGCTACACCCACACTTTCAGCTGGTTGATGCATGCTGAGCGAGAGAATCTTTCGTCCATGGTCCAGTCCCGTCATGATGGCATGGCCCAGCTCGCTTAAACAACGTACCGCTTTCAGGAAGCATCCAAAAATGCTCGCATTGAAGTATCTCTGGATAGCGGAAAAAAGTCGATCAAAAAGGCAGGAAAATATTTACAAATACCGTAAACACAGCTTCCCACGCCTACACGCATGCTTAGGTGTATTCATGTGTCAACCCGGTGACCATGTGACCATCCCCTTATTCCCTTATACATTAACTAATCACATTTTGTACTCTTGACATAAACATGCCGGTGCAGGCGTGCCTCGCTTCGTCGGGAATAAACATTTTATATTTCAGTATTGTGGCTTTGCGGGTTATAAGCAACTCTTGCACTCCCGACTCAGAGGACAGTAGTCACATTTGGTTAGAATATCTGTTCTCACACCGAATACAAACAGTCTCAGTAACACATGCGCCTCGCTTTGCTGTGGACGTTGTTACTCATGCGCAACGCTTCTAACTCCATTCCATTCAGCATTACCGCCGTGCAATTACTTAGTACGCGTCTGGCATCTTCGGTAAGTTGCTCGTTGTGTTGCAAGCACTATGTTCTCGCCCAATAACAATTCACCACACGGCGCGCATGCGTGTAGTACTACGCCTAGCAATGCCAAATGGACCATAAGCTCCGTTTAGCAATGGGCTTACATTATCCAAAAATTTATTACGCACCAAATTATTCGGTGTTCTTCCATTGAGCCAAAGTGAACAGATTTCCGCTTACATAGTATAAATGCTAACGTACCTACTCACTAACGTTAGGAAACGGTTCAGTTCAGGTTGCCCATCCGAAGTCCCTGTTTATGGCCGCATTGCAGTTGGAAAGTGAAGGTGGCAACAATGGTGCCGATGGCCTGTTATTATGCACCATGATTATTACCAGTGCTAACATTCAGCGAAAGAAAATGCCACCCTACATATGGACTACCCGCAGATACCGATCGAGGGTTGCTTTATCACATTTCTCAATATAAGTCAAATTTGCAAACATCCAAATACATTCCGTGCATAAAAAGTACGGCTAACTATCGGTGCATGTATTAACATGGTTTATCACATGTATATATGTATGTATTACGGATGATATACAATTATCCATACTGACTGGGATAGCTGGTATTTAATTGTTTCCTGCAGTTTGGCATCATTAAATATGTCCTTATGTTTATGCATTATATATCAGGCTATTTCTATTATCATTCTGTTTGCACCTCCTTGCGCAATATGCCTACTGATTGTCCGGCACATTATTAATTCAAAATGAATTCCAAGTCAATAATCCGCAGATAATTTAACACGGTGCACAACTTAACACTTCATATGAGTTCACCTTACGCTTGTCACTTTTACAGAAGCTAATTTATGCCGACCATTATATAGTTATGCTTCCTTTTATACAGATTTTACAACTTCCTACATTTAATTGCAGGTTTCATAATAATATGGCTTCTCGATCTCCTTCGCCAGTTAACATTCAACCACCAACCATTTTCGTTTCGTATTTCCGTATGGTTTCAGTTATTTCACGTTACACATTCCCTGATTGCCCCGTTGCAGCAAATGACATATCATAAGCATTCATTACCAACGAACACTTAACGCACACCATTCGAGCTAAGCCTGCTTTTTACGTTTCCCACAAAGTTTCAGCACATTTTCTTTCATAGGACACATAAAATAGCCTTAACTTTATTAGAGCATCACGGTATTGCACCTTTTAACAAACCCTTGAAATACCGCTACATCACTGCCATTACGCCCTTGGAATTTTCGGGGACAGGGTACCATGGTTACGGTACCATATTTGACTACAAATGTCATATTATTGTAAACTTTATAAACATATGCAGTGCATATTATTTTAGTATAGTAACTTTACTAATTAATTCTTAAGTCACGCGATTTCCAGCTTTATGCCTGCTGTTCCATTAATCTAGTCCCGTAACAAAATTTCCGCCATTGGTTAGAACCCAGTTCCGCGCGGAAGCTGGCATAAATTGGGCAAAGCTGCAGTTTATAAAATATTAAAGTAGCTAACATTAGTAAATTTAAACGTAACGTCTGCACAATAATCACTCAGCTCGGAGAAGCGCTCAAAAACCGCATCCACACCCCGAGCTACGGATATTCTCATTTATTTCAAATTGAATTAAAACCTGTCAGAACTGGACCACTTATGTAATAAAATGCGGTAGCAGGACAGACGCTTTAACTCAAAGTTCATTGAAAGAAAGGAATTACGCTGTGTACCATTTTACGTTAGCAAATTGGCGCAAATTTTATATATCGATCACGTAAGGTCGGGACAGTATTCAAGCCCTATACAGGTTTCAGCCCAATGAGTATATCTATAAATAAATAAATAAACATTTTATTTGCGACAGACCGACGCATGTCTTTTTGGCACCGTTAGCACATTGCAACACTTCACATGCCAGCATGGTTAGCAGGAAAAACCGCGGGAGTAGTAGATGGGGTCAGTTGTGTGGACCCACATGGCACAAAGATTGCATGAGGTCAATCTCCACAGAAGGTGATGTAGGGATAAGAATCAGCTGGGTACTGTAAATTACGTTGAGGAGGAACTAATCCGATGCGGCTGTGTAAGCAGTGGGGGTCAGGTAAGTGAAGCATAAGGAAAGAGCTGCAAACATACATTACGATTAGTTGCATGGCACTAATCAAATATGTAGGCGTAGTCGTACGAGAGCCGATATATGCACAGTATTTGTGAAATGTGGTTTCGGTCAATTTGCCAATGCGTGGTTCTATTGCCCTTGGTGTTCTATATGATAGTGACCAAGTGAAAGTTGTTTTATTGCACCCTGCATCAGATGCTACTGCTCTGCTGCAAGTGTGGCCTAACCTTGATGAACCTTGTTTACTTGTTGTTATGCTTACTTCGCTTTCACGTTGTTAGAATGACATTGTCTTCGCATTACCGTTACCCAATACCATAGTGACCTGCAGTGTAGCCGTGGCGCTCATCATACGTCCGCTACATATGCATGTTTACCTTGGATACGTTACCCAGCTCGCCAGTGTGGTCTTCCATCAAGTCCAGGCCTAGCTATAATGAAACCTTTTTGATCCGGACCTTCCACCGGTTTGAACAATTGGGTTCAAATCATCATTACCTCCGGAACATCACCTAAATAGCTGTATCCCCTGCAAATGAGCAATATACTTGCCATGCCATGGCTTTATTCTCCCTCACACGAGCCAGTGGATAATTTCTTCAGAAAGCCTTTTGATATGTATCCTTCATGGATCTGAACAATATGGATCAAATCCTTATAACTCTCGGCACATCTGAAAAAGCAATTTCACCTTACTTCAAGTGTTCAACTTACTCGCAACCCCATGGCGTTACGCTCCGTCCACCTTGCCAGTGGAGTACTTCTTCCTGCTAGTTTGCCCACCTCACCAGTGTGGTATGCAGACTTTACACCTTCCGGATGTATACTGTCTGTGGTCTATACTACAACACTTGGCCATACCTGATTCCAAAGCCCACAGCAAGCTACTCGAACTTTCGAAACATCCTCTCCATGCACGCGTCCCACTTAGCTGCAGTGATTACCTCCCGTGGACCTATCAGCGACGCACACCTGGCTGTGGGTTATCTGCTCAGACAAGGGTACTGCTTATGATTTGGGTTCCATACTCATCTGAATAACGCAGTACCGCTAGTTACACAGCTTATCTCCGAACCGTACCGCTGACCACAACCGTTCCTAATGAACCCTGACTAAGCCTTCCTCCGAGCCAACGGAAAATCGGGTGTCGCATGACTGCGATTTGCTACTCGGAATATCGGTCTTACAGAAGCGTTAGTATTTCAAGGTTCTATACATTGTGGGCAACGACAGTGTTCCAGGACATAGTGGGTTATCGCTCGGCAAGCGTTTTCCCTATAAAAAGCCACATATGTCTGTTTAACTTCACTACGACGTGGCGAATGTGACTCGGCACCGAAATAATTTCACTGCCCACTGCTTCACAGGAAGAATGATCTCAATACCTCTTATTTGCGAGCACCTGTTTATCGAACACTCTAGAACTCCTACATCTGTGGAAAAAGGGAGATCAAGCTCCAGAACCATTCGAACCCGCACCCAGCACTTCCATAACAGAAACACTTATTGATCGTACAGCGCTTCGGTGCCACCTTACTCTTGGACACCAATGCTCGAGCTCTTCATCCCTGCATCATTTCTGTGCAAAATTATGGACAATTTACAAGCCGTATTTTGCCAACACTTATTGCTGTTGTGTGGTATACACGAGCTTTTAGTGCGTCTATGGCTCTGTCAACCACTTGATCGTGCCTTTACTGGCGTGGCTCGTTTCGTCGAGAATATAATTAATTATTTATTTATTTATGCTTGGGTTTTAAGCACGATGGCATTACTGTTTTACTGATGTGCATTTTGTGTACGCGAGCACTGGTGTTTCGTTTCACTGATTGAGTCTAATTCAAGGTAAAGACTGTCGTGGTTAATGGTCGTAGAGTTGTACAAATTATGGATGTCTCATTTACAGCCTATTAGCTTTCTCTTATTGGTAAAGCAACCACAGCATTTCATCGTCTACTAGTGGCGGTATGCAGATTTTCCGGATGTATGCGGTACGACAAGGAGCGCTAAACAATCCATTCCTCACTTTAGCTGGAAATATAGCACCATGTGAGCATACCGCCTCCTTCGGCGGACGAACAGCGCTCCTTCCCTGGAATAACTCGATTCCCTGCCACTGACGCCTCAGGTGACGGAACTGGTGCTGCTATCTATTAGTATTTAGAAAGCTACTGTGAAAGACAACCTTGTAGTGCACATGACGTCTAAGACTCTGGTAGCTTACGAGCACTTGACCGTTAATCACAACAAACTGACCACGCGGGCAAAAGCTTAGACATGATGTGTTCAAAACGGCTGTTTATTGATGCATGTTCGAAAGCGGAGAAATACGCTGCTGTTCCACTGCCGTTCGCAAAATGCCAGTAGGTATGGCACAGTTGTTAAACCAAGTCAATGTATCAGGTACAGAATTAAAGAACACCACAGCTAATTTGCGCAATATGGTCACGAAGTTTGTCGGAAATATTTGAAGTTGGACAGACAAAGGAGATAGAAAAGCGCATGAGGTGAAATGAAAAGGTGAGCTGACTTAAGCATTAGCATCTACACCAATATGCACACTGCATGAGGAGGATACCGCCAGATTAAAAGACCTAAACGTACGCACGATAAGAATAGTCTGTCAAATTTTTAGCTCAAAAATCTGGCTGCGTGAACAGCAATGCACAACTAGCAGTTTAGACCGTTTGTAGCGGAAATTTGCATTGCGATCATTAAAGGTAGACGGACTCATTGGTTAAACCACAAGCAAATAGTCTTCCGTACTCTTTTTGCCAATTGCTATCCGCCCAGAGGCTGCGCTATAATTACTGCACATTAGCTCCAATATTTGTGAAGGCTGAGCACGGTAAGCTTGTCCTCAAGCAAGCCCCACCGCTCTGCAGGAAGATGCACCCATTTATCTAAATAAAGGAATATTTTATACTCGACAACACGGAGCAATTTTATGGGCGAGCTCAGATTAGTGCAAGGTTGCACATTATAATATGACTAGCAAGACCAAGAGCAGGAGTAGTACAAATGTAGTCAGTCGTATAGGGCCACATGGCCCGAAGATTTACTGAAGTCTATCCCTACGGAATGCAAGGTTTATGGATAAGTATTAGTGATCAGTGAAGTGGAGCGTGTTGGTGAAATATTAGTCCGATGACGCAGTGTACACGGGGCAGTTCGGGTGCGTGAAGCATGAGGAGAAAGCAGGTTACTAGTTTGAACATACGGGCATGTCAGTGAGACAATATGTAAGCGTAGTCGTATGAGAGCAGACAGATACACAGAATTTTAATACGTGGTATCAGTCAACTTGCTGATTCCTGGTTGGTGCAGTGACACCATTGAAAAGCAAGTCACACCCGCCAAGTCGCAGTGTTGCTATACAGACATTTGTGGCTTTCTGTAGGAAGGGCGCTTGCCAGCTGAAACCTCACCATGTCCTGGAACACGGCAGACCCAATACCAGGGATCCCTTCACGATTTTGCGTGTCATCATTGTCCAGGGTAACATAATAATAAGCACACTAAGGTGTGCGCACAAGCTAGGCACAGATAGTGGCTGAAAGCAGAACCAGAGTGTGCTTGCTTAAAATTGTAACTATGGCAATGGTAAACCCTGTAATTGGTACCTTGATTGACGGATCGTCAGGTCAACTGCGCAGTACACTCGTATTCACTGTGACTAAACGAGTGGGTTAATCGGAGCACATAAATATATGTAATTCGGCCAACAAGTCACCTATAGCGTGCAAGAACATGGGCGTAGATTCTTTACAAAAATGCACTTGCTGTCAGAAGCTTTAATCACGTCGAGTACACCTTTAAAAACACTTTGAATAACTGCTTGTCTTCACTCACCTTTTGGTTGGCCGCGCGAAAATTATCTTCAGAAATCGTAACTGCCGTAACGTAAGGAATGCTAAATGATCATCTATTTTTGAACCACTTGTCCAATAGTGGATTCTGATGAGTTTCTTGTCCCGGGAGCCGGTGTGTTGTAAGAGACCGAAGGGGTAAAAGGTAACGGAATAATTCGTATCCGGTTAGAGAATTTCATCACCTAAGCAGTACTCCATTCCGCCCCTGAACCTTGTTGACTCTTACCCATACTGCTGTTGAAAGTCAGCTGTAGGACTATACACACCGGAACGAACCGGACAATCCGGTTTAGCTAACTATCATGTCGAGTCTCAAACCATGCTTCTTAATATCTTTAATATAACCAACACGCTGTAAGACACCGCTGCTTCTGAAACACTAGATCTTTCGTTACCTCAAAACGCATGTGCGTATGTGCAGCCCTGATCCCCCACCATCCATTTCGCACTTGTTCCTTTCTTGCCGGCAAGACTCCTATGTTAGTAACGTGACATTTCTTATATCCAGCCTCTCGTACATAATCATTTGGCTCTAACATTAGCCCGTGCCTCTGCTTTAATGACTGTCGTCTAAGCAATTAAATAAATAGAAAAATTTGGCTTCTCGCTGTTGCAGAAGGCACGTCAACAACGCATGATCAACCTTGTACAAGCGAACGCGCAACGATCTAAATGCGAACAAGTTTGGGCTTTACATTAAGAGTGAGCAGCCGAGTGAGTTCCAAGAAATGATATAAGGTTGTAATAATTGTTCGACCCCACAACCGATTCAGCATTGAGACAGATTGTTCATTCCAATGCAAAAATGTTAATAATCACGGCTATATCTCTTAGACCATGTGTTCTATATCTATACGGCTGTCACTAACACCATTGAGCTAGAGGAGCCTGTAGCTAAAAATAAAGGAATGCGCAGCGGAGAATTTAGCAAAAGGCTTTACGGCGTGAACTCCGTTTGGGTCTGCGTTTGTAGGGCATTAACAGCTCTGCTTCCGGGAGTTCAGCTTGTTGCAACATGTGGGATTATTGTGCGCCGTGTTGACACCAACTGCTGTGAATCTCGGCTTGATTTTGAGCTTTTTCCTCAAATTTTGCGTTCTGCAGTGAATACCAACGGCTTTTATGCCGGCGGCAATGCTGACTGCTACTGTAATGTAGAACTTCCTCGGCGGTTTCTAAATAAATCCATAAATGGTTTATGCTTGAATTTATCAAGGCGTATAACTCAGGCAAGGTAAATATTGGCAGGTAGTTATGTTTCACAACAGCCATGTTGCTATTCCTTGTAATCGGCGGTGGCCGGAAGTTGTACATGCCGCGGCAATTAACGAAGTAAGCATGATGAATAAATTCGGCAATGGATGACGATTATTTGGTTTCCATTGTGCGTAGTGCAAACAGTCAAGGCACTATAAGTGTAGAGGAAGCGGTAGATGCTGTCATCAATGAGTATCTTATCCTTGCGCGTGTCAAGGAAAGATTGAAAGGTGACTCTAGTCGTTGTGCCATTATTTATCTTTCGGCAGTGACTTTCTTCACTAATGGGTCACACTCGCCACGGCGCAGTATTGCTAAACGGAGATTTGTGGCTTGTTGTAGGAACAATGCTTACCAAGCGGAAACCCGGCACTTTCTGGAACACTGCCGTAAATCCTTTTGAACACTATTGTACAACTTGCAAAACAGCTTGACAAATGATTTCACACTCTATTATTCGCAATCAGATGCTTACAAATTTCTTCTGTCAGATAGCTTGGGCAGGGCCGCCATAATCGTTAAGGACGGTCAAGGAGAGAAGTCACGAAAAGCCGCCTTGTTGCCTATTCATGTGTGCGGAAGTTCAAATTTACTGGTGTCTAGATTTTGCAGATTATATATAAAATTTGGGAGTGTGAGTGCATTTTGTCCAGTAATCCACACTAGACAACGGTAGTGGTGGCGATTGCAGTTGAATCGTTGGTGTACAGCCATGGTCCGTGTAGGTCCTTGTCATTTACTAGGTCCGTCTAAATCAAAAACGCTGTTCCTCAGTCCAACCCCTAATATTTAAAATGTTTCAGATCTCGGAGGAAAGAGAAAGCGAGATATAACCCGAAAAAGACAGCAAAGAAAAGTCGTAAACAAACCTTACTGTAGTTGTACTTTACAACATGTAGTATTTAAACAAAACGTTGTGGAATGTGCAACCATGAATATGCTGTGGGTGTCTTTTGCACGTTTTATAAAAGGCGTTGGCCTTATGGGTAGATGGCTGCCATCTACATTGAACAAAGCGGTGCACAAGTAAGCAATCCGCCTAGTGTCAGTTTGCAAGGCTGCAAATATGACGTAGGGAGACCGAAAAGAGAGTTAGAAGATTGGCGGCGATTAGACGGTAGATGAACAGCAAGGAGCCAGCCAAATCTGCTATGGAGCGCAGAATGAGTAAGTAAACATTTAAATGGCTTGCGACGTGAGAGGTGCGAAGGTCAACTGGTGGTAAAGCAGCGGGAAGCTGAGACTCAAACGCAGAAAAAATGTTCAGAGGATCTCGCCATAAAGACGTTACATGAGTACTAAGCTAATAGTTCTGTGGCCGACGGAGCCAGACAAACCCAGTGCGAGAGCTGGACTCCTACGCATGGAAGTGTCTAAAACGTTGCTGCGCGACGGAAGCAGGACATCTACAAAGAAGTGGCTAAGAGGCGGCTGTATGTTGGCTAAGTTGGAATGCATTGATGGGCAGAAGTAAGTTAAAAGGACCAATTGAAGGAAAACACACGTGCGGAACGGAAGTATGCATTTAAGTTGCAGAGAACGTCAAAACATATGAGGCGTAAGCATAGCGTCACGCAGAGATAATAATCATTCTATTATTTTGTATAGAGCAAACATGGATTCTTGCAGTGCCGTGGAGTTGAATATGCAGCTTATGAGGGAACGTGCTTTTGATGATCATTGGCTCACTTGTTCTGCAAACTTCAAAGAACTGCAGTAATTAACGACTAGGTCCAGAACTGTAAGGCTATTACAACGCGGTGTGTCTTGTGGCGCTAAAGCTTTAGGCGGAACAATGCGCCAGTATGGGTAGACGTTGCATTTTGCCGGTGAGAATATCAGCTTTCAAGTGTTTCGCCAAACATCCAGAGCCCTGCGATCGCTTTGAATCTAGGAAGGACCGGCTTGCATGTTTAATGGGCAAATGGAAAACACCCTTTGATGCCATCGGAAAACAGGTAGGACTTGCCATCTTGCCATGCCTGGAAAAATAGCAGTGAGCCTAGTAGGCTGCCTTAAGAAACACCACTTGTGACTGATTTGGGGAGCGACAAAGGCTCACCCAACTTTCCCGTTTAGTGCGTGGTATGAGATATGACTGGAACTATGAGAACAGTCGGTCGGGGTCTCTATGGGGTTAAAGCTTTACTACTAGTTCTGCCTATGGTAAGTAGTCAAAAACTTTTCTCTTGTCAAGGAAAACGATGACTAGTGTTTGTTTTGCATCAATCGGTGCAGTCACATAATTAAAACGCTCAATTTGAAAAGCCTGAAAGGATTTGGGTGGTAAAATCCGTCTTATTGTCCATAGTTAATGCTGCAACTCAGTAGCAAATCAGCAAGTTTTCCTTAAATAAATAAATAAATAAATAAATTTATTATTCTCAACCATACGAGGCACGCCCATGGAGCTATGATCAGAAATATACAAATGTACAGACATTTTATGGCAACTGTATCAGTGACAGTAGAAACTTGTTCATATATCCATGATTGGAACTGCACAATGGTTAAAATGCCAAATAATAAGTTGGCTGTCGTGAAACCGGGACCGCGGCTAACAATAGATTGAGAATCCTGAATGGTCCATTGTAAGATAATTGAGGTGCACGCTCAAGAGAGATATGACAATACAGTGAGTTCGTGCACAAGTAACGCTAAGGTAAACTGTGATATCGTAGAAAGCAAAAAGACGAGAGTATATGCAGGTGTAGAAGTTCCGGTGTAACGAAGGTATCTAGAATGGTGACGCTGGTTGACCTGCCAGTGTGAAGTTATGGGCTGTGACTTCATTCGGTGGAGAGTCACATTCGCCACGTTGCAGTGTTGTTAAACGGACATTTGTGGCTTTTTATAGGGAGAACGCTTGCCAGGCGAAAACCCACCACGTCCTGAAACGCTGCCGCCAATCCATTGAATGGCAAGTTGTTACTGGCTAGGTTTCTGGTTGAACGTTTGTTTGCTCGGTTATTCGCAGTCAGGTTGCGTCCAATTTTTCTGACGGCTGATGCGTTAGCCGGGTGCCTATTGCGTTCCCAAGTCTTGTCTTTTTCAATATGACGTGTTGGTTCCCTGCAGAACCATGTGAATTCTCCGAGGGATATACATTGAAATATTTTGAATTGTTGTCGAGGTCTTGAAGGATAGAATATGGTTCCGAAGAAAGAAACGCAAATCCCGAGGTATGTAGTAAACTTGATTAGAAAAATAGGAAACCACGGCCAATTGAGCAGTCAACGCGAATTGGAGAGCTCCTAATGACCAATTGTTCTGGCTTTGTATAGCAGTAGAATGTGCATTCCGATGTCAAAATTAGTTCTCCAGCAAGAGAAATGTGGAAAAGACAGCGTTAGGCAAAATGAACCCAAAGGTTCAAGCCTCGGAAAATTTGTATCCGTGAATGATAACCAATGATTTGTCAGGTTAGTAAGTTGTAAAAGGGTTGATACTCTTCCGCTCACGTCCAACTAAAGGAACTGTGTGGCTTGTATTGTTGTCACAACGATGGATAATTTTTTGGGTGCGTGTGGCCGTACCTGTGACAGACTCGGGAAAGAAAGGAAACGAACTGAAACAGCCACAAAGACAGCAGAAAGGGATGCGTCTGGAATGCACTCGATCAATTTTGGCGATGACTGAACTATTGTACCCATATACATGTAACTTTTATTTACCTATCGCAAATACATGTGTATCATAAGTGGCGAAATACGACGAGAAGCAGCCAGAACACGGAGCAGTAGAGAATGAAAGCTTGTTCTAAAATAGGAATGAAGATGAAGAAAAGAAAGTTTGAGGGGTCCTAATGCGCATATGCTCAATCGGTTGGAACCAGAGCAAGGAGGACGTGGTGGGCAGGTTATCAGAAGGAATATCAGTCAGAAAGCGCGACAGCGACGCGTTGCCTCAATCTTAAATTGGTAGGAATGTAAGAAGTCAGAGAGGACAGACTTATGTAAGTTAGCATCGAATGAAGAAGGAATGCAACAGAAAGCACATAAAGGAAAGAAAGGGTCGGTAAATCAGGTGCTATTGGGGAGAAGTGGAAAAGCCGCCGACCTTCTTCAGGTGATGATTCATCCTTGTTAATAAAAATGAGGATGAATAATGTCTAGTGATGTAATTAAGCTGAGGGTTACAGAGCGTTGAGTCAGCCATAACTCGATCAATCATATCTCAGAATTCCGAGAGAGGTCAGAAAACAAGGGACCGTTCAGACAAAACCAAGTAAGCCATCAAGATGAAGCTAGGCCGCCAAATATAGCTAAGTATAAGGTACTGAGTGTCATCCTAGAAGAAGCAGTTTAGGACGAAAGTGGCTAAACGAAACCGCAGTTAGCCTCGGAGTAATGTGGACAGGCCTTTGGGTCTGTTAAAACCTCATCATAAAGGACAAACTAGTCCAAAGAAAGGAGACCATAAAGATGAGAATAGAGTGCCAGCGCACAGAAGCAAGCCGTATAATGTAGATCTAAATACCGAAAGAAGGCATCGGCATAAAGAGAAATATTAAGAATGGAAAGGGGATAAAATAATAATGATAAATCATGACCAACAATGCTTTTGTAGTGAAGGTTATAAGGCGGTACGTCGGCAGAACCTAAGTTATTTAGATCTCAGAGGTCGGAGGTGGGTCAGGAAGTAGCAGACCATTCAGAATCGTCCGGATAAGCCAGCGAGGTGAAGCTAGGCCGCCAACTTATGGTGTGAATAACAGTAATGAGTGTCATAAGAAAAGAAGCTTTCGGGATGGCAGCGGCCATATGGAAAGCCAGTTAGCGTGCCAAGGGATGGTCTCGGGATGAGGGAAACAGAGTGTTTGGAATGTAGAGCCTAGATTAATAACGTCCTGGATGTTGGGAAACAGTGAAAAACAGAGGATTTTTCAGGCGAATGTAGATAGAGCCATGTTCGAAGAGATATCCGTCCGTTTGTAAAAGTAATGCAAACAGAGCGCTAACATGAAAACGCTCTATTAAGAGGAAGTGGAAAAGCCAGCCATGTTTTTGGGGCGATGTGAACAGACCGTTAATTCTGCCCACCTCTTATCATTAGGGTCACAGTAGTCGGAAACGCAGAGACCACCGAGACGAGATTGGAATATCACCTCAAAGAGTGAAATCCGTAGAATTTAGTTCTAAGTATTAAAGAAGAGCATCGGCACAATAGGCATGTACAGGAAAAAGGGGACATAGTAATAAGGATAAATCATGGCCAGCAATGCATTTGAGATGAGGGTTACAGAAAGTTACGTCGGCAGACCCTAGGTCATTTAGATCTCAGAAGTCCGAGGTGGATCAGAAAGCAGGAGACCGTTCGGACGAGTCCGGATAAGCCAGCAAGATGAAGCTAGGCCGTCAACCTAAGGTGTGAATAACATTAATGGGTGTCATAAGGAAAGAAGCTTTCGGGACGAAAGTGACTATATGAATAGCCAGTTAGCATGCCAAGGAAAGGTCTCGGGATGAGGGGAACAGAGTATTGGGAATGTAGCGCCTAGAGCGATAACGTCTCGGTTGGCTGGGAGCAGTCAGAAACAGGAGACTACTTAGCTGAGGGTAGATAGAGCAATTCCAGAAGAGATATCCGTCCAATTGAAAGAGTTTTGTAAACGGAGTACGAACAGGAAAACGCTCTATTGGGGGGAAGTGGAAAAGTCAACGATGTTCTCAGGGCGATATGAGCAGACCGATAAGTCTTCCCATAACTGATCATTAGGGTCACAGTAATCGGAAGCAAAGAGACCATTGAGACGAGATTGGAATATCACCACAAAGAGTGAAATCCGTAGAATTAGGTCTAATTGCTAAAGGAGAGCATCGGCACAATAGGCATGTACAGGAAGAAAGGGGACATATTAATAAGGATGGATCTTGGCCAACAATGCATTTCAGTTGAGGGTTACAGGACGTTACGTTCGCAGAGCCTAAGTCAGTTAGAGCTCAGAAGTCCGAGGTGGGTCAGAAAGCAGAAGATCGTTCGGTGGAGTCCGGATAAGCCAGCAAGTTGAAGTTAGGCCGCCAACTTAATGTATGAATAATAGTAATAGTAGTAACTATTCGTTCCAGCACTGTCGAAGAACTAGGTGCGTGAATGTTGAAGCGGTAGTTTTCCAGGTTTTGACAGCTCTTTTTATTTCTGGAAATAACTGTGGAATGCTTCTACGTTGTTGGATATACACCGTTTTGCATGGAGAGCGTATATTAGCAAAGAAGTAGAACCGTCCTCTCTTGGCCGCCGTGTATCCGCAGTGCAGATGGGAGACCATCAAGGCCAGGGTATAGTGACAAGGTGTGTAATCTATTACTCGGTTTATAGAAGGTAGGCCGAAGGTGAGAGCTGTCATAGCACCCTAAGCGAAGCGTGATAAGGTAAAACAATATTAGTGATATAGGAAAAAGTTGAGAGCTTGTTCACCTCGCCATTACGTATAACGCATGTTAGGCCTTAGTGCCGGGTAAAAGATAACATAACGCACAGTCGGCCGAGATAATGCAAAGCGGTGATCAAAACGTTTTGGGTGTCTAGCCAGCAGTGTGACAGGGCCTCTATCGCTGGGTAGCTTCGGTGCAAGTGAAATGAAAGCTTGAACTGCGGGTGTTTCACGAGCAAAAGCGGTTGAAGAGGTGAAGCTGGCTTTCATGCTGCTCGTCTGCTAGCTTTACCAATAGTGATTGGCACAGGCATAATTTAGATAAAGCTAAGTATATGTGGCAAAGAAATGATAAGCGGAAAGCTAACTGGATGATTATTGGGCCTATGGCTTTAATAGTGAGGGGTTTATCCACCAGAAGCATATACATATTATGGTGCTGTACGCAAACTATTTTAGTTGGAAACGGCGGAGTACATAGCGAATAGGCAAGTTTAATGAACATCCATCAAGGTAGGTCGACCAGCAACTAATATCTACGCAGGTTCCTAGAAGTACATCTAAAGCTGCTAGTTAGACGCTGTTTTTGACAATTCGATTGCTAAGCTAGTGTATTATGTAAATCAACGGCAACAATAGACAATACCATCCTATACGCTGTCTAGGTCTGGTGGAATGACGTAACTGAGCGCGTTTCAATGTTTATGCACGTAATATTTTTAACGCACCCAGGAATAAAAGATTTGGTAAGTGTTGAACGGTGAAGCTAAAGACAAAGGAAGGACGGCGTAGCTAATAAGTAAGGACTAAAGTTTGCTAGCTCGGATGGATTCGCTATCGCCCTGCGATGTCCTGTTGAGGAAGTCGTACGGACTTACGAAAATGCCAGTGAGTAGGCGAAACAATACTGTTGGTTGATCTGTATGCACATTGAAACAGCGGTCTTTAAAGAAAATAACCCGGAGTGGTGTAGATACCGGTCGGTCTTCCCAACCCTTGGACCAAAGTGTCATTAGGGGAACCGAATCAAGTTAGGTACTAAGAATAAATGGCTAAATGCATTTTGTGTTCATAATTCTAGTCTTAGCATCAGTAAGTTGGGTGCGACTTAGCCGGCTGAGACCTCCAGGGTGTTGTGGTTGCAGTAATGGATAAGGTATAAATCAGGCTGGCCATTGATGAAGACAATTCATGAGAGTTAATCTGCTGATTAGCCTTCTGGGGCTGCTATGGCGGTGGTGTCTACCCTTTCCACAGCACTGTCCTAAGGCAGAACTTACCGTAGGAGTACTCAAGGCAGGTCAAAAGAGGTCAGTGAAGAGGAATCTCCTATTTTAGTAGGACTTCCATCCCTGAAACAGAGAAAATGAGCGCAAAGGCTACCGCTAGTCTATGTTTGGTGTTAAGATGGTAACGCTAATGAATGCGGATGAGTAGTAAGCTCAAGGTGCTTAGATACCCTGCAGCAAATCTAAGGCGTTCTCAAGGTTCGAAATCATGGTATTGCGATTAGCAGATATTAAAGTTGGGTTTTGTTTTGGCAACATATAAGGATCTTTGTATCTTCTTCTTGAATGCCTGTAAGTTTTGGATTTCGCTTAGCCTGGAAGGCAGTTTGTCCCAAAAAATTATGTACATAACGAAGAAGAAACGAGATCCCAGTCTCTACGTCGCATTTAGCGGTGTAATGCAGTGGCTATTGTTAGGCAGCTTAGGTGCCGATGCGCTGCTTAGTTTAAGACTGTTGAGAGTGCTGTGCATATTTTATGAAGTAGCCTATGTACCATGCACAGCTTAAGAATATCGCCTTTTGGAAAAAGGGATGAATTTTAAGTTGTTTGCACTTCGCCGTTAACACAGAGCCCGTTGGGATAAAGTCGACATCTTTGTACAGCACCGCTGAGCTTTTGCAAGCAGAACAGGGTCCAACTTCCTTAGGTTGCTGCATATATCGAAGCACTATTTCGAATGCGGACTGACGCGGCACTTATAAAGCTTTGGCCTTGCACCTGCGGTGTTAATGTAAGGGCCCATGTGGAAAGATAGGCACAATAATCTCGCCAATTGATAAGAAGCTTGCTCTGCAATGTTTGGCCTCTTGGAATAGCGCAAGCAAAATATTTGTTGTCGCATTCTGTTGGGTCGTGCTGCCGGTTAATGTTATGGACCCAGTAGGTTTAGAAATTGTGTGTGTCATAACCCTAGATTTCTAAGCGGAGAAGGATAATTACCAGTGTACGCGCCAGTTTCAAGTGCTTTAAGCTGTTCACAGATGTTATCCATTGAGGATATCTCATTACCAGGGGAAAGAGGTATACAACTTTTACACCCTCAGCGCAGCGGATGGAGCCACCGTGTTGCGTACGCCTGTAGAGGTCATTGGTAAAACGTAAAGTTGGGTAGAGCTGAGATTGCTCCTCGCATCACGCTACTGAAAAGCGGAGTCGGGGTGGATACGGCTTGCTCAATGTAGACAGACTGCGTGCTTCCTGTTAAATAGGGACGCAGCCAGTCTAATAAAATGCCCACCCCGTAAGCGTCTACCTTCTGCATCAGGCGTATGTGCGGTACCCTGTCAAAGGCTTTTTGGGTAGTAAGGTAAAGAATGACAACTGACAGATTAGCGTCAATGGCCTCAATGACTAAGTTGAGGAAACATAGCTGGCAGTTTGCACAAGACAGAGTACCCAGGAATCCGTGCTGTGATTCATTTTTGTGCTGGCCTGCATTAAAATAACTTATGTGGGATATTTTAACCAACTTCTACCTCCTTTAAGCGATAACAGAAGTGTTGGTAATTGGGCGACAGTTTCCAACTTCTTGTAGACTTCCTCCTATTTACTGTGACACAATGCTGGAATGTTTCCAAGCCGTCAACTGTGGACCTATCTGCATTCACAAAGTAAAAGTTCAACAGCAGCATAGGGAGATATTCGCCACCAAGCTTATTTAGAATGAACCGTATTCTGTGCTGGACCAGGGTTCTAGAATGACCTGCCGGTTGAATTCGTAGATCGGCTACTACTTATGTTAAACTGTCTTAAAGCCAAAAACTGGCTACCAGGTACTTGTAGCGATTGAGAGGTTAAACCTCTTTCTAGACACTGCGATTCTTTTAATTGTGAACTGAAGACCCGTATAATTCTTGTGTCACCGGACACAAGGCACAGGTACCTGTGCCCATTATTATTTAACCTTGAAGAATTGCGGTACATTTAGTGCATGCACGAGCAAATCTGTGTTTGAATCCAATGATGTCATAGAACTTCAACTGACCTTCGATTTTTTCAAATCTTGGACATAACCTTATTAGCGTGTGTGAATAACCGCTAAGGCGCAATTTGGATTTCGCAGACTAGACAAAGCCCATCATGTTTCTTAATCGCACACACTAGGAAGAAGTTCTTTTCTTTATTACTGGGTTTAGGCGATGGACTAATATTGTGTTTTACGGATGTTTCTGTAACAGCTTTATTTTGTAGGAGGAAACTTAGCTACATGTTAAATGGCAAAACTACTTGGGGATTATGAAAATAGTACATAAGTAGTAGCAATGCTAGATATCCATTAATAGTACTACTGCTATTATAATAATCCTTAACTTCAAATGAGTTGAACAATGCTGGTTGAAGTATACGAAAAACATTGTATTAATTCCACCCTTTGTTGTACACCTACTAGTATCTCGCACTCAGAATTCCACTTTTCTTACCGGGGTTTCAATCTTTTACCGTTTTTCTATATTGGTCACTATGGCCTACTACCAATAAAGCTCCATTTTATTATGCTTTGTTAGTAGGTATCAGATATCTTTTAGCGTGAGCACCGCTTACAATGAAGCCTAAGTAGACTCGCAATTACAACTATAATAGATGCGTGTACAACTGAATCTATTCATATATACACACTATATTGTAATTTGGCTCCTTTTTATGAAACGGCTTCTGCATACAAACGTGCAGGTTAACGTACCATTGGGCTCGTTAGTTTAGGTGGCCTATTGTGCTACCTTTTGTTTTTGCTCTTGTATGATATACCGCGCTTGTAGTTATTTTTGCCCTTTTTGGTCATTGCTTAGTAGTATTCGATTGATGAAATGTGGGTTTGGATTGTTGCCGTTGCGTTTGTTATTGCTACTGATACTTCATGTATTTACGTGCTTAACAATTTGTGAAAGAAAATTACTTGTGTAATATATAGAACTGATGGTCCAGGATCATCAACAGAGCGAAATATTCTTCAGGTTCCTTGATTGCAATGGCAACAGTACCGAAGGCAGAATACAAGCATTCCTACTCTGATTGGTTCACCAACATTCATGCTCAAAGTAGAGCTGCTTCAGATGCCCGGTTGGCATCATTCAACCTGATGGAGAAAGACAAAGCCATGCGAATTGAAACAGACATAAAGACAAGGTAATTGGTAGCTGTTTCCATTTCTCAAAGTCGGTGGGTGTTGATGGATGGACTCGAGGCGTTTCCAAGTTTGAAGTCTCATAAAAACGCTAAATATTACAACATTTTGTCAGACTATACAAGTGTAGCGACCTAGAGATTTCCCCGTATGATTGTGTAAATTATTCCAAATTATAGTAAAGTTACGCTCAGCTATAACTTCGATAGCTAGCTCTTCACTGATGTCCTACTTTTAGCATAAGCTAGCTCTGCTTCCGTTCAATAAAACCTTATCCTTGCTTATTTTCGTGTGTTCTCACGTGCGCACTCGCTTGGTCGTTAAGCCAAGAAACTGATATATATATATATATATATATATATATATATATATATATAACGCAGTATCGACGCGCTATAAAAGCCAATAAAGTCAGAACAGCTTTCAAGTAACACTGCGAAAATTAGCTAATAATTTTGTGAAATTATATATCCCATTGCTTTTCAGTCTTTCGTAAAACTTTATGCTCTGCATTGTCATTGTATTTTCCTACTCCTAGTTATTTGTGCATGTAAACGAAAGCCCGAACAAACTCCATTAGAAGATAACAAGTTATCAGAAATGAAAATAAAAAGTAATTGCTAAAGAAAGGAGTATGTTTACTAGAGCAGCAAATGAAGATGTGCTCGAAAATTCAGAAAAATATTGTTCTTATCTCAGTTCTCACTAAATCGACAAACCTACCTATATTTCATGGTGTCCAGCGTGTGCTGGTAATTAAATTAAATTTGTTTCAGCTAACAAAATATATCAACAGACCTACTGACAATATAGCTAGCCTAAGATAAGGAATTATAGCCGGTGCTCAGATTGCGATTTCCAAGGGCAAATCAATGAAGATAAGCTTTCACTTGATGCAGTAAAATGTTCCGTGTTGTACGAGTTATTAAGAAGCGGGGTACAGTAAGCACTGCGAAAGCGTGATGCAGACCAACGCAGACGCCAGGCAAGTGGCGTTGCTCCATCCAGACAACCGCACTCTACATACAGTTCAAGGTTCAGCGCTGACCCCAAAAGTATACAAGAAAGTAATAGTTTCAGTTGGCATTATTCATAGGGGACTAAAACCAACCGGTGTATTATTCACTTTTACACAGCGGTGGGTGATGGATGCTTGAAACATGGCTACTGATTACTTTTTAACTAACCATAACATTAAAAGCGCACTTGTTACGCTATAAAAGTTACTTTACCTCTCTTCCTTTGACGTCCTCATGTACTGCTGCATGAGTTGCTAAAATTTTGGGAATGACAATCACATTCACTAAAAATTTCAACCAACTTCTGTTGCAATCACAGTTAAATCTTCAGCGGAGTGGGGTGCTTACACAGCTCAAAGTGTATTATTATACGTATCATAACCCTCTTTGCACTAACAACTACCGTTACCTATACCTGGAAGCCACGCCGTCACGTTTACCGGTTTGGCTTACTTTAAGTTTCACTAATAATACAACGGTTCTATCACGGATATAAAAGCAAACGCTTAAGTTCTACGTAAGTAAATGATGAGAACAAAAGTGGATGTGTCAAGATAAAAACGCATAGCGTGAAGATACCGCAAATTGCAAGTGTACACCTTGTTTAGGTACGTTGTGGTGTATCCAACTAACTTGGTTTAAATCATCTAATGCCGGTGGTGTAATGCATTATAAGGTCGAGTTTTGAATCCAGACAAGGTTAGAGCACATATAACCAACTGCAAAAATAAGTTCCTTAGTTGAGATGCACGAAATGAGAAATAAGTTCAGTGGTATTCCAACCGCTTTTACTCTGTCGCCAACTTCGACTGGGGGCCTCTCAGCTTGGTACTGTGGCTGCGTTTCAATAAGGGTTGGCAGAACTCGTGAGCATCCTCAAAGATTCGATGCACACATGTGTGCTTAGCTTGAAGAAGACGATGTTATTCACTAAAACCTAGACTTTGTTCTCAACTGGTAAAGAAGGTGAAAAAATCCCTAAACAATTTTTGTCGCCCACCGTTTTGGTTTCTCAAGCACACTGAGGTCGTGTATTTGCCAGCAGGGTTACACATGAATAGCGTACTCAAAGTGTGTTTCTATGTACGCATTGAGAATTTTCGAAAACTACCTACGATAAAACTGACCCAGTGCTATTCGTATTTGGCCGAAGCGTCGGCTGACCTTTTTCAACTGCCGTCTTAGCATGCTTTGGACATCCAAGACGTTCTGTTTGAGCACCCTAAGATCGTCTTTATAAGAAGCAGAATGCAGAACCTTTTCTCGCAGTCCATATTGGTAGGTGCTGTGTTGGTGGATGCTCATTATTTAGCAACAGATAGGGGTACACAAGCATATTTTGGGTCAACCACCCATAAACACTCTCTAAGTCATCTTGTAATGCTATGTACTTGTCTACTTACCTGATTACCCGCCAAATCTTAAGGTCTTTTGTACATAGTTTAATGTTAAACGTCATCTCTCATTTCAAGTGGTTTATGAGCACGACAGAAACCTCCGGTCCTAGTACCGAGGCTTGAGGGAGGCCACAATGAATCACTAACTTGTCCGACAGGATGTTATGAATCCGAACATTCTAGTGTTGTTGAAGTGAAAACGATTGAATCCAACCCAGAATAGTGTCATCAGTCCTGTAGCACTTTAGCTTTTAAAGAAGTATCCGGTCACAAGGGCGAGCAAATGCCTTTGATAAAGCATCTTAAGCGGCGTAGATGTATTTCATGTAGCTAAGATAAGCTAAAGAAAAATTCGTAATACACGAGCGGATTTGTTGACATCCATGATTTTCTTGTACGATGTTATGGCACCCTCCTAACTAGCCCATAAAAGCAATGATATTTGGCCTAACCATAGCAGGTACTGGATGTGTGTAATCGGGCAGGCGTCTGTATCATTACATGATTGCGTCCTTCTGAACTGGGTGTCTATTTTACGCTTCCACCTTTGGAATATGCAAATTCTTGAGATAGTGCTGGAAAAGCTGTGATAATTGTTCAGCTATGCTCATGGCAGCTGCCATCAACGACCTGGGCCTATGCTGTCCGGATCAAGTGAACTGTACTTACGTAGTAACAGTCTTTTCAGAGCACCGGCAGCTGGGAAGGAGATGTGGCTAAATCCTGGTAGTGATGTGTTATGTAGGAGAATAATACGCGACGGCGTTGCGCTTTAGAAAGTACAAGCGTACTGATATCTGAGGGCATCAGCAACATCTTGGGTAGTATTCGCTTGCAAACAGATGGCGTTTAGCAGAGTGATAGCACGCCATACGTTGCGAAGTTCGTTAACATGCAAGTAAATAGCTTGGGATTAATAACTTATTTCCATAGATTAAGAAGTCAGCAATTGCTTGTGAAGAGTATTCTTTTCGATAAGTTAATGCAGACTCCTACAAGTGTAAAAGTGAGCGTTATTTGAATAGACTCGTAAAAGCAAAAACAGTGCATTAGACAGCTAAGCATAAAAGTCTTATAAAGCATCAAACAATGCTTTGTACAATTGGGCTAGGCTACATACAAAAACACACGTGCCCATGGCTGGTTGCATCTGTGATGTGCAGTTTTGTTTGATAGGACCTACTACAATCAGATTGATGGAATTACCATGGATCCTTCGCTGGGATCTTCCTTGTATAATTCAAAATTGTACCCCTGAGTCACCTTATTGCTTCACTCGATTCATACCACCGTTACATGGATGACACATTCCCTGTCTCTAACTCATGCATTCACTGCGTCAGTTTACAAGATCAATTTAACCACTTGCATCCCACATTGAAATATACCAGTGAAGTTGAAAGAAAGACAGTTGGCTTTTCTGGATATTATGTTGCACCGACGTAACGATGGAACGATCGAAAGGAACTTTTTCCGCAAGGCGACGTGGGTAGGCCAATACACCTACATCCTCAGTTTCGTACGTTTTGATATAAAAGAAATTTGCTTCCTTACCTGTACCACCGTGCCAGAGCCTTCTGCAGCCCCGAGACGCTTAAAATCTAGAAGAAGCTCAATTTTAGCACGCTTCTAGAAAATGGGTGTCTAATCCCTTTGATTAGAAACATTCCATGCTAACCGCTTCTACCAAATCTGTGGCCACAGTACCAAAAATATTGTTTTCCTTACAGTTTCTTTTAAAGGTGATATCGCCTCTAAACTGTGAAGACAAAACATTTCCACTGCAATTACCCAAACTTTTCCAGCGGCCAAGTTGCGACTACTTGCTGAAACAAAACGAATTATTGCTCAGCATTTGAAAGAAAAGCTCCCGGTCCGGTCCGAATTGTTCATCGTATATCAATTTACTAACACACGTGGTGTAAAATACCTTGGACATAAGATCAAGTACTTGTTCAAACGGATTGCTGAGCACTGTCCGGCTTCACTGCAAAAAAGCACAGTGAGACGCATCAGCAGTTCTATACTATAACACCTAGTGGAAAGTGGACCACAAACGTGGATAAAGGAAGCTTTTGAAATCATCTATTCCATCCCAAGACGCTACCCAATAATATAAAGAAGCACCTCTGATAACCGCCGAATCCATAGCAATTACATTTTTGAAACAAGGACTGTTCAAACAACGAATGCTGGTACAAACCCTAATTTTGCCCTGGCCTTGGACAGACTTTATAGCATCGCTTAACTGTTTTTCATTATTATTTTCCTAGCCACGGCCACGTGTGTATGTGGCCTAGCCCAATTGAACAGAGCATTGTTTGATGCTTTATAATGCTTTACTGATTAGCCGCTAATGTACTGCTTCCGTTTTTATGAGTCTATTCAGATAACCCTTATGTTTTATAATTGTAGATGCCTGAATCAGATTATCGAAAAATACTCTTCCCAAGTATTTTACGCTTTGGAATGTCGTGGCACATCTCTCCTGAATCCTGTTGGTTATTTTATATTTTTTCCGCCGGCCAGTTTGACAGATTGGTTTCGCTCTGTTTTGCGAACTCACTAGTTTCCGTAGTTTGGATCGGTTTGGTAGGCTTTCCAAGTTGAATCTCTTTTGGCCATTCGTTTAGGCGTCCTTCTACTCTGGAAACGTTAAACCTTTTAACGATCTTTCTTTAAGAACTATCGGACGATTGTTTCGCTGGAAGACAAAGCAGTGATCTTAATGAGGTCGGATAAAAGGTTGTAATGTGTTTGTTTGCGGGCCTTTTTGATTTCCCTTTTTGCATGTTTAGCGTGACAGACATAGTGGGAAAGCTTCTTTGCATAAGCTTTGCGCCCCAGGAGGGTACTTACTCTCACTGTGTCGACCATAAGTTTTTCACTAATGAGGACGAGGTCAAAAATGGCCGGCTTATTCCCAATTCCAAATCTCTTAGCACAGGTAACCTTGTTGTGGAGTGGTGGGTCAGCGACTAATTCTTGTATCTCAGCCTTAAACTGCTCACTAGATGAGGCCGGAACGCATAGTGTATGTAAGTTTAAGTCCCCTACGCGAGGAACGCGCGAATTAGGCAGAGGCTGAACTGATTTTATGGAGAAAGTATTTGTTAATCCATTTTTAGTGTCGAAATTTGAGGACAGTATACGAGGGCAACTAAACATGTGCCACTACGTCTTAGTTTTAAGGCAGCACCAAAGTGAGTCCACAGCTTAAAGCTCTACGACGTCAACGACTTGGATAAGTAGGTTGCCGTGGTAGTAAAAACTTGCGCAGTCGGCCCTATCTTTACGTAGGACGGGCAAACTAGGCAGAGCGATCTCCGCCTCCGTGATTTCATCTCTCAGCCAAGTCTCAGTTATTATTATAAAGTCCCTAGACATCCACACTTGTCGAGGTTGAATCACGAATAATTGTTTGCAGCAGCCCTGAGCATCGGTATACTTACATGTGAGGGCTTCGAAAATTAGAAGTAAATCTAAGTGCGCGAAATACATGTCTCAGGTTTTGTCGACCCTTTCGAGGTTGGCAAATAATCGCTTTTTGATGAATCGCTGACGTTGAGGGTTGAGCCGCTTCAAGTTGGCTGGCAGAATGGTCACAGCATGGAGTTCCGGTCTCAGGAAGTATTGGGGAAATGGCTGCCGCTTCAAAAGTTGTCTGTGCCCCAAAGTGGGCTGCTTTGCAACTATGATTTATTGGACTCATTGTCAGAGCACCGTGACTTTGATTGTCATCGGGTGTCTTAAGTCTAGTGTTGCATGCTGTTATCCGTAGATCTGAGGTAAGCTTCTTAAACTACTTGTGCCACGTTTCAAGTGCACCTTGGCCATGTGTTTGGACCAGGGCACAGCTTTCATGACCTTGGAGTTACATCCATTGTCCTTTGATGATGAGGGTGGTCTTATGATTGATTTAGCGATCACGTTGTCATGTGAGAGCGCTTGATGGCCTTCTGCTTTACGTTCACCAGATTCTGGAAGCTCCGGCACACCATGAAAAAGGATCGAATTTTCCTTGTTCTGATGGTGGTAGTCATCTGGGACCTGTTTGCCTTGCTGATGCTCGCAGAAAGGACGTCGGGTAAAACCTGACTGTTACAGGAACCAGCCGGAAGGCAAATGCTTGACAAAAGTGGCGCGTCCATATCGTTTGCTGATTATAGCATCACACGTATCAACTGTGGTTCCCCTTGGTGAGTCGAGTTTTGGTCTGTAGAGCTGAACTCAGATACTGGTAACGATAATTACCAGCATGGCCAACCACGGATACCGAGTGTTCAGCACTGAACGTTGCCGGACTCAAGGTGTATTGCATATAGCTAGGAAGAACTTGAAGCCAACTATTGAAGCACGGCGATGAAACACACGATTTACAACGGTATCGAAAGCGGACGAGGGGTAACTTTAGTGAAGCAAATGAACGGTTGAAAGAAACCAACAATTATAAAATAAATTGTCACGAACTACTGAAAGCTAAATGTTTCATGTTCACTACAGGTGCGTCACCTTAAAGGATGAATGTGAGAAGGCCTTCATAAGGATAACAGGTGAAAAGGTAATCTGAAGGTTGGAAAATCGGGTGACAAATGGATTGAGTACAAGCAACGTAGAAGGGAAGCTCAGCGTTCACTGGGTCTGCTACTCTATTTATTATTTGGGTGTGGACTGGAGTGCATCATCGGTGGGCCATCTGGGCTGTCAGGTAGAACTGCACAAAAACTGGCTATTCAGAGTAATGCCCGACACGACATTTCCTCCACTGCCACCCGATGGTGCGCTTGAGAGGTGTCACTCTTCTCACCGCACTCGGAGTCCACAGTCGTAAGGTTCCTCGTGCCACGAAGAAACCCAGTTGTCATTTTTGGAGTACCGTATCCGAGCGACCGCGGACCAGTCTAGCCTGTCATACCTGTAAAGTTTGAAAGAGCGGTTTATTGGCGTCAATGTGGTGAACACATCGGTCAGGAGATAGCACAGTTTTTTGGGGGTGGATGGGTGGGTTCTGAATGATAGAACTAAGGGAGGGTGGGACCCGGCCGGGACAGGCGGCGTGACGCCGTATGGAGAACAAGGCAATGATACGAAACATACATAAATATACTTCTTCGCTTTTTCAAACGTTTGGGGTTTTGCTCATTTGCAAAACGTTTGTGAATAAAGCACACGAATGCCATATAAGCTGCACATGTTAATGAAAACAACAAAGATGGTCAAAATCGGGAAAACGAAGGGGACGTCTGACATGTATGTCGCACCGATCAGTTGCCTGGGGTTGAGACTTAGCTGGCGGAGGCTTACTAGTAACGGAATGGTTTGGAGTGGCTGGTATAGAAGACATAGCTGCAGGTGGGTGTATCTGTGCGGTTGTACCAGGTAAGGTTGGGGTCAGTTCCTCGAAGAATGTAACTTTGGGACGAGCACTATACACCGCTGTTCGGTGACCATTTTGTTTGCTGGTAAAACGCTTAGGGGTTTGCTGGAGGCCAAAGGTGACGACGCATTCCGTCTGTGCGAACGAATACGTGTTTACGGGTAGATGGTCCACTGTATATTTGCACATATCTTTTCTGCTCGCAGAAGGGATCAGACGCAACAAACGCATACGTAGAGGGAGGGATGATGCGTCGTTAGACGGTGGCATTCGGAAATGAGAGGGGGCGAAATTGACTCTGTTGGCGGCTCAGGTGTTGTGCGATATACTACCTCCGTTGGTACTCACTGCAGGTCAGCCTTGATACTGCTGCGGATACCCAACAGTAATAGTGGAATTTTACACTACAGTCATGGCTAGAAGTGGCACAAAGAGAATACTTAAACCGCCGATGAAAGCGTGCCACTAGGCCATTAGCTGCAGAGTGATGTGCCATCGTATGCCCTGACAGCAAAAGTGTCCGATGACCGTCCGATTTCCGTCCCTAAAAAGCTACGGCGGGCCAAATTTCTGATGGAAACCAAACCGCACCCACCTCTATATTGTTACCATCTCTTTCCATTTCCTGTCCTTATCGATTTATGTGTCTGATCGATGTTCCACATACCATTTGATATCAAAGAAACCAGTGTAAAACTTTCATAACACCGGAAAACGCCACGTACTGTGGCAAATCTGTAACGCTAACGACCCATGCAAGCAGGATAATGTTAAGATTTACTGATGCGCACAAAGGTAAATGACTAATTAGAGGGTCCAAGTGAGAGTACACGTTAGGTGACTGGATGCGCAATCTCTTTGTATACCGCTATTCACGTTGAAGCGCACCTTGGTCACTGCGATCGCTAGGACCGTAGCCGAAGTCTGGTTAGAATTGGATGATGCCACCCAAAACATTGTATAACCACGACGCCTTTCAATGTCGCCATTGGAATAGTAGCCAAACCCTCCATCTCATTGGCTACCGAAGCACGGTGGGCACCGCTTGTCACAACGGTTAATGACTAATTAAAGGAACCATTTTGAATTGCACGTTGTGTAATTAAATTGTGACGTACAAACTCAACATAGACCGCGATTCACATTGAAGGGAACCTTGGTCACTTCAATTAATAGGACCGTAGCCAAAGCAGATGGAAATTGGGTGTTGCCGGCCTGAAAACACTGCACGATCACGATGCATTTCGAGGTCATTTCACGTCAACAGGTGAATATAGCAGGCCTGGAACCCGCAAACATTGGAATATTAGCCGAAGCCTCTACATTTTTTAACTACCGTGTCGCAACGGAAAACACTTGCATAACGGTGAATGGAACAATGGTTTATTACGGGTGAAAAACATTGTTTAACAAGTCCCGTGGGATGGAAATTATTGCAAAAGGTGAATTGCACGATAAAGTGAAAAGCGTTGTGGTGAACTCACCAAAGACTTATGTAGAATAGCAGAGATGTTGGCGTATTAAACATATAAATCCATTGGTTGTTAAGTCCATTTTGGATTAAACGGCGTGTGGTTGGTTTGCGACGCGCACTCTCGATGTAGACCGCGATTCACATTGAATTGATCCTTGGTCACAGCCATCACTATGACCGCAGCCGAAACAGATGAATATTGCTTATTGACAGCCCGAAAACACTGCACAACCACCATGAATTTTGATGTCATAGCATCTCCTCAGGTGAAGATAGCAGGACACAAAACTGCAACTATTTTAACGGTTGACGAATTCTCTTCCCATATGGATACGGGCTCATTGTGTGCAACGATTGTCACAACATTGAGTGACTAACAGTTGGATGCATTAAGTATTTCGCTTTGTGTGATTGAATTCGGAAACGCAGTCTTATGGTAGACCGCTATTCACATTAAGCTAAACGTTCTTCACTGCGATCAACATGACCGTAGCCGGATCAGACGGAAATCTGGTGTTGCCGGCCTGAAAACACTGCACAAGCACGATGCGTATCAATGTCATTTAATCTCATCAGGTGGGGATAGCATGCATGGAACTCGCAACCATTAGAATATTAGCCGAAAACTCTACTTCTTTGGCTACCTTGTCACTGCAGACAACGCTTGTCAGAACGGTGAATGACTAATTCGATGGTCAATTTCGCATTGGACGTTGGATGATTGGATTGAGAAGCGCAATCTTATTGCAGACGGCCATTCTGATTTAAGTAAGTCTTGGACCCCGCGATCACTAGACCACTTGCCTAATCAGATGGGAATTGGGGGTTGACCGGCTCGAAAACACTGCACAACTACCACGCTTTTCGATGTCATTTCATCTCATCAGGTGGAGGTAGCGTGCTTTGAAATGGCAAGCATTGTGATTTTAGCCGTATCTTCTACCCCTATGGCAAATGCTTCAAATCAGGCAACGCTTTTCGCAACGGAGCTGATTAATTGGAGGGTCCATTTGGATTACATGTTGTGTGATGGGATTGGGGCGCACAAGTTTAATCTCGGCCGCGAATCATATTGTTATGAACCTTGGATACTGCGAACAATACTACCGTAGCAGAAGCACATGGAAATTGGTTGTTGGCGGCCGGTTGAAATGGCACGCACATGAAGCGTTTCTGTGTCATCTAATCTCATCAGATAGATTTGCGGCTTCGAACTCGCAATCATTGGAATAGTAACGAAAACCACTACACTTTTGGTTACTGGACCAGGCTGGCAACGCTTGTCACCACGGTGAATGACTAATTGGAGGGTCCATTTTGGAGAACAACCAGTGCGATTAAATTACGACGCGAAATCTCAATTTAGGCCGCGATTCACATTGAATTGATCCTTGGTCACAGCCATCACTATGACCGCAGCCGAAACAGATGAACATTGCCCGTTGCTAGCCCGAAAACACTGCACAACCAACATGAATTTTGATGTCATAGCATCTCCTCAGGTGAAGAAAACAGGTCATGAAACCGCACCTATTTGAACGGTTGACGAATTCTCTTCCCATATGGATACGGGCTCATTGTGTGCAACGATTGCCACAACCGTGAGTGACTACTTGTTAGGTCCATTGTTTTTTCACGTTGTGTGTTTGAATTCGGATGCGCAATCTTATGGTAGACCACGATTCACATTAAGCTAAACGTTCTTCACTGCGATCAACATGACCGTGGACAGATTAGAAGGAAAACTAGCTTTTCCAGTCCGAAAACACTGCACAAGCACGACGCGTTTCGATGCCATTTCTTCTCATCAAGTGGTGATTGCATGCATGGAACTCGCAACCATTGGAACATTAGCCGAAAACTCTACCCCTTTGGCTACCGGAGCATGGCAGGCAACGCTTGTCACAGTGGAGATTGACTAATTGGAGGGTCAGTTATAGATTACAGGTTGTGTGATTGGATTGCGACCTGCAATCACAATGTAGGTCCTTTTACCTTGAAGTGTACCATTGTCTTTGCGACCACTACCACCGTACCCGATGCAGCTGGAAACTGCGTGTTGTCGGCTCGAAAACATTACGCAACCACGGCGTGTTTCGAGGTCACTTCCTGTCATCAGGTGGAGACTGCAATTCACATTAGCGGTGAACGTTGGCCACTGCGATCGCTAAGACCGCAGATGAATCAGATTGAATGTTGGTGTTGTTCGTCCCGAAGTACTGCACATGAACGACGCGTTTCTATGTCATTTCATCTCATCAGGTGGAGGTAACAGATTTCGAACCCGCAACCATTGGTATAATATCCGAAACCCCTACCCTTTTGGCTACTTTGTCACGTCACTCACCGCTTGTTACAACGGTGGATGACTAATTAGAGGATCCATTTTGGATTAGAAGTTGTGTGATTTGATTGCGACGCTCTCTTTCTAGTCCTGCTCTCTCCTCCTGATGAGTTGAAATGACATCAAATTGCGTCGTGTTTGTGCAGTTTTCTTTGGCGTTCAGCGTCCTCTTTTCATTCTGTTTAATACTTTCACTTTATTTCTTGTACTGAAACTTTGTGGCGCATTCTTCTTACAGATGCTTCTGCTTGCAAAGCACAATTCCATGTTTCGTATTCCTTTAGTTGACGCATTTTAACGCGCTTTGATTATTAGCACTTCTGCAGCATGGAATGCATTTTTGCTGAAGTGCACACTAGTTTGCCTTCTTTTTACTGCTGTTTTCCTATGCATTTTTGCTGTGTGTGCTTTTGGCGTTCAAAATTATCTTGTTGGGACTCCGAAAGTAATCTAAACTGACGCCCGTGAGACACTCAGTGCACGCCGATCAGTGTCTTAACTGACACTCGTGCAGACATGGAACCGTGTCAGGAGGATATGGCAATAATGAGTGTCGAAATTAAAATACATTTGCATTTTTAATGGTTTTCAAAAGCCTTTTGTTTTTGATTTTAAAGCTTCGTACAATTTGTTTATCTTAATAATAATATGATTTCAAGTAAAAATACATACCGTTTGGACACATAGACGAGGCTAATGCATCTGTCGACACCATTTAATCGTTCTCTGTGCACTTGATGCTGTAGTTTAAGGCTCAACGGTTGTTGGTGACTTGTAAAAGCAGGGCGGCGTTTTGGGCGACAATCGTGCCTTTGCAGGTCTTCTGTCACTATGGAGACAGGTGACGTTTAGACGGCTGATGGCAAATGATTCACGCTTTCCAATGCGAAAGTTGGCTAAGACTATGTTGTTTCATTGCTGGACTCTGAGTGGTGCCACATGCTGTGGAGCCAGAGATCGTTTAATGCCATCAACTCGCACGGACCGATGCAAACATCTTTGGGACTCCAGCGGTGCAGATATTTTGTGGATTTGCAGACGGATGTCGGTAGGCCTAAAACTATGTATGTATGGTGCAAGTTGCTTTGAGAAAAAAGCGCAAATAATGAAATCTGACTCATGAACAAGTAGTCTCTTAGTAACCGCGGTCGTTGACCAGCGCTACTATCTTGTAACACAAGTTTAAGTCCAACGCCCAGACACAACTTGACAACGGGCTGCGCCTCTGTATCCTAGAGAGGATCGCTACCATGAGGCCAGCATTTAGCTAACATAGAAATGCTTAATTATATTAATCGATTGTGGATAATTGGATGTTGTAGGGGAATGCTGATGACCTAAATACTTTAGCGTCCCTTGGAACAGTGCTCTTTGTGACTGTGGTCCTCTACGTAACAGTTGTTACCGAACTATGGTAGAGAGCCTATGCGTCTCATGAAAACACGAACGATCTAATTTGCGCTAACCTTTGGCAGCGGAACTGCTTCTGGACATGTGATAAATCGGTCAATAATTGTCAGCAGGAGGATCGTGCTGTTGCAGGGTGGAAGCGCGCCAACGATAGTTTTATGATTACATCCGAGGGTTAATACACTCACACCTTGTGCTCTGAGTCGTGGGTTGATTTTTGAGTAACAGGAAAGACGTACGGATGTTTCTCATTTAACCTTCGATTGTTGATCGCGAATAGATGTATGAGTCTACTGATCAACGTCTCACTCAACGCTGGGCCACATAACTCACTAGGTGGCATGCTTGGCCGAAACGCAACTAGCTGGATGTGGTAAGCCTTAAAATGTGTCTAAGACGGCACGTCAAGTGATATTGGATATTGTGCGATTAAGGTAACTTTGGAGACTATGCCAAGCGCAGTTCCTTCTGACAGCGGTAAGGCAATTGTAAATATGCAGCGGAATTTGGAGAAACGAAGTCTGTAGGTTGGAGTATCAAACCGTTGTACAGCAAATATTGCTTTTAAGTATATGTTGTGACCCGATCTATTTGAATTGACCTAAGATAATTAGGCAATGTCTGAACATAGTGGATGGCCACTTGTCGCATATCCACCAGACGTTATTAGCGGCAGGCATGTCTTCATATAATAGATCACATCACCAACCTAGACACTGGGTCTCTACGCAAGCTCTGGAACTACTGGATGCTGACCGACATTCCAACTGAGAGAACACAACGAGACTCAAAAATCCCTCAGGGTGAGACTGCGTGCTATCCAGAAGAGAGACCGCAAAACCAGGTGGCCTCCTCGTGCGTCAGAGATGGAAATGGCGGGTGCTCTTGTTAATCATCGTAAGTTATTCCGTCTGATACGCAAAACGGGTAGCAGCAGATCTGATGTTAGCTAGACCATCCATGCCGAGAATGGGCAGCCAGTCTACAATTTGTTAAAACGCTTGGCGCGTTGGGCAGAACTCTTTGAAAAGCAGCTTAATCAGCCAGAGTTAGCAGATTACACATGGATCAGTGATTGTCCTTCTCTCTAATCCGTTCGCCTGGGAGCACTTTCACTCGCAGATGTCGAAGGTGAGATCAAACTGTTGAAAGGGAGTTAGTTCGTTGGAGTAGATGGACTTCTACTAGCTTTCTTTCAATTCGTGGGACCTGCTGTTGCGGATGATCTGCACAACCCACATGTTATGCTATGGGAGCAGGAAAGTGTGTCAACCGTCTGAAGCGGCACCGTTATTGTCCTGGTTTTCAAGGGTAGCTCACGTTCGGAATGCTTCAATCAAAGAGGGATCATTCTTGTCTCGAGTACCTCTAAGTTACTTGCTCCAGTCGTCCTTCATAGGCTCGGTTGCACCCTTGAAGGCCAGATTCGTGAAGATAAAGCCGAGCTTCTCAGAAGTCGCGGTTGTACTGACCACATCTTCACCTTGGTCAAATTTTGGAGCTCCGCTAAATTTATTGCCTTGCGAACGCTCGTGTTCGTCGACATCAAAGCGGTCTTCGGTTCGGTCGATCGATGTGCCCTTTGGGACTGTCTAATCAGGGGAGATGTGCCTGCCAATACGTAAAGATATTCAGATTGCTTCACACACAATATGCGGGCTCACCAGTACACCGACTCCCGCGAGGTGCTTTAGTTGCGCGCCGGGGTTGTGGATAGAAGAACAGGAGTGTAAGCCAAACGATGATGTGTTCATGCTGAATGAAATCCTTCGCTCCAAAGTTGGCGTCCATTGGTTTCTTCTGACTGTATGACTTGGGACAGCAGGAGGGTGATCTAGTTTGATTGGATAGATTAGTTGTCATGAAAAGGAGCCGATCTCATTGACATTTGTGTTGTAAGTTTCTTTGTCCCTCCCCATTCCTCTTCTCTCCCCTCCAATAACGATCCCTGTTGAAGCCTTATATGTTACTAAGTAACGTGTAACATGTTCTATAGTGTTTTGTTTCCCCCTTTTTTCTGTATTTTATCTTTTGATGTTAGGGCACAGTAGTTGAGGCGTTTCACACCTTCAACTAACGTGTAATGATGATGACGATAGTGAATTGGCTCAGGTTAAGGCACCTACAGCAAGCTTTTGCGCATCTAAGACGTGTGGTATATTAGGCATGAATTGATGAACACTGTCTAGTTGTTGTATCTTTCTACGAGAGCATTTATCGGAGGACGAGCGAAATGCGTAAACCAAAGCTTCGTGGCTTAAAAGGACTGTAAACTCACTAATTTTCAGTGCGCCTAAATCGGCGAAGATTAGATATAAGGCCAAAATTTCTCTTCCGAAACTGTTGTAATTGCTTTCGGCTGGTTGCAATCGTTACTAAAAGCTTTTTCGATTAACCGCTGTGTAAATACTCCCACTGGTATGCCTGCCTCGTCTTGTACAAAATAAGGTCACTTACTGTGGCTGGATTGAAAGGACATTGATTTTAACGGCCTTTTGAATTATGCGAACTCTAGCATAATAGATAAAAACCAACTTGAGCTGGCTAGCATAAAGTTAGTCAGTCGAATGCTGCATTACATTTTGCACCATTAGGAGTGAAACAGCGGTAATAGTTAACCATTTGGAGGAAGCTCATAAATCAATAGAAAATAAGGACTCAGGAAGATTTGATCTTGAATACTTTGTCGGCAAAGACCTCGATGCTGGAAATTGACGTCCGATGGCATAAAAAGTCGATTGGCGGCTTAGTTAACTTACACTTAGCCGGGTCAACGATAATCGCAGTCTAGTCTTAACGCTAAAATAAAAATCGCAAGTGTCTTGACTGCTGTGACTTAAAGAAGCCCCCTACCAGAATGTCGTCTGTTAAGGATGCAAGGAACCTAACCCACGAATGTAGGAACCATTGGGATATATGTGTGGTGCTTCTGAAACCAAGTAGCATTGACGCAATTTGCACTGATCAATAGGTATGATGATAGTTTAAGTATATTGTATTCTTCTACCTGCAGCTTGTGGTAGATTCTGGTGAAATGGTTTTACGAAACATGAACTAACTGATTAAATAGTTGGTAAAATCCAGACTGCGGTATAGGATATTTGTCAAGATAGATGTACGTATTATGTGCCGGATAGTCCAAAAGTTTGCATGTTGTAAGTCCAGTTGCAACTATGGAAAGAGGCGGGCAGTGCACATTTTCTATCCAAATTGTATGCACAAATTTCGAAAAGAAAGAAAAGGGTCATCAGCAGTACGCCGGTACACTGTACCGAAGTTTCGCTGCCACGCGACCGCCACTAGTCGCGCGCGGGCTGAGTAGACCGCGCTGAGGCCCACTCTTACGCGAATTCGAACGGGTGACCTAAGAATTGCAAGCCGGGCGTGCAATACTTTCGCTCACTGGCCGAATTTAGCAAAGGGATACGGGACGACAACCATGTATCTATTGATTGAGCATTCAAGAAATTTAAAGAATGCTCTGCTTATTGCAATCAGCCGTAATAATACAGCAATGTAGTATAAATTTCCTTGAACGAAGCGAGCATTTAGTAGACAATGCCAATTCAAAAGCATCAGTGTATTTTGCCTGGAAATCCGGCACGTTTCGTATACAAACCAGAAGGTAAACTGCTGTGGAACCAACTATTATTTTGAACTTGTTCTGATGTTAACCTGTAAATGGTGTGCGGGTATAGTCTATTGTCGAGAAATTATTGGAAGTACATGAAATGGACAAACCATTATGTCAGATTCTCTGTTAATCAATAAGGATTTTGGTAAACTTCAAAGAGATGTATGAACTCGGTTACGCTGAACAACTATGGAAGTGGTTCCTAGATATATAACCTTTGAAAAAGATTGCCTCATGAAACATGAATCTGTAGAGCTGTTGAAAAGTGATAGAGACAGATACGCAATAAATGCTGCAATCATGGAACGAAAAGATGTGAATCTGTGTAGTTGCATCGAAAATAAACTAAGTACTCATGCGGAACAATGTTGCTAACTCATGCGCATTTTCAAATCATTAAGAAAGTGCAATTTCCTGGTTAGCCGCAAACCGCTTCAGAATTATAAACTCAGCAACCTCGACGCGTACGACTTTGCGAATTCCGACACTGATTTTGCCCCGACTAATGTCACTGGAAAACTGTCACAATGTTTCACCAGTCGAATCTCGAAGCCGCTCACTCCAGGCCCGTTAGTACGAGTTTGTATCTGTACCACGTGTGCTGCTTATTGCGTGCACATTCATAAAGAAGTTAACCCGATATACCATCTGGTGGATCATTATGAGATCAACGCAGAATCGACAATTGAATAGAGTGTTTGGCCCTCGTCTCTTTCATCGGTCTACGTAAGACACACATCGTAAACTAGGATAGGACTTTTAGCAAAGTGCTAGACCTGTTAACCTTTTGCACGCTGTAACGAGAGGGTAAATTGAGTGCGTAAGCCGTACTCTGGCATTGGTATTAGGATGGATGAAAGGTGCTGAGTAGCGAAATTTTCGTATCAAATATAGAGAATGCAATTTTAGCACAATATCTTATGCATAGTAGGTTTCAGTGTAGTCCGTTCATATTTTCCAAGTCCTCAGCTTGGAGCATGAGAGAACGCCTGGGTTTTGCACCAGGGATGAGTGATCTATTGCTTAGCTGACCGGCGCGTAGGTTTATTTGGCATACCTCGTGCAACACCGAGAATAAAAATTTCTTTATTTAGTTATTCGCCAATGATCACACACACTCAAGTACATAGGAAATTGAAAGACTTCCCTATGTAGAGCACATGGATATCCGGTGGAAGCTATGCTGTAGTACGTTGCAGTCGGCAGGAGCATTGATTTCCCACAAAATCTTCTGGTCGTCTGCAAACTGGGCACGAAACAACCGGAGAAGATGAAGTACTTCGTTGTTAAAAATAAGGTGTAAAATTGATTTCAGTACTGTGCCGATATAACCCACAACGACAGGGGTCTTATTCATTTAGATGCCCAATTACCTGTACCACCCACTGCCATACGAAAAGACTGGACAGTCGATTGTTTCAATGAACCACTGGTATTGCACATCAGCAGCCTGTGGAAGAACCTCGTGGCTTATACCGTAGAAGTCGCATCCAACTTATGTGGTAGATGTTACCCTTGGAAACTTGAGACATGATGTATATTTTAGCGAGGAACAATTATCAGTTACGAATATGGCTCAAAGAAAGTGGACAATGGATTATTGCGGATAAAAATGCATGTTCTAGCATTTCGTATTGTCTCGTCAGTACCAATACAATAACAGGGAAATCCTTTTATATGTCTTACAGGGCACAGTCAAGCCAGTCAAATGTATGGTTGTGGTCATTGTTGTTGGGATTAGGTCCACGGAACCGCAGGTTGACAATTAATTGCTTTTTGACACACAAAGCTGGTCTAATTCGGCTTATCGTGACGGCCTCGATAAATCGTAAAAGGCGTGCATTAGTATGACGTAACAAGCTCCGGGACGCAGATAAGGGATTAACCCGGTGACGAGTAGCCAAGATGTGCCTGCCTATGGAGCACGCTGGCGGCTTACGCGAGCATGTATCATCGGAAGTGGATTGAGTAACTTCGCGCTGGATCCAGTTTGATAAGTGTTCCTGCACTCTGGAATCTAAAACCCATTCGGTCCTGCCGATGTAACTGATACCGCAGTCACACACGAATTGGTAGACACAATGTGATTTGGCGCCGACGGGTTCATTTTCCTTTGTTGAAGGTAACGGCAACTTTCGGGTTCTGTTGATAATTACCGCCTCCGCAGCACAGTATGTACGCTGAATGGCCGAGACAATGCGTTTGGTTATCCTTCTTGCTCCGGTATCACCCTTGAATGGTAGCTCGATTTACAACTTTTTCTTAGGGGCTGTCAACACCATCTCCTTGGGCGGTCTAACTTGGCTATGTTTGTCTATGAATCGCTTTGGGTAGCCATTCTCCATAAGTGTTTTAGTGATCAGCTCAAACTCCTCAAGCAGGCAGTCGTTGGAGCAGATACGTCTGGCCCGAGTGAGTAATGCTTTTACCAGCACGCACTTGTGTGCCATCGGTGAGAAGCTAGTGAAGTGTAGGTATTGGCCAGCCCACGTTGGCTTCCGTTATACAGATCGCTTAATCAGTCCATTATCCCTCCGACTCATGAGAATGTCGAGATACGGAAGACACCCATTCGATTCGAATTCAAAAGTCACTTTCAGGTTGGCGTGAGCATAAGTAACTTGGTAAACTAATTGTTCGATTTTCATCTTCGTGGAACCGAAAACAAGGATATCATCTGTTACACTTAACCGAAATCAGAACAACAGTATTTTAAATGGAAGTTTAGTAGAAGTAAGGGCAATGGTACATCGGCAGTCCACACTGAGTAGACATCAACTGTTTAGTTTTGCAATCCACACGTTTTAGCTAAGCACGCTCTTTTTGAACCAATCAATAAGCGTCACTGGTTTGTCGGGAGATGTACACTCACGCATTAGCGCGCACAATGCGGCTCCACAGGCTAGGTAGTGTAACATGACCTTGACGCGCTCAACCTCTGCATCACATCTACATATCGTTTGTAATCGGGTAGCTGAGAAATCTGTCCACTTTGTTTCCTCTCAAGCATCAGCATAAAAATCAGCCAGTACCGGGCCCAACGGACTACCCATAGCCACTTCATCAATTTGGCGATATGAGGTGTGCTGGAATCGGATAGCGACATTCTCCGTGCAAAGTAACAGAGACTGTCTCAGGAGGTCTGCCGGTATTGGTAGACGGAAATTCTCCTCTTCTATCAGGTGGAAAATGTAATAAACTCTCTGTAGCAAAGGGACATTAGTGAATAATGACTGGACGTCCACCGAGCACATAACCTTGTCCGCTAGGCTGATGTTGTCTAAGTCTTTGATTATTTCAATAGAGTCCTTAATGCTGTGCAAATTGTAGTGCTGCCTCGGTGGCGCAAGGATCCGAACTAACCAGCGAGACAATTTGTGCTGAGGGGAATTTACCATCGACAAAATGGGTCTTAGTGGCATGCCCTGCTTGTGAGCTTTTGGTAACCCGTACAGCTGTGGTGTTGAGGAACCGCTCGGCTTCAGGTGCTTGTAGGTGGTTTCATCAATTACACGATGTAGGAGAAGCATTTCAAGGTGACGGATTATACGGGCCTCTACCTCTGTCAGACATTCTATCCTGTCGGTGAGTTGAAACTTGCCTTCGTCACTTAGAATGTTTAGCATTTTTTGTACGTAATCACTCTTGTTCATGATAACTGCTCCTGAACCTTTGTCCGGTTTTAGTACAACCACTCCCTTATTTCTCAGCTCACGTAGCGCTTTTAAATGACGGCTTGTAAGCGCACACTTTTCGTTTACCGGTACCATGAGGACTTCATAAACAATGTCGGTCAGCTTATTCCTGAATCAACTGACAGCATCAGGACTGGTTGACTGAAGTTCAGCTACTTGGGCGAAAAAATTCTCAAACGGTGCTTCAACAAACAATCGATTCCGCTTATTGGGAGTAACTTTGTACTCGATCCCCAAGGCTAGTGCTTCTAATTACGTATCATCAAGTTGTACATTTGACAGTTTCAAGACGTACTTACCGAGAACACGTGTAATGGGTTGGTCATTTGCTTCCATCAGGGATTTCAGTAGGCGTTTTCTGCTAGTTGCTTTCGTACGAGCGATAAGTTTCTGGCAAAATATTGAGAACACAATACAACAACATAGGGACAGACTCTACACAACCGGCATCAGGCGAGTATGTGCCTCCATCAGAGCTGTTAGCTTTGCCTTGATCGTGTCTAATTACGCTGTCTCAATGCGTCTCAGATTGCGATTAGATGGCGCGAGCTTGTTTCTACGTAATAGCTTCAGCATTGAACACGTTTAACGGAGTAAGGTGATACACACGGAAAAAAGGATATTTCCACATGTTTGCAAGCGAGCTTGCAAATAAGGTTAAAATACGATGTAGCAAACGGATAGTTTGGGAGGGAATTCGTCACTGGAGTAATTTAAAACAGTTAGTTCCCTTCAGCTGCTTGAACAACGAAATGAGAAGACGAATATTGACAGATGCTAGCATTTCGTATCATCTCGTCAGTACCAATACAATAACAGGGAAATCCTTTTATATGTCTTACAGGGCACAGTCAAGCCAGTCAAATGTATGGTTGTGGTCATTGTTGTTGGGATTAGGTCCACGGAACCGCAGGTTGACAATTAATTGCTTTTTGACACACAAAGCTGGTCTAATTCGGCTTATCGTGACGGCCTCGATAAATCGTAAAAGGCGTGCATTAGTATGACGTAACAAGCTCCGGGACGCAGATAAGAGATTAACCCGGTTACGAGTAGCCAAGATGTGCCTGCCAATGGAGCACGCTGGCGGCTTACGCGAGCATGTATCATCGGAAGTGGATTGAGTAACTTCGCGCTGGATCCAGTTTGATAAGTGTTCCTGCACTCTGGAATCTAAAACCCATTCGGTCCTGCCGATGTAACTGATACCGCAGTCACACACGAATTGGTAGACACAATGTGATTTGGCGCCGACGGGTTCATCTTCCTTTGTTGAAGGTAACGGCAACTTTCGGGTTCTGTTGATAATTACCGCCTCCGCAGCACAGTATGTACGCTGAATGGCCGAGACAATGCGTTTGGTTATCCTTCTTGCTCCGGTATCACCCTTGAATGGTAGCTCGATTTACAACTTTTTCTTAGGGGCTGTCAACACCATCTCCTTGGGCGGTCTAACTTGGCTATGTTTGTCTATGAATCGCTTTGGGTAGCCATTCTCCATAAGTGTTTTAGTGATCAGCTCAAACTCCTCAAGCAGGCAGTCGTTGGAGCAGATACGTCTGGCCCGAGTGAGTAATGCTTTTACCAGCACGCACTTGTGTGCCATCGGTGAGAAGCTAGTGAAGTGTAGGTATTGGCCAGCCCACGTTGGCTTCCGTTATACAGATCGCTTAATCAGTCCATTATCCCTCCGACTCATGAGAATGTCGAGATACGGAAGACGCCCATTCGATTCGAATTCAAAAGTCACTTTCAGGTTGGCGTGAGCATAAGTAACTTGGTAAACTAATTGTTCGATTTTCATCTTCGTGGAACCGAAAACAAGGATATAATTGGGATGTTAGTTGTAACCACTACCCCTAAGTCACCATGTCACAAAGTAGGTGTCAGAAAAATTGCTCTGTGTTTGTCTACTTTTCTAGGGTCGCCGCCTTTCGAAATAAACTTCACCACTGAACGTTTTCAGTCATTCGGCGAAAATGATGTCAGGGGTGGCATTCGAACCCGCGCCCACAGATTGGACTGCAACCTGAAAGCAGCGCCTTAGACCGCTCGGCCACGCTAACTAGACGCCGGTTCACCTAACACATCATCATCAGCTGCCACACTTCATTTCACCGGAACAAAATAACTTACATTCATTAACTAGCATCATCGTGTGAGACACAATAGAGAGTGCTTAATCTACCAGAAATCTTGTGCGCCATAAGCACTGACGTGAATGGGTCTACTCTCACTCCCATGCCCCATCAGGATCCAAACCCTTGACCAATGGCGGCTTGCGTCACTGCCAGCAACCTGTGCCACTAGGGCTGGGAGTATGGCACCGAACCGTTCAGATATACAAGTTAACCGGTACGGCTTACCTCACCCCACAGCACAATGTAAGTTACGAACTGTGCAGAGAAGAGTAGTTGGTTTTGTGCGTCAAGGCTTCCACCACCAGCAGCAACCGTGTACCACATGACATTTACCTGTTAAGGCAAATATTTTGCTGTACTTTTGAGTGGGATTTTTGCTATACTTGTAGCTCCATTAGTATCATGTATGTAGTTAACTAGTCGATGTGTTTCTAAATGATTAAATGATTGTGCTGCATACTACTTAGTATCAACCGTGGCTTGTTTGCTTCAGGCCGATTTTCTTCGTACCTGAAGCAGGTAAAAATTTAACAAAAGCCGATTAGTGGCAGGACTCGTTTTGGTTCTCGGCGGTATAAAAAGTATAATTAGTAATAATTGACGACGTTAATCCATTATTTCTTTTAATCCTGATAAAATGGGTGAACTTTATCATTTGCCATGAACGTAGTAATTACTGAGTTCATAGTTGTAAATGTTCACAGGAATCGTCAAAAGTAACGCGTAGACCACGTGCCGAGGGCGCAGGATGTATCCAGTAGCACTTTGAGCTTGATAATTTTCACGGATGTCAGAACTTGTTATTAAGAACGCAGCCAGAACAGACGTACTTTATGCGCAAAATTAGATTGTATGACACAAGGAAACAGAAATTGCAGTACATTTTCTTCACGAATGGCCATGATTTAAAATGTTTGTGCATTTCCATAAGCAACGACGCTTTTTGGCTGTTGAAACTTCTGCCTTGGTGCGGTTGGCTAAGGGACAAGAAACTCACTGTAGAGGACATGAAGTTAGGCCAACGTGCAGAACAGTAATGAACGATTATATTTGCTTCGCCCAATAACCAAATCCGTCAAATAGTATCCAATTTACTGTCTGGCTAGATCTTTGTATTCATATGTTTTCGCTGATGGAGGGTACCCATCACCGATGTTGGACGACTGGCACTATCCTCGACATCTGGAAAACAGCCAGCTTAACACCTGTGCTTAAGAAGGAATCGCAGAAGTATCGGCAAATAGCGTGCGTCTCCGTGCTGCTGTAGGTGCTTGAAAAATTATTAATTCCTCGAATATTAACAAGCGATAATAAGACGGATATAAAACAGTTTGCGTTTTGCAATTTGCTTCTCTGGATCAATGCTGATGGCTTCAATATCCTACTCTTCTGGTTTTTAAAGACTTCGCGACACCACTTCCTGCTCGCAATTTGGTGAACATTCCCATTAAGGTCAGGAAAACCTTTAAAAGAATTATAAAAAAGCAGTCGGGAAAAATGAGATTGCACCGAGCTGGTTAGCAAGTCAATCTAAGACGTCGTTCTGTAAACCGGACCTAGTTAACAAAGATTCTTTCCAGCAATGTCCTATTATTACTAGGAAAAATCGTGGATCACCTTGATGTTGCCTCGAAGCGAATATCCACATGCCGCCGTTTTGATGCTGCAGAAAAGTTAGTTGCATTCTGATATAGAGGACAAAATTATTCAACCTTATAGACTATGGTTCCATCAGGTCCGATCGAGAAGGATTTTGCAGTGACCTGGAAATTCCCTTGTTTGTCTGGATGAAATATTATTAAAATATAATATCATTTTGCACCTAGACAACTTAGGAAGCTTGCCTGTTCGAGTGATGACTACGTGTGTTCGAGTCACTCAGACGAATCGCACTTCACGCGCTTCCCGCTTTCCGCTTCGAAGAGCGTTCGCTGGGTCTCAACTGGCGACTATACCTTTCCCCTAGCTAGAACATTTGTACGGTGCCATTAGCTAGCGTGATTGCACGTTTCGACAATAAACGTTTATCTCGCCTCTTATATTCCAGAGCTAGTAAGCTTTTTAGGCTTGGCAGATTCGGAGAGCTCGAGAGACGGGTTAGCGGTTGAAGTATTGCTGTCTGCTGGCTTTTCCTCTACCATCGGTTGGGTCGATTCGTCGGAGGACGGATTGGAGTCGCCGCTCGACTCTGGTTCAACGCAAACAACTTTGAGGCGGTCGATGACGAAGAAGCGATCCTTACTTTGTATGGTCATGTATGAACCTTCGGAAGGTCATTTGATTGGTCTGTGTAGACTATTGATGCGAATGAAAACGGACGGGCAGTGGTGAAGTTCTTTGGGAACGTAACACTTACGAAACTGTTCCCGTACTTTGGTCGTTTTATTGCGGCGCATGCTCGTGGCTAAGTGCCAAGCGTAGTGGGAGTCGTAACGAGGAGTGTTCGGGCTTTCGGAGAAGAAATCACCTAGTAATCTGAGTGGTTGTCCATAAACCAATTCGGCGCTGGACCTTTCGAGATCGGCTTTCAATGCTGATCGAATTCTGCGTATACCATTGGCAAAACTTCTGTTCAACTAAGTGCATTGCCGACACTTAGCGAGGCTGTAAGCTGTCGGTTGAAGCGTTCCATTATTCCGTTTGCTTACGAATGCTAGGCGGTTGCCCGAATGCGTTTACAACCGAGTACCTTGAGTAGGTCGTTGCAAGTGGACAATTCGAATTGTGGACCAGGCTCCGTAGTCACAGTGGCTGGACATCCATGTGAAGCGACCCAGCGCTCGACGAATGCGCGCGTTATGGTCTCAGCAGAAACATCGGCAATTCGGACAGCTTCAAGCCCAGGGATGCTGCGATCCACCATGGTCAGTATGTAGACTATGCCTTTTGATTTAGAAAGTGGTCCCACAATCTCGTGGTGCACGTGAGCGAATCGAGTTGACACTGACGGAAAGCGTCCAAGCGGAGCGGCAACATGTCGATAAACTTTTGCCCGCTGGCAAGTCAAACAGTTGCGTGCCCAAAGTCTGACGTCGCGCTGCATGTTGGGTCAGACGTACCTCTCGGCAATCATCCTAACTGAAGGGTGGATGCCAGGCTGCGCGATGTTGTGCAGCCTATCAAAGACTTATTGGCGAAAAGCTGTTGGAACAAGTAAACATGGCTGTCCGGTAGCGACGTCGCAGCTTATTGTACCTGTAGACGAAGTAAGCGGTCTAGGTGCCAAATTTAACGTGGAATTTTTTGCAGGATGTTATTAGATCTTTTTCGGTTTGCTGAGCTGCGGCCATAACGGACAGATCGAACGACTGATCGGTGGGAGCCAGAGGGTTTACTCTCGAAAGCGCGTCCGCCACGACATTTTCCTTGCCAGACACTTGTTGGACGTCCGTCGAAAACGAAGTGACAAAATCCAGATGACGGACTTCACGTGGAGAGTGTCAAGGCGAAGGGTTTCGGAAGGCTTAGACAAGTGGTTTTTGATCGCTGAAGATCTTTAAGCCATTAAGTTCCAGAACATGACGAAAATGGCGAACGGTAGCATAGACGACGAGTAATTCAAGGCCGAATGTGCTGTATTTCGTCTCGGCTGTCTGAAGAAGTCGAGAAAAGAACGATAATGGTTCCCAGTTACCTTGGGAAAACTGCTGTAGAACAGCACAGATTGCGTTTCTCGAGGCATCGAGGGCTACATTAATCAGAGCGTTCGAGTCGAAGTGATGGAGCATAACGGCGGAAGTTAAGGCTTCTTTGCTGGCTTCGAAAGCATTTTTTGCTTCAGGCGTAAGCTCAACTTACCCTTGTTGCATCCAAGCAGGAAATCCTTGAGCGGTTGCATCTGCACGGCGCAGCGTGGTCGGATTCGGCGATAGTGGTTGACCATGCCGTTGAAGCGTCGAATGGTGGCGAGAGTGGTTGGAAGATGAAAGTCGCGAATTGCCTGGACTCTGTCCTGAAAAGGGCGGATACCCTCGGAATCGAATTGATGTCCGAGAAACTCAATGCGTGGTTACATGAAAATGCACTTGTTGGAGTTGACAGTGACATTGTGCGCCTTCAGCCGTACAAACAAGAGTCGTAGATGTGTTCGGTGTTCCGCTTCCGAAGAAAAAGCCACCAAGATGTCGTTGATGAACGAGTGGCCGTAATCGAGTCCATGTATGCTAGAGTCGATGGAGCACTGAAATATCTGCGCAGCCTTGCGCAGACCGAATGACATTCATAAAACTCGAACAGTGCAAATGGTGTGATAACTGCAGTTTTCGGTATATCCTTGTCGGCGACCGGGATCTGATGATAAGCTCGCACCAGATCAACCTTTGAGAACACGCGTGCGCCATGAAGACCAGCTGTGCTATCCTCTATGTGAGGAAACGGATATCCGTTTGGAACTACTTCGTTGTTGAGAGCGCGGTAGTCTCCAATTGGTCGCCAGTCTCCTGCCGTTTGCGGCACCATGTGAAGGTGACGAAGACCAAGGGCTGTTGGACGGTCGGACAATCCCAACATCGAGCATGTGCTAGAATTCTTCACTGGCAGTTTTGGGCTTGTTGGGAGACAGTCTTCGGGCTTTGGCGGAGATGGGCGAACCCTTAGTAACTATGTGATGTGGTGTAGATGCGGTGGCGTTTGACAGAAGTGACGTAGGTCCGAAGACTACTTGGAAACTATCAAGTAGTACGTTGACAGCCGGTGAGTTGTCGGTAGCGTACACCGGGCTCAGCGATGCTACATCGCTGGATATTCCAGCGACGGAGAGTTTCATTGTCTGAGCGATGAGACATTGTCGTTTAACGTCCAAAATAAAGTCGACAAGCTGAAAATAGTTATCCTGATTATATGGTTCTGGACATCAGCGACAAGGAACACTCATCAAAAGGAATGTCGCGGATCAAGATTGCGCGTGCGTGGGTGCCGAACGTATACGTGAATACTAGTAGCGTTGGCTGCACGTAGAGAACCAGTAGCCCTTTTGTTTACATCGTTAGGTTCACAAGGAAGGACGCTGACTTCTGCTTTAGTAGCGACGAGATAGCGAACTTTCGTTTGTCGAGCAGTGACGAAGAATAGTCGACTGTGTTGACTAGCTACGTCCGTCGCCCCTACGTGCTGGTCGGCCTGTTTCCCCGGGCGTTGCGTTTGAAAGAAGATGGTGGGCGGCACGATCTGGCCTGTGGGTCAAATCGCTGTAGGAAGAATATCGATATGATGATTTCGATGGAGAATTTGAAGTGGTTGGACGTTGGTGACTTGATGAGCGGCATCGGCAGCTATTCACGGAAGTTGTGAAATCGATAAACTTCTTGGTGAGTGCGGCGGTCTGCGCTTTCACTTCTGTGATGTCGACATTGAACGTAGATCGAACGTGCGCAATCTGCCCATACGATTCTCAAACTGAATCGGCGATATCGGCCATCAGCGTCAGTAATGCTCTGACATTTGCGTAGACTACAATGTACATTTCACACAACAATCTACGCAGCCACATTTCCTTGCGAAACGCGTTGTCTACCTTGGCGGGTTTGGCTAAATTTTGCATCATTCGCAATAGCTACGATGGCTTGAGGTCACCCCACTCTGTTTCGCTCAGAAGCATTGTGACACGCCAACGACCTGAAAGACCAGTTCTTTTGAGAACCGCTGCTTTAATTTTCTCTTAGGTTTTCCTCTTAGCTGGCAGATAGAGGACATCCTCATTGTCGTCGATGATATCCAGAGGAAGCGCCGAGATGACGTGAAAAGATTTTATCCTTTCGGCTTTGACGCAAAGCAATTCGAATAGTGCTTCTAACTGAGCAAACTAATGTTTTAGATTACTTCCCGAAGTGGCGGAGTCGCGATGGTTACATTTCCGACCTGGCCGTCGGAAACTAGGTTACACGCGTCCATGTCAAAAAGGATACCAAGTAAGCGATATAAAGCCCGAAAGATACACCAAAGTGAAAATGAATGGTCGTCCCACAATAGTTAACGAACCCGAAAAGAAAAAATTAGTCAGTGGCTTAGCAAATTTTCGGTCGGGGTCACCAGTTATAACGGAATCGTTCGGTCGCTTTAAACTCAAGTTCGTCCTGCCTCAAGGTAAAATCGAAAAAGACGAATATAAGGGAGAGACAGAGGTTTATTATCGAAACGCGCAATCACGCTAGCTAATGGCACCGTACAAGGGTTCTAGCTAGGGGAAAGGTATAGTCGCCAGTTGAGACCCAGCGAACGCTCTTCGAAGCGGAAAGCGGGAAGCGCATGAAGTGCGATTCGTCTGAGTGACTCGAACACACGTAGTCATCACTCGAACAGGCAAGCTTCCTAAGTTGTCTAGGCGCAAAATGATATTATATTTTAATGATATTTCATACAGACAAACAAGGGAATTTCCAGGTCACTAGCATTACCCCAAAATTGTGGAGGCGATGTGATTACTTACACCAACAGACGCTGATGCAATCCGGCAGCCTTATTTTTCACGTACACAACAAACATCGTTGGCTGTCATCTGACCGAATGCAAGCCACGGTTCCTGTGCGGTTGTAACTCTGTTTTCGGCGAAAACGTACACATTTCGTCTGACGCACCAGCGTCCCAACTGAGCTAATTTGCTGCTGAGTTATCGACTTTCTTCCTACCGCAACTCGAACGGTCAGTCTGTGTGATTGCTGAAGATTTCAATACATGTGATACCAGTTCTATTCTGGCACTTGCTCTGACGAAGATAGTGACTATTCCATACAGATTAGAATCAAAAGTTGCTCTTGCCTTCACAAACCAAGGTTGGTTGTTTTCCACGTAAAGAAGGGCTCCACTCGGCAACTCTGACCACTGCGTAATAAAGGTATGCCTTATTAGTTACAGTAAGACAAACTCCGTTTCTTTGGCTCATATACCATTCATAACTATCAGGCGATGCGATTGTTCTACGTGTGACATCGCAAGACTTCAAACAATCTTGTTCACCAATAATCTTAGTGTTTTCAACAACGACAATTTGTCCCTTCAAGGCATCTAAGCGAATTTTACAATTTCTACTTCGAACTTGCTGCCCTCTTGTAACCATTTCTTTAAGGGCAGCCCAGTTCTCTTCCCCATTACTTAAACAACTTAGAATGACAAAAGAGCATGCATATAAAATTCAACAACCGGATCGTGTCAAATTACTTTCTTCAGCCTTACAATCTGACATTCTACGACTGAATAACCTGTACATTAATGCCATTTTATCCAGCAACAACTGTCGTGATCTCTGGCAGCTTTTGTAACAATTGTGTGGTAAAGGCTCTAGTAGACAGCTAGGGGCAGTGGATGTCGATAAACTAAACTCTGAAATCCGATCTGCCCATCAAAATGTCTGGGATCACCCTCCGCAGCTGGTCCAACACCTGCATTCCAACACTTTGAGGTCTACCAAGAACGCAAAAGGCTGAATGTGAGGAAGGCCGGAGGACCTTATGCTTTATTATTATTTGTTTTAAAAGAGTGCGTTGTGCCCCTGATCTTACTTTTAACACATCTGTTCAATTGTTGTCTACACAGTGACACTATTCCCGACATTTAAAGACCCGTCAGGATAACGCCAGTACCAACAAAAGAAGCTCAGAAATTCCGTCTCATTGCTTGTACATCTGTCATGCTGAAAGTCTTAGAACGGCCGCTTATTCCTTTAATTTCTACAAGTTCCCCAACTACTGATGCCTCTCGCATTGCTTATAAAACCAAAAGCTCCACTTTGGAAGCAGTGGCCTATCCTGTTCACTTAATAGCATCCGCGTTGGATGCGAAATGAAAGGTAGTACGTCTGGTTTTCCATTTATTCCTTCATACATTCATTATAAGGTTAGCTATAGGTAGAAAAACACATCAGCTATTGTGCCGCAATACAAAAGATAAGAAGAAAAAACACCAGAGGCACGCCGGCTGAGTCCCTAACAGCGGATGGACATGTTTCCGGAGAGCTAACGGCTGGCTATCCTGCCGCAAAAAGAGTTATCTTATGCCTAACAAATGCGACCGTGATTGGTGGGGAGGCTAGACAGCAGGGGATAGATAAAGAAACAACACAAACACCATCAGGGCAGGCTCTTCGCCATAACAGCAAGTGTGTCCGACCAAATGTGTTCATCGTCCTTATGGATGCATCAACCGACTCCAACTTCGAAGCAAGATTTTTCATTTCTCTCGACCAAGTAATCGCACAGTCTCCCCTCCTCCTTTTCCAATCACACACCCGGTGCACCAACAATGCACGTCGCGTGAGTCAGTGTGCTGGCATGCGCAACACGTGGCCCAGCCATCGGAGCCTGTTATGTGATATAATAGTGATGAGCGCTTCACCCGCTCTTCCTGCACCAAACGCGCTACGCCGAGCACGCTCACTGCTCACGCGCTGCTCCCACCAGGCATGAGTTAAGCTGCAATCGCAGCGATGATCGGACGTGGCTAGCCTCGTTAGGTCTGTCCACCTGATGGGCCAGGTTTCATAACCGGTCCGTTTGAACGGACCGCTGCATTATAAACACTGCCCTTCAGGGAAGGAGTGATGTCGCGTCTGCTGCACAGGTGGCGCAGATAGGAAAAATCACCTGGAGATTTTGCTATACGGTTCGTGAGCTCAGCTTCGATCACACGGGCACTAATATAGCTGCCCAGGTACTGGAATTCCTAAACGACTTCTACCTCATTACCACAAAGCGTTAGCTTAGGGGTGGGTTCTTGCCAATCTTGCAGAATAAATTTGCATTTCGATGGAGCAAAGCAAAACCCAAAACGATAGACGGCCAGTGCTAATCGGTCCAGTGTAGCCAAACACGCATAGACGCTGTCACATATGAGGGCAATGTCGTACGCATACTCCAATTAAAGAAGTCGCTCACCAGGAAGTAGCTTCACACCTTCTAGGTTGTGCCTAGCGAACACTGTTTCCATGACTCCATCCACAGCGAAGTTAAAGAGAAAGGGTGAAAACCAGCAACCTTGTCGGACACCGCTGGAGACAATAAAGGCAGGCGACAGTTTGCTACAAACCATCACTCTGCCCTAAATACGCACGTACAGCGCTTTGATAATGTTTACATATTTATTTGGCACGCGTATTCTCAGCGGACACATCGATCTACCTAATCGAAGGCACTTTTGATGTCGAGGAACACGACTACGGAGGGTCGCCAATAAACATGGCGGTGCTACAGCAATTGACGCAAAGTGAAGATGTGGTCGATGCATCCTTGATTTCGACGAAACCCTGCTTGCTCTTCGCGCATCTGGCCTTCACGGACGCCAATCAGTCTGTAGAGAATGAAAGTGGCAAGCAATTTAGAGGCAGTTGAGATCAGACTGATCCCTTCATGATTGTCGCGTTCCAAACGGAAGTCTCCCTTGTAAATTGGGACTATAACGGAGCGGCTCAAATCTGCCGAGACAGTTTCTTGCTCCCAAAATTCCATTAACAACTCGTGCAAATAATGTACAAGAGCAGGTCTTCCAAATTTGTAGAGAGCTGAAGAAATTCTTTCTGCCCCTACGGCCTTATCCAACTTCAACAGTGTGATCTCGCGTCCAACTTCTGTGCGCGAAAGCGGATCTAAGGAGATGGTCCATGGACACAGCACTCAATGTCTGAAAGAGAAAGCAATAACTCAGATTGGTTAAACTGCCTTGCAAAGTGTTCGACCCAACGCTCTAAGCGTTTTGACAAGCTATCGTTCGGCTGTCCACTCTTGTCGCGTATAGTCTTGCTAACAGCAGGTCACCCACTGCCTATTTCCCATATCAGACGGAATAACTTACGATGATTACCAACGGCAGCGGCTGTTTCCATTTCCGATGCACAATGAGACCGCCAGGCTTCACAGTCTCTTTTCAGGCTAGCACGCTGTTTTGTCCTGAGAATTTTGCGTGTCTCATTGTTTCGTTTCCAGCCGGATTACGTCGACGAGCATCCATAAATTCCAGAGACATTGTAGAGCCCCAATGTCTAGGTTGGCAATTTGACTTGCCGCAGGATGACGCCTTCCGGTAGTAACGTTTGGCTAAAATACAACCAGTGATCTTCGATGGTGTTCAGTGGAAGCTTACTCGCCCCAGATACCAGCGTAGTTTGATAAGCATTCAGAACACATGGCTCCGCCAGCTGGCTGGTGTCAGTGCGCTCAGAACGACGTCGCGGACGCCCGCCGAAAAGCATCCGCAGATTAGCACACCCAAGAGTGTGATCGGAGTCCACGCTGGTGCACCGAATCGAGCGACAGTTTTGGACACAGCCTCTCCAGTGGTAAATAATCGAGATGTGATGGATTTGCGTCCATGGCTGGCCCTAGACTGGTCTGGGAGTGTCGATAGGTCACAGCTTCCCAATCTATTATTTACAAACGGCGTCCAACCTGCAGTGGCAATCTAATTGTAAACTATTTTACAAATCGCTCGCAATTCACCCAACTGCGCGGTAATATGCCCTCCACTATAGGTAACGACTGGGGTCTTTTACAGGAGACAATCCTCTCTCCTTTTGTTTTCTTTGTACATCGAGAGACTTCCTATTCCATCAGGTTTTATTGGATGTAAATATGTCGACGAGGTTGTTTTAGGCAGCGTTTTCCTCACCAACGTGTCATTCTCGATGCATCAAAAACGGTTGGACGAGTTTGATCGTTGGTCATCTTTCCGAACCCTTGTCATCAACGCTTCAAAGTGCCGAGACTTAAGCTTTCATTTTCTCCGCGTTGACAAACGTCAAACTTTGCCACTGTTGTTAACGAATTCATTCTATCTACTTCACTCACTGTTAGATATCTTGGTGTATGTTCATCACAATATTTAACGTGGTTTACAAACATTGACGAAACTTTGCACAAGATGAGGAAACTATCATTTTATGCCCTGTGGCTCACGCTGTTTTCACTGCCACGCTAGTTTATCTATAAATTTGTAGCTACCTGTATTCTCCCTCATTGGTTGTACGGCATGCCTATTCTTTTCCCTGGTCTTCTTCAAAAAGATCATCCAATTATTGTCCATTCGATTAAGTTCCTCACTAAATGCAGTGGGATATCCCGAGAGTCTCTTGTAAACCTCATTGATACCAAGCATTTCGATGCATGTTACAGATTTTCTTCACAGCTTTTAAATGAGCCGCATTACACAATCCACAATTAGTTCTTTACTACTGGCTCCTTCTCATCTACACCTTCAAAATTCAAGGGTCTGTATTATCGGACCGCTTCTTATCATAAGTGTTTTGCCTTATCTATTACCCTTTCTAATGAACTCTACAAAGATCGTTGATGCTACGCGTGAACATTTCCTTGAGTGAATGTATGTAAATTTTGATTTTACCACTTGCCAGTTTTTTTAAGTAGACTTCTATTGGACAGAAATTCTTTTTATATCCGCAGTTCTCGTGTAAAAAGGTGATAAAAATGTGCTCAATCGGATACAGAAAGCTTATTTTGACTTGACTTTTACACGTCAGAGCGTTCCACCCTGGATGACGCTTACTATTTTGTGCATTCCATTGTAGCTTCTTTGGATAAATGATACAAGACTGTGCGACTCGCGTTCCTTGATTATGCGTATACCTTTAGGAGTCTTCATAGGCCGTTACTACTAAACCTTTTGTTCGAAAACGCCGTTCCTTCCTACAGATGTAATGTAATGCGTGAGTAGTTTAGGAAGCGCACACACTTCATGCAGTTATGCGGTAGAAGGGCTTCCGCAATCCAAGCCAATTTGGGAATCTTAAAAGGATCTATTCCATTCCTCATTCTGTTTTCTCGCTATGTTGATTGTCTGCCTATACCAATCAGTTTCATCGGTTGTAAGTGCGCTAATGATGTCGTCCAAAGGTGGTTAACCCCAATATTTGAGAAATATTAGAAACTTCGACACGGATTAGACAAACTCCTAACTTGGTCAAGCTCCCACTGTCTCTCATTTAGCCCTTCTTATTGTTTTGATATCACCTATTATTTTGTTTTCTCCGACAGACTCCTTTCTTTTAAACACCTCTCCTCCTTTGCTCGTGACTTACCAAAGTATCCCTCGTTCATATCCTGTAAGGTATCTCGGTGTTTTGATCTACAGCTTCTCTTGGTCGATGCACACACATGAAACTGTATAAAATCTATCCTTTTACTCCCATAGGCTCGAAATGCTTCGTTTACCAAGCCCTCTATTTCTATGTTTTGTGAATGCATATATTCTCCACTAGCCGTACTGCAACCCCGTTAGTTTCCCCGGGACTTCTTCAAAAGGATTATACTTTTCTTGTGCAATCACTAAAATTCATTTCCTTATGCTCTAGACCACGCCGAGAAGCCCTCGTTGATTTTGTGACTCGCAAGCATTTTGATGCATGCTTTGGCTACACATCAATAATTGTAAACGACCCTACTTAACCTTACATACTGTTTTAGCAAGTACGATAACCGTTTGTTCCACGCGGTCGCGATAAAAATTTCATTTTCCTGTACCTCTCCATATCGCAACTCCATTTTGCCATACAGGTGTCGCTTGTTAGTCGATCCAAAAAGCGTTGCAATTGCGAGAACGTTTGCTTGCTTGAAAATGAGATCGTTTCGTTGTTCCTGTCTCATCACAGCCTTTTCCTACCGCTTCTACGTTGTAGTATGTCCTCAGTGTTATTGTAACTTGCTAAAATTGCTCCCACACAAGTGCATAGAGCTTAGGTTGACTTGACTTGACACAAACCAGTATTCTCAGTTAATTTAAGATATGGTTCGTCGCAGTCCACTCTCTGCCAGGCAGACATCTACACGTTTGGAAAATCACCGGACGGGCGTTCAATCTAGTGAGTCGCGTCAGTGTTGCGCTTCTTTCGGACCCCTGCTGGGTTCCGACCCCATGACTTCCGAATGGTGGCAGTTTGTGCCACTAAGCCATTGTTTATGGCAGTGGAACTGTATGGCTGACACGTGTACTGTTTCCACTGACACTATAATTGCTAAGGAATATGCAACGTTATGGGTCTGAATTACTTCCGTTCATATGTGTAAATATCTATGTGTGCGTTAAAATGATCAAACCTGTTAGTTAAAATTCAACATATATTTGTTTCAAACAGGTATGATCAACGTGACACAAATGCCAGAATTGCGGATCGTATATGGACGATTAGGCAGTGGCGCGACGAGCTCATTGCTCAACTTCGTCGCCTTAAGGAGCGCATGGCTGAATTGAGGGACGCCAAAAAGCTCACTGAGGAATACTTGGTGAAACTAATGGATGCGCAGCAAGTTAACACCGAGGCACTCACATTTTTCGATCGAAGACGATATGGAGAACTGGTGTTGGATCCAGTTGAACAGGAACTAAAAAACGTACGTTTAGCACTGCCTCCATGCTGTGTGGTTGGTCGCCTAAATCGCAAGACGCATACTTCTCTGGATCCATTTTCAATGCACTTGACTTGCTCTTTTTGCACATACTCTGTAAGCGTGACTCGTCACTTAAATATGCGGCCTGTCTTGAGGTCATAGTGCCTTAGTTTGTGTCTTCTCCCTGGTATGGAGTCAGACATCAGAAACCAGTATACTAAGGCCACAAGCTATGTCAGCGTTGTATGCATTTGCCGTACAGAGACTTTACCTTCATATGCCCAAGGCGGGCTATTTATTTACCTCCAGACTCCTAGTTCCGGAGCGAAAGGTATATAACCCAATTCAGATAATAATATGTATGCATGAATGTTTTTCGTTATAAGAACTGCCAGCAGTGTGCTCGGTCGAGTATTGTGTATAAATTTGGAAGTTTAAGGTAGCATTAGGTTTCCAGTAGAATCACCATCATCCTCATCATTACAAATTAGCTAAAAATGAGCAACGCTTCAACTGTTGTTCCGCAACACAAAAGAATTACATATATGAAATAAACTAGATGCAAAACATTATGTACTTTAAAACCGACAGGTAATATACCGCCTAGTAACATGCAGTGCTTCAACTCTCAGTTCGCGGTTGGAATCAATTATAAACGGAATGAGGAGTGACAAGAAACTCAAAATACAGACGACAAAGCGATCGGCTCCATGGCATCTTAAGTAGTTTATCCAACCAAACCTGTTCGTCCATGGAATTCAAGCGCTTCAATCGGGAGACACCAGTCGACGCCAACTTCGCAGTGAGGGCCGTTATTTCTCTTGTCCAAGTAAAATAATAGCTTGATGTCTCCTTTCTTCTTCCATCCACACCTCCGGTACGCAAACAACGGACGTAGCCGAGTCGGTCTAGTGGCATGCGCAACACGTGGCCCAGCCGTCGGGATCTGGTGCTTGAAATAACGATGCTGGGCGGTTGACTCGCTCTTTTTATACCAACAACGCGGCTCCGAACATGCTCATTGCTCACGCGGTGCTCCTGCCCGACATAACTTATGGTGCTAAGACAGGGATGGTCGAACGTAATTAGCCTCTTTATGTCTATTGGACATATGAGCCAGGTGTTATAAGCTTGCAGGCGGGTTAAACGGACTGCTGCATTCCAAACTCTACTCTTCAGAGTGAGAGTAATGTCGCGCGAGCGCCACAGTGCAAGCAGGTTCGCGAAAGCCCGAGGCGCTTTTGTTATGCGGTTTGTGATCTCATCTTTCATTCCATCGGCGCCTGAATAGCTGCTGTGATAATTGAATTTTGCGACAGCTTCTGACTGATCACCATCAAGGGTCAACGTATGGGTGGGTCCCTGCTAATCTTGGAGAATGACTGTGTATTTTGACGGTGTGAAAGCATGGACCGAAATGGCCGACAGCCAATGCTGATTGGTGCAACGCTACTTGGCACATTTGAGAGCTGTCACAGATAATGGCAATGTCGCCTGCTACTCCAACTCAAGAGGTCGATCACCGGGGAGCGACTCAAGACCTTGTAAGTCGTGTTCAGTAAACACAGTCTCCATGGCTTCGCCGAGGGAGAAGTGTAAAAGTACCGTTGTCAGCGGGGCTCTTTTTCCCGCACTGCTGGAGATATTGAAGGGTGGCGACTGCTTGCCGTAAGCCCGTACTGGGCGCGTAAAGGGCTCTGACAATGTTGACTTATTGTTCGGAAACGCTATTCCTGTGGTCACATCGATCGACCGAATCGAAGGCTCCTTTGTTCTCTTGAAACACGATTATGATGGCTCTGCGATAAGCATGGCGGTGCTCTAACCACTGACATAATGTGTGGATGCAATCATTGCAACCGCGGCTTTGACGAAACCCGGCTTGCTCCTCACGAAGCTGGCCTTCGCAGATACCAGGATGTTTACGAAGAATGATAGTGGTAACCCGATCCCTTTTTGATTGCCGTATTTCGAATTTGGACCCCCTTTAAAAACTAGGACAGTAACGAATCGACTCCTAGCTGTTGTGACATTTTCCTCTTCTCATTTCTTCACAAGTGCCGGATGTTACCGAATATAAGCCCTTCCATAAATAGGCCGAAACTATAAATCTGCGACATCAAATTTGTCTAAAATCGTAAGTCCCTGTATTAGCTGGCCCCCAAAGTGCAGTAAAAAGGGAAGGTAATTTGTTTCGCTACGAATTTGACGTCATCACTACCTGCTCCCACTTGTTTGTGTTCAAGCGAAACCTGATCAACTATTGGTCAGTTGTGATGACAGCAATGTGTTATAATCGCAGTTAATATGGCGTAGAGCCGTCAGCACAAAGGCTTTCACCTCACTGGACAGTGTATTGACCATGTGTCGAATCACGTTAAACAGGCAAGACAGCCGACAACACAGGGTAAGGTAAGTGAGCGTCAGACACGCCGCTTCTCATAGTCGGAGGCTTTTTGCATACGAACTACAGTATAGCAGTGGATAAGGATGAAATTCACGGTCAGCGGTGTGGGACGAGGTGTGCAGTTAGTTCCTGCGTGGATTTTGCATGCGACACTTCAATTACATATAGTCTTTGTATAAGCCGGCCCCCTATACAGGAAAGAAAACTTGCCAAAAATCATCGGCTTATATTCGATAATATACCGTGGGTTGTGCGTATCATTTACAAGCGAATACCACGAATTTGAAGAGAGCTGAAAGAAGTCCATCTGCTCACGTGTGATTTTTGTATGTGATAGTGGTTCCAGGGTACGGCTCAGGGATATTAACGACCAGTGACCGATAGAGATGCTGGTAACTGGTCGAATATGCTGCTTGGGAGAGGGAGTAAGAAGACGATGAGTGTTGAGCAGTATTATCCTTACCCCTATCCATCCCTTTTGGTGCAGCAGCTTTGGCGCCGTTGATAATCATCTGCGACTGCCAAGGCATCACGAAACCGTTTGGAGAGACGATCATTATGTTTTATTTTCTGAGCAGGAGAGTTTAATTTGCCCCTGCCTAGGCAGGAGAATGATTATGTTTCCAAACAGAAACCTACGGTTGAAATACCTGACCGCAGGGCTCCGGGGTTTTGGCGCTGTTCTACAGAGACTCAGTTTTAGTGACTAAAGAGCCAACCCCATTCCAGCTCCCGACCTGGTACTTGTCAATCTGAAGTGCACAAAGCACCACTCGGCTTATCTCAATGGAATGTTGAGGCGCGCAAACCATCGCGCCATATTAAGGTCCAGTCTGGTCATGATGGGAGATCAGGGGTTAGATTTCAAACAGGGTTACACTTCTAAGAACAAATTTTGCCATCTCGAAAGACTCACTAGTCTCAGCCGAATGTTGTTACTTAATTTGTTTTGAGCCCTTTCAATATTCTATATATATATATTGCAACAGTCTACGAATAGACCTAGAGCCATCAGAAACCATGGAACTCAAAAGAAGATAAGAACTTGAAAAAGAAAAGACAACACAATACATCTGGGTCCTTGGTTGTGTCAGAGGGCGAGATACTACCCAGTTGCCCAAGCCGAAGTAGGGTGTTGACTTAGGGGACACCACCCCGAGGCTTTGGCCGAATAGCCTGCCCGCAAAGCAGCACAGCGAATTCATGGAATCGTGCCTATTGGGAGTCGTGGACTGATTGCTTAGTTCATACGCCTTTTGTTTGTTCCTTTATCCAACAGGGGCTCAATGCTCCGCAGAAGTACAGCAGTAAGTTGCTGGAACACAATGCTTTGTCAGGATGAAGCAAGGGGCAGTGACTTTATTTATCGGCGAGTCACATCCGCTACGTCACAGTGTTGTTAAACGGATATATGTGGCTTTTTGTAGGGGGAAGATTTGTCAGGTGAAAACGCACCACGTCCTGGAACACTGCAGCCGAACCATTTGCTGGAACGGTAAAATCCCGAGCTACCCAGCTTGCACCATGAGGAGGTTGTTCGGCAAGCCAGCCTAGTCTATCTTCACGCAGGTCGACCAGATGTTAACACTTCTTCATAGTTAAGGCATTAATCGTGGAATCTATTGGCAAATCAACAGGCCACCTGCACGCCACTGTGAAGTGATTGAACAGTTTTCGAGATTTCTTGCCAGCCGCGTGGTGTGTAGCAGAGTGTGCAGCCTCTATGACTGCCAGGTACGGGCTGACTAGCGGGCGCTCTAAGAAGTCCTGTGGAGCTGCGTCAATCAACTTCGCGCTTGAACAAGCGTTCAATACTTTAGTAGCCGGATCACCCATAACAGGTACTTGATCCACTTTTCTCTCAATGAAAGCGAAGGGAATATCGTTGAAGTACTTTTATCAAACTGTATGTAACTTGCTGTTCTCTGCTCACAGTAACTGAAGAGATGCTAACGTTCTAGATGTTGCGTCCTGCTGCGGTATCTGATTTGCGTTGCTTAACCCGTTGAAGCGTACCCAACACACCGCAACACTGTTTGCGGTCTTCGCATCCACTACGTGGTGTATACATCAGAGGCACTCAGGTGCTAATACTAATACTAAGACTAATACTACTACTACTAATAATAATGATAACTGGTATGTTCTTAGCTAAGTGAAACACGTGCCAGCAAAGCTTATCCCATGTTGATTCATAGAGGAAATGCAAACTGAGCTTACGGGGCTACTGTATATGCACAAATTTAATTCCATTTTCATTGGTTCTTATATCATAAATTTGGTTTCACAAGGTTTCGGAAAGAATGACGGTTTCCAGTCATTTAAACAAGTTTAGTCCGGGCGTACCAAAAAGAAAGCAAAGTAACAACGTATATGGAGATAAAGCAACCATATACATATGAAAATGTGGGATTAAACATATTCGTAACCATGAAATGTAACGATAACCTTAAAATAGAAATAGCATGTGAGCAGACAAGATAGCACTACAACGGTAAACGGTTAAACTGACAACTGTCTTTATTACGCACCAGTTAAATCAGTTGGAACGAGCAAGGTCTCTCACACCGGTAAGAAATGATGGCACAGGTCAAATGGAATTACGTACCTAAATTAGGTGGCTTATTAAGTGGGCATCAATGGTTTAAACTTTCAGTAAGTCCGTGCCTTGCATGCAGGTTACGGAGAATGAAGCACCACATGAAGGCCAATTAAAAAGCGAGTTTATCCAACCCAACGATGTGGGCATGTTTTTCATATGCCATCAGTGAATATTCAGGCTATTTGAGAGCACAGTAAGAAGCAGCGTAAAAGAAGGAAAGTCAAAGATAAATATCAGCTATCCAACTCATTGATCCGCTCATGTTTCCGTAAGTTTTCATTGGACTATCGATCTGAGTAACTTGAAGAATTTGGCAATATAAAAGTAAAGCTAATCAGAAATAAAACTCAACCATCCAACCCGTTGGATCACCCATGTTTTCAAAGGCCGTTGGTGGGGTCATCAGTTTGAGTAATATCAAACAAAATCTGACCTCGTAGGAGAAAGGAATAAGAGCTAGAGAACAAGGCAGGTTCACGTTGTATCGACAAAGGATTTTCCTCATGCTTATCTGCTTTTGTGTTGTGATATCCGCAAGTGTCTATATGTTATCAGCCCCATTCTCACACACCCATTCGTACTAAAGTATATCAAATTATTAACTCACGAGTACCAGGATTTTTTGTATTTCTGATAAGGCTTTCATCCCAATAGTTCACAAGTTACATAGCAGAACCTAGTCCGGAAAAGCGCCAGACGCGTTTCGCCCTATTGGGACTCGTCAGTGGCGCGCATTCCCTCGGTCCTCTAAGGATTATCGAACCTAAGACCGCTAGAGGCAGATGCCAACTAGCCAGCAGCTTAAGCCACTGAGCCATGGGGGAGACTGGCTGGGCTACATAATTCGCAAACTAACTGGGATATAGCACCACCTATCTACCACTGTCACTGACAGTGGTTAGCCTGCGAGGTGATGAAGTCCTCTCACTAGACGCTCTATCCATAGCATTTGAAACTAGAAGAGGCTAGTTTTAATTTAAATTACTCACGAGTAGCAGGATTTTATTTGTATTTCTGCAAGGGACGGAGGAAATGCGCGCCACTGACGAGAAGGAGACTTGTATACATGAAATCACAGTTGCTTATATAGTTTGAAGACAAAATGAAGGGAAGCTACTAAAGTACACTTGAGCCAACCAACTGAAGGAAAAAGGTAAAATGCAACGGCGAATAAGCAACCGTGTACTCAAGAGTGAATCACGTATGTCCTTAAAAATAACACCATTGGACTCCAAGCATAAAGCGAACGTCCATTTACAGTGACGGCCAGTGACGGGCACTGGCCAATCAGAATGACGAAATGAAACGTTTAAACAAAAGTCGCGAAACGACTGAGAATAAGGAATGCATACCCAAAATTTGAAAAATAGTACAATAATTGTGTGACAACTAAATATTCCTTAACAATGCCAAGTAGAACAGTGATGAGAAGAAAAAACCAATAGAATATGTTCTTGCAAATAGCGCTGCTGAGAAGGACATGACGATGAGCGTCCATTAACAATGACTTGGATGTACCAATCGGGCGAACCCAGTAGAGCGTTTAAACAACAGTCAAGAATAGAAAATAGGAAGAGTAAAGGATAGCTATCAAGCTCGTTCACAATAAATGAATGTCTAATAGCTGTTCTCCTAATAACTCCTTCTCTTTAAAAAAACGGGTTACCTGGTGTTCACATAGCTCTTTCGACGCGTATCCACTTGGAGAGGCTGCACGAATCTTCTTGTGCTCTTTGGCCTGTGGCGAGCTCCATTTTCCATGCATTCCACTAGACGAACGTCACCACCTGCAGGAATACTAGGCTTGCCAGTGTCCAGCAATTCATTGACGTCTAGTCCGTTGGCTTTCGGAACGACGGCACCATGTGTATAACGTGACCTCAACTGATTTACGTGGCGTCTCCACACCTGTGTACCCACTTGAACATCATACATCACGTTGCCTCGGCGCCGCACGACTCGTTCTGGTATACATGCGATCCGCCGCCCTTGATTAGCAGCCGCAAACACAAGATCGCCCACTTTGAAAATCCTTTTTCTTGCACCATACCGCCTGTTGTACTGACGCTCCATCACTGAATCCTTTAGTTGTAAATACCGATGCTTGGGAGTCAGCAAATCTAGTGTGGTTCTCAACCTTCGACCCATAAGTTTTCCAGCTGGTGATTTTCCATCTGGTGCATTAGGATTCGGGGTAACTCTATAGTTCAACAGGAAACGTTCCAATCTTTCGTTCAGCAATCCCTCCTCTTTTGACTTCCACAATGCTCGTTTCAGAGTATCAACAAATCTTTCCGCTTGGCCATTTGACTGCGGATGATACGGGGCCGTCCTCACATGTTCGATCCTATTCTGTGCACAAAATGCAGCAAATTGACAAGACGTAAACTGTGACCCGTTATCTGACACGACTGTTACTGGCAGTCCGTGCTGACTGCAAACATGTCTCATCGCAAAAACTGTGCTGTTGGCCGACCTGTTTTGCATAGTGATTACCTCCGGCCATTTACTGTAAGCGTCAATAAGAACGAGTAAATGCACTCCTTCGACTGGTCCTGCGAAATCCACGTGTATTTTGTGTAACCAAATTAGCCCATCTAACTGTATTAATTCGCGATCCGTTAATCCAGACTTTTCTCCTTGGCCTTTCGGATAGACCGATTGATAGCGGGACGAAATGTAAGATGAACTCATCTGTGAAGCACTACTTCCCGGTAAAAATAATCTTGATACATCAAGAACTTCTGTCAGTTTCTTCGTGGTTGTACGAATCCGGTGCTGCTTCTGCGTAATCTAGTTTGCACTTTGCAAATGACAAAACAGTATTACTTCCGAAACTCAAGCATAAAAAGAGGAGTCAGCTGCAAGTATATATATATATATATATATATATATATATATATATATATATATATCACAGCGGGTAGCAGCTGGGCATGTTTAAATAGATGTGACGAAATTCTACCTACACCATATTTAAATTGTTGACCTTTAAGGACAGAAATTGTAGACATGGTTGTTCGTATCAACATTTTTGCCACTCGCATTGTTTTTGTTAAATTTTGTGTTTTTGTTCAAAGGAACAGACTATGCTGAAAGAAATTTACGACGAACAACAGAGTAAAATCTTGGAGGCATTCGAAGCACTCCTGCGTATGCAGGACTTAGCGAACAGCCTTCATGCAGCCATCGTAGAAAAGAATGAGACGCTAGATGTTGACATCGATCAGTACAACTTGAACGAAAGATCCGCAAACGTTGGTTTCAAGCCACTCGCTCTCAGAAAGGCTATAAAGTGAGCTACCATAACATTTTCCTCAAGGACAGTGTACATAATTAAAAAATAACACTATTTAGTTGACCCATTGTTGCCTTTACTTAGATTTTCCACCTTACATCACTTGCATAGTAGAGTTAATATATGTGGTTGGCGGCATCCGGCTCCGGGTTTACGTGTCACGGTGGCCTCTACGGGGACAGCCAGATGATGCCTGTGCTAACAAAGGGACCATGTGTGGCTTGGGCTGCACCACTCACGTTTCCATCAAAACACTCCATATTTTGTTTAAACCCGAAGGAATAAGACCGGGAGACATGTGGATAAGAGCCACATCTCATCAACGGAGCCGACCCACACTCCTTCACCCGTCCCCATAGCAACAACCAACTGTCTCCTGGAGGCAGTGTGATCGAAGCCCATGGTAATAGACAGGCACGCACCTTGTCAATATGCACATTAGGCGCAACCACATCGGAGACGTCAAGCAATAGGCCAGTATTTTGAATGACAAAATCGAATAAAATGATTCAAATGAAACTTACGGATACGCCAACCTAACTCCTCGCTAAATAAGCGTACTAAATAAGTAGTTTATCAACAAACCCGCGATAAATTAAAATGACAGAAAAAGAGACCGAAACATGCAACCAAAGCGAAAACATTTAGCGAAGTTAAGCGCCTTTTGGTTATGCGACGCGTGCAAGTAATTAGTTGACACTAATATGAGGAAACAAAATCAGCATTAAGACAAGATGGCAAACCAATCACCTGAAATATAGAAACTTGGCACCTAAGCACGCGATTACTAAATCGAATGGAAGTGCATGCAGCGTACCTACCAACGGTGCGCTGGTTCTACTTGCGTTCTCATCACGACCCGTCCTCCTTTCGATGCTGCTCCCGAGTGGCCTCGTTCGTGTCTCACTAGGCCTGCGTAGCTCAAGCACTCGCGACCGCACGTACCACAGCACTATGCGATCGACGGCAATGGAGTGCACCCCATCGGAGCCTGTCGCTTCCACACCTGTCGTTTATTCTTCGCATACACGAGGGCTTTCTCCTGCTGTTTGGCAACTGCCTTCGTGATCAGATCGCGTAATGGGCGCCTCTCAACCGCCTTCGATTCCCAAGACTTGAAATCAACATTATAACCTGATAGGCTAACCTTGATCATGTTCTGGTAACGAAGCTTCGGTTTCCCCACATGCCGTTTCCTCACCCTCAGCTGGCCATGTAACAGCTGCTTCGGTATCCGCGTCGAATAATTACGGCATACATGACCGAGCCACCTCAATGTTCTCCGCAAAAGTATGGAGTCCACCGCATACATTCCACTTTGGTGCAAGTCCTCCGTGTTAGCAAATAAGTCGCACCAACCTAGGCGCAGAATCCGTCGCAGACACTGTCGTTGAAGCCGCCAGATATATCTCATATCTGGCCTGTACATCGTGCACGCTTCGCTTCTGAATGGAAGAACGAACATCTCTATGTATTTGTACACCATCTTCATCATACCAAAGGTAAGCTTGTGGTTGTTCCACACAGTACTCAAGCTTCACAAATGCTACCGCTGCTTTCAAGACTCGAATGAGAAGATCACTGTATATTTGCTTGTCAGCTGAGACCACATTACCAAGGTAGCAGGAGCAGCAGGTGGTTTCCAATACGTCATCACCAATGCTGATTGGCAGTACCATTGTAGATTGCGTCTCCGGTGAAAACTGAAAGAGACAGACAGTTTTGCTTGTCTTGATGGCGAGCTCGAATTTGACCGCTGTCGAAGCCAGAGCACAAGTCATGTGCTGCACGTCATCCACGCTATGTGCAAACAACGCACAGTCGTCAGAGAACAGCAACACACGGAAAGTTGTCTCACATACTAGGGTACTCGCACCGAAACGGCGAATGTTCAGCAACCCATCAGCATTACGGTGCTCCACACGAACACCATAGGCACAAGCCGCATCAAATACACACGACGTCATGGCATGAAGATAAATAATAAACATGGCAACAGCCAAGACACAGCCTTGCTTTACACCAGATACAACTGCACAGTTATCTGAGGTCGGGACACTCAGCTTCACCCTCTCCCGTATACCACTGTGCAGGCACTCAATCACACTTACAAACTAATTCGGACAACCAAAGTTATCCAAGGCCAACCACAATGCCTTGCGGTTCACGGTATCATATGCTTTGGTAAAATCAACAAACAAGGAAATCGGCTGATGTCGCTCTCTGCACTTCTGGTGCAATTGACGAGCCGAAACACCATATCGAGGGTGCTGCGACCCGAACGGAATCCAAGTTGCTCTTCCGCCACGTTCGGTTCCACAATCTGACTGACTAGGCGGTTGAGCAGTATTCAGGCGATCACCTTGTCCACACCACTCAGCAAGATAATATCACAATAGTTCGTGGCACATTGATAGCTTTCTTTGCCCTTGTATAGTGGTAGCACAAGTGCATTCTTTAACTCAGTAGGTACCTCCTCTTCAAACCACACGCGTTGCACCAACTGGTGCAGCACAGTCACTAGCGCTGTGCCGCCGTTTTTCAATGCTTCGGGCAAGATCCCGTCGGCACCGACGCACTTCCGTTTCTCAAATGAGCAAGTGGTCTCTGCATCTCATTCAGTGTCTGTGTGTCCGCCAGACACACCTACAACTCATACCGCTTCATGCAGTTCATTGTAGGCTAGTCAATCTCTGAACGGACGTTCAAGAGACAGTGAAAGTGATTTCGCCAGGTCTGCACTAGTGCTGCAGTCTGTGTGCAGGCAGCAGGCAGCACGGCGCAAATCTCGGTCCATATACCGCCTTCAAGGTGTCAATGAACTCTTTGTGTTACCGGCCGTCGGCGTAGCATTATGTTTCGCCCTCTCCGTTCACCGTGCATTTTTAACGCGACAGGACTGTCAGGACAGTCGCTGTCGAATTTTGCGAAGCTGCATCTTCTTCTCTCCGTCACTGGGGTCCGCCACATGTGCAACAACTGCTGCATTCTTCGCAGGCACCAATACTCCAATGGTCGAATTGTTCTCATCAAATCAATCAGGCCGCTTACAGTTTGCGCGCCCGATGGTCTCCTCGGCAGCACTTGTCACCTAGTCGCGAATGTGATTTCACAGGTCGCCCACTGTGGCTATGCATTCCACATCACACAAGCGTGCAGCCATCACCTTCAGCTCAATAGGCTTCTCCACATTACCGATTTACTGCAGGCATACTGTACGTTCTTTTCCTTACGTTGATGTACAGTTTGGTCCGCACCAATCTGTGATCAGTGCCAAACTCAGCTCCACGCAGTACACGTGTCATGCGCACTTCATGCATGTCACGCTGACGTACAACGACAAAGTCAAGCAGGTGAGCGTGACCACTCCGTGGGTGCGTCCCAGTTGCTATGTCACTCACACACAGTGCAAACTGAGTGTTCGTGATCGTCAGGCCGTGAGTGGCACACAGTGAGAGCAGCCTGACACCGTTCGCTTTCGCAGAACCAATGCCATGCGGACCGATGACATCTGTCCACACCGATGCATCACGCCCAACAGGCGTTGTAATCACCCAGCTGAAATAGTCGGTTACTCCTGGGCACAGACTGTATCACGGAGGATAGCTGAGTGCAGAACTGATTACGCATGTCATCAGGATACGACACGGCAAACTTATCTCTTCCAAGTCGTAGGTGAGCGGTCATCAGTCGCGCGCTGTTGACTTGCTTCACCCACGAAGTGACCATGGAGACAGTCGGATATAGCAAATCCGACCCCATGTTCACGTGGTGCTGAGGTGGCGTTGCCCACCCAGTAGAATGTGTAGCCAGCACTTGCTTCATGCAACTTATCTTGCTCAGCGAGCTGGGTCTCGCTGAGTGCCGCAATACCGATGTTGTAGTGTGCCAGCTTCATCGCGACCAGTGCAGCGCGTCGCTCGAAGGCTCACGGGTATTCTGGTAGAGCAAAGTATGTACGTTCCAGCACCGCTTTTGGGGGCTTTGCGCGGAAATAAGCGATTGCAGTGGCGGGCAACCGTATGAGTAGTGGCGCCCTGGATTAAAGGAAGTAATTTGTCATATATATATATATATATATATATATATATATATATATGATTTGGCGGCGTCCGTATCCGGAATTGCCTGTCACTGTGACGTCCATGGGGACAGTCACAGGACGCCTGCGCCTACAAAGGGGACCATAGGTGGCTTGCGCTGCACCACCCATAGTTCCACCCACACACCCCATATCCGGTGTAAACCCGAAGGAATAAGACCGGGAGACCTGCGGATGGGAGTCAGGATTCATCAACGGAGACGGCCCACACTCCTTCAACAAGCAGTACGGAAGCATTTCGGCCTAATTGGGAAACCATACATACCAGACGTACACGAGGCGGTGGCTGGACCGTAGCCAGTTCCACACAGGATGGAACCACTCTTTAAGTCTAGCACCATCACGAGGGCGGTGCACTCCGTCCCCTCCAGCGACGACCAGCTGTCTCCTGGAGCCATTATGGACGAGGTAGTGGGTAGTAGACAGGTAGGCACCTTGTCAACATTCACATCAAGCGCATCCACACCGGGGAGCTCAAGCAATATCTATTTCTGAAATGCAAGATTACTCAGCACGCAAGCAAACGTACCACATACGATGCCTTATTGGCCTGGATTAGTAAATTGAATGGAACATACTCATGGTGCTTCTATTCCGCGTGCAATGGTACCTTCTCCTGCACCTGAGCATCCGCCCTTATGATCAGTCCACGGAGTTCGCATCGATCAAATTTGCCTTGCATTCGCAACACCTGAAATCAACATGAGTTTGTCATAAACTCACCTTCTTCATGTTCTGGTACTGTTATTTCCGGTTTGCTCGATTGCCGTTTCTCTGCACTAAGTGAACCGTACAAAAGCGGTATGAGTATCCTCGTAGAATTCATTCGGTATACATATATACATAGATTGGTGTCATCTGTGTCCAATGGCAGTTCAAATACAACATATGCACATGTGTTTCCACGGGCTTCATTATTAACTGTCACAAAACTGGACAGAGACACATTAGTCCACATGAACAAGCATGTATGAACAAACATGTATGGGTTTCATTTGGAGGTCAGGCTAAGAGTTACTTGTACAAACATGAGATTAAGTACCCAATAGGTACTGTTGGTGTTCGCCTCTTACGGCCTATTTGGTACTACAACAACTAAGTCCCACTGGCCACTGTCAAACTTGCGGTTTTCCAAACAATGTTCGCACTGTGTTACAAATATCCAAGATGTAGCATGGTTGTCATCCAAGTACTCATCCGTTTATACATACCGTTGTGTATCCTGTTGTGGCTATAAACTACTTGGTTACGATCTACTTTAGTACGCCTGAGGTGCAGCTATTCGGTGCTCGTAAAGTGAACAAATTTTCCCTATGCGCTGATTCCTTTCCGATGTAATTTACTAAGACACTTACGTACCATTTCCGTTGGCATTACCTTTTTCTTAGTTTACCCAGAAGATTGACCCCGTCTAAGACAACTTCTAGTAGGTGCCTCTTAGACAGATGCAATAATGCTACTGCGTTGCACCAAGTCCCTACTTCATCATTCCACAGAGCAATTGCACCCAAGCTATACTTATATTAGCAATGGAATAAGGATGACACACAAGGATGATAGACCGTGTGAGTAGGCAACTATGCAGGTTTGTAGGGAAATGGTGCGCTGAAGCCAACTTATTTTCATAAGCTCAGCTAACGTTGTCAGATGAAGAACTGAAATTATTGCTCTAATCATTCTAACAGAGTTAATGTGAAACCTAGCATAACACATCAACAGCAGCATGTTAATCGCTAGTCAATTACTTGCCGGGACTCTTCACTTTCCACGGATGTTCCAGAGCGATTGATATTTGAATGCATGACCCAACTTGAACATGTCTATCGCATTGTCAATTTGCCACCAAATCGAGGAAGCATTGCTTTTCCATACTGTATTAGGTAAAGGGTTCCTAGGCTATGGTAATGGTAAGGTACGGTAAAATAAGGTAACATGTTATAAGTAAGTAAGTAAGTCAGTGTAGCCCAACTGCGATAAAGAAGTATGGTGTATGCAACATCAAACCTCAGCATAGGGGCATTCGTATAGAGGCATCTGTGTTCGGATTACCAGTATGGTAAATATAGTACGCGCCTGTGTCTTTGCAGAAACTATGCGTGGTTGTCATTGCACTGCAACAGTTGGTGAATTAGTACATTATCAGTGCAAAAATCCTCCCCGCGTGATTCCATTCTGACTCACCTCGCTTCATCACGTTTGGCCGGTTTAACGTGTACCGTCCTTTCTCAGTTGCGTACCACCAAGTGTCACATGTCAGTCCGTGATGCTCGATCTAACAATCCACCTGTTCGGCATAACCCCATCGTGGCCTCCTTGATGACTGACCAGACCAGCTGGGCTAAAACACACACGACCACATGCACTACAGCTCCATGTTGGAGTAGCCGAAGAATTGAAGTCCGACGGCAGATGATGTTTGCGTGCTGCACGTTTAATTTCTCGATGCACCATCTGCCTTTCTTGCCATTGGGCAACGGTACAGGTGATGAGATCACGCCAGGTGCGGCGATTTGTTGCCAACTCCTCCCAAATATTTAGGTCAATACTTAATCTGGACAAACTAACCTTGATATTATCTTGGTAACGCAACTTGGGTTTTTCAGCATTCTGGCCACCTGCGATCAGTTGCCCGTACAGCTATTGCTTCGGGATTCTCGTTACATCCATACGGCGCACATGTCCAAGCCACCGGAGATGTCGCAGCAGTAGCATGTAGTCTATGATGTACACTTCGCTCCGGCGGATCACATCAGTGTCTGGCACATTGTCCCACCATTGTATGTGCAGAATCCGGCGAAGGCACTGTTGATGAAATCGTTCCAAAAACCGGATATCCTTTCTGTACAGTGTCCAAGTTTCCGATCCATAGCTAAGGACTGAGAGAACCATTGATTTGTACACCACCTTGGTTCTAACAGTGAGATGATGGTTCTTCCACACGCGATGTTCTAGTTTCCCAAAAGCCACACTTGCCTTCGCCACACGAGCGCGCAGTTCGTTGGTGATTCGCAGGTCGCTTGACATTGTACTCCCAGGGTAGCAGAAGGCGGACGTGTTCTGTAGTACTTCATCTTCAATCCGTATTTCTGGTCCTCACACGGGCTGCACTTCCGGTGCCGGCTGAAATAGACATACAGTCTTGCCTGTGTTTATGCTGAGTTCAAACTTAGTCGCTGTGGAAGCTAATATAGTCGTCATGCGTTGCAGTTCTTCCTCAGTATGTGCAAATAACGCGCAGTCATCTACAAACAGCAGCATACGAATGGTTGTCTCACGCACTAAACTTCTTGATCCAAAGCGGCGGATGTTAAGCAAACCCCCATCCATGCGGTGCTCTAGATGCACACCGTATTCGCATGTGTTGAATGCACACGACATCACAACCGTCAGGTAGATATTGAACAGTGTGGGGGCTGAGACGCATCTTTGCTTCACACCGGAGATAACGGCAAAGTCATCTGTAGTCTGTCCACTTAGCTGCACCCTTGATCGCATGCCAGTATGCAGGCATTCAATAAGGCGAATAAACTTTGCAGGGCATTCAAACTTGGAGAGAATCAACCACAACACCTCACGGTTCACCGTATCGAACGCTTTGGTGAAGTCGATGAACAAAGAATACAACGGTTGATTGCATTCACGACATTTTTCCTGTAGTTGACGTGCTGCAGAAACCACGTCGATGGTGCTTCGGCCCGAGCGGAATCCACATTGCTCCTCAGGTACATTCGGTTCTAGTACATGTGTGACAAGGCGATTGAGTAGGATACGGGCAAAAATTTTGCCAACGCAACTAAGTAAGTTGATGCCACGATAATTGTCGGTGTGTTGTTTACTACCCTTTCCCTTGTACAGCGGAATCACAAGAGCATCAGCTTAAAACTGTTACCGCGAAGGTTAGTGTTCGGGCTGAGCTTCAAGAGGTGGCGGCATACGTGACTGGATCGCTCAATATCTGGTACACCAGATATGAGGTCTCCACGAAGTCGCCGGTACCGTCCGCTGAACACTCCGAGTATCTCCAGTCGTTCCTGGTAAGGAGTGTGGCGCAAGCCCTTGACGATTTTCGTTGCTCGACGCTGTGGGGGCTCAAGCGCTGCACGGTCACGTTTTAGCCAGGGTTGCCAGGCCTGGATTGCATATTCGACGTGAGGACGCACGTAGGCATTCAGCATCAAGAGAAGATGGTTGATCCAAAATTCCGAATGCTCTTCGCAGGAGTCCAACGTGCTGGTTGCCCCTTTTAGAAGCGGAATCTGACTGTTTGGAACACCTGAGGTCTTCCTGTACTAGCACACCCAAGTCGCGTTCCTGAGTGGTGGTCTTCAGATCGTGTGCCCTAAGCTTGTAGACGTGGACTTGTCGATGGCGGATATGAACAAAGCGACATTTGTCCACATTAAACGGCAGGGCGTTTCTCACCGACCAATTCCAGGCCTCATTCAAGTCACGCTGTAGGACTTCATGGTCGTCCGATCGTTTTATCGCCCGCCAATTCTCGAGGTCGTCCGCGAAGAGTAAGAATTTCGACGTAATAACTCTTACTAGATCGTTAATGCAAAGCAGGAACCAACGAGGCCTAAGTACTGAACCTTGCGTTATGCCGCATCCTACTCGAATCGGATCGGAAAGAGATGATCGAACTCTAACTACTAACTGCCGTTCAGAGAGAAAGTTACCGATCCATCCTAACATCGGGTCTCTGATACCGTACTGTTGGAGTTTAATGAGCAGGATTCGATGATCAAGGCGATCGAAGGCTTTCGAAAAGTCCAAGAATGCAACATCGACTCCTGTTCCCTCATCGAAAGTCTCGGTCCAGTTGTCACGAGCTATCAGCAGATTCGTCGTACATGACCGTTGTTGACATCACCCATGCTCTTCTTGCGCAACCCTGCGTAGTTTTCCAAGTATCCCATTAACGCATCTGCTATCACCGCTTCCATGACTTTGGCGATCACAGGCAGAAGCGTTACGGGGCAGTAATTGGCAGGATCCGATCGCCTTCCTGCTTTGTATATGGGCGTTATTACACCTTGTTTCCACCTCGAAGGTACGATGTTCTCATCGAAACAGCGCTGAAAAATGCAGCTAGTGGTTCGGCAAGTGGATGGCAGCTACCTGTAATGTTTTCGGGTGAATGTTATCGGCCCCGGGAGAGCTGTGTGGACGCAAGGATAGCAGCTTTTGCAGCACCATTTCTGCAGTGAACGTGACGTTGGATAAAACGGGCGGTGGGGTAACTAGTGGCGGAATATACGTCGAGGCTTGTACACCTTGGAAGATTGGGGAGTACTGGGCCCGTAATGCGTTGGCCGCCTCTTTCGCAGTATGTGTATACCCATTGGTCGTATTAAGTGGTGGGATTCCCCGTTGCACCTTGCGAAGTCCATTCACATGTTTGTAAAGAAGCTTTTTGTTCGAACAGAATCGTTTGGCTAGCTCCTGCTGATGCGTTCTCTTGTCTTCGCGAACCAAAAGCACACAGTAGTTGCGATGCGAAACGTATTCCGTCCAGTTTTCTGCGCTGGGGTTGCTTTTATACGTGCGCCATGCCCGATCCCTTAGAGTCATGCATTTTCGCGTCCGGCTTCGCAGAATGATTTCGCTGTGCGGGGATGTTGGGAAACTTTTGGTGTTGAGGCTTCTATGACTAGTGACGTGATGGTGTTCGCAAATGTCTCCCAGGCTAGTTCTGGGGTGCAGTTAGCTAGAAACGTCCAACTGGTATTCTCAACTAAGGCAGACAGAACGTGGTAATGGGTAACAGATTGCCTCGTTTCGAGCTCCTCAGCTGGATATTCGGCGTAGTAGATGTAATCGAACTGCAAAGTCACGTGATCGCTACGGCCCAAAGGACTGCAAAACTTTAGTCCATCGACCATGAGCTCTTCGTTAGTGAGCACTAGATCTAATATCGATGGGTTGTTTCCTGTTCTGAACCTGGTTGGAACGAG
>OX104069.1:77682150-77909290 GCA_944474145.2 Dicrocoelium dendriticum | reverse complement strand
ATACCAGACGTACACGAGGCGGTGGCTGGACCGTAGTCCGTTCCTCACAGAAGCGTGACCTTGGGTTTGTGGTACAAGACGACCTCGGCTGTTCATCGCAGCCTTTGATGGATTCCAAAACCGCTAACCAACAAGTTGGTCTCTTACGGAGGGCGTTCGGGCGATCTGACCTCTCTATTTTCCCCCAAACGCTCAATGCGTATGTAAGGCTCCATGTGGAGTACGCGATTCAGGCCTGGCAATCTTGGTTAAAACACGATCTGTTTGCAGTGGATATCGCGCCGGAAATAACAACCAAGAATGTGAAGAGAATGCTCTAGCTGCCGTACCATCTGCAACTGAAAACTTTATGAGGGTACAGCAGAACTTATCGCCGTCTAAGGAGCGACCTTATTCTGCCTTTCCAGATCTTAAAATATCCCGACCAAGATTGTCGCCACCACCTGAACTTAACCTGCAACACAAAATTGAGTGTCACAACCTGAAACTAGCTACGCAACACAGTCAGCTGGGATGCCGTCAGAACTATTTTTCTCTTCAAACTCGTCATCCCTGGAATGCCCTTTCGACTTTTGTCATTTCGGCGTCCACGTTACCTGTTTTAAAAAGAAACGACTCGAGGAAGCATTACAACATCTGCATGACCTGATTTGATTTCCGTTCACTTATTGACAACAGAACGCAAATATTGTGCTCTCCAGCCATCACGAAATCGGTTCAAACGAAAACATTTGCATGTGGAAACCAATACACATGTGTTTTCGAACATAACTTGAATTACAGCGGATGTATACTGACTAATACCACGATGAGTCTACTGGTGTGAACCTTAATTAGCTGACAATATATCTTATATTTTGAATTTTTCCCCATAATCATCCTACGGGACCTGTTGAGCTACAACATTTTTACCCGTATACAACTGTTGTTTATATCAGTCAACCAGCCACTGCACTGCATTAGTATTTTAACCGTGGATCCAGCCGGCACGGCTACTTTCAGGATGGTCGTTTGATGATTTGATAAATTATTTTTCAGACTATGACTGTAAACACAGCGTAGACATTGTCATTCTCCTAAAAGTCTTCGAAAAGTTCGGCCACATCCACACAAATATGTTGTTTGACTTGTTGCAGAAGGGAACTCAGTGGAGTTCCGAGTGCTTACGTGTATTGTGGTTTTTACTGGAGTATGGCAAATCCGAAACCGGATGTCGCTAATCATGGCATGATTAATGCTCAATGTGTTTTTGCTCGCATCGTGATTACTACAGGCTAGGAACACTAATATATTAGCTCGAAATTCAAACACTGTTACAATTGCTACTTAAAAGTTACTGACAAAAGTCATACTCCGGATTTTCCTGGTTGAGCGTGCAAAAGTCAAATAACTCAAGTTGCGGATGCGATGGTGGGTTCAAAATCTAATTGAATACTATGCAGACATCACGCGTCCCTGGACTGGCTTTGGTTTCCTCTTTATTTTAGTGCTGAAAATTCTCAGCAGGTGATAATAGATAGAGTATCTTCCGATTTATGAATCCAATGTGCTTACCTAAATGTATACTCAGATGGGTTGTGGTCTTGGAGACAAACTGCCATATAAAGTTGCTCCGCCAATTTCAGTGCCCCGGATTTGCAATCTTGGGAGGATCTGAACAGGTCTTTGTTGGAGAAGGCCGTCGAAACATGTGCTCTGGGAGCAGAGGTTGTTCACGCACTGCATCACAGTCTTCATCAAGCGGCCAATCGAATGGGTGCGAAAGCCGATCGCGTGGCTGATGCAGTCCGGTTGCGTATTCATGAAACTGAAAGGGCCATACGCGAGTTAGATTATCAGTACCAAGCGGTAAGTGAGAAGACGAGCTGTTATTCTGCCCCCTGTTGAATTTACATAGAGACTCAATTGATTTGAATAACTTACTCCCGCAAGTTCATCACGATTGCCACAAAATTAACCGGCATTTATTGGGTTCCCTGATTTCCTACGCGGTAGACGGGTTAAGGTGCCGTTCAGTCAGGTTCTCCTTGGCGACTTACTTGAGCTTGTATGAACCCTATTGCGGTTCTGCTGAGAAAAGGTGTGAGTTCTTCACTTAATCTTGTGAAATTCACTAGCTCAGGATAAAATTAGTGAGTAGCACTTCTAAAGGTATTATATTTTAGAATGCACAAGCTCACCTACTTGTCGATACACGCAATAGTTAACGGAAATAAAGCCTTACCAGCATTTTACTGAAAAGCTTTTGTCCTAAACGATCTTCCAAGTTTATTGCTCATAACTAATCGCAATCGCTAACAGAGCTGTAAGGACCGAAGTTTGAGTTCAGTCATCTTGCCTTGGGAGTAAATATTTGCGTAAATTTTATTCGCTTTGTGTAGACAGAGGAAAATCGTGAGAGGTTGTTCGAAGAACTGCGAAACTTAGAAGAGTCACGGAGGGCGAAGTATGCTAGCCTCAAACTGGCACAAACGCGCTTGGACGGCCGGCATAACCGCCCGGTCAACGAAAAGGTTGAAGACGCTGCTCATGCCGGCCTTCTTGATGAGGTCAATGGTATTGGTGACAGCATTGACGCTCTGGACGAACGAATTGACAAGTCCAGGTAATATGAGTGCAGAGTTCGAGTGACATATAACTTTAACTTTGTTTACCATATTCATCACAATTCTGTCATGAACCTAAGAATGATAAGAATTGTGGAAGGAGTACAGATGAGGCATAGCCCAAAGCAGCAAGGCGCGCGGGCAGGCTGTATTCGGCAAGGTATACGTGTGTGCTACTGTGGATTCGGTTATTTAAAGCATTTTTTGTGAAACAATCTACTTTAGTACGTCTGGAACCAGTCGTCCGATCCATATGTGCGAATTTTCTTTCAAACAAAAGGAGGACAAGAGCGAAATGTCTTACGATAACGGTTACAAAGATGAACCACGGACCATAGAGGACTGAGTCTAACTTTCGTTAAGGCTATTTAAGCGAATGAGAAGTGTGTCGCATGTGTGTTAGTTCATGTGTTACTTTCCTTACTTTACACATGTGACAACGTTGTGGTAGCAAAGTAGAAACAATTGAGCAGTTGTTTAATGCTATTAAGGGCCAGGATTCCACAACTTTCTAGGTGAGGTGATCAAGGGTAAAACTAGTTGTGTCAAAAAACAACGCCTGCCTGTGTGCTCAATAAAATTCCCCATATGTAACTCCTTTGCTTAAGTTACCGTGCAGACAGCACAACCATTCTTAGGCCATGTACTGTATGTGAAGGCAAATATCATCACGTTGAATGTTTAGTAGTCAACGGCTAGTGGATCTAATCATTATTGTGTTACACGCTAGGATTATAGGGAATTAATAGGACTGGTGAACCGTAAGCTTGAGTGTATCGGTTACATTTCTGACAACACACAAAGTTAAAACTGTTTTTAAGCTTACATGTGATCAGAGCACTAAAATTACAGTACTGAGTTTGTAATTCAGCACCGAAAGCAACTAGATAAGTATTGATGTCAGAGCTATAGTCAACACATCATAATTTTCCGCCCATCTTGAATGTCACTGGCCGTAATTCAAATTATTTGTTAATCGGGTTGCATTTCGTTGGATGGAGGTAGTAGTTTGTTTTGTCTATACGCTACGATAATGCCTTTTTATGGAAGCTATACTATGATGCGACGTGTTTTGATGCCGACTACTGCTTTGTTTGTTTTACAAGACACATGTTAGGGCGTCTGGAGGATCAATTATCAAGATTATGTCAAGAAACTGAAATGAAAAAGGAAGCCGTCCAAATTTACAGGGAATTAATGAATCTGCGCAAGAAGCTGGAAGTACCACCGAAAACGCGACATCCCTACTGTCCAATGCTTCCCAGAGGAATCGTACGTCAACCAGAAGTCGTATAAGCCATGTAAAACGGAGGCTGTGTCAATCGAATCCAGGCTGTCCGATTTGATGCTCATCAGTTAAAATACTTTCACAATTATCGTCGAAATGCTTCAATCTCATTTCGGCCGCAGTGGATTCACCCTTCCGCCTGGTGGTCCAGCCCAGTTTCAACAGAGCATTGCCATACTTTTGAAACAATTTATTTTGTTCTACAGATATTACAATAAACATACTAATGTATGTACCCTATGTATTCGATGCTGACTTAAGGTGATTTGTTTAAGTGAGGTTTAGTCGACAGCCTTAATTCGTTTGCAAACAGCGTTGAACAACATGACGATGAGCAACGAACTTCACGACGTAAGATTTGCATCTGAACATATTAGCGATACTCACCTACCTCGTAGCAGCATGGCAAATTCACTCAAAGAATTTGATCAGTTGGCTACTTTAACATATCACTGGGAGCCAAATGATTAAAAATATTACGTGCATCGACAAGCCTGTGTAGTCATCTAGGTGCGTCTGAATGTGCCGCTCCACTTACCGATGTTTTATGCATCAGGATGAAATATGTGCTCTAATCAACTAACACAGTACTGATGGTTACAATGCGTTCTACAGCAAGATAATGGTAGGCGTGTATCAATTGTTGTAGCACACTTAGGTGTTCCAGTATCGTATAAATATGCATCGAGTACAAACGCGAGGGCTCCGTTCCTTATCATGTTCAGCAAGGCCATTGATTGTACGTTACTTGCGTAATTTACACTTAGCAACGTACCAATTCTATTCGCCTTCTGCGATCACTCTGCTGCTAGTGTATTAGTATAAGGAATTAATAGAAAAGAATCGGCTTGCAATTGCGTCACATATTTGTTGACTCTTCACCCGTTTGACGTACGCTCTACTGTGACCACTTGTTCAAAGACACTGGAGTTGTGGCGTCACCTTGGGGGGGGGGGCAATTATAAACTACCTTGGGGCAAGGAACCCATTGGAAATTATTCACGTAAGTGAAAGATAGACAGGTCCTCACCTGACTAAACATTATAACATAGTTTCTTTTAGCCAACTCTAAGGAAAAACTACAGTACGAATAATCTGTCAGTTGCATCGTAATTATTATACCATCGTCCTTCAACGGTGTTAAAACTGCCCAGCGTAGAGAAAACGACCATGTAGTCCAACGAAGATTTTATTCATAAATTTTCGTGAATTCAGCATTGTTTGCGCATATTTTATTCCGTTTGAAAACTCCTGTTTTTCTGAGCCCATCAGCCAACTGATAAACGCAGATAACTTTCAACCTAGTCAAAGCACGACAATCACAACGCTCTTATAACTGAAAGCCAAACCGAAAAATAATTAGGGCGTTTAAAACCTGCTCTTAGGGGCTGTACAGAAAGGAAGTATTATATCCAGAAAGATTCGACCATCAATTCTGACTAGTCTCAACTATCGAACATGAGAAACTCGTTATCAGTGATAAAACCTCTGTGGTGTTGGACCGTCAACCACACCAGATAGCACAGAAACAGATAGGGATCTGTTTTTCTATACGTTAAAATTCAACAATTAGCTATTGCAGTTTATTAAGCGCCTCACTAACACCATCATGCGAGGTCAAGTGCCAAGAGTCCTGCCGAAGCCGACCTTCATCGAGCTACCTTACAAAAGTGACCACGTGATGCATGTCACTGAGAAACGGATAAAGACTTCTCACAAAACAACATACAATGTGGCGGAAATGCGGCTGCTCAACTTGACGGGACCTTCGCTTAGATGTATGATTAAGGCATACAGGTCTCCCTGTCTAGATAAACGTACCTGTAACTGTGAAGAGATCTACGTTGGGCGCACTAACAGAAGTATTTTCAACAACAATGAGCACATCCCCAAGTAGTTAGGCAACCGGATGAAGTCTGTGACGATGTAAGCATTAAACGTGTCCTATCTGCGGCATCAAGCATAGAAGATATGGGTGAGGCTGCCACTGCTCATCATCATCATTATTAATACACGTTAGCTGAAGGGAATAAACACACTTCAGCTAATCTACCGCAACAAGAGAAGAAAAGCTACATAAAAGAGCAAGACACCAAACATTACAGAATGCAAACTAGAACAGAAAGAGTACTACGATGTGTATTTTCACGTGTGCGAAAGTATTTGGAAGGGAAAATAAGTGGGATTGGGAAGGACGAAGAAACTCACAACGCAAACGCCACTGGGGCCCGTCCTTTTCCATATGGACAAGTGGATCCAGCCGTCGGTGTTCATCGTCCTTCGGACACCACCTCTGCAGTTGGAAGACAAACGGATGCTAAATTTAAGGTGTGCTATTTCATACCTTTTAATCAAGTCATGGCTTAGTCTCGTTCCTCTTCACTCATCCACATCCCAGTCGCGCAAATAGTGCATGCGAAGCGATTCGGTGTAGTAGCGCGCGCAGTACGTGACCTAGCCATCGGAGTCTGTTGGGTGGTAAAATGGTGCTAAGCGGTCTGTTGGCTCTTGCTGGGTCAAATACATGCGGTCGAACACGCTCGTTGCTTGCACCATGTTCCTATCAAGCCTGAGGTAAGTTGCATAGGTAGCGCTGCTCGAACATAATTAGCCACTTAACGCCCTTAGACTAGATGGGCGAGGTTTCCTATCGGAATTGTGCTGTTTACCGAGCGGTTGCCTTGTAAACTCTTCCCTTCGGAACGAGAGTGACGTCACGCCGGCGCCCTAAGCTGCGGAAATTTACAAAAGCGCCTCCTGCGATTGCTATGTGGTTTGTAACATTGACTATTCCATTTACGCTAATGTAGCTGGACAACTGCTTAAACATGCATGGCATTTTGTCCCCCACTTTCCACAAATTATCATCAACGTCCACTTCTATCTTCACTTTTGCATCCACTGTTTTCAAACCCTCATTAATTCTCTGCCCTCCCCCAGCTTGCTGCGATAGGTGTTTGCCTTCTTGTTTAGACTCACAGGCAACCTCAGAGAGTCACTCTGGTCAACTCGACAAGTCTATATTCAACCAAGCGGACAACATTAGTGCATCGGTTCCTAATTGGAGCTCACGAACCACGCTAAGTCTGGCATGCTTCTGCTTATGCAATTTGCTACAGATTGTCCGACAGGTAGCGCTTGCCTGAACACTAGAAATATGCTTGATGGATATCTGCTGTATGTCCGAAATATGCCTGCGTGTATCGAGCTCTGTGCACACTCGCTGTCGTCTGCCACACGCGACAATGGTGGTACTTTCTCGGCACATTTGTAGTAAAATGACGCTGCTTCACATACCAATGTGACCATTCCTTTGAGTGCCCGGGATAAAACTGACCTGATCGATTGGAGCCAAATGAACAGCCGTAGGTCTGCTGTACGCTTTGCTGGTTGTTTCAAAACCTCGAAGTCGTGCGAAGAAGACTGGTGCCTGTGTCTTACACTTCGACAAACGGTTGCACTGACCCGGTGAATGATTACTTCTGCCACCAACTGCACGATATCATTCAGTAGAGAAAAGTACGCGTACGGCGGTGCATACAGGTGATGTGAACGTTCAATTTGGGAAACTGAGAACTGATGAGCTGCATCTTGACAACTAACACAAGGTATGCTCCTCTAAAGATAGCGGTGAGCGATTGCTTCGGCTGTGGGAAGGTGCTGGTCTATCTCTGGCGAACACTACCAAAACATCACCCTTCAAAGAGTGACCAGGTGCCGATCAGTGTGGGAAGAGCCATAAACGCCAATCGATCAGATGGCTGTCAGTTACCTTTGGAGAGGCCACACCCAACTGTGTCGCATGATTTGGAGTACGAGCGAAGACTCCGACCGCGGATTTGCAAAGGGAACGAGAAGTGCTAGTCACCAACCTGGACTCTCATGGAGGGCTTTCAGAATGTTATAGCCATGTGTTTGCCCTCACGTGTCCAACGCCTACATGAGAGCTCATGTGCAGTGCGTGATACAAGCCTGGCTTCCTTGATAAATGCACGATGTTGATGCGCCTGAAGCTGCGCAACTTAGAGCAACCTAATACCTTAGGGTATATTTTCAACGCTTGTACTGGCGCAGACTGCGAGTCTTAAGGTGGTACAACAGTGAGCATAAATACGTAAATATATATCTGGTATGCTCCTCGATGATGCGAATTCAGTTCAATCAGGTGGTCTGATCAATGTGTACAGCAAGCCCCCATAAAACTGGCAGTTCTTCACGCCTCATACAAAGGATCCCAAACAGATTTTGAAATTAATTTGCAGGTTGATAATATTAGAGTAATTTTGAAACGGGAAGGAATAACCGAGTAAGATTTAACCAGTTGCTCAAGTAAATTAACGTGGCCATCACTGAAACTGTCCTCAGGGGATTTGCTTCCATGAAGAGCGTTTAATCGAAAGTTTTACCCGTACTTACATAACCTATCAAATCGTGTACCAATTTGGCAAAATAGCAAGTAATCCACCACCTGTTTAACTAATGTGTTTTATGCTACCGTTTTGTGCATACTTTGCCGGCCATGAAGCCTCAGCCCGTTCCTTCACGTGGATCATTCTATGAAAGCAACTTTTATTACGCACCAGTCAATGGCAATGCGCTTTCCGTAGGTATAACTTTATTTTAGCTTAGATATTTTACTCTGCAATCTCAGGAAGCAGCCAAGTAGTGATCAATAATAAAATAAAAAAGAAGATAAAATATAAAAAATTAAATATAGTAAGTATGATAACGGTAATACTATTAAATAAACAGCTCCATGTTTCACAGCTGCGCAAAAAGGAAGGAGAGACCATACGGTCAAATTGTGCAAAATGAAAACCGAAGACAAACAACTGCCCGAATTTTCCATAAGTAAAGTATTAAAAGAATCTAGAATCATGACAAGTAGCAGTTATTCGAACAGAATAGGATTCGATATCACAAAGAACTGAAATTTGCATAGGGGCCTAAACTGTTACCTCAGGAAAAGTATAGGAAATGGCCAGGGAATTACAGAACAAATGGTGCGAAGAGACTCGCAGTAGCAATGTTATACGTTAGTCAATTTCATTTGGGGTTTTGCGAATAATTCCCGTCCCCGTACCAATAATCCATTGTTATCTACGATTTTAGCTCAAAAGGCAGTTAGTAGAAAGTTAATTTGAATAGAGTAAAGCTGTATAAATAGTATCATAAAAGAATAGAATGTGAAGCGGTTGTGACAAAGCAACCTAGAAGATCCAGATTGTGGTGGTGCACTGGCCGTCTCATGTTTTCAGTCGCTATTGGTGGTGGTTCTTAATACAGTTCTTCATCATTAATTGTAATTTTCAAATCCGTTTCCCTCTGTTAGCTGACAGACCTTTACCGTTTTCTGGATCATGTAACAACGTCCGATACTTCTGATCCCTTGGTGGCTTGTCCCATATAGAGCCATACCTAAGAACGTAAAGTTTTCTTTAGGTGGTTCTGAATCTAGGTACTGAGGTCATACATTCGCTACTTCGCAACTCATAACTGACATATTTCCGAAAGTGCAATGTATAACTTCTATTACATTCAATCCGGAACAAGGCGACTACGCTAAGGAACGACAAAACTGGTCGCATTGGACAAGTAGTCACAATCGGCAGGTTCGTGCATAGGCGACACTACTCAGGCTCGACCCCACCTAAAATCTAGAACTAGATCAGTAAACCGACGGCTTTTAAAATCAGTTTTAGCCTCTTATTAAGGCAATAACAGTGCTAGTGAATTAGTTGTGACATCTGAGTAATAAAAATGCAATAAATTTCCTGTTCCTGCGTCAAAATTTTGAAAGCTGATCTGCAAATCCTCGAAGTTCACAAGCTTTGGAAAAATTATGCAATCACAGATATTTTCGTTATTATTTTCCAACAGATGAGAAAAATCCAGTATAGTGGTCTGTTGCATGAAAGTCGCAATGGAAGATGAATTTAATTGTTCCCTTAGGTTTATGATATCTTCAAGCATATCTGTGTGTCCGCTATGTATTGCGTAGGAGCGCAAAATATCAACAGCACCCTGTGCATTTGTGAGTGCAGATGTTTTCAGTTCGTATATAGAATCCTGTTCCTGTTCGTCGTCTGATTCACCATTCACATCCTCAGCTGATAAGATTAATGTGGCAGGCAGGTCCCAGTTTCTTTCTGTTGTGTTACGGGTTTGGAGATACGAATCAATTGTACGGCTGTCAGCCAGTTGGCATCCAAACAGTTTCTTTGAAAGAGTATCCAAAGCAATAGAGGTTGAAAGAGGTACAATTTGCTCATATGTCTCAGGTCCAGTTTGCATTACTCTCTCAAAATCTACTTTTTCAGGACAAGGAAAGACCGATTTAAAATGTACTTGGAGATTTTTGAGTTCTCCAACTCCATCCATGCGGCTGCTATATAGAACATGACATTTAATACATTTACTCGTTTCTTGAGTTCAGTTTCTGACATATCTTTGTGAGATTTCATGATAGTAATAAACTGCAGAAGCCGTTTTGCCTAAACTTCAATGAATGACATTCTGGTCCATTCGTTGAATTGACCCAGTTGTGTTGGGTGGCAGGAACTACAATTTGACATTAAGTAGCTGGCATTTGGGATGGTAAGTTGCATTGTTAACGAACAGTAATATGTCGCGCTTTTTTCTGCATTTTTCTGTCAACACTTTGAAACAAATCTTTGAAAATAACTGCAATCATCCATGCATTTTTAATATTCTTGTTGACGTCTATAGAAATTTGAGAGTAGGATGATTTCGCAGTCAGTAAAGCCGGTTCCTACTTCCCCAAAATGTTAGTACACAGCCTATCTGTGATACGCTGCTTGCTCCACTTGCGCATTCCTCTCCTTTGACAAAATATCTTTTATCTGACGTCACTTTGTATAACAAAGTATTTTCATCTGAATTGATCTGTGTAACCAGAACATATTTTGGGTGATTTTGCTGTCTGGTTGGATGCAGCACAGGTATCTGGGTCACCGCTTTCGCCCGATTACTTACCTAACACAAGTTTGTGTCTACTGGTGAAAGCGTGCAGTCAACCGTTTGATGCTTTAAAGTCTGGATTTTGCAATTCTTTTGCGAAGTGCAGTGCTCGTTCTTGAATTATGGGTTCAGGTAATGGGTTTTTCTCGCCAGTGCCGATTGGCATCATTTGCAGCAAAGTGAGTTTGCGTTTTAGTTCAACTTCTTTTTGCCATTCCTTCTTTTCAGACTTAGTGTGTTGTTCCCAAAGACATGCAAAACGGTGTTCCACTTTCAAGTTTGAAGGGTTTGTGTTTTTCTCCCTCCGAAATATTCCGCTAATGTTTGTGAACTTTTCCTTCGTGATTTGTCGATCCACTGATCTTTTTCTTCAACTGTTACTGACTTTGGCGTTGCTGATTTGGAACTAGCCTCTTTATCCTACGTAAGCATTTTCTACAAAAACTATACTAATGAACGGGAATATTCAGTAAGCATGTACCTTAATAATACCCACACCGTGCAGTCAACCGTCTGGTTACACAGTAAACAAATGCACACTAGATCCGATAGTCAAAGCATTTAGATTGTACCACATTATCATAAAACCAAGAGTGCGCAAGGGGAGTCCCGTGGCTGTTTTGTTGAGGAACATGGCTCTATCCGATTGGTCTACTTCAGAGCCCGTGATACATCCTTTGGTTAAATAGGGTAATATCCAGGTGGGTAATGTATCACTGGACAAGTGTGGTGTGACCCATGGGGTGAGAATAAACCAGTGGTATTGTGGAAGTTACGCCACGTGAACTGGTCAGTTGTGACAACGGGTGTATGGACAAGTCTTTTGGGAATCAAATAAGGAGACATGGAATGCCTGATCCAGGCCGATAACTAATCAGTTTAGAGCATGTTGTGTGATTTCTAAAGCAATTATGTCACCTTGAAACGAAATCAAATCTAGCTATGCGATATACTGGATGACTTTCATGACGCCACTACTCACAATCTCTGCCAGTCGTGCTATCGGTGTTCTCCTTGAGCAAGTACTAGGACGCCTGTGGACCACAAAAGTTTGGTTGCAGTTGCGTTAGACAGGTGGACGTCATAGACAGGTTAAGACCTATGCGAAAATATAGGGAAACCGTTGGGGATATTTTTGACCGGCCGCCATGTTTAGCTGGTCACCATGGTGGGTTGGACTGTATTTGCTTAGTGCCACGCAAGTTTGGAGAGAAAGCACAGTTTTAAGTTCCACCTTCGTAACTGCAAACACTCAATATTCCACTAGTTACAACTATCTTAATAAGAAAGAACAGTTGAATAATCAAGTATACGCTTTACGAAAGTTCACTGAACTTTTACAATAACTCTCATATCATACTTTCGCAGGTTGCTAAACATAACAAAGCAATATTCAAGCAAAGGTCTGACAGCGGTTTTGAACGCATTGAGTCTTGTTTTTTCATGTACATCAAGATGCAAATGTGTCCGACCGATTGCTTAGCCACTTACGCGATATGAACACGATGTTGGCTAAATTTTAACGAACTAATGTATCTCAAACCAAAGTTTCGGACAGATTGGCTGATGGGAGATACGTTTTTATAATGTCTGAATAACTCTCCTTTTAATTGGCATTCACCCACTTCGATGTTACAAAAGTCATTTGCCACAAGTCAGCCCATCTCACTACAGCTTTCTAGTCGTTTTGGTTATTGTCAATCTCAACGGTATGCTGAGGATTTGGAAACGTGTAAAAAGCATTTAGACCATGAGCGCACAAATTAGGCTTGTCCTGCACAACCCCACTCATGACGTTATCGGGTGAGAAGATCTACCTATTTATATCTACCTTTCGCAGTAATATTACTAGGTACGATCGGAGTCAAGAGAAAACCGGGTTTGCTCCGCCGTAACTACTTACTTTATGCTGCATCCCCCCCATGTGGAACTCGGTCAACGCTTTTAGCACCTCAGTGAAGTTTACAATGCACTGAGGAACTGAGTCAATCGCTTTAGTTAGATCAGAGGTGTCAAAACATTTCGTAATCAGGGCCACATTTTGTGAGGAGAAATATGTCGGTCCATATTCATTCTGACATAAAGATAATAATAAAAATTTACACTGTAAGAAAAATCTAAGCTTGAATTTATTATTTCATGATGGGGCGACGGGTCAACTCAAATGTTAACTCGGGCCACATTTGACCCGCGGGCCGGACTTTGGCCACGCATGTGTTAGATGATTAAGTCAGTCAACCTAGCGGACTACCCAGGAGCGGTAATTTAGAAAACCATGCTGTGAATTTGATGCGATGATAGGACGGAAACCAAATGTTTCTTAGCGATTCTCTCTAACATGCGTTAGAGAAATATATTGTGGCTAGTGGGGCGGCAGTTCTGTTTTATAGTTTTCGACCCAGATTTATGTCTGTATAACAGTGGACCTGTTCCGACGTTCAGGATATTGACCAGACTGGAGAGGCAAAGATAAGTTATTTATAATAGGAGGGGACTGTCATCTCCTTTGAATACCTCGAAGGAGATCACGAATGCAGTCACGAAGCGTCTCTTACGTTTGGCAACTGATAAATTGTCTCGGCCCTCGGTCAGGCAAACTCATCAAGACGCACTACGTACCGAACTGTTGCTGTCTTATTCTAATGACACTGAGCTTCAGTGGATTAGGATCTCGGACGCAATGCACAAAGCAGGAGCGTCTGCTTGTGGCACTATCAGTCGTCACCGCACCAGTCACTGGATATCCGAGAGGTCGGTGAACCTGTTGGAATCTAAAAGAAACCTCCCGACTGGCTCTAAACACAATGTGACCAGACGAACTATTAAGCGCGAACTGCGGCGGAGCCTAGTTGCTGACTAGGAAGGCTGGTGGGCCAGTAGGGCACAAGAAATGGTGGGGCAGGAACACTAGGCAATTACCGCAAGCTCTTCCATCTGATTCACACCACTGGTCCCAGAAAACCAGGCGTCAGTGAGACAATCAGAGACAGCGCGTGAGCACCGAAAAACAATAAGTAGCGTCGTATACCTCGTTGGGCGGACCAGTTTCAAGATTAGTTCAGCTGGCCAACTGTCCCCAGAACTGTTCCTACTCAGGTGACGCAGGACGAGACAATGCCGGTTAGATTAGAGCCTCCGTCGGAGGCCGAGGTCCGAAACTCGATCACAGCCGTCAATCATTTTCGTGCCGCTGGCCCGGATTCTGTCCTACCTGCACTATTTAAGGATGGAGGTGAGGTCCTCTGAAAAGCACCGACCTCCCTATTGGAATGTATCTGGAAGAAAGAGTGTCTCTCCTACATAGAGAATATCGATTATAGTGCCAATGTACAAGCAGGACAGTTGCATAGACTGTTCTAACCACAAGGGGTATTAGCCTAACGCCAGTTTTGACAAAATTACTGGCCTCGATTCCCATTCGTCGACTCACTGTGGAACGGCAAGCACGCAGTAGGGAAGAGCAGGCAGCTTTCCCTCAGGGCATGGCTGCGCAGACCATATATTCACTTTGCTGCAGTTGCTAGAGCAGCGCTATGCAAACCACAGTCCGACAGTAGCTGTGTTCCTCGATTTCAAGAGTGCATTCCATTTACTCGATCGATCAATTCTGTTCGAAATACTTACGCGGAAAGATGTTCCCACGAAATATCTAAACAGCTTACGTGATATATACTCGAAAACTACAGGCCGCGTTAGGGTCTACGGTAACCTGCCGGATAGCATTCTGACCACAAGTGGCGTTCCTCAGGGTTGTCTTATTCCCCAATTTTGTACAATTTCGTCGTGGACTCTGTCATGAGTGTTTCCTTGCGTAACGTCACGATGTAGGCTTTGAGTCCTGCCTGGTGAAAAGTCAGTTGATCGTGTTTATGGGGACGATATCATCTTGCTTTTCACGACATTCTGGCGGCACAGGCAACTCTGATTGGCCTGTCTAGAGTGTTCCCATTATTTGGCATGCGCTACACACCTTCAAAGTACAAAGGGTGGCTGCAGGACCAGTAGCCAATTTTTAATCTCTTGACGCTTGCTAACGAAAGAATTCGTGGCGGTTGGTCAATTCGCTTACCTTGGCAGCTGCCTCAGCAACGATGGCCGCATTGCAAAGACCAGGGTTGCGTTCTTTAACCTGTGGTATCTTGGTTGAGAGATTGGAGTTTTCCTCCGTCTGAAAGGCCGGGTATCCAAGGCCACACTGAGGGCCGTCCCGCTGTATGACAGTGAAATTTGACCCTTTCCGTGTGAAAATCTGAGGCGCCTTCTTGTCTTTGATCATCATTGTCTGCGAAGCATTGCTGGTGTCAGATGGCACCAGCGTGTCCGAAACGATGATGTGCGTAGGCGATCACTAAGTAGTGATAATCATGCCATCTACTTAGAGCAACAAATGGCACTGAATAAGTTGAGCAGGCTTGGTCACGTGCTACGTATACCTGGTCATTGCATACCTAGGAGGGTCTTGTTTAGTCTGCCAGCTGTAGGGTAGCACTAGGCTCGAGGTGAACAGCAGTTGACTTGGCAGTGGGAAATGAACTCACTGACGACCAAACTGGATGCCGTTGGTCCGTCTCACATTTCGGGCTAGGGTCCACATGACTCGCCTTGTGCTCGATTCGAGACTTTACAATACATTGCTCTCAACCGACACCAGTGGCGCTTCTGCTATCGTCTCCTAATCGGATTGCCTGTTTGAAGTGTGTTCCGTGTTGCGTTATTTGCGGGGTAATGGCTGATTATGACGCAGGGCAGTGAAAGCCGCAAGGAAGCTGTCTCGCCGAAGTTGCCTTATCTTCGCACCATAGCCAGCTCTTTGTGGCGGTATTTTGTCTACTCAAGGTGCAGGCGCCTTGACCCTGATTGTTTAATTAGTTCATTAAATTTTTCAGCTAACGCTCTTTCGCTCCCTCCTATTATTCTATATTACATAGGTCATCACGGTTGTATGGCAGCGAAGCATCAGTTTAAATGGCAGATGTATGCTGCTGTTGTTGTTTGTTGTTGTTTAAATCATCTCCACCATATTTGAGAGAAGCAGATGAGAGCCGATTAGAGCCAGGTCTGCAGGTTGGTTGTAGATAGGCAACTTTGCGTTGTAAATTGTCCGAACTAAGTTCGATCGCGGAGACTTGTTTAGAGAAGTTTGTCAAGGTTGGAACCTCCACCGGATCCTTTACAAGATTAAAGAATTAAGCTACATATAAGCTAAAGTCTTCTACTGCAGTACGGGTGTCCAAAATTTTCGCAAGAAGAGCCACGTTTGTCGAGGTAAAATATGGGGAGATATATTCATTCTCACAGTAAATTAATTAACTAAAATGACAGCGACATCTTGGAAAATACTTGGAACCCATCGATAACTCATAATTTCAGAAAGGTTTGAAAACAAGCACCTGGGCCTCATTTGGCCTGCCGGCCGGACTTTGGACCTCCCAGTGCTACAGCTATTCATGTATCAATACATTCGCCTTCAAGTATGACAGTATGGAAGAATAGGTCTGTTTTACCTTCTCTGCTTTTTCGCAAAAGTTCAATCAGCTATTGGCTTGTGGTACTACTCTTCATTGCTCCCTGTTCTCCCTGCATGAAACTGATGTGGATTTTCATGTCAGCCCCAAATGCTAGACGTTAAATTCTCGGTAACACGCTGAAGTCATGAGTTCGTTCATATGTTCGAGGTAGCAATCGTACTTCCCGCTTATACTTTGTGTTGATAACGTGCTTAGAAGAGGCTCCTGTGTTAGCACTAGAGCCAAGCACGCTTAATCACATGATCACATTGTTATAGAAGTAGTCAAGGTCTCCCAGAAAAGTAAGAATTGGTCCCATTTTCGGGCATAAAGCAGGGCACAGCAATTTACCTAATTGACATTTCGTAGGGGATGTGGAATCCTTGCTGACTTAACATGCGACGATTCAGCAAAACTTTTACATGTAATTTATAACCAACTCAAAGGAAATCATTTTGTACCACAGTGCTTATCGGGGACATGGCCGACGTAAAAATTAGGTATAATCTAACAGGTTGAACGTTGAATGATGCGAAGCCAGATTCTTGCGAAATCAAAGAAAGCTTAGAGACCGACCTATGCTGTACTAATAAAAAACATACAGTTAAGTAAAGTAGAGCAAACATCAGTTGTTCAGAGTCCCAGTGTATCAAAGTCAACAACAATGCAAGGAAACGAGAGAAGGGAAAGAGCGCTGTCAATACCACAGCTGAATACAGGCCGTCGGAGGACAAGTAAAGCGACAGCATAGAAGAGAAAATAGATGCAAAGTCAGTGGCTTAATCACAAAGCGGGCAAAGTTTATCGGGCAACGTCAGGCACACACATATAAGTATGTGAAGTATGGTCAACGGGTGGACTGATTAGCGTTTAACATGCGTCCAACTAAGTATGGTGTGTTCCAAAAGAACGGTCCATTTTCGCTCCGCTGCTCGGTGAACAAGGTGCACGCCTTAACGGGAAACGAGAACGCACTAAATTGCAAGCTATTCAATGGTATATGTGCGTCTCTCAAAATGTCTTCACCCGGTCCCAAGGGTGCGAACGACTTCATTGATTTATGCATGCGTGGTCAGTGGGCCTGCATCCTCGGTGCTGGTGAACTGCTGATGGATGAACAAACAGACCTCTACCGACCTCATTTACACACTGAAATTGAAATGCTACGCCAACATGCCAGTCTCACCCATCGTTACAACGCTGTTCGGTCAGACAGAACAACCTGCAGGAAGTCACTGGTCAGAGCATTAGTCGCACTGATTTATTTTGGCCCGATCGATGGATATGAGGCAGGTTAATAAGCTACCCACAGCCATGGCTATCGTCTCACTGTGTCGCTGGAATCGATTTCAAGGAACGCCACATGGAAGCTACAGTTTCCTTCGCCGTCTGTGTAAAAGAAAAGACGGAGTTGTTCACATGCAGGCTAACATCTAATGGCTACCGACCTTGCCGTAGGAAGTTCGAAATGGAGGTGTTACCGGTAGCGGTATTGGGTTTCACGTTAAGCATGGTTCAAACTGTCGAAACTGCTAAGGGACATTTGGTGGCCAACTGTTGTTGGGACGTTTGATGATATTTTATGTGTGATCAAACAGTATGGGGTCATGCAACGAAAGGTTGATGAGTGCATTCCCAGGAAGTCGTAAACCAAGAGGCTAAAGTTTATTCGCTAGTGCGGTGGGGACTGAGGTTGCCTATCGGTGAAAACATTCCACAGATAGCACAGTCACAGGGAGGTGTTAAAAAGGCATTATCTCGGGTATACTGAGTTGCCAAACTTAAGCTGATGGTTTCCCAGATGGGTGTTATGAATGAATTGCATGAACAACAAAGGCCACTGGGATTTGGTAAGGCATCATGATGTAACCGATTTCCCCTACCTTGAGTACACCTCGAAAGTGCAGATACCAATAGAATACATCCCATGTAGTGTTAATATGAGCTCGTAGATCGATGATGTAGGCCTTGACATACTTACTTTCCCCTCTTTTCGGCGTTTAGGGAGCAGCAGGACCTTGTTTCTGCTGGGTATGCCAAACCAGGATGGTATATCCATGTGTGGTTGCAGTCTGGTTACGAGTAGACCGAGTACAACAGAAGCGCAGAGAAAAGTGATTACTCGCACGCAGAGGAGAGCTGTAGGTTAGTGTCATTCCCCAGGCAACGGAAGGCGGTCGATCGAGCAGAGTCTAACATATCGCACTTAGGAGGGATGCACAAAGGACTGAATTTGGTAGAGCGTTTCAGAGTTCGCTAAGCCGGAGGGAGAAGTGAGATCGTGGACAGTCTAAACTAATGCGATATTGCTATAATTTAAGCTGTTCTGGATGAGCTCGCAAACGCGTTCAGCACCCGGAAGAAGACAGAAGAATGTACATTGTCTAGTGCGCTTGACAAATGAACAACACACTGTTTGGCTGTTGTTACATCGGATCCGACTCTCTGGAACAACAATGAATGGTCAAAACGAGATGATTGGTTTATTACTATCGGAATATCGAATCAAGGAGGCGTAACATGATTTTCTACAGTCCTGGTCAGGTGGTAGTGTGCACTTGAACATCCATAAACGCACAACAATGGCTGCTGATGTTAAACGGTCCGTTATAAATATATTTCTCGTTATGCTCACACTATTTCACTGAGTTGCACGCTTTCACTTGCGAAAGGTGTCAACATTTGTTGTCATCTTGTAGTTGTTTTTATTTATGGAGCTCCCCAAGCAGCACACCATGAAACCTTGCAGTTAGTGGACGCTACGAACACAATTTCTAGCACCACCTACAATGTTGCAACCCACTAGTAACATCCACCGAATTGACTAATGCATTTGAGGAACTGATCTGCATTACGAATTAGGAGCCATCCTTCTAAACCGACAATTCGACTATGGCTGCTGGTGAATCTGTGAATAAGGTTGCTGTGTGTTCAGATGCACTAGAACATGCAGTAACGAGTGGCCCCATAAGTAATGCGGGAAACATAATTAACTGAACAAGACCAAAAGCGAAAAGAACAAACTTAGGGCTTATTGTCAGAGGGCCAACATGTTTGCAACGTTACCATGTATACATTAAGTCATATTAAAGCTATAACAGCCTAAGGTAGGTGTCAAATTCTCCGACGACAATCGGCGGTGAACATAATTCCATCTTGTAACTGAACGTCTTCACTTTATTGCTAAGGAACAGCACTTAACCTACAAACAATAACTCTGCCGGCTATGAAGTCATGCAAAGAATACTCAAGATCAAGATTGTTCAATTTATGACACCTTTGAACTGCTCAACCATTCACAGCATGGCTTAATTTTTAGCCGCTCCTACGTTACTTGCCAGCTACAGTTCTTTTACTAGGTGAGAACCATGATTGACAGAGAAATAATGGTAATCTTAATTGAGTACCTTGGCAAAGCCGAGTTTCACGTCAGGTCTTCAACGAAAGTACGTCAACCTGGTTTGGCAGAAGCGCTTGACACAGCCTACAAGACTTAAACGGTTTTGTCTAACAACATCAAGTTTACAGTAAACATCAACAGCGACGTCCGCACACTGTCGGACAATTGAGCGATCGCGCCTAAACAACGCCCAGTTAGATCGATGTGCTGCAACATTCTTGATGGCCTGAGACAACCGCATCTCCGAACAAACGAGTAAGTCGAACTGAGCTACCTCTATGAGTACATCTAACGCTTACTGCTTATCTTTTCGAGTAACGGTCTTGCTTTTTTTTCTTAGAGTTCATTCTACCCCGACGAAGTATTAGCATCATTCCCCATCGCAACATTGTGGTAGTGCAATTAATCGTTACACGTTGTAGGTATATTTACATGAAGTATGTTTCAAGAGCATGAAAATAAACGACCTAGGTGTTCAGAATGACCACTGTTGTTTTGCTTGCAGAGCACTATTCGCTGGATGCAATTAACTAGCACTTGCTGCACAGTGTCCAAGGAGACCTCGTGACATTCGTTGACGATGCTCCGTTCCAGTTCCTTCGGGCTGCAGGTGTGGAGTGACACAGGTCATCAACACTTCTTCGTAGGGGTATGCTAAGGTATGTTAAGCATCAATTCTGTTACCAAATGAAGTTACTCGTCACAAACATCAGCTAAGCTGATGTTCGAAATGATGGTCGGCGTTTTGCTTGCAGTGCAGCATTGGCCGGATGCTTTTGACAAGCACGTTCTGCAACTTGTCTACTGATATCTCGCGCCATTCGTTGACGATACTCCATCTCAGTTTCTACGGACAAGTGGGCCTGGTTTTATACACTCGATGTTTCAAGTACCCCATACACAAAAATACCGGGTGTTTCAATCCGGTGACCGTGCAGGCTACTCAATAGTTTCTTCACGACCGATCCAACGGTTACCGAAAGGTTTATGAAGGTACTCACGTACCGTTTGTGCGGAATGTGTAAGTGCACTATCGTGCTACCACCAAACGGTACTCAATAACCCTTCGGCCTGCAGTTGTGGAATGACATGTCTGCAACATTTCTTTGTAGGAGGATGTTAACAAATGTTGAGCCTTAGTTTTGTTACAAAAATCAAATTACCCGACATATACTTGGAAAATAAAATTAGTCCCATAATTTTGGCCATGCTATGACCTGTGCACCATGTTACACACGCGAAGCGACACACTGCCGTGGGTTATTCGTAGCGCAAACATACCGCTTACCGGTGCTATGCAACCAGGAAAGTGCCTCATCCGTTAACATGATTGAGTACCTCTCCATGGTATCCAGATAACATCAGGCAGTTTCCAGATGCTGCTCCCATTTGCATGGTTTTAGAACTTGTACCTATAGTGCATGATAATTTCCGAATCTCCGTTCCTTCAATACACGATGCACAGAAGGTCGTGTGGTAGCACAATGCTACACAATTTCCAGAATGCTTAGGTCACCATTTCAGCCTACCTTATCTATAACATCGCAAGTGGACACGTCATCCGTTGCTGTGCGAGGCCGCCCGATTCGCTTTTTTCGCACATGCTCCCAGTGTGGTGGAAGTTCTCAACCCGTCGGCGTACGTACCGTGCGCTAACCGACTTCATCGTGCAATTGGTAGTGCTGTAGCCGCCAGCCATGTCAGCTGCGTTCGATTGGCACTCACAAAAGAGTCGCATAAGGATCACGCGCTGCTCCACAGGCATAATACGCGAATGCGGTTGAACAAGGTGCTCGTTCTCATTTGCTAACGCAGTAACATGACCGCCATGGCTGTGGGTAGCTTATTAATCTGCCTCATTTCCATCGATCGGGCCAAAACAAATCAGTGCGACGAATGCTTTGATCAGTGACTTCCTGCAGGTTGTTCTGTCTGACCGAACAGATTTGTAACGATGGGCGAGACTGTCATGTTGACGTGGCATTTCCATTTCGGTGTGTAAGTGAGGTCGGTAGAGGTCTGTTTGTTCATCCATCAGCAGTTCACCAGCACCGAGGATGCAGGCCCACTGACCACGCATGCATAAATCAATGCAGTCGTTCGCACCCTTGGGACCGGGTGAAGACATTTTGAGAGACGCACATATACCATTGAATAGCTTGCAATTTAGTGCGTTCTCGTTTCCCGTTAAGGCGTGCACCTTGTTCACCGAGCAGCGGAGCGAAAATGGACCGTTCTTTTGGGACATACCATACAATGCCATGGACATGACTATATCGGATTTAGTGAGCGGGAAAAGGAGTACGAGGGGAACAAACAAATGTGGGAGTACACATGGAAACCACCAGTCAAGGATAGTAACTCCTGTGGATCTGAACATTTGCCAAGGCAAACACCTGGTAGTGGGATAACTGGTGGACCACTGGACGATATTGCGAGTATACGGAACAAACCGACGAGGAGACATCCAGTGAACCAACAGCCTTGTTATGTGTGGGCATGGACCGATGTGTTAGAGCAGTTATCGTAACAACGATGAAAGGTCATTTGCAGGGACCAAAAGAGCAGCACAAATGACGAATGGGGATCACGTTTTGGAGGAATTTTTCCATCAGTGCAAAGCTCCGCTACATTATAATTTTGTCTCTGATACCCACCAGATGTTGCTCTCAACCCTCAGTAATGATAGAGTACGAATTCAGCACATTCCTAATTTATATCAAGAGACCACGGGTAGGTTTAAATCTACGTTAGCGACTTTATCAAAAGAACTACCATATTTCACCGAATATACGTTGAGCGTTCTGGTTCATTGAAATATTTTGGTCCAAAGAAGACGGATCAAGCTCGATTTGGTGACTCATCTGTTTACTATTTGGACTTCATCTGCTATGACGTCCAAATGCTTGTCATGTTTTAAAGGAGTTACTGCGCGCTCTAAAGCTTTGCAGTGCACCATCTGCGATGGGTGGACACACAGCTTGCTGTGGAGTCGGCCATGAATTGTACGAATTTCTCCTGCGATCCAACGTTCCGGGCTTAGGCTTCTTTTGCGATCTGTGCCGTGTTACGATAAGCAACAGACGGTACCTTGATGGACTGCCTGCGCTCAGTCCGCTCAACTCTCCTGCTCAAGCCGAGATAAACATCGCTGCTGTCCCACTACCAACTCCTTGCCTTATCACATGCGATTCTGGCGCAGCTACCCCAACGAGTAAGAGTAGTCAAGCACCTTCCACCACATCTATAGAGACGCCGGCTGTTGTTGACCAGAGCGAAGAGCCTAAGCTGAAGACGTGCGCAGAGGTAGTAAGGGAAAACCTACGAAATGTTGAACGCAAAAGCAAGACAGGAGTATGGCTAAAATCCAAGTCGTCATCATCTCAGTCGCAGCCTAATTTGGTTCTCGATAGAGTCAGTCAACTGGAGAAACTGCTTAAGGACGGCCCCACTGTTCTGAAGCCGAAGATCCATGAGAATGCCACATCGCCATCCCGGGACCGCTACCATATCATCGTGAATGCAGCCGAGTCCACCAAGGCTACCCCAGCTGAAAGGATTGTAGATGATCAGGAGTTCCTACAACAGATGATCTCTTTACTATTCGATGAAGGAGAGCAAAGAATCAACATTGTTTCAGCCTTCCGCCTCGGTAAGAAACAGGAGGACTCCTCAAAGGTTTGTCCACTTAAACTTGTATGTCAAAGTGATGACGAGGCCTGTCGCATTCTTCGACGAGCTCCGCGACTTAAAGATGAATCATTTTATGTATTGCGAGATCTTTCCCCTGAGGATCGAGTGAGAATGAAACAAGCGGTTGACGAACTCAGATCCCGTCGAGACAACGGTGAGACAGATTTACATATTGTGGATTTTCGCGTAGTCCGAAAAGCTACAAAAATTCGCTGGAAACCACTTCTTGTCATACCCAGGCGTTAGAGGTGAAGAAGGGATTGCGCGTAATTTCCGCTAATGTGCGCAGTATGCGAAACAAAGTCGATGAAATTCAATCTTTTGCCTCAGCGAATCATCCTGACATTATGGCTTTCACCGAGACCTGGTTGTCCGGGGATATCCTGGACTCCGTAGTGCAGATCCCCGGTTATCATCTCTGCCGAGCTGACCGCAAAGGAGATAGATCTGGTGGCGGTGTGATCCTGTACTGGAATGCAGACCTCAAGGCTCACCTCGTTGAAGATACTTGTGATGGTAATGATGGTTTCGAAGCCCTGTGGTGCCGGGTTCATGATGGATGCAGATCCCTGATAGTCGGGGTTGTCTACAGAGCTCCATTGGGTTCCGGAGCTCGGCTGCTGGATTCAATTAAAAAGCATGGTGGGGGAAAGGACTGTGTACTATTGGGTGACTTCAATGCCCCAAGTGTCGACTGGGATTTGCTGCACTGTGCTACTTCTTCAGACGTTTTCGCTGCGGACTTTTTGGAAACCGTTCTCGAGTGTAACCTCTTTCAACATGTTCCTGTGCCTACCCGTATATGTGTCGGACAAACCCCCCATATTCTCAATCCTGTGCTTTCCCCGGCGCAATCAGATGTCGCAGACGTTACTACTCTTCCGCCTATTGGTAATAGTGATCACTGTACGATCTCATTCCTCTGGACTCGACGCCTCACTCTTCACAACCAAGATACTTTCCTCAGGAATTTCTGGCTTGCCGATCCAATCCGCCTGCAAGCGGCCGCTAGCGGTATGGACTGGAATATCCCTCTATCCTCGGACCCAGGTGAGGAGTGGAAACTTTTGTACGCCAAGCTGATTTCCCTTGTTGAGCAGGCTGTATCTGTTTGCAAAAGGCGAACGTTTACCAGAGGCCCTCCATGGATAGACCGAGAATTGAGGTGTTTAATGTCCAAAAGACGTAAATTATGGGACCGATTCAAGCTTACTCACTGCGCGCTTGACTATTCGGAGTAGAAATTGATCAGAAACGACTGCATCACGAAAAGACGTCAGAAACGGCATCAGTATGAACGCAGTTTGGTAGTGCAATCCAGGACGACACCGAAGGCACTCTACTCCTATTTGAAAAGAAGTACCAAAGCTGGCAGTGGCATTCCTGCCCTGTTTTCTGCAGAGCAGGGCGGTTTACTTGACGACGACGCGACGAAAGCCAGTTTACTGGCCCTGCAATACTCATCTGTTTACTCGATCGAGACACTGTCACCCGATGACACTGCGCCAATCCACTCCTCTTCGTTGCAGCACATAGAAATGAGTGTGGCTGACGTGGCCAAAGGCCTTCGTGAATTAGATCCGAACTCCTCGCCGGGTCCTGATGGACTGCACCCGCTGTTCCTCAAGACCGTGGCGGACTACATTGCTGTTCCCGTCTGTCAGATATTTCGCCACTCTCTGGAAGCTGGACGACTCCCGGTCGCTTGGAAATTGGGGACCGTCAAACCTAAATACAAGGGACGGGATTGTCCCGATTCTGCAAACTGTCGACCTACCTGCCTAACGTCTGTGCTGTGCAAGTTAATGGAAAGGATTCTCAAGCGCGCCCTGCAGCTTCTCTTCGAAAATCATAACATCATCTCCTGTGCCCAGCATGGCTTTCGGCGGGCACGCTCATGTACCTCGAACTTGCTTGTTGCTAGGGAAAACTGGGCGAGGTCGTTAGACGCTGGGAAACGATTGGATGTGGTTTTCGTAGACTTTATAGCAAGGCGTTTGACAAGGTCCCCCATGAAATGCTCCTTCTTAAACTCCGAGGTACCGGTGTCTCTGGGAATGTCCTTTCCTGGATCGCTGATTTTTTGAATGGCCGGACCATGCGAGTCAAGGTGAATGAAGCCTACTCCACTCCTTTGCTGATGACTAGCGGTGTCCCGTAAGGGTCAGTACTTGGTCCAGAACTGTTCAAGATATTCATCAATGATCTCCCATCGGAGCTTCAGAGGGATGGCTTTGTTTACGCCGATGATATGAAGCTGTGGATGGAGGTAACCTGTCTTGAGGATGCTGACAGATTGCAGGCATCACTGGACATTCTACACGACTGGTCAGTCAACTGGCAATTGCCCATAAATTGTGAAAAATGTTCAGTTCTCCCCATAGGCGCCCTCGAACCGTTCGGGACATATCATATTGGTGGGGTGTTACTCAGAACCACCATCCTTGAAAAAGATCTCGGTGTGCTTGTCTCACATGATTTACGAACCTCAGAAGATAAACTACGGAGGGTTGCCGCTGCCACCAGGATGTCCCATGCCATACGGAGAGTCTTCCCGCGACTGACTCTGGAAATTTTCAGAATCCTGTTTACTTCTCATGTGCACCCGATCCTTGAATACGGACTACCCGCCATCTGTCCTCTTACCAGGTTCGAGTGTAACATGATTGAGAAGGTACAGTGGCGTGCCTCGAAATCCATACTGGAGTTAAGGGACTTGCCTTACCCTCATCGACTACAGCGTATGCAACTGTTCTCCCTAGAATATCGCCGACGTAGAGGTGATCTAATTTTTACTAGGCGAATTCTGATGGGGGAAATGGGGAAGGAGCTACAAGCGTTCTTTCAAGTCAACACTAATAGTTCCACTCGGGGGCACAACTGGAAACTATATAAACCCAGAAGACTTAGAGTTCGCTCCACCCTCGCTCTATCAACCCGCATTGTCAATGACTGGAACGACTTGCCGAAACATGTGGTCGTCGAGCAGTCGGAGGAATGTTTCAAGCGATTTTTGGATTCTCACTTGATGAGTAAGCTGGGACCCTGCTTCTTCCAATGTAGCTGGTACGGCCCCCTGTGGAATACCGTCTCGTAGCGACTCACGGCATCCACGCAATGATCGGGAAGTGAAGGAGTTGACAAAGGACTTTCATTCTGCACTCTACAATCCAATGATCCAATACGTTCGTCCATTATAACGTTGAAATTTCAAATTTCGCCAAATCCGTAGGTCCATGTATTAGCCGACCCACAAAAGATCTACGGGTTAGTGCTGTTCTGTCTTGTTTTTCCCCAGGTTATTATGGGTGATGGTGCTAGATTCTGTACACCCTCATATTTTTCCTCTACTTTGATCCGTCACAGTCATTAAACTTGCAATATACCAAGAATTTTCTCTTCAAAAATAACGGGTTTCATTGTAGGTATGCTGTCCGCAGTGCTGTGTGGACACACGAAAATATGAGGCACTTCAAATTGAGGTAACTTGTGAGTGGTGTTATGGGAAGATAGGAGCAGAAATATGCAGTAAATTTCTGGGTGGATTTTGCATGTCTTTTATTTTAATTACGCATAACCTTTTTGTAAGCTGATGCGCCTCAACAGAAATGAAAAATCGTTGAAACCTGATCAGCTGATATTTAGTAATTTATGGTAACTTCTGATATGGGATTATAGATTATAACCAACCGGTTCTCATCACTGAGACTGCTTGCAGGTGAGCGGTATATACACCTTTACAAGCGTTCGCTTACTAACAGGGAAAAGAGCAATCAGGCGGAGTCAATCGTGGGGCATACAAATGTATGTGTGAATGCGAAGAGAAGGAAATTTGCAACAAATAATACAACCACTTCGTCTGCCTTGTTGTTGATCACTTCTAATAAGCAGGTAACGATCGACGGAAAGCTGTTGTCTAGACATGAATCATGCCACCAGGTTGCCTGGCTTATGCAGGCATACGACGGCGTGAAGTAAATGAAGCTGGTTCATAACACTACGTATATTACTTATCACTAGTCTTAAAAGATCCTGGCTGTGTTCATCTTTTCACCCAGTCTTTATTCTTGCCATCATATTAGTTCTATAGCCGCCCGCAACAAAACACTTACTCTGCGGTTCTATGGTTCTGTCGCGATTGGAGGGTGTGGGGAGTGGGTGTTTCACGCGTGGACGTGGACGTGGTGTACGGTGTTTCACGCTTTTTAAACAGTACACCTATTGTTGTCGATCAACATACCGTCAGGTACCTTGGGGGCGATGGCATATTTTCTACAGTTTTTGTCAAACTCAGAGGCAAGTGCATGTACAAAGTTTGATGCTCTAATTTTTACTTCAGCAGTAAATGAGCTGGATTTCGAATTAGGTATGAAACGGGCCTAGGGATCTCCACCAAAGACTCAAGCTTTGTTAGTTACTTCCTTTGTTCGGCTAACGACTTCTCTAAGGTTTCCTTTTGTCTGAAAGTGCAGGGATAAAGTCAAAAATAACTGAACTGAACTACCAGTCACTGGTCTTTCTGACTAGTTTACGTGACCTTGTGTCCCACAGGGCACAACATGTGTGTGACAGCAATAGTAATGCTTTCCGTGTTTACCTGGATTTCAGCACTCTTTTCTGCAGTACACGTATGGTAATGACGGTCATTTGTCTGATTATCTTATTTCTTTGAATTAAGTGGGTACTCGTAAAACAACAGGAAAATAAAACCTGCCTGGTTATCCAGCGTGCTTTCTGACGTACCAAAGTTGGCTAACGTCGAGATACTGACTTTTCAGCTTTCCAATCAGTAGCGCTTTGTTAATCCAATGTCTACCCTCAAGATCCTGGCTGTGTGGTGGTAGGACTCTCTCATGCCCTTTGAAGTGAATCGCGGCTTGACGCAGATCTAAGCAAATTTAGACGCCATTTATCGATGCAGTGGAGGGTGTGACGTGGGGTGGACAGATCCTATATGAATAGTACGTAGCTCCAAAGCGGATTTGAGGACAGTGGGCATGTTCTGAGTTGAAACCGCTACACTGCACGCTGTTTGCATTTACCACATTCGTTGAAACACCATACGGTCGCCTGCCGGTGTGAGTTGCATTCCTGGTGACTGGCTGGAGTGCTGGGCGCAGAAAGGCGGCGCAACTGAAGCGAAGACAGCGTATATCGATCTTCGCAGATCGAGATAATTTCCCGGCTGACGCGGTCAAACAGCTGGAAGGAAGGTGGACGTTGTAGACACAGAAGCAGAGCTAGCAGTTGTCAAAGTGGCTATAACCACCTACCTGAATGTCGGAAAATGACGAGAAAGTGCCAGTTAGAAAGCCACTGGACAGGTCTGGTAGTTCCAAGTCGAATGACATGGACTTGATTGGTACGATATGAAATGGGTAGGAAAAGTGCACCACAAAGTAGACCGCAGTGTTTGAAAGGTTTACACAGCTTAAAAAACCGTTAGATATTCTTCCAAACCTTCCCGATGAAGGTGCGAGAACACAAAGAGGAATTGCTTGGTATATAATAGTTCAAGACCCGTTGAAATTGTACATAGAGAGCACACAAAATATCAGAGATTTGGTTTTGCGCTTTCCATAGTAGACTAACTGACAGCGGCCTTGGAGATGAGACCTCATCTTCGCTGTCATACTAAACAACCTGCATGTGGTGCCAGCGGGTTGGCTCGGATTTATCCCGTTTTGGCAAATAGTTCGGCGGCACTGTTCCAGCATGGAATGGGTTTTCGCGTGCCAATCGTTTTCCTTTTAAAAAGCCACGTATGTTCGTTTAGTCACATTGTGACGTGGCGGATGTAACTCACAACTGAATGAATCAATGCACCGTGGATGTCCAGATAATTACATCGAATTCACGGAAATTAGTCATCCAGTCTTACAAACCGACGCTGTTAAACGGTCACCAAAACAACAACACACTTACAAACACAGCTACAAAGCTACACTTATGCACAGGTAGACACACATCCATGCACACATTTACTGGTATGACAAGCATGTTTTATTGTTGTACACTGTTGTTCGTACTTGGTAATATGAGCATTCCTGTAAAGGCATAGCTCGCGTTGCTGAGAATATCAAATGGTTTCTTCGTCATTGATGAAGTCATGGAATCTACGTACACCAGACACGACATGCAAGGCATGAAGCCGCTCCGCGGTGATAGACTTCTTGACTTGGAGTATTCTGACGAAATTGACGTGCACCATCATCATTCACACACAAGCGTGACGCGCGTGATCTTGGTTCACTTGGATTATTCCTCTATATCCTCGCACCGTTTTCTCGCAGCGTAATTCCTGTACACTCATTCGAACCGGATTTACCATCCCTACACAGGGATCCATCATTTGTAGAATTATCTTCTATGATTAAAGTCCGCATCACTATTAACCTTTTTATCTCTCATCCGTGATTAAGCGCAGCTGGATAAGTCAAGCAAATTGAGCCGATTATCTTTCAGTGTGATACCTTTTGCCACAGAATTCACTAGGCAATCCGAAAAGCGCATGATTGTTCCAGTCCATTGTTTCTCAACGCAGCTTTGAAAGCATTTTTATCTCTCAATCTGTATTCAGCACTGTGTTCACATTCAGTTTGCAACTTCCAGTCACTCGCCTTTCCTTGTGACCTTGTCAATCATTGCGCCTGCATAACCCATCGCACGGACAGCGCGACCACACCGACCGCTCAGTTGATCTCGCAACCACTACTCTTGCCTGACCAACGTGCGCCGCTCTCAATGATGGAAAAGTACAGAACCTCAACCAACCCACTGAGTCAAGTAGCGAGACCACGTTGAATGGCAGCAGTGCGAATCCAAAAAGCTTCCAAACGAACAGTGTCTTCGGGTTACAAGAATATCATCTATTAGTTAAAATAGCTTTGGCATGCGTGCATTGTTTGGAATGGCATCATCCGAAAGGTGTAAACGTGTCCCAACAACAGGCACGAGAGAAAAAGAGCTCACAAGATGCGCTCTGGTTCTGTGCTGCGTGCTCAACCATTCCACTCGTTACATGTTTCCTTATCCTAGTCCAGAAATGTGACCGGTTAATTGCGGAAGCCGAGCAGAGGATGCACGACAAGTTTACTTCAATAAACGAGAATATGCACCATAGCATCTTAGCAGGCTCTAAGCCATGGAATGCTGAACAATCTGCTTCCGATGAACCGCAAACTGCCACGTTCCCATCTCCGTTGTCTTCTTCAACTTTGGTAGTACGTAGGACGAAAACTTACCGTAGCTAAGCGAGCCAACCAGTACTCATGGCAACGAAAACCAGACATCACTCAAAACGTTTGTTTAAGCGAATTCCACTAGACCTGATACTTAGCAATAACAAATACGAGTTGGCCATACACTAACTTTCGGTACCTATGGCTCAACTGTCTATTGTAGAGAGAAAGCCCCTGAGACATCAGTTACATATACACAGCTTGCTGCAAATGTCAGCCGAAGGGCCGTCGTTGGGGCCTCTTCTATTTAGACGCCATTGAGGCAAATAGAGAAAAAACAGTAAACAATCAACACTTGTCTGCAGATCTGGACAAAAGATTACCCTAACTTGCAGATCGACGAAAAATGGATCCAACTACATTGCTCTGACTGTTGTGTGCGCAAATGTCCTCGAATCTACCACCATCACGATGCGTGGTAAGTTATCGGTGGAAAAAGATCAACGAAACTCATTATGTGTGCTGATAAATGTCAAATCCAAACCCATAAGCCTATTACGGAATACGAGCCTTCCAAACCCCCCACACACTTATTCGTAGAACACAAGGATCCTCCACCGATGTGGAAGATGTGTAACTCTTCGCAAGCGCGAAAGACACGGATTCTGTGGGATACACATTTATCTTAATGTCTGTGGAGCCCACGCCAATAAAAAAACCACCGAAGTGGGACACCGAGAGCAAGATCGCCTAAGCACAATCATTAAATATGTCATACCAAAACCCTTCTAACGATCCTCAAGAGGTCGAGAAGCACGATTTAAAACAATGGTAGTTCTTTCGTGAAACAAATTCTTTGAATAATATTGTGGCGCTATCCACCACCAGAACATCTCTCTCGCCGAATTATAAAGGATGAGGCCCTAGAATCCTAAAACTAGAGTCCTAAAACTTCTGTCAGATCGACAAGCAACGGTTTTTTGTATCGAGGGAAATCGGGATAGTCTCTTTTCGATTAAAGGCTGCGGAAGCTTTGAAAGTCCAAATATCAAAGTATAGGTAGAATTTCGTCACATATAGGCTCACTCGGACAGCCGCCACAAGCCCGGAAAAGCACTGTACGCGCGTTTCATCCTTCCGGAAATCATCAGCAGTGCGCATTCCATCGGACCCTTGGTAGGGCTCGAAACCGCAACTCGACTGTTGCCAGTCCGTGGTTGAGGCCACTGAGCTACGGGGGACGGCAACGACCATGGTGAATAAGTTACTATATGTGATATAGCGCCGCTCACTATCCACTGACTTACACGTTACTGCCGTGCAGAGGACAGGGTAGCCCCATCACCAAGCGACGAGCTTAACAAACGGAAGCCGCCAATTATCTTATGGTATTATAAGCAGTTTGTTCTGTGTACTGATTACAGAAGAGTTGTTTATTGAGGTGACGGACGATGGAGGCGTCTGGTTAGATTCACTTGTTGGCATGACCAAGAACTAGTCCCATTGACGATTTTGTTGTGAGTTTCCTTCTCTCTCTCCCTCTTGTTTGTCTTCCTCCAACAATCTCGGCTTCACATTTGATGTACACCATGTTCTTAAACGTTAGTGTCGTTGTTTTTGTCTTATTTTTTATTATATAATGATTGGTATCACTTTTTTCGTATAACCTACTTTTTATTGCGGCACAATAGCTGATATTTATCTCACTTTTAACTGACATGTGCTGGTAATGATGGTTGCGCGTGGTCGCCGCATACGATCATACCGCTGTATGTTCGGCGTCGCACTGGATGTTTATCACTCCATTGCCAACTGTGCTTTAAAGACTAAATGTACATTCCAGTTTGCCTTTAGTCTGCACACATAATGGCACAAATCCACATTGGCTGACAGTACCTACTTGTTACACAATAGCTGGGAAAGGCGAATGAAGTTGTTGAATTATAGTACAGTGCTCGTTAGTTTGGGGTGCTTTTCGATTCGCTACCCAAGTAAGAAAGCTACCATGATCTGGATTACTTCGATAAGGTTTAAAGTACCGTCCAGTACACAGAATCTAGACACCGCCACTAATATCGCCACGCAATGGTTGCTACTCTACGTGTCCAAAAGTTAACACCCGTGGTCTTGGCCGCTGCGAATGCAACAGTCGGTAATGAAAACCTCAAGTCATATACCGGCTGCTAAGTACCTCCGGAATGTTACCAGCAATACTATCCATGGAGACTCCGATACAACTGAAAAGCAGGCAACATTACCTAGCTCAAACAATCGTATGTGCCAAGATCTAGTAGACCGAAAACTTACTAGGGTGAGAGTCGGCTGATCTGAACCAGCGGAATGCGGATTATTAACATTTTCTGTTCGGACTAGATCCACTATTAGAAGGCAGGTTAGTAGACATCCAAATACTTTTCATTATAATAAGCCCCCCTACTTTTAATAACACTGGGGTCCACCAACGATATTAGTGTCCTTCTCCTAGTAATCGACGGCCTCCTGAATGTACCAACTAGGGTGCAAAGCTTCACCCACACTCCTTAGGGCGAACGCCACAAAGGATGAAAATAAAACGCACAACTGCCAGTATCCCCGAGCAGTCAGTAGATATGTAAACACGGCTCGATTGCACGGTCTGGAAGATTGGAAGTACATACTCGAAATACTTTCCACAGGTTGCATCATGCTTCAGTCGCTATCAAGCCTACCTACTTTTCTCACTACGAAGAAACCGGTCCGTGAGTGTGAAGACGTATAGTCCAATGGTGATAAAGGATTCCGAATATGTTGCGTAGTTCGCACGAGCTACGCCGAGCAATAAAACAATAGTGTACTATTAACAAAGCCACCACATGACAATTCCCTTATGGTGTTCTAATTGAAATACATTATTTCAACGAAATATATGCCTATAAGAGAAACCAGGCATCAGCGGACTCAGGAGGATGTTCACATTAAAAGGAATATTAATTCACCTACCCGAACTTCATAGGATGGGGGATGGTAATCGTTGCGTTTATTCGCGTTGTGCCGTCATCCAATGAAAGTCAGTCATTTATCGTACTGCCAATGGCGAATACTACGGTCTAGTCAGTTTTTGAGAATGCATACCATGGGCACCCAACTAAGTCGGGCAAACTCCCTCTGTCTGACAAATTAGGATGGAAAGATTTCCGCCAGCATGCTAGCCGGTAGCACTGCGTTGTCTGTTTATACTCGTGACCTATTAGTTTGTTGTTGGGGCTAAGCTCTGGTAGGTGGAGGAAAAGGTAAATTGGCTATTTCAAAACCAGCTGTCAGGATGAATTCATGCAGTATATGACTATAGCTTTCACTGTAAATTCTTAAATAGTTCACCCTCATTTACTAGACGATTTGGAGCAGTCCTTTTACATTTTCGATGGTTGTCTGCTGGGAGTTCCGGACTGCTTCGAAATCAGATTTTAGCCAGCGTTTTCAGGCCTGAACCACCAAGTTATCTAGTGCTTACAATACTAGCGATTACAGTTTCTGTCTCAAGCACCTCTGATATTGACCTGCAGAAAATCCGTAGTTTGCCATGTGGAAGGTTATCCGGAATATGTCGTTGTTGACGACTGAGTGATTTTGCACACGGGCGAGGGCTGTCACTTCGACGGTGACCACCTTCAGACTCACCAGCAGCTGAGACGGTGTGTCTTTTTAAGCCGACACGGTGTGAGAAAGACTTAGACATTTCGTGATTATACCGTCAACTGCATTGCGGATGACCTGCAAGCTGCACGCTCCTATATTAAAAACAAGCACTGCCTTTTTCAAGTAGAAATATCTGATCTAAAAATACCTTCAGCTAATAGTTGGAACCAGCCTCAAAGTACATAAACCAGTGGTATAATTGGTTCTTCTCTAAGAGAGGAGCTCTTGACGTTGCGCTGAAATATATATATATATATGTATACATATATATATATATGGCGGGCGAGCCTATCGTTCACTGAGGCTGGTGGTGGCTAGATCCTGACAGATGGTCTACCCACTGCTGCTACGGTTGCGCCAATGGCTCATGTCATGGACGCATCCTCTTGGCGACGGCTGGGTGGGAGTTGGGTTCCGCCCTTCTCCCTGCTAAGATCCAGAACACCGATCTACATGAGTCAGTGAACTGAACATGTGCTAGACCCGCTGCCTTTCGGGTGTTCATTTTATCGAAGGTTTTGGGCGAGGCCCCGAGTCTTTCTCCTGTCACGTGTGGGCGCCCTGCCAATATCCTAGTCCATCGTCTCCGGAGGTTAGGAAGTGGTCGATGGCCTTCTTCCCGTAAAACCTAACCATGGGAGCCAACAGGTCTAAGGGTTATAAGCTCGCTGCTCGCTTAGCGTAGAGTACGAGCAACAGGCATTTTCTCTGACGGTGGGAGGGCACCTCCGGGTGTTCAATGGTTTGGTACTGCTCGCCTCAAACTAGGCAGCCCCTGGTCAAATTGGTTCAAACCCTCCAAAACCCACCTGCGTCTCGCCGTGGTCGGAGACGCGGATCAAACTACGGTCGCAAAACATATATAAATCGTTCTAGTACCTTAAAGGCTGCGTGTGACGAACGTCAAACAGATCCAAATCTGTCTCTGCAATCACTTTCCCGAGCTGGATCTGCACCCCGCTGCAGTGTGCGTAAGGATATTGAGCCAAAGGCTTCGGGCGGAGTCCCTGAAGCAGAACTCCAAACCGCCCACTACCTTGTGGGTAAGGCTATTGAGCCATAAGTTCTGGGTGGAGTCCCTCAAGCAAACCTCGGAAACACAACGCCCACCTGCCTTGCAATTGCCCACCAATGCAATCGGATGCGTGCGCCCAAAGCACTCAGCATGGGATGCTGGAAAGTGTGCGCACTACTGGACCGGAACTCCTGCGAGCGCTCGGAGTGACGCACTGCAGTGGTCGGGATGGACTTGGCGCGCTACCACATCAACATTGCGGCGCTCAGTGAAACCCAGCTCGCTGAGGAAGGTACGTTACATAAAGCAGGCGCTGGCTACACATTCTACTGAGTGGGCAACACCGCCTAAGCACCACGTCAACATGGGGTATGATTGGTAATACCCATCGCCTCAATGGCCAGCTCGTGGGTGAACCAACATGCATCAGCGCGCAACTGATGACTTTACGCTTACGACTTTGTAGAGGTATGTTTGCCACCTTCATAAGCACGTGCGGTCCGAGCATGTGTTATCCTGGTGACACGCGCGATCAATTCTACACGCACCTATCCTCCGTGAAACTGTTTGCGTCGAGGAGCAACAGACTATTTCTACTGGGTGATTTCAACGCTCGCGTTGGGCGTGATGCATCGGTGTGGACAGATGTCATCGGTCCGCATGACACTGGTTCAGCGAATGCGAACGGTGACAGACTGCTCTCACTGTGTGCCACTCACGGTCTGACGATCACGAACACTCAGTTTGCACTGAGTGCGAGTGATATAGCAACTTGGACGCACCCGCGAAGTGATCACGCTCACCTGTTCGACTATGTCATCGTACGTCAGCGTGATATGCGTGAAGTGTGCCTGACACGTGTACTGCGTGGAGCTGAGTGTGGCACTGATCACAAATTGGTGCGGACCAAACTGAACATATATTTTCGTAAATCTATGTATTGCACTCCCACCGCAAACCGGAGGCGTAAATTTATCATCCTATCTCTCGGAACTGTGGAGAAGCGTATTGAGCTGCAGAAAGCGATGGCTGCACACCTGTGTGATGTAGATTGCGTAGCCAAAGTGGGCACCAGATTCGCGATTGGGTGATAGCTGCTTCCGAGGTGACCATCGGACGCGCAAACTGTAAGTGGTCTGATTGGTTTAATGAAAAACAATGAGACTATTGGCATATTGGTGTCTGAGAAGTATGCGGCAGTTGCTGCGTATGTGGTAGATCCCAGTGATTTGGAGAAGGGTAGTCAGTTTCGCAAACTTCGACGTCGACTGACTCGGGAGCCCCGTCACATTGAAAATACGTGGCGGACGGAGAAGGCGAAGCAGATGGAATGCTACGCCGCACGCAGCCAACACAAAGAATTCTTTGACTCTATGAAGGTGGTGTATGGACCGAGATTGGAGCCGCTGGGGACGCTGGTTGATGGTAGTTCAATTGCTAGGTGCATAATGATTGCAGAAATAATGCACGTCTAGCGAATTCACTTCGACTGCCTCTTGAACAACCGTTCAAAGTTTGACTGACCTACGTTGAACGATCTCAGGTAGCACAAAGTGCAGATGTGTCTGGCGATCACGCCGACACTGGATGAGACGCAGAGATCACTCGCTCAGCTGCAATACTTCAAGTGTGCCGGTGCCGACGGGAAATCACCTGAAGTATTGAAACACGACGGAGCAGCGTTTGTGAATGCGCTGCACCACTTGGTGCAACGAATTTGAATGGAAGAGGAGGTGCCTCCTGAACTGAAGGTTGCCCTTGTACTACCACTGTGCAAGGGCAAAGGTAGCAAGCAATGTTGCACTAATTATCGTGGCATCAGATTATTGAGTTGTGTGGGCAAGTCGATTGCCCGAATCCTACTGCATCGCCTCGTTATTCAGGTTGTGGAATTGAACGTGGAGGAAGAGCGGTGTGGATTCAGTTCAGGTCACAGCATTATAGATATGGTGTTTGCTGCTCGTCAGTCGTAGGAGAAGTGCAGAGAACGACACCAGCCTTTGTACTGGCTTTTGGTTGATTTCAACGGGGCATTTGATACGGTGAACTGCGAGGCATTGTGGCTGGTGTTGCGAAAGTTTGGTTGCCAGTGTAACTTTATAAGTCGAATTGAATGTTTGCACAGTGGTATGCGAGGAGGGTGCAGCTAAGTGGAGAGACCTCAGAAATCTTTGCAGTTATTTCTGGTATGATGCAAGGCTGTGCCTTAGCTACTGCCTTGTTTAATATCTACCTTCATGCCATGATGTCTTGTGTATTTACTGCGTCTTGTGCTTACGGTGTTCGTGTTGAGCACCGTAATGCTTGCGAGTTGCCGAACAGCTGTTGTTTTGGTGCGGAACCCTAATCTGTAAGGCGAATCTCTATATGCTTCTGTTTGACGAGAACTGTGCGGTACATACACACAGCGCTGATGAGTTGCAAAACATGATTAGTGCTCTGGCTTCGATAGCGACCAACTTCGGGCTCACCATCAACACAGTCAAAACGTTTGTTTCTTTCAATCGGCACCGTAGGTGCAATCTGCAATGTTACTGCGAAAAAGCATTGGTGTTGACGTTTTGGATGCCTCTCGCTTCTGGTACCTTGGGATTCTAATATCCACTGACGAGTAACCACACACTGATCGTCGTCTCGAATGGGGAAGCAGCATTCGGCATTCTTGGTTACCGAGTGTGGAACAACCATCAGGTTACCATTGGCACGAGGCTGATGGTGTACAGATCCACGCTGCTGTCTATTCTTCCATACGGCAGTGAAACATGGACGATGTACCGGCAGGATGTACGATATCCCGAGCGGTTCCATCAATAGTGTTTACGAGGGATTCTGCGAATTTGTCGGTGTGACAGAGTCGTGGACACGGAAGTCTTGCGCCAAAGTGGATTGTATGCAGTAAACTGCATGGTATTTTTAAGACGCCTGAGGTAGCCTGGTCATGTGTGCCGTGCGGATATGACGCGGATACCAAAGCAGCCATTATATCATCAGCTGAGCATTGGGAAGCGGCATGTGGGGAAATCGAAGCTTCGTTACCAGGCCATGATCAGAGTGAGCCTCTCACGTTCTCATCATGATTGAAGGTGATGGGAAACGAAAGCGGTTGATCGCCGTGCTTGGCGTGATGTGCACACGAAGGCGGTTTCCGACTTGCAAGAGGAACCAACGACAATTACGGAACCGACTGGGGCCGATTGGTTGTACTTCATCGACATCGATTGCATAGTGCTGTAACACATGCAGTCGCTAGTGCCTGAGTCAGAGAGACCAGGTGAGCCACGAGCGAGGCAATTTGGGGCCAACACAGAAATCTCGACGAGTCATGCGGCGAACGTAGGCAGAACCGGTGTAGCATTGGTAGGCACGCTGCATTCGATTTACGAAACGCCTAATGCATGCTGCAGCACTTTATTTCAGGTGGTAGGTTTGCTATAATGGCCTGATGCTTTTTTATCATATGAATGTCTACATGAACTGTCTATTATGAACTTGCAAATGTCCCCATAACTATTTCAGTTTACTTCGATAACATCTTCGCGTTTTTGGCACTTTCACAAACTCTATTTTCTGACGTCTTGATCTGTTCGTAACCAATTTATTGCAAATGTTATTTATTGAAGTGTTATGACACTGTATCTGTAGGCATCATTAGATTTATATTATTGGATATAGTCGTTACAAGTGCTTGGCTGTTGCTGAATAGCCCCGGTGTGTCTGCGCTCGATGTGCATGATAACAAGTTGCTTACCTGTCTAGTACCCACTACCTCGTCCATACTGGCTACAGGAGACTGTTGTTCGTTGCTGGAGGGGAAGGGGTGCACTGTCCTTGTGGCCGTGTTAGGATCAAAGAGTTGTTCCATGCACTCAGTGTGGAGCGGACTACGATCCAGCCACCGTCTTGTGTGCGTTTGGTTCCAAACTACAGCGTCCTTGTGTACGCCTGTGAAGGAGCGTGGGCCAGATCCCTTGAAGAAAGGTGGCTCCCATCCACATGCCTCCCGGTCTTATTCCTTCGGGTTTACAACTGATTTGGGGTATGTGGTTGGAGCATCGGGTGGTGCAGCGCAAGCCACCTATAGTCCTACTGTATGCGAAGGCCTCGTGTGAAAATCCTGGGAGACAACAGTCCCTGGAAACTCCGAAACCCAGCTGCCACCCAACAATATATATATATATATATATATTTATTTATAGCAAAGAGTGGGTGAAACCACACTAGGTTAAGGTGCAAAACGAATGACGAAAGTTCACACCTACATCCAAGGGAGCTTCAGGCTGTCAAATAATTATTTCTGAACACACAAGGCTGGCTTAATCCGGCTTATAGCGACAGCCTCAGCAAACCGAAGGAAGCGGGGATTAGTGTGACGTAACACAACTTTAAACGCTGAGCCCAGCTCTATCTGGTGACCAGAGTCTAATAGGTGTTTTTCTATCGAGGAAGCCGGCGGTCTGCGCGAAAATGGAATCTGACGAACGTAGGCAATCTGAGCAACTTCACGTTGAACCCATCTTGGTACATGTTCCTGTATTTGGGAACTTAGCGTTCTATTAGTTCTGCCTATGTAACTTTTCCACCGTCACATACAAATTGGTATACACAGTGTGAGTTGGCTCCAATAGGCTGAGCTTCCTACTTTGGAGGTATGGGCAAATTTCGGGTTCGGTTGATAACGACAACTTGTGCAGCATAGTAACTTCTTTGTGTAGCCGAAATTATACGCTTAGTTGTCTTCAGTGTGGCTAAGTCACCTTTGAAAGGTAACTCGATATACACTTTCTTCTTGGCTGCCGTGTGCACCAAGTCCCTTGACCTTCGCGGTTGGCTGTGTTTCGCGATAAATCTTTGAGGGTAGCCGTTCGCCATTAGTGTTGCTGCAATTAAAACTAACTCATCGTCCAGACAGTCAGCGGAACAAATTCGTCTGACACGACTAACTAGAGTCTTCACAAGTGTCCGTTTGGACCGCACTGGTGTGAAGCTGGTGAAGTGCAGGTACTGACCGGACCAAGTTGATTTTCGGTAAATGGACCTCTTAATCAATCCATCCTCCCTGCGAGTTAGGAGTACGTCCAGGTATGGCAGACAATTGTTTTGTTCTATTGCGCATGTAACCCGTAAGTTAGCGTGCGCACCATTGAGCCGTTCTACCAAATATGTGAGCTGCTGCTCCGACGAACAGAATACCAAGAGATTATTGACATATCGTTTGTAGTAGGGCACCTGGGCTATTTCCGTAGAAATGCTTCTTTCTACCACCAGCAAGAAGAAATCAGCGAGCACAGGACCTAATGGGCTACCCAATGCTACGCCGTCAATCTGACGGTTAGTGTATACCGGAAGTGATAATCCACATTTTCCGTGCACAATAGTAGAGATTAGCTTAGGCATTCAGTAGTAATTGGTAGCGAACAACCACCGTTTTCAGCGAATTCGCACACCTAATCAACCGTCTGATGTAGCAGCACGTTGGTAAATAAGGATTCTACATCCAAGGAACATATGACATTTTCTGATAGGTTGAGTTCACCCAGGTCATCGATGAGTAGAAACGAGTTTCTAAGACTGTACGGATTGAACAGTTGTTTCAGCGGAGCTAGCAACTTCACTAACCAACTAGCAAGTTTATGCTGGGATGCGTTCATCATTAAAGGATTAGCCTGAATGTCACGTCAATCTTATGTATCTTTGGGGACCCATACAACTGTGGAATAGTGCTACCACTCAGCTTCCAATTATTAAATGTGTCAAAGTCCACCACGCGGTGGAGGAGAAGCAATTCCAGGTGACGATCTATGCGCATTTCGACGTTGGTTATGTCCCCCACTTTCGTGCACCGTTCGAATATACACGCATCGTTGAGCATGGCGCAGATCTTCTCATTTTATTCGGTTTTGTTCATGATTATTACACATGAACCCTTATCTGGTTTCATTACAACTACGGTCTTAGCTCGTAGTTCACGTAAAGCCTGAAAATGTCGAGCTGTGATGGCACATTTGTAATTAATTGGCACGCTTTTCACCTCATGGGCGATATCAGCTAACATGTTTGAACCAATAATGCTTATCAGGGTTGGTTGGTTGGAGCTCCTTAAAATGGTCATAAATGTTCTCAAATTGGGCTTCTATAAATAAGCCTTTCAACGTTCTAAGGGGGACTTTGCAATCAAGCCCAAGTGATTATGCATCTCATTGCAACGCATCAAGTTGTACGTTCGATAAATCCATCACGCGCTGTCCAAACGGACACTTGTGAAGACTCTAGTTAGTCGTGTCAGACGAATTTGTTCCGCTGACTGTCTGGACGATGAGTTAGTTTTAATTGCAGCAACACTAATGGCGAATGGCTACCCTCAAAGATTTATCGCGAAACACAGCCAACCGCGAAGGTCAAGGGACTTGGTGCACACGGCAGCCAAGAAGAAAGTGTATATCGAGTTACCTTTCAAAGGTGACTTAGCCACACTGAAGACAACTAAGCGGATAATTTCGGCTACACAAAAAAGTTACTATGCTGCACAAGTTGTCGTTATCAACCGAACCCGAAATTTGCCCATACCTCCAAAGTAGGAAGCTCAGCCTATTGGAGCCAACTCACACTGTGTATACCAATTTGTATGTGACGGTGGAAAAGTTACATAGGCAGAACTAATAGAACGCTAACTTCTCAAATACAGGCACATGTACCAAGATGGATTCAACGTAAAGTTACTCAGATTGCCTACGTTCGTCAGATTCCATTTTCGCGCAGACCGCCGGCTTCCTCGATAGAAAAACACCTATTAGACTCTGGTCACCAGATAGAGCTGGGCTCAGCGTTTAAAGTTGTGTTACGTCACACTAATCCCCGCTTCCTTCGGTTTGCTGAGGCTGTCGCTATAAGCCGGATTAAGCCAGCCTTGTGTGTTCAGAAATAATTATTTGACAGCCTGAAGCTCCCTTGGATGTAGGTGTGAACTTTCGTCATTCGTTTTGCACCTTAACCTAGTGTGGTTGCAGCCACCGTTAGCTATATCTATTCATATCGTTTAATGTTAATGGTACTGAGGATACAATACGAAATGCACGCATCTACCAGCCTTCGTCTTCTTTCCGTTCTTTTAAAATTGTTGAAGGGAACTAACTACTTTAAATGTATATATATAGCCAATTTTTTGGACATATATCCACAGAACGATACATAGGAATCAAAGGGAAGTTAACTTTCTTTACCATAAAAAATAGTTGCTTTCCTTATTTTTACGTGCCCACTTGTTTTCTTTTATCACAATATTTTATGGTTTTGGTTTTACTCGTGTTTCCAACCTGAAGTTCGGTACACAGATCTTTCACAACTGCGGGATGTGGACCATGTGTTCAATTGAATTGAACTACTGGCACTCCTCATTTTTGGGTTCCCATCCAGGAAATCATACGGTTCCAATGGGGACTGGACTTTACCTCAGCGGTTTCATGTGCTGTCGCTATGTGGTTTGCTTACCGCCTCGTGGTCTCCCGTGGCCCGGTCCCGAACTAGAGAATTGAGAGCAGCATGGCACACGTACAGGTGCTATGCGTGGGTGCTGAACTTGACATTTCAGCTGATGCAGGAAAAACAGATTGTTGTAGGGAACACTAGCATTCCCAATGCTACGACGTCTAAAGTCAACACTGAAAACTCAGTTTTACCAACAAAACATAGCAATCCTTCTCAAACAACCGTAGTTGCATGCTGAAAGATTGCGCAAGTCCCCCATGCTAAGTTTCCATGACTTAATCCCGTATGACAGCACTGAACGAACAGGCACAGTAAACGCGGCTTTTTATCCAGATGGAGGTGAACCGAAAACGCATCGATTGTCTCAACTTGACGAATGCTGTTAGCGCTTTGTCGATGCGAAGAGGAACATGTTTGCTGATAGTGCTGGCAGAAAAGCTGTCCAGCTGTACAATTCGAGCACCTTCATGGGTGAGAACGGGAGCGGGTGTAGGCTAATTTAGATGTAAGTGAAGCGCGTAACCTTCCTGCTACATGCAAATGCCATCAGCACGGACGTAGTAAGAACTTTGACCTTCCCGCCGAATTTGGCAATCGAGTGCGAACTGATCGGCCATCAAATACTAGCATGCGTCAAAGGAAACGAACTATTCCGTCAATATGGTAAACTCGTAGAGCGGAATTCACTCACTTTGGCTGAAAGCCAGACGTGAAAGAGTGAGAGACCCTGACCTCCAAAATTGGCAATTTTGGTTTACCATTAAATAAGCCTACTCAATCCTGTAGATCTATTCTCTGTCTACCGAGTTCTGGCTTTTTGTATTCCTTCGGTTAGCTGCGCGCCTGACTGAGCAGTCGGAGTCGCAGTCTCACAGGGCAGCAAATTAGCTCTGCAACCTAGGCCTATCCTGGGGCAGTACTTCACATTTCAAGGGAACGAATCACATACTATACCTAGATTTTCCAACTACCGAACGCTTTAGAAGGAGTTGCGTCCCTTGTGGTTCATCACCAAGTATGGCGATGTCATAAGTGTAATCTAAGTTGGTCGCGCGTTCACACGGAAGAAGCTCTAGGCCAAGTTTTTGGAAAACTTTTAGAGCTCTCGATAGGACGTCTTAAATTGCGAAGCTGAAGAGAAAAGGGCACATAGGGCAGTCCTGTCTCGAAGGATGAGAAAAGCTTGCCGTAGACACACACTCTGCTAGGGATATGAAGATAAAGTGCACTTGGGAAGGCGATATGCTTATCTGGCAACCGGTTGGTTGGTAATTAGTACCATAATGCAGATCAGTCAATGTAGTAAACTGTAACATGTTTGTTTATGAATGCAACGTTGGGGAGTCTGTGGTAAATTTGGTGGTGTTGGAGTTGGCGGAGCGTGTAGAATTGATCAAAACATCCACCACCAGAACGGAAGCATGCTTGTTCCTTACAGTAATATAATTCACGTATTGGGGATAGTCTGCGAAGCATAATAGATGCCAATAACTTGGAGGCAACCGAAATGCCACTCATCCATTGGTGGTTGGCTCATGAAGTGTAGGTAACATTCTTAAAAATGGTGACAATATCTGATTCGCCCCTAAAGTAAAGCATTTCTTCTTCACACCAGAATTTTGCGAGCAACGAAGTTAACTGGTCAGTGATTGCCACGCCGCCGTATCTGAACAGCTCCGGAAGAAATCTGTCTGCTCCGGCAGCATTGAATCGTCTCAAGCGTGAAATCTTGAGACAGGCTTCTTTTTCCTCGGTCGCTTTCCCACCTTGCCAATGAGAGAGTTCGCAGAACTCTCCATAACCAAAGTGGCTTTCGTCCAGTCAGAGGCTGGACTGACCAAATCTTCACACTATATCGAGTACTCGGAAGCCGCTAACACTGCCAGCAGCCCATGTTTGTGTGCTTCGTTGATTCTGGAGCTAGCTTTGACTCGGTTGACCGCAAAGCACTCTGGAGAATCCTACTTGCCGATGGCTTACTGGTTCAATTCCTTAACTTGATGAGCTCATACTACCTTTGCACGAAGGCCCGGATGCGGGTTTATTGAGAAGAAATAAAGTAATTCGACATCAATATGGAGTCCGGTAGGGTTGCTCACTTTCTCCAGCGCTGTTCAACTTCGCAGTTGACTAGGTTATGCATCATGCCATTGAAGGCTATCGTGGTGTTCAAGTTAGCTTTGAATTTTGGCTGCCAGATCTAGAATTTGCTGGCGATACCGCTATTCTTGCGGAAGACGCTATATCACTACCATCACTGCAAAATCGGGTGAACCAATCAGCCTCTGTACGCTGCCTCGAAATTAACATCAGCAAAACGAAATACTTCTCATTGTTAGCCACTCAGTCCGCCCTGTCGCTCTTCTTACATAGACAACTCATCTAACCTGTTCTTGAGTTCAAGTATCTTGAATCCACTATAATCCCCAATGGTCAGGCTACATACGAAAGCCGGAATCGTATTGACGGCGTTAGAACAGCCTTCTTACAACTGAGAAACATATTGTGATGAGGACGGAAATTGGTCTAAGAACGAAAGTCCGAGTATTCTCAGCAACCATTGGTGTCATTTTATTCTATGTTTGCGAAACATGGCCGCTGCGATCCGAATACACCCGGAAGCTGGAACTCTTCGACTATTGGTGTCTAAGGTTTACCTTGAAAAAGAATTGGCGTGAGCGTATCACCAATGACGGAATCCGTAAGCGCTGTTACGGTCTTCCGAAGCTCATACCGCTCATCCAACGTCGCCGACTTCAGTGGTTCGGTCACGTCCTCCGCAGACCAGACACTGACTTCACTAGGGCCATGGTTTCACCCTTTCCTTGCCAGTATTGGCGTCCTCGCCGTGATGAGCAGTTGAATACCTGGCTCACTGCACTGAAATCGGATGTCGATCTTCTGGGATTCTAGGTTGTGCATGGTGCTCGTCACTAGAGGAATCATTGGATCAGTATCTGCGTGGAACTTGCTGCCGACCGCCGCACTTGGGCAGCTGTAATTTGCGACATTCATGAAGCCGGCTCATCTTGTCGCAGGAGCTAGCCGCAGTCAAGTAAAAAGTTGATCCAGTGTGACGAGCCACGATAAGCAACAGAAGGTACTGCATGCACGGATGGACGAATTACGAACAAAACGGCCCGGCTAACTGTTCTAAACGCCTTTGCTGTTTAGTGATTCGAGACGCATTCACCTCGCAGATAACTTCAAAAACACCAGGCTTCCTGAAGCCAGTGGATCGAATGAGTTGGAAAATTTTGCTAGCGTTGCTAGAGAGGTCAAGTCTCTAACTCCAGACCGATCGGACAACCAAGCCTCGCAATCATTGCGCATGCTTTGCTTGAGCTGCTGGTTGGCAGGGCAGCGTTGCACGCTGTAATCTGATTCTGTAGCGATATATCTACGGGATTGGAACAGATCCAGAGCTCGAGCAGTGATACATGCCTTTAAGAGGCGTCGTGCTAAGCCGCAATTCGATTGTCCGATGTGGTCGTTGCTCTCCATATACAAGTCCAGTGTTACTCAGTGTCTTTTGGTGCATTCCAACTAGGTGCATCTGTCAGTGAAGACTGCTAGCTCGCCTAGGCTGAGGCATCAATTAATCAGTTCGCATGTATCTTACAATGTTTTGCTGTCCCCACAAACCACGTGCATATTCTCCTGCAGTCCAACACATCAACTAGGTCAATGAAGACGAACACATAGGACCTGCAATCCCTTACGCTGCCCCGCCATCTGAAACGGATTACAATATGATCAATTTGAGACCACGCTTGTGTTAGCAAATGGGGACATCAATTTGCTGAATATTTTGTCTTATACCTGACTTTGGTGCTAGAGAAACAGATGGTTGTCTTCGCACAATGTGAGAAGCCTCTTTTCGTCATTCGAGTGATCTTCATCGAGCACGTAGTAACCTTGAAAGTGACATCCTTATGTTAGCCGGCGGCTAACCTGTACAATGTAATCCCCAGGGGGGACAACGATATGTGGTTTGTAAGCGGTACTCAAAAACCTATGAAGCTGTAGGTAAAACTGACCGTTTTCCGAACCACTACTACAGTCACTTGGAGCATACGCGGAGATCATATACGAACTGTTTCTCTTCTCGCGACATCTGTTGATTCCATATGAATCCCGGAGCCGAATTACACACAGTCGGCTGTTAATCAGGAAGAAGTCCAGAAGTGCTGTCTCAGCCCTGCGGCTTAGTGAAATACCTATACTAGCCAATGCACTAAGATTGCTTCTGGGTCTCCAGAAAGACGGAAGTGATATGTGGCTTTGTATTTAGTGAAGAGATGTGAGTGTAAACACATTTCTGGGGTCCTGCAGTCGGGTTTCAGAAATACGGCAGACGTCGACATCGAGGGACTCCATGGTGCACTCCAGACCGAGTTCTTGTAACAATTCCACCATCCGCATCCGCTGATGTGACAGCGTTCCTGACATGGAAGTGTTGCACCGGGGCAACATTCAAGGGGTGTATTGTATTCGTCTACTCTGAAACATGTGGTGTCTCGGACACGCCCATCTGATGAATGCTACTAGGATACCAAAGCATAGGTTGCACAACCAACTACGCGCAGGGTAGCGTGACGCGCAATAAGCGAAGGTACTTTATCAGGACATAATCAAGATGAGCTTGTCACGAGCCATCGTTGAATTTTGACGTTGGCAAGCAATTAAAGTGGATTGCAGCCGGCCCGTGGCTGTAAGGGGTCACAAATCTGCCTTGTAATCTTGAGGTCGCGCGTACCAGCCTGCCTTGTGGACTGGGCCACCCAAGCAGTACTCTTAGCCCAAGCACTACTAGGGATAGTTGCGCGACAGCGAAGCGTCGGTACTGCGTACAGGCGTACTGCTGATGCCTCTATTGTAGCAGGGTGAGGAAAGGCCTTTATGCAAGTGATAGTTTCCGATGGAGCCCACTCGGTTACGTCATGCAGCTGGTGCTGCAACTAAATGAAGTCGTGTGTGCATCAGCCTAGCCGGTCTGATAATTCACCAACGTGGCTCCAAGGAATCTATATCGAACAAGATAAGAGTAGATTGCATACATTCAGCGGGCGGTGTGTAAGCTGCTTCTAGTTTCACTTACTAACCCAAAACATTACTACAGCTGATGTGTTACGTGTGTCATATCGTCTCAGTGCAGTTAGTCAGCACTTATGTTTTCGTTTTCTTGCATAGTTGAAAACGTTTTAAAAGTGATAACTCATGTACGGCTACCCTTTATGCGAATATTCACTGGGCGACTACCTGTCCACAACCACCCTTCGTTTACTGGTTACATGATATCGTCAATCGTTGTTTCTTGCATAGGCGTGCACACCCTTCGTGATGGTGCTTGATTCATAGTTCGATTCCATTTGGTGTGGAACGAGCTAAGGCATGCGCGCCACCATGCGTACCTCTGGTAAGCATGTTTCTTCGCATTCATATGAGAAATCTGCATTTTGACGGGGTATGGATAGGCTCCGAATCAGTCGTTGCTCCAATGCACTTACCACCTAGTTTTAATGGTTATGTCATGCACTGGATATTGGTTTTGTAGATGTGGCTAGAGTTAGCGTAAGATAAGCCACCCATATTCCCAATGCATGCACAGGCGTTCTGTGGCTGTTCTCAGTGACAGTGAAACCGGACACATTTGCCACCAGCCATATGTTAGTGTGCGCCTAAACATCTTGCTAGTAGTACATAAAATAGACGTCCAGCTATTTGTCACTTTTCACCACAACGTACGCAGTTCTTCGAAGGATTAGGTAGTTTAGCTGATTTGATATCCTGCGCTTCACTTATTCAAAAGATCTGTGACTATCCTGTGACACGAAGGACGGAAAGTTCAAGCATTTGGCCCAGAATGCGCCACGACACTGTATGAGGACGACAAATGAAAAACGGTAACTTTTATATTAAATCGTAACAATCGTCAGAATGTACATCCTGTAACATTCTTTTTTACTAAAACCGTAACGCGCACTTCCTCTGTTGATTAGAAACAGTCAATTTCTCCTCTCCTCGGCACCAATTGTGATACAAACGGTTTTCCTTGACGTCTGAAATTGAAAAAACGCACCACGAATTGTTGTACTGCCCAGCTGGTATGACGAGCAACTATGTATAGGATGAAATAGCATAATTGGGGAAATTCAGCAACCACAGTAACAGACGATCTTGCGCCTATCATTTGCATGGGTATTTACGTCTGGGACAGTCCGATCCTCACATTCAAATGCGCATAGTGTTCTTAAAATGAGTTAAGTACGCCGCCACAGACAAACTCTGCAAAATACTTAAACCTAACCATACAACTGCGGTCGAATTGTCCTCTCAAAACTAATCTGACGCCGCTACTGTACATAGTACACTGGCTTACGTAAACAAAAATAGAAATGATTAGCTAATATGAATACGGTTGCCGTAGATTAGAATTTTTACAGTACTGTTTGATGGTTTTGTTCCGTGTAACGTGCAGCCGTGTGAAGTTAAGGAATTTTCTAGGACTTTTCTGGGGAGAACAATTCGTTGCAAAGGGGCTAACCCACAGTACTTTGCAACTGATTCAGTCTGCAGTTACAGCTAAAATTGCATGAATACTTCGCTAGTAACAGTTCACACAGGTTCAATCTAGGCTTTTATGTCACTCAGCTATTAAATAAATTACATATTGTGAGTAGGGGTTAATGCTATAAAGCCAACCAACTTCAATTACTAGGACATCTGCTTATCATCCGTTCTGTGCGCCTAGTATACAGGAACCAGCTTGAGCTGCAGGAACTAGTTGCGGCAACATACACACTGCAAGTAGAAGCTTATCGATGTGATATGATCGGTTTGGCAAATGCGACACCTCATTCGGTCAGGGATCAGGAATTCCTGTTAGACATCATGATGGAACTAAAGTTGACTAAAGGTAAAGATCATTAGAAATTAACCTCTAAAATAGATTAACTACTATCTCGTCTTCATCTATGTCAAGCCCGGCCACCTATGCCGGCCAGTAGTTTGAAGGTAACATTGTGGTGTTTTAGTTCGGCAGTGTGGATTCGTACCTGTGTAGAAGGTGGGCGACCATCGCGGTATCTTAGCCCACGTGCGACCGGTGGTAGCTGCACGACAGCGAAGCGTCCGTACTGCGTACCGGCGTACTGCTCATGTCTTTTTTTTCCGGCCATCTTTGTATATGGAAGGTAACAATTAATTGGTAGTCAACAAATCCTCTGTAGCAATTGCGACTGCAGTATCCAGTAGATCCCCTTTAATCAAGCTATTCATTTCCGGTACATAGGGAGGAAGTATGTAAAACTGTGGTTGCTGTTCTGGGATGACAAAAAGCAATGTGCTCATTGTTGAACACAAATTACTCTGCACAAACTAGTGCACATCATCGCACCCGAAACTGCGTAACACTTGGTAACAGTGTGGCAACCAAAAAAACGGGTATAACGAATTTTCTCAGATCTACTTGACTGGCACGTCACAACCTGAGAAGAGCATTGTGCACAATGCGATGTTTGCCGTAGGCAACCAGTGTCAGGCGTATTTCTCTCATCTTCGTCTGGCTGTTGCAAGCGCTGCATCATCATCAACGGCAGTACATCAGCCATTTGAACTGATGTTCGCTGCCGTACAAACATTGACACCTACGGAGCGAACAGGATAATATTACTACCTGGTCTCTGCGATTGTCCTAATCGGCTGGAGTCCGCGTAAACTTTTAACATGAACTAGATGGAACACTCGTCAGTGATCTAGAACTAGACGAAACAAACTAGTCGACATAGGCGCTTTGTACAGCTTGCATCCCGTGCACACACCCCCGAGAGGATAGAAAAGAGAAAAAGGGTTCATCAGAGTACTTTTACGACCCAAAGGAAAGGCAATTATTTGGCCGCACAAGCTCGGTTTTACATGGATATTGGCGAACAAGTCTGCGGAGGCGAATACAAAGAAAGGCGAAGAATAAGATCTCAGAAGTCGTGGGCGTGTACCGGGCAACAACGTTCACATACAATGTGTAAGCAAGTGTGAGCAAGTGAAATGTGGGTGTGTCAGACATAAGTGGGGTGTGTCCGGATCGTGAACTTACGGGGGTGCAAAGTCTTAATCACGACTTGCACGACTTTTCTGGGGGACAAATGCCGCTCATAACAGCTTGAGAAGGTGGGCCTAACGTAAAATATTAATGCCCCAAACAAACATTCAGGGTCAAGGCGCACGTATCTTGTGTCGACAACATGCCGTCACAAACATCTGGCTTTCGTGTAAAAAGCAAGGTGACATCTGTGAGAAAGCTTCCTTGCGGCTTTCACTGCCCTGCGTCATAATCAGCAATGAGCCCGCAGATAAGGCAGCGCCAAACACTTTAAGAAAGCAGTCTGGCTAGTAGACGACAGCAGCCACGCTATTGGTGCCGACTTCGAGCCATGTCCTGTAAAGTCGCGAGCGAAGCACAAGGAGGGTGACGTGGACTCCAACCCGGAGGGCTAGACGGGTCGTCAGTGTCTCTATTTCACGTTGTCAAATTAACTTTTGCCCACCTCGGGTCTCGTACCATCCTAAATCTGGCAAAGAATACAAGGCCTTTACCGGTAGGCGGTAACCGGGCGTGTGTTGTATGTACCTAAGCCAACGCAGCGTATTCATTGCTATCGAATGTCCTGAGGAACAATCCCGATTATCCCAACCTGGCACTCCCCTAAGCACATAATCTTTGCAATCATGCTGGTCTAATTCGAAGCCCGTAATGCTTCGAAGACAACGAGAAATAATGACATGAAGACACTTCAGATCTCCGTACCGAAGGAGTCAGGAGTCTCACTTCCGTGGACGGCCCTCCTGGTTGCCTTGTAAACACGACCTTCCCGACCCATAGAAACCCATGTCTAACGCCACAGATGTCGCAGATGCAAGAAGGCAGTTCAAGATCTTGCGATACGTGAACGGAGTTCACTTTTTACGTATTCAGTGTTGTTGATGCAGTTTCCAGTTTAGGTGAATCTGTCAAATACATCGAGTTCATCGCTTTAAAGGGTCACTGGATCATCATGTGACTAGTGGTCCTGAAACAGCACTTTGCACTTTGAAGGTACGAAGCACTTGTCCGATTATAAGACCAACCAACGGAGCTTATTCATTGCTAACTGGACTTTCTCAACATCGCAAAAAATGAGACGATAGCTTCCGTATATATAAGATCAACTAGCTTTTCACGGAACGTCACTTTAAAGAACGCATCGTGAAATTTCAGAAGGAAGTATTCCGTGACAGATTTCACGACATAATTGAAGAAAATTAGGGTATTGAATAACCATGACAAACACCACTTGTTGTTCGGAAGGCATCCGAGAAATCACCGCAGACCTTGACATAGCCTATCATGTTCGAATACAGAACAGGAAATATGTTCGCACACCTCATGGGAACACGCTTCCGAAAAACTGTTTCGTACAGAATGCATCCATCGACTGAATCGAACGTACTCTTGAAGTCCAGGAACACAGCCATTTTCGACCTGGGATACGCGTTGCGCTTCTTTAGCACATGTCGCAGACTGAATATGAGGTAAATACAGTCCCGTTCTGGGCGGAAGCCTACTTGCTCTTCCCTGATCCTAGATTCACGTTTCTCTGTAAGGCGACAAACGCTTTTTGAGGCCAGTTATTTTGTCCCCACCGACGTTAGACCAATAGCTGTCTGGTTAGCAGACGGCGCAACTGCCACTATAATTGATTCATTCCAGTTAGCTGGGGTTGTCTGTTCCCTTCAGACCAGTTCTAATAGGGAGGTCATGGCTTTACAGAGGACTTCACCAACATACATAATTAGTGCGACTGCAACGGAATCCGGGCCATGACTCAGTACACATCACCTGAGTCGGAAGAGGTCTAAGGGCAGGGAGCCAACTGATTATATCTCCAAAGCACTTCGCTAATGAGGCATATGACGCTCCTTATAGTGCATTACAGCACCCGCGCTGTCTCTGCTTGTCTTGCTGACGCTCGGTTTTCCGGGTCCAGAGGTGTGGGTCAGTTAGAAAAGCTTACGGTAATGGTCTACTGCTCTCACCTCCTCCATTTCTTGGGCCCTACTAGTACACCAAGCTTCCCTGTCAGCACGCAGGCTTGGCTTTAGTTCGCGCCTAATAGTCCGCCTAGTTACATAGTGCGCAGAGCCAGCCAAGAGGTTTTTGATTCCAACAAGTTCACCAACCTATCGGAAATCCAGCGACTTGTGCGGTGACTATTGATAGTGCCGCAAGCGGCGGTTCCCGCATGGTACATGACGATCGATAACCTATGACAGTGAAGCTCAGAATCATTAATACGAGGGAGCGGAAGTTCGGTACACAGAGCATCCTGATAGCTTTGCTTGGCCGTGGACAGATAATTTTCCAGTAGCCAATCAAGGGAAGCGCTTGGTACGCCTCCCGATAACCTTCATTTAAATCATGATCATAGTCGACCTAGGTATTTCAGAACGCTCAACAGTCTAGTACTGAACCACGCCATCTGTAGCTTATGGCAACTTGGTCTATGTAGATCCATCACTGAGCAGCCATAAGGAGATGCCAAATGACATTTCGGCACGCACTGCGTCTAAAAGCAGTGCTACTGAGAAAGAGCTTGTGTTCCGCACACATCTATGACAGACACTCGCCGTTGTCCGTCTAGTCGAAGTCCATACTTACCACCTAGCTGAGCTTTTGAAGAGCTCAAATAACCTACTTGCGCTTTCATCTCCCCTGCAATAATTACGATATCTGAACTGTTTACAATGGGTAGTAGCTGCGTCAGTCCGTAGTGGAAAGCTTCCATGTCAGGCTGGCTGTTTTACGATATTTTGATGTTGAATTTGATTCCAGTATGATAGAAATTTTTTCGCTAAGGTGGCCAATCGGTGACATGCGTTGCCTAATAAATATGGCTAAGTCTAAAAAGAAGATGCCTTTAAGCGACATAATAGCAATAACGTCTAAGTCTTTAAAATTTGCGGCGAATTTAAAAGTCGTACAATTGGGTATGTTCATTTATCTCATAGTGCGCGTTTGATCCATTATACAACCGGCTGAAAGTACTTTCTAGAATTGGAAAGGCCATCGAACCACGAATTCATCGTCGATTTTTATACGGTTAGTTTGGAGTTTGTTCAGATTAGTTTTCCGGAGTTTCCACAAAATCCACTTCTTCTGACTGTAGGTATGAATCTCATTGTGACAGGGACGACACCGATGGAATAAGTTATTAACCGCTGATGATGTTAATATATTGGTTGCATCGATTTAACTATTTGGGAGCGAAATTTGATCGTTCATTGCTGGTGTCTATGATTGCTCGAACGTTTGCTGAAAGTGGTGAGTAATTCATCACTGGGAGCTGGAATGAAAACCAGAATTTCACTCTGTGCGTTCTCGTCCGCCAAAGGCACATATTCAGAACATAGCATAGTAGATTTGCAAACCTCCTTCAACTACCGGATCGCCAGTACCCAAAATGATGGTTGCATTAACATAGGCGTAGACCTATGTGGTTATTCACGTATGAACAGATGTTTTTGTAGCTTAAGAATTCCACTAGTAAATATAATCAAAGTCGTTCTTCTCGCTAGTAAGCTAAAACACGCCATCAGACTTAAAGTGTTATGCTTACATAAATGCTGTGTAGTGGAATTCGTGACTGCTGGAGGCCAAGGACTGTCCTCGGCCGTGGTAAAAACATGTATGGCAGTGGAGAATAGATTGCAACGTATCCAAGTTAGTTTTCAAAGTATGGCCGTTTGCCACCATCATCCAAGACTCTGTGGTATTACCTGTCGGCTAGCTTGTACAAGGGGCTAGTGGTTATGCACACGCTTCCTTGCAGAGGACCGGGATATTGCACACCAAGGAGGAGCAACTGTAGGGAGAAACGAATGTCTGGTGCTGTTCGGATGGCGTGTTTGCTCAGCTAGCTTTTGAGTGTTGGGACAAATTAGCACAAACTTTGCCACCAGTGTTTGTTAGACCTAATTGTATATACTCATCCACTGAGTGCGACACGTTAGACGTACGAGAAACGAATTCACTAGAATCTGCAAATCAAACGCTGCTCACACCACCACACTTACGCTTCCAAGCACCTGCCTGAGCCTCTGTTTCTAACAATAAGGTGGCAAGTATAGTTGCTCCGCATGACTATCTGTGCATGTTATAGTTATGCGCATTCAATTAGTTTTGGTATGCATAAATACTAATAGTGACACAAATATTGCATACTTTTTCAACTGCACAGCCGATTTTCAGCGCCAGCGATCACATGTCGCAGAGGCTTTTGTTGCTACTGAAACCTTTAAGACAATAGTTGGTCTAGCAAGGAAACTTGAAACTAGCTTAAAGAGCCCAATGCATCAATGCTTGTCATCACCACGAACAAGGCGATCAGGATACTCACTTGGCTGGTCAGTGGCTCTTCTCAACGGTGCATAGGGAGGAAAGTAACGTAACTCTTGTCTTCGTTCTACTGCGGCTAATTCTCAGCTCTCTCATCCGATGGTTTGGTGTTGATTTCAAAACAATTGAAGTTAGCCCACTCTTTATCCTAGTTTCCGTTTCCCTAACATTTTAATTCTCAATTTGCCTAAATTTGTGAAGAAAAGTATGGTTGTTTATCTAAAATCAATTGCCCATTTTTGGTTGGTCACTGTAATGGAGGCATGGTGCCAAAAACTTTCACGTAGAAAGCTATGTGTATGTTGTAAGAAATGAGGAGCAAGTTGGATAAAGACGTGGAACCAGCAGCCAATGCTAAAAGTGGTTCATGTGTTAAGCAGTAGCTAAATACCTGTCCAAGATGGTGGAGAATACTGACCTGAGAGCAAGGATACATCAAAGTATCATCACCTAAGGCTGCAATTATCTTCTTCTCAGAATTGGTAGAAAATGGTTTCATATACCGTCGGTTAACTGGACTTGTGTCGTATAAGCCGCGACTTCGTTGACTTTGTCTAAACAAATCAAGGCTGCCAGTCGGCGTTGATGAGCATTCAGGGTTGTCAAATTTAAGCGAACAGGGTGAGTTTGCAGTGTTTATTGGAACCTTTGGGTTGTGAATTGTGTAAGGAAGCTCGTGCAAACGGGATAACTGATGTTTAGGAGGTTTTCGACTTGATCTAACGCGTGAGTCGGGAACTCCTTCTGAGCATTCACTTGAGTGTACTGTTTTGGCAGGCTTTTTCAGATCACTGAAATCGACTTCTGTATGCTGCGAATCCACCTCGTTTGCCAGGCTGTAGCTTGAGGAAGATATCGGTGGTGTGGCGATCCGGTGATTTGCCAAAGCAACGCTCTCAGAATCTGACGGTGCAAGCCCGCTAGTGGCACTCGTTGGCCAGCTTTCAGTTATTTCACAAAGTTGAATTGGTTTCTCGTTGTCCATACTGTTGGACTCCGTCAGCAAAGGATCAGCACAAAAACCTAAAGAAAGCTGAATGAATGAAAATGCATTTTAATTTAACGTTGTGTTGTGTGGATAGAGGGCACATATTATTTTTCGCCGTGGCTCAGCAGACTCGATGAGAAAATCGTTCAGAATCCGTTAAACCCATCACTGAGCACGTGGTATAGCCAATCAAGTTCAACCGCGTGATGAACACCATGATGCAGGTATGAGGTGTTGTTATGAAGCTGCCGTTAATAAACCTGGTTCTCTAGCATATTAAAGTGACACAAAAATATCATACCAGTTACCGGAGGCGATTCGAACACGCAATGTATCAAGTGCGGAAAGAATGGATTGAAAGTTTTATTATCACAAATTCTACTGCCGGACTCATACAACAGCAAGCGGAGGAATAACTGATGGGCTGCGTAAATCACCTGTCACTTGACATGGGAGCAATTTTGTCACTACAATTCAAGCGAATAGGAGCTCCTTGAGTTACTGAATGTTAACAAATGCTTAGTACACGGGGAAGGTAAATTTGCCCGATGTCGAAACGCATCCTACGTTGGTGTTTGCGGCTGAGCGTAACGCCTTGACCATTTTGTAGTCATTAGAAAGAGGCAACTGCGATACATCAGTTGTAAGGCAAGCACTGGAGAATAAATTCTACGAAAAATACCAGCCGATTACTTAGAACGGGTTCCCGACGCATGTATTGATCCAAGCATCTGTTTGTTACCTGTATAAACTGTACCGATTTTGCGTAAGTTAGTCACACCATCAAAGATTAGCAATGCTATGACAAGATGGCAAAGCGACGCTATGGCAAAGTCTAATTTATGGTACCTTATCATGGTAGCGAGCTAAGAGCTAATTGAATAAAAGCGGTTCGATGGATGACCGTATTACTTTTCTCGAACATTTGTTTACACTTGCGTTTGCCATCTGTCTCAGTATCTTCGAAAACTTCAATTTGCCAATAATTTTAAAAATCCTTTTTGGGTCCATTATTTAACATGGGAGCAAGTAATTTTCTGTGCCATCTCGCTGTAAAATGTGATCAGACCACCCAGTTAGACTGTGTCTTGCAGCGTCCAGAAATATACCATTTATTTAGTAAACGTATCAGAAATCAATAAAAGTCCGTCTGGTTCGTCCTCGTCTAAAAATGCACTTCATTCGAATAAACAGGGCGAGGTTAATAACTTGCAACCATTTGCTTAAGTGAAACATGTCAGAGCACGTACTGACAAAACTAAAGGAATGCGCTGTCTTATATATGAAAAACCGATATTTAAAGCTTAAGGAAACATTTACGGATGAGAGGAGAATGTCAACTTGTTTTAGATAACTGACTAATTCCAATGCGTAGGCAGGCAAGTCTGGCGTCAGGAAAGTTGTCTGATAACTGCGTATGCACAGTGTTTATTTACTCAACCATCAGCGCTTGGTCACTTCTAACGTTCAAATCGCGCTGCTTAACATGATTCTAGACCCTACAACAAACATCTCATGATTTGGCTAAATGTTTGCCTTAACTGCGCCACCGTAACTCACTTGATGGTGGGTGCTGGCTAGCCATCAAAACATGCATTTTACTGTTGTACGCTACTACGCCTCTAAACCAAATTTATCATCGTTCGGGGATTATTGCAACGAAACATTAGGGTTTCTAGGCACATCACACCTGAGCAAACTATGCAAAGTCAACTGATCTAAGCTAAAGCTTGTATATTTAAGAATAACGATACAAAACCACTATTTTAGACTCTCACTGTATCAATATCTGTTCACAGTTCCTTGGTATTTTACTGCCAGTGAGGCCTGGTTAAGGAAGATAATATCGTGGTTAGGTTAGACGTAACTAACTGGACGAATAAACCATTTCGAATGCACAGATTATTATTATGCACAGGTAGTCCTGTGTGACTTCTGTTTAAGGCTAGCATATAACAAGACATCGACGAATCAGATAAGCAACCGCAGTGTCAATGTGTATAGAGCACTACAGTGGTAACCTAGGGATAGATTGCTACTGGAGACCAAACAGCTATTGATGTCAGAATAAAAATGTTGGTGACCCTCTGAAGCTGTGTTCGAATCGCGTTAGCAAAGCGTATTTCACAGACAATCAGCATTGTCATCCAATATGCTTGCTTCAAAGAAAGATCGCTAATCCAAAATTACCATGATGTGGCTATTGTGACTGCTTGTGCTTTGGATGTGAATGATGGCGATGGGTTGTACTAATACGTTGGAAATGTAATTACATATGTTTAATTGTCAAACACATCAGAACTATAATTTTAAGCAATATACGCTTGCTTATACTCTCGTCGAGGAAATGCAACCTGCAACAGGATGCATGAGGGTAAACTTTACTCGACAGGATTGACGGCGATATTGTACAAGTAGGTGGACCTGATGCAGACAGGTGCGCACACTTCGGTCATTTGCTGCTTCATTGCAACTGCAATTACTAATAAATAGCAGAAGGGTACCTCGCTTATAATGTTGCTTGACGACGATAACAGAAACCAGCGCATAGAGTAGTTAAACAAAATGTCTGACCAGCTACAGCTGAGGCAGGTTTCATAAGCCAAAGAAAAGGTGGTTTTGAATAACTTCACCATGTACTTACCGGAGAAATACAAAGCTATTCCCACTACAGATACTTCAAATCGGTGAACATTATAAAGCTACAGAACTACTGCTGGCGCTCTCTTCCCTGTCTGTGATCATGATTTGCTGTTTCTGACAAATCGTAGGCGGAATGAGAGGAGCATTAACCGGATGGAAGAGAATAATCAGTGGCTTATATAACCGGCAATTGCGGCAGCAGCCGATATCATTTCACAAGCAAGTTAGCCATTGTACAAAGCATTTAGCGTGACATATTTTCGAAATCGCGTGCAGCGCTTTCAAGTTAGCAAGGCTAAGAACGCTGTTTCGGCGTTGTTGACACTCTCATTGGTCATGGGACATTGGCCAATGGGACACCGGTTGGAAGTCGCGAGCATAAGCGACAGACAGTCCCATGAAGTGGTCGAGCACCACCTTCTGTGGTGACCATCTGAAGTAAACCTCGATGATTGGTATCCAACCTGAAACCGTCCAATGGGCAACTTCTGATGCCTGTCAAAGGAGGAGATCCTAGCTACCACATGATCCGAAGCTTACGCCGTAACCCGTGCGGACAGACATACTAACCAACACATGAAGCGGTCTACACTTAGCGATCGCTAGCGGCTACCTGATGGTGGCTTATTCAGCGACCTTAACATAACGGCAGGTCCATTGGTCCTGAAGCAGTAACTGATTACTGAAGTGGCCCACAAGTGTGGAGACAAACGAACGCTCACTAATGTCGTGTCAACGCCACATTTAGAATCTTCTTAGTTTGTGTTTAGTCATCAACTCTGATAGAAGTATGCAAACATAGAACTTTCGTTGTTCAGTTTTTGGTTGGTCTACCAACTTCAATGGGAACAATGTCCACAATGGTCGTCGCAATAACAACCGCACAAAATTGTCTAACCGCCTAGCAGCCATTGCTGATTCAGGTTTGGGTGTGCAATGTCCAAGCCACGGCGCTTGCCTGACAGACGGCAAATGCAGGCCTGCCTCACTCCTTCCGATCTCAGGGACTGCAGAATACCAGTTAGAAGATTGCCTGTATACGCCACCATGGTTAGGCCGCTGAATAAGCCACCATCAGGTAGCCGCTAGCGATCGCTAAGTGTAGACCGCTTCATGTGTTGGTTAGTATGTCTGTCCGCACGGGTTACGGCGTAAGCTTCGGGTCATGTGGTAGCTAGGATCTCCTCCTTTGACAGGCATCAGAAATTGCCTATTGGATGGTTTCAGGTTGGAGACCAATCATCGAGGTTTACTTCAGATGGTCACCACAGAAGGTGGTGCTCGACCACTTCATGGGACTGTCTGTCGCTTATGCTCGCGACTTCCAACCGGTGTCCCATTGGCCAATGTCCCATGACCAATGAGAGTGTCAACAACGCCGAAACAGCGTTCTTAGCCTTGCTAACTTGAAAGCGCTGCACGCGATTTCGAAAATATGTCACGCTAAAATCTAGGTACCATGCGCCAAGTGGTACATTCGCTTAAACGGTTTGCGAGCAAGTTCCCTGAAAGCAAACTGATGAAGCAGAATAATAATTTTTGGTATGAAAATTTCTCTGACATGTTTTTGAAATGAGTTCCTCAATCTGATTTCAGTGGACTACCCCTTTGATCTCTGGGGTACATCATGCTTTTGCATAATAACACGCATATTCTTGTGACATTTTTTCCTCGAGGAGAGTAATACAATCTATTTTTCTTTTGTACGAATCCATGAATTCTTGCACCTTAGATTTTTGCGTCCTCTTCCCTACCAGGTATATTTAAATTGGTACGGCATTCTCTGTGCACTCCTTCGACTAAATATATGCATTGTACATTATAAGATTTAACCCAATAATCATATTAGGTGCGCCGTGGCTCTTCTGTTTAGGTGGATTGCGCTTAGTTTCCGCACAATAAGAATGTGGACAGCAGACGCGGCGAGCAGGTTACCTGTTGGAGCCGCTCACCGCTATAATAATAGCAGCACCAGAAAGCGGATTTCCCACACAAAAACATGTTTTGTAGCCTTGTCTAAAAATTATATTGATCTTTACGAGTTTTAAATCCGTTAGCTATAAAGCCATTTTAAAATACACCGGAGAATAATCACTAACTGTTACATTAAAGTCAGAGTGCGTTAGGATTTCGCAGTTTTGTTTTAACTGAATCTTGGTAAACGTTTCCATTTTGTTGGATTCGTTCCTAACTGAGAAGAAGCCTTTTTGTCGTATATGAAAAAGTGTTTGCACACGTGCTGCAACAACTAGTATGAAGCCTTACCTGCATCGTGAATAACAGTGCGGCAGTATTGGGCTGACATTTAGCTTATTTTCATTCGCTTAACAACAATTCTAATAGTGACAGAGCCCTTTCTGTAAGTAGTTGTATCAATTTTACTATCGTTTCATAGGGAAGAATATTTGCCCAGTCTCTAGGCTCTGAATGGTTCTCAAACGTAACTCACCATTGGTGATTGTCAATACCCATCTAACTGTCAACATTGGAGTGTACAACTTTTGTCCCCTCCCATTTTGTACACGGCCACTTCCAAGTGCCTTCACGGCCTTACCGAGCTGGTGTTAGAAACGCATAAATTAACAGGAAATTTGCAGGTTTAACAGACATTTTTTGACGAAAATTGATTTAATAAAGGGACGATTAAGGAGGCATACACACCTACGTGCTGTCGATAACTAAAAAAACCGTTTTGTAAGATACCCACTTGTTTGTGACTGGCTGCTTTTGACACTCGAAATGGTGATAGTTTCGTGCAGTGCTTTTAGGCCACATAGCACTTCCGCATGTATCCCTTGTTGTTATTTACTAATAGGATGATCCCTGTAATTTCATGTTTCATGGGTATGAGGAAAATTAGTAGTAGGTTGACGCTAAACCTTAGAATGCCAAACCATAGAACAGACTACATCGCTAACCGAGGCAAATTACCATCTCTTAACGTTGGAACAGCATAATAAGGACCACTCACATAATTTCCTTGACGACTGAACTCAGATATTCCTTGACCGAGTAGTTGTGAACTACCGGTCTCAGGTGACTTCGTTGCGAAACAGCCATCAGTTTGTCCATGAGTTGAGGGAGATCCAGAAAAACCCGGTTGCAAAACTTCTGCATATCCAGATGACAACATTTGTGAGTCAATGAAATCAAAACAGCTGTCATTGAGAGAACTGAGTGGGTTTGATTCTTCCGTACCCATAATTACATCACCAAATAGCCCATTTGTTGCAGTTGGGATGTCATTTGACTCCACAGCGGTTGTCGTACTCAAGCTGGTGCTGACTTTAGGAAGCTGTGTTAGCGGGCTAGAGGCCAGTTGTTCCAAGCGGTACGAGAGATATTCGTCGCATAGCGTTCGCAGCAGGTGGCAACTGCTGAAGCTGACGGCCGAGCGAAGTGTTAGTTCGCGCATAAGTAGAGAGCTGTCATGAACGTATGGAGAAAAAGGAATGCGTAAAGTAAATTAAACTGTGGACGATTTACGATATCGAGTTTGTGGGAGTACACGCTAATTGAATTCATAGGCATCATGCTGACGATGTGTAAAATCCATCACAATAAGTCGTTTGTTAACCTTGAGCCATGCGTCCATAGCCCGAAATCCATTTAGCAACGAAAGATCTAATCTTGCGAGGAATGCATGTATCCTCGAGGCTTGCGGAATGAATTGGTTTTTATCTTGTCTGCCTGTTACCCAGTGGTCTATGCGTCTGATTTGCAATCCTAAGGTCACCCAATCGAATCCGCGTAGGAGTGGGCTTCCGTGCGTTATACTCAGTCCGCGCGCGACCGATTGTGGTGGCTTGGCAGTGAAGTGCGTTTCCAGTGTACATCTGGTGATTTATTTATTTATTTACTATCTCTTTTATTATAATGTACATGAAGGCCAACCATTCATGTGGGGCATGGGATGATTTGAATAGAAATACAAAAACATATGATGGCTAAGGCTTTTCCTAACGTTCAAAACACTGACACATCACCAGATGTAGTGGCTTAAAGTTGGGCATTATCGATGAGAGCATCTTCAACTCTCACCTGTAGTAGGTCCAAACAAGCATGAGTTGCCTGGCGGCACTAGCACGCTTTGGCCCAGAGACTCTGTTAGCCAGACTCCTTGCAACAATCTGATCTAACCATGAAGTCCACGTGGAAAGAGAGGCGTTGCACATCAGTAATCCACACAGCTCCATATGTATTTCTGCCACACTGATACGCGGTGCATTCTCGTCTCTCCATTGTGGTAAGCCGAGAAAATTCGGTCCAAAAACGCTGTTGTCAGACCACTTGGTTCCGACGCTCTGTCCAAAGTGTATGGAGCGCCGATCCGAAGCAGTGGATTCATGAAGGGCGTGGAATTTGGACGCATTCTTATGGTCGAGTTCAGGAGTAGATGCTTGCGCTCTTACAGGATAAATACAGGCATCTGAGACTTCATAACCAGGACAATCACTTGCCCACGAGCCTTGAGCCTGAAAGTAGTGAACATTTTTGATGCATCCGTTACCAACTAACAGGATAGCAATGAGTAAGTTGTACATGTTTTCGACAGAACCGAACTTCCAGTAGTTTTGGGAGTTCACAACCATCCTCAGAGTTATGCTCTTAAACACATACGCGTCTCACTTTTCACCTCAACATTTCTATGGTGTCTTAAGGAAAGTTGGTTTCTTAAAATTAAGCTGATCACGCCGTTGTGTAGCGATGCGCTAAACGAGGTACCGCAGAATCCGAAGGATAAGCAAAAACTGGATGTTATTGAAATGCAACCAAACTAAATATGCAAACATGCAGAACCTTTCTTAACCCGATCGGTTCTCAAATATTAATTTTAACATGAATATCTAAGTATGATACTTCCGTTATTGTCCTTTTGTTTGCTTGTAGCGAGAAAAGCAATAAAGCAAAGATAACCTATAAATGGAGAAAAATTTCTTACCTCAATGCTGTCCAAATCCAATTTGCTGATATCACTCAGCATCTGCTGAATGCGTCCTGGGTCTCGAATAACCGTCACCACAGCTTGGCTGAGATGCACCAACCCGAGGGCCCTCCGAAGACCTTTGGTGAATCCACTCAAAGCTGCCAGCTTGGTATTAATCAAACGTGGACTAAACAAGCGAATTGCCGAGCGAAGACTTGGCTGATAAAAGTAGACAGAAGGACCGCACAATCAGAATGCATTATGCGGACGTGAATTAGCATTCGAGCTGGTTTCTCAAGTTATTTAGCTACTTGTTTTTAAATTGCTGTGAGTGTCCAATAGCTGTACTCGATCAGAGAGACCTTACCTTCTGAATCACCAATGCTGTTAAGTTTGGCTTCGGTTTGCATGCATCGAGTACAGTTGTATGTGCTCTATTCTCTCCCGTAGGTTCCTCAATAACACTGGTTATGAAGCACTGGTAGGGTTGGGTGCACTTATTTCTGCTTCAAATATTTCTCAAAATTTGCTAAGTAAAACGTGTACGCTCGTGTGATGTAGTCCTTTGCTTACATCAAGATGTATGAGATAAAGTAAACTGCATTTTAGTCATGTACCTGGTAAATTAACCACTGTGCAAGTGCGATTGGTGATTGTGCTTTTTTGAGTCTAAGCTTTGCTTTGGCACATTTTGGACGCCGCGGCGTCCATTTTGGACACAGCATTTCGTAGCTTACATAAATCCGCTTTTCCCTCTGGTTTGGACAAAGTTTCCTTTAGAGTGGCCGTTGGTATGTGAGCCATCATCGGGAGACGTGGTTTGAATGGCCTGACCGTCGGTTCTGAGATGTTATTCACCTACGGCAGCCCGATCCACTTAGTCGTTGTTGGGGCAATGGTAGAGTCTGCTGTTTAGGTTTAAAGTAACTTCAGACGAAACTGCATGGGTAGCCGTTGCACAAAAGGAACAAAAGCGGTTGTTTTCTTAGTGGTTATGGTGATAGCCGCCAAGCATTATGCGCTGAGTTCCACTCCCAGCTCGGCTATCTCTACATGATGCGTCTAAACAAAGACGAAACCATCGGTCATGGAGTGCAGGAATGAGAGAGAGCCACACCAAAACCCTCTACTCTTGTCGTTTTCCTTCTTTTCAGTTTACTTCCGCAATGAGGCGGTGTGATTCCTTCCTGTACAGCAGAGTACGGAAGCAGCTTATAGTTTGTTGTTTTGGGGGATTTATGTTGAAGATCGGGATTTGCTCACAGTGCAGACCTTTTCTCTAAACCGAAGTCTTTCGTTATGCTTTTATTTTACTACAATTTAAAGAGCCGAAGAAGGCAATTGGTTTTTCATCTGCAACTTTATGGTGAAAGGAATGCCGTTCATTGTATCAATCAATAACACCTTAGCCAGGTGCAGCTGACTGCGTCTAAGTATCCCAACCATATCCCCAACGAACCGAAAGCATTTGTTTGGATTACTCATTGAGAGTTGGTTCTCTTCCGCTCACTGCTTGACGACCACTACCATGAGAACCAGCTTGGGGCTCCTTCCTCTTGCTCTTTAAAAAACTTATTGACTCTGAGGTAGTTGTCAAGACACAAGTCGAGCAGGTTGCATACGCTCTCTATCGTCAGATTTCCAATGGTTTGCGCTCAAATGTTCAGTTGAGCACTGATCACCTGTATACTGGAAGAGGCAAAAAGGGTTGCGATGTCGAAAGATAACATAATTTGTGTGTCATCTCTTCCTAGGAATTTAAGTCTCCAAAAATCGTTGTCACTGTTTATTAAGAATCGCAATTAGCTGGTTAACTTTTTGTGGCGTTTCCATAATCCTTCAGCCAATTTGTATGATGAGCACCAAGGATCACCTAACTGGTCGTATGTTTGTTTGAGTTCATAATCTTCACTCTGGAAATGCTCCGTAATTAAACCGATTCCGAAAGGCGGCGATCCCAGCAAGGTGGACAAATACCGGTCAATATATCTGACCTCTGGTTTCGATAGGACACTCGGAAAGGCGATGAAGCCTGGTGTTCTGCAGTATCTCGAGTCGAAAAACCTATTGAGGTCCACACAGCACGGTTTCATGAAAGGTCGGTCATGCATCACAAAACTGCTGCTCTCGACGAACGAATGGTTTCAAGCGCTAAACCAAGGGAAGTCGGTTGACGTCATTTACGTCGATTTCGGTAAGGCGTTTGACAAGGTGAACCATGAGGTCCTCCTACGGAAGTTGTATTGGTGCCCTGTTTTTAGCCCACTGCATCAGTGGATCAGTGACTTCGTTGTTGTTCGGACGTGGAGGGTGCAGATGGACAACCACTTGGCCAAGTGGTATACCTCGACTAGTGGGGTCCCGCAGGGCACAGACCTTGAGCCCATTTTGTTTCTGATCCGCATCAACGATTTGCCTCAGCTTCTCAGTTCACTCCGTGCGTTGTTCGCAGATGAATTTAAGGTATGGTGGGCAATTAAGACGCCGACGACTAGATCTGCTTCAGCGTGACATTGATCGCCTCTCCGTATGGTCGGCGAAGGTCAGCTTTCTGATCAAATCGGTTAAGTCGGTATTCATGAACAATGAACAATGAATTGAACAATGAACAATGAATTTATACGGGTTAAGAAGCGTTGCTTTGCAAGTCCCGTTGGATAGTTGCAGGGGATATCAACATAACAATAATGATGATAAGGATAGTAAAATAGTTATTGCTTTAAATATGAAAATAAGGAATTGTCGTTTGCTTCGCCTGTAGTCCTGCTATCCTCTCAGATTCACAGCACCCACAGCTAACAACAGATGATTCCATGGTAAACTCCAGGTGTAGGATGGAGACGTAGTGTTAAGTGACAAAGTGTAAGTGGATGAGTGCTTCGTCCAACCGTATTTTAAATACTGTTAGTATCGATGCAGAGATGACCGATTCTGGGAGAGCATTCCACTCATGACAGACACGAATGGAAAAGAAATTTCTCCGGCACTCCAGACGAGTGAGTGGCCCCTCAGGTTTGTATTGCTGCTGAGTTGCAGTAAAGGGCGGCACACATGATGTGGGTCACGCAGAATCAAGTATGCCATAATCAGATCGCCTCGTAGTCAACGATAGCTTCCACTGAACAATCCCAGTCGTCGCAGCCTCTCCTGGTAGGAAAGCCTGCGCATTCCAAATACGTTCTTAGATGCCCGGCGTTGTGGCTGCTCCAGTGCATTAAGGTCGTGTTTCAGCCATGGATGCCAGGCTTGAATTGCATATTCGACATGGGGGCGAACATACGCACTGAGCATTTGTCGAAATATGGAGCTGTTTATTTGTCCAAATGCCCGCCTCAACAGCCAACGTGTTGGTTCCCGGTCTTCGAGGCCTTTTCGGATTGCCTGGAGCAACCCAATTCATCTTGAACCAGGACACCCATGTCACGTTCGAGAGTTGATTGTTGCAGTACATCCGTTCCGAGTCGGTATGAGTAGCGGCTCTGATGTCGGATGGAAAGCACCTTGCATTTACTGACGTTGAAATGCAATAAGTTTTGGATCGACCATTGATACGCTGTATCTAAGTCCCTCTGAAGCACATGTTGGTCGGCGTTCGCCTGGATCCTGCATCAGATCTTGATATCGTCGGCAAACATTAGGACGTTTGAAGCGATTCCCTGTGCAAGGTCATTAATAAACACCAAAAACAAACGTGGACCTAGAACCGAGCCTTGCGGCACACCACACTCGACTTGTATGGGGTCCGATAACGAGCTCCGAACTCTGACCGCTAATTGCCGTTGAAGTAGCAAGTTGGCGATCCAGCTTAAAAGAGGGTCACCGATCCCGTAATGCTGCAGCTTGGGTAGTAGTATCCGATGGTCTAGACGATCGAAAGCCTTGGAAAAATCCAGGTAGATCACATCAACACCTTCTCCAGCGTCGGCTGCCTCGGTCCAACTGCTGCGTGCAATTAGTACATTCGTTGTACATGACCGTTGTCGACGGAAACCGTGCTGTTCAGGAGTTATAAGGTTGCAGTTTCCCAGCTAGCACACCAGTGCATCGGCAACTATGGATTCCATGACCTTGGAGCGTATACGAAGTAAGGATACTGGGCGGTAGTTGGAGGGATCAGTACTGCTTCCACCTTTGTGAATCGGGCTTATTATTCCAAACTTCCACATGGCTAGAACTTGGTTCTGGTCTAAGCAGCGCTGGAAAAACTGAGCTAAATATTCTGCCAGTTGGCTTGCTGCTGCTCCCAATGCCTCTGGACGAATGGCGTCGACACCCGGCGAGCTGTGTTTGCGTAGAGAAGTCAGTTTTTGCAATAGAGCCTCTGCGGTAAAATTGATGTCGGTTAGTCCTGGCGAGCAGAGTACAAAGCTTGGTAGATCGCTTGGTGGCAAGACGCTTTGAAACGTGGGGGCGTATTGCATCTGCAGCGCGTTTGCAGCTTCCATAGATGTTCTATTTGAGCCATCAGCTGTCTTGAGTGGAGTAAATCCTTGCTTCTTCTTTCGTAGGCTATTAACGTGCTTGTACAGCATTTTGTGGTTAGCACTGAAGGTTGTTGCTATGTTCTGCTGATAGGCGGCTTTGTCTTCTCTTAACAGTTGAGTGCAGTGGTTACGTTGGGCCACGTAGTTGTCCCAAGTTTCTGGTGCTGCAGCTTCTCTGTACACTCGCCATGCTGCGTTGCGTACTGTCATCCATTTTCGAGTTCTGCTTCTAACGAAAGAAGCGGATTTGCACTTATTGCAAGCTTTTATCTCTGAAGCCTGTGCAATCAGCTGACTGAATGTATTGACGAACTCGAGCCAGGCGACTTCCGGGGGTTCTTCTTCGAGGAAAGATCAAGTTGTGGCGCTGACTAGCTGGGCGAGTCGGTCGTACCTTGTGATGGTTCGCACAGTCTCATCGTTATCATTCAGATATTCTGCATAGCAGGCGAAGTTGAAACTGATGACTGCGTGATCACTGCGACCCAACGGGCAGTCTAAAACCAACGCATCAATCATATGCTCCTCGTTGGTAAGCACAAGATCCAGCACAGATGGCCTGTTACCAGTTCTGAACCGAGTGGGCAAAGGGATGTGTTTGTAAAGGGGAACAGTAATTACTAGGTCTTGTAAATCGGTTTTGAATTGTTCTCCGGTCGTGGCAGGGGCTTCTAAACAATGTACGTTGAAATCACCCATGATAAGAATGTGAGTGTACTTTTGTTGTAAACTGCACCTTAAAGCAGCCATTAGGTGGTAGTCGGTTTCGGATGTTGAGTTAGGGGCGAGGTACACCAAGACAATAAGGCAAGCGTCCCTGCCTTTTAACTGCAACCGGCACCAAAGGGAGTGGGGAACTGCGAATCTGAATCCTCCACGGCTTCGCACTGTAAGTCGTTTCGGTAATACAGGATTACCCCTCATCCTTTTGTGAGCCTGTCGTTCCGGATCAGCGACATGTCCGGTAGCGACACTTCAGCGTCCGTCATTCCCGTGTGCAACCATGTCTCGGTGATACCAATGACATCATACGAGCCGGAAGCTTGGCGATCTTTCAGTTCAGCCAGTTTGTTAGAAAGTCCCTGAGCATTTGTATACAAACAGGCCAGTTTCTGGGTCTCTAGGAGCCCGCAGAGAGGTGAAGCTGTCAAGTGTAGGAGAATGCCGACCGATGGGAGGTCGGCAGTTACTCGTTTTTTTTGATGGGTCAATGATACCTCGTTTGCAACTTGATTCGGCCAAAGTGCGTCCCAACCTTCGTTTACACCTACATAAGAGTCAGTTAAAGCAGCAGTCAATTTACGCTGTTGTACATTCGTCAGTATGCTTGCTGCTTCAGTTGCTTTAATATTTGAGCTGTGCAAAGTGTTTGCGACCTTTAACCGAATTTCGGAAGGAAGATGTTTCCGATTTCTCCGCCATCGATCCGAAACATCCTTTGAATGTTGCTCTGATTGAACTAAAAGTTTTGGGATTCTAGGGCCGCATCCTCTATAATTCGATGAGAGAGGTATCCTGGTGAGCGATAGTGCCACAACATCATCCAAAGAAAGTGTTTCGCGAATGAACCGCCACTGCTCTAAATCGTGCTTTCCGGTCTCTTGAAATACTTTAGGAGGATGTTCTGGCACGCCATGTATGAAGATTGTGTTTAGACGGTCTTACTTGCTGCGCCGCTCTTCGGTGTTTCGTTTTGGCTGTCGCGCGCTCCAAGGGACATCAGGATAGATACGTATCCCACAGGATTCGTGTTTTAGCGCGTTTGTGGAGAGCAAAACGTTTTCTACGTCGGTGGAGGATTCTAGAGTTACTCGTATAAGCCTGGGTTCTCCATGTTGTGACGAGTTCGGATGACGAGTATTTCGTAGCAATTTTATCAGCTTGGCTTTGAAACTCATCTGCATACACAATGAGTTCCATTGTTCTTGTTCGTCTGATAACTTATCTCGCAATGTGATGGCGGTAGATTCAGGGACATTTGAGCATACAACAGTCCGGGCACTGTTGTTGGATCCCTTTTTCGTCGATCTACAAGTTATGGTACTCATTTGTCTTGACTTGTTGACAAGTGACTTTTTGCTGTTTTTCTCCCTATTTGCGTTAACGGTGTTTACAATGGAAGAGGACGCAACGGCGACCTGTCGGCGGACCCTTGCAGCAATCTCTGCATATGTAACCGATGTTCTGGGAGGCTTAGTCTCGACAAGAGATATTTGAGCTACAGTTACCAAGGGTTGGTGTTTGGCTGCTTCATCCTTGTTAATACTAGATGTCAGGTCTAGTAGAATTTGCTTAGCCAGACGTTTTGAATGGTGCCTGATTTTCGTTGCCGTGTGTACTGTTTGATTCACGTAGGTACAGTCTGTTTTCGACCGGTGTTCTACCAAAGTTGGAGAAGACAACGGAGATGGATACGTGGCCGATTGCGGTGCAGGGGAAGCGGATTGTTCAGCATTCCGTTGCTTAACAGCCGCTACGCTTCTGTGGTCCATACTCGCTTCCATTGAAGTAAGCTTATTGTTTATCCTCTGCTCTGCTTCTGTGATTAACAGGTCGCATTTCTCAGCTAGAATAAGCAAGCACTTAACGGGTGGAATGATGAAACACGCAATACGGAACCAAAATGCATCTTGGGCAAGGGTGGTAATGGCCCAGTCTATACTGTGGCCAGCTGACAGTTGCACCCATCGCGATTCGTGAGTAATCTCGGCGCAATGTCATGCTGCGATTCAAAATCCGTTGAAAACACCAACAGGTTTTACCAAAACATGTTCTGGGCGCTCAAACGCAGCTTCTGCACTTGGTTTGAAGAGGTTGCCACCCGCCTCTTCTCTTCCATCATCAGACCAATGATAGAGTACAGCCCACCCGCCTTCTGTCCGCTCACGCAGGGCAAGGCGCAAAGGATTGAACGGGTACAGCATGTGGCCACAAGACTCAACCCCGGTTTACGTGGCGTGTCTTATGAAGACCGATGCAACAGACTGTGGTTGTGCACCCTGTCTTATTGTCGGATGCAGTTTGACCTCCTTATGATGCAACGGATACAAAACCTGGGTGATTACACCATGTTATGGTCGCTGTTTCATCCGCGCACATCAATCAGCACACGAAGACACCGATACAAGATTGTGGTACAGGATTTGAAGCGGGTTGCTCACGAACTCAGCTTCGATCGGAGGGTCGTGAATATTTGGAACAATCTGCCTGCAGATATAGTCGAAGCAAAGTCGTTACCGGAGTTTAAGAAACTCCTTTACTATCAGTTGACCGACTTGAGATTTTGAGAATAACCATCACAATAATAGGTTGATTTGCTTGGAAAATATTAGATGTAGCTACACAGAGGTAACTCTTCTTGCTGTATTTTCTCAGTAATCAGTACGCGTGCTCTCTCTTTGTGAGTTGAGTTACTTCCGCATGACTTTCCAGTAGCTTATTCACTTTATTCTTTAAATATACCATGGGATCGTTCTCCTAGCAGTAGTAGGTTGTTGTCTCTTCCAGGAGAGGATGTACTTTTTCACTTAAATTTTTTTCGTCAATTACGACAGCCTTGACTCTCGCTCTCAAGCATAACAACTTTGCTTTTGTCTGCCGTTAACGACTTGCTTATAAGCGTTCTTCGCTGCAGTAGAGAACTATGGTCTTTGTTGTTTTTTAGTCCTAATTCAACGACGTGCTTCAGTATAAGTCAATAATTGGAATGGTCTTCGTCACTTATGGTCGATCCAATTTGACGCTATGGTCTTTTTATGGACCACTCCTAACCGATTTGCTGCATACCACTGAGGTTAAAGGCATCCGACTCAGATATATCAGCTCTACAAAGTGCATACTTACTTTCGGGATTTTTTCACGGTTTAAGGTCTGGTTTCCAATCTTTATTTGGTACTAACTTTGCTGCTGAAACTCAACACTGCAATAATCCAGTTTCAAGCAATTTGTGAACTTTTTACACTCTCTCGAAATATTTTTCTTAAGACGATCAAGTCAACTAAATCGTTCTTCTCTAATACCATTTGCGGCAGCAACCACGCAGTTCTGCTCGCTCAACACTCGATTGGAACCAATAGATAAGCAAAGCCAATTGCTACTCTTTGTGACCTTGTCAACCTGTGCACCGGCGTACCCCATCGTACATACCAGCGCTGCCACATCGTCCACTAGTCTGCTCTCATTTTTGCTTTGTAAACACGCTGGCCGTCTGACTGGGTTGCACAACCGATAAATGTCGGTAAGGTACAAAACATCAACTGGCTCATCATGCAATGCAGGGAACCTAAGCTGAGTAGCAGTAAACAAGTAGACACGAATCCAATTGGACTTCAGGCAAAGGGTAAATGTAGGTCTGTAGAATGTAAGCAATCAATTAACGCTGGTTAAGCCTGCTCACACATTTTCAAATGGTCCTATCCATAGTGTGCAACTTTTTCCAACAATAGGTGAGAGATCGAGACTGCTCCCAACACGACCTTAGGTTTTGTGCTGAGGTTCCGACCATCCCATTAGTAAACGTATGGTTCTAGTCCAAAACTGTGACTGGTTAGTCGAAGTTGAACAGCAAATTAACGCTAAGATCATGGCAATAGAAGCGAGTATGTACCAGGACAACACAGTGATCTCTAATAAAAGCAGTCGACAAAGTCCACATAGCAGTTATCTCCTTCAAGTTTGGAAGAACGCCAGGTGAAAACAGACCAGGCTCTGATAATCAAACGGTACCCAGGACCACTAAATCAGCCACCACCAGAAACATGTGATTAATCTAATTCCGCCGATTTTAACTACTTGTATCACTAACAAGGATGGGACACCCGAACACGAGTCGTCTGGCTTTGCAATTCAAGGGTCACCGGTCGATTTCAAATACGCATATGCAGAACTTGCTGAAAAGGTCACTTGGGAAGCTGTGTTTAGAGTCTCCTCTGTTGCAAATACTGCTAACGCGAACAGAGAGACAAACAATAGACCACCATCACTTGGCATATATCAAAGACCAACTAGCACCCACATTTGCAGCTCAACAAATAAGGGATCCAACAATAAAGCCCTGACTGCTGTGTGCACAAATGTCCCAAAATCTAGCGTCATCATCTTGCGGGGTAAGTTCTTTGACGACCAAACCCAGTGGAACTCACTGTGCATTTTGCTGAATGCAAGAGCCAAACCCACAAAACTAGTGCTAGTTACTAGTCGCCCAAACTCTGCACAAGTTGGCAAACACAGATCTATCAGAACATTAGAATCACCCACTGTTGCAGTAAGCGTTTTACTCTCTGCAAGGACGCTACAACACTGGTCTTTTGGAGTACGCATTTATTCAGCGTATGCGATAATAGAAATGAAATATTGCAGAAGGACACAGTAAACTGGAGTTTCTAAACACAATCTCTATTTATAACTCTCCAGAGCTTCCTGCCCAAGATAGTCATGAGTCCGGTAATCACGATATGGACCAATGGCGGTTCACTTGAGAAACACTTCCCTTGAACAACGTTATGGCGCGATCGCTCTCTCATCAGACTATACAGGATGAGGCGCAAGAATCCTAAAACTCTTGGTTAAGTCGGAGCTGACAGCAACGGAAGTGATAATCGGAATTCAGCTATTTCACGTATTCTCATCAATCGTTTACATACAATTAGTGGAATGACTAGGTTGCATACAGAAACATTCAAGTTTTAATGTCATTCGATAAGGAAAACGGTCAAAGTTCATCTGATGCTGGTTAGCATTCTGCTTGCCGAAGCCTCAGCGAAATGCAGCTGGCGAGCAGCGAATTGTCTGAAACTGCCCGCCAGTTCAGTCGCACAACACATAATTGACTACGTTATTGGTGAAAACCTACGTGAATCATTTAGGATAACCAACAGACAGAGCGCCGTTTGCTTGCTTCAGTTTGCTAAGGTTTTAACAATTAGGCGGGTAAAACACACTGTGTAAACCGACCGAGTTCGTCGCCAGTCTCGCCCTGCATTACTGAGGCTGGCGGCCACATTCCTCTACGTGGGATTCTGGTCAGCGTCAGATGAACTTTGGCCGTTTTCGTTTATCCAATGACGTTATACCTTGTGCGTATTTGTGTGCAACTTAACCATTCCACTAATTGTATTTAAACGGCTGAAGAGAATACGCGAAATGGCTGAATTCAACCTATCCTGACGAAATGTTGGTCTTTCTTGTCATTGTGAAGTTTGTGAAAAGGAAGTTTCGTATTAAGCAACGGAGGAGTTAGAACTATGGCGGAGACATCGACAAAGTCTTCCATCTGTATTCGATTAATAACTGCAGATGTGTTGCAAAGACCAGGCATGAGCCTATCTGAAAGAGCAATCCTATCCGTGATGACACAAGATCTTCACTTTACCGTTCGGTCACGCGCTGGTATAGTATGATCAGACGAGCAATTGGACATACTTTGACCAAATCAACTCCGGACAATATGTCATCATCCCATCAAAAAAATGAATAACGACGGACTATACGTCGGTAGTCATTCTCCCACACTTGACTGCTTTAGATTTATGTTGGCTCCTAGTGACCGATAAACTATCCTGCTTCATAACAGTACTCAAGGCCTTTTTATTAACCTAGCCGAACTAAAAGATTACCAATTTTCCAAGCCATGCGACATCATCGGTGTCATGGAGACATGGTTGCACACTGTAGTGACGAACGTTGAATGCCCGCTCCAAGACATGTCACCCATACGAAATGACAGGTGTACGAAGGGAGCAGGGGTAATGGATTATTACCGAAGCGACCTACGCTGCGAGGCCTTGGAGGATCCAGACTCGCAGTTCGTCGATTCTTTCGGTGCCATTTGCACTTACGTGGCAGTGACACGTGCCTTAAAGCTTCGGTGTAACCCACCTCAAACTCTACACCGGAAATAGATTGAAACTTTGAGACAGCTTTAACATTCAGTCCAATGCAAAAGCACACCCACATACTAGGTTCTTAACGTACGTTGTGTAGAAACCCCAGCCACAGACGGAGGACAGTTCAAAGCCGGTCTGCAAGAGATAGTATCTAGTGTTTCACTTTAAAATCACGTAATTTTGCCCATTCGTTTCACAAATGATAATAGACCATCTCTGCTAGATCATGTGTTCACCAACGGAGAACACATGTTTGATGTGCTGCTTTTAGACTGCCTTTTGGGTCGTAGTGATCATGCAGTCATCAATTTTGACTTCATCTGCTATGCAGTATATCGCCACCAGAACACTGAGATGGGGCGCACCACTACGAGCTTCGACCGTTTAGCCCAGATCGTTTGTGTCACAGACTGGTTGTCCCTCGCCGAAGTCTACCCAGAAATCGCTTGGCTGGATTTCCTCAACAAATTCAACCAACTGGTTACGGATGCATTGGAGACAAGAGTTTGCCACAGGCCTAAAACCGTTTCCTTCGTATGGAACAGCATCCGTAAACGGATGACTATACGCAACGCGGCCTGGATAGAATAAAGATCATCACGAACCCAGATAATTGGGACAACTAGGTAGCCCAGCGTAAGAACTGTATTCAAATGCTCAGAGAGGACAAAGTCACTTGCCAGCGCTAAGCAAAAACTGTTGTAGAACATGAAAGTAGTCATCGCAAAGTTAGACAGAGAATTCCTCCACTCCTGATTGCTGATGGTCTAACTAGAAGAGCTATAGAAGCAGCGAACGCTTTGCGGATACAAAATGCTCCTACATTTCGGCGGGTTTTACTATCAAGCGAACCTACAACGTTTGTTTTCCTGCTTTCAGAAGTAACTCTCTTCTCTTTTACTGCCGAACGTGCATTGCGGAATATGACGTCTCTGCGCAACCACAGCTCTTCGAGAGTCGATACTATTCGCCCAGAGACACTAGGAGTAGCAGTAAGTCAATCAGAAAAACCACTGTCCCAGTGCTTTCAGAACCACATTCCTGTCATTTGGAGGCTTGTCACAATAACTCCGATTCACAAAGGCGAAAGCAGGACGGAGCCCTCAGACTAGCGACCAGTATCTCCTCCGTCTGTACTGTCCAAGTTAATGAAATCCAGCGCCGCCGATGCGTTGGTGTGGTACCTAGAAATTTGTAAGATTGCTCCCGAGCTACACAGCTTCCGTCGACAGCAATCGTGCACAACGAAGTTATTACTTACAGGAAGTAGTTGGACCGAATCAGCTGATGCGATCCATTTGGGTTTGTTGAAGACATTCCATCCTTTAGATCATCGACTACTCCCTTCCAGGCACCAGTATTACGGAATCAGTGACCCCCACTTGAGCTGGGTCCGCAACTTTCTCCTGCAACGAAAATCAGTGGTCAGAGTACAGAGTACCTTTTCTAACCGCATGCCAATCAAGTGCGTGTGATTCCGGGCTCATTTCTAGGACCACAATTGTTCTTGGTCTTCAGCAATGACCTTGCACCGACAATCGCTCAAAATATCCTACTTTTGCTGACGAAATGAAGATGTGGCGCAGCATTCAGGCGGATGCCGATCAGAATTTACTTCAATCTGACTTCAATATGGCACACCAGTGGTCAATCCTAAACCTACTACAGTTCAACTTGAGCGAAGGCAAGGTACTCCCATACGACGACAGAGTATCTATTCTCACAGGCTAGAAACTCAACTTATTCAGCGATCTTCCGTCGAACGCGAGCTTGGCCTGATTATTTAGGTTACCTAGGGTTGTCCCAGCTAAACCGAAGCGGAGTCACATTCCGGTAACCAAAACGTCGGGCTGCTACGACGGGCGTTCGGAAAAGTAGACAACTCTACTTTTAGACAGATGCTCAGTGCGTATGTTTGCGCCCATGTCGAATACGCAATTCAGTCCTGGCAGCCATGGCTGTAGCGCAGCCCCCTGCACTGGACATACCACAAAGTCGAGCTTTCAAATACGTCACTGGGATGTGAAAGCTACTATATAAATTAAAGCTGCAACCTTTGGGAGTATTCCGTGGGCGGTATCGCCAGCTAAGAGATGACTTGATAGTGGCATACTTGATTTTATACACTCCAAATCTTTTGCGCCGCTCTTTACTGCAATCCAGTAGAAACACGAAAATAAGACTTATCGGTTCCTCCAGGTGTTGTAATGTGACGTGCTAGTCGGAAAATTCTAGTGTTCTTGTATTATTTGCCACCAAGTCTCCAATTTTCCTCGTAATGCAGCCTGAATGCACTCAGTAGATCAGGCTGGACTTGCTCTTTCCAACGCACAACATATCTCGAATCTAATCGTTACAGATGATTATCTCCCGTCGATTTTCAAGTTTTGTATTTTTTTGTGGAGGTCTACATGAAGAATTGTATTGGGTTTATCTCCTAAACCACAAATAGTGACCTCTTTTTGAAACCCAACATAAGGGCTCTCTAACAACTACACAAATGGGAATATTTTGGTGTTGCTCATCGCAACATTGGCACCGCACGACCGCGGTTTCTTCCTGGTTTGGACTCATCAGGTGGAGATAGCCTAAGCTCTGGTGAAAATCAGAGCCAATTGGTTCGCGGCTGACGTTTTTGCTGTACCAAGTGTTGCACGCGCACCACAGTGGCATGGTAGTTATGGCGTTAGCCGGGAACAACGGCTCTGATTTCCACCCCGGTTCAGGCTATCTTCACCTGATGAGTCCAAACCAGGACGAAACCGCGGTCGTGGGGTGCCATTGTTGGGATGAGCAACACAAAAAATATTTCTATTTCACCTACGGTCCTTGTGATCGGAATGACCGGGATCCACCTCAAGTGAACCGAGGTCTCAATAGAGGTTGTTGGTAGCAACCCAATCACGAGCGGATTCTCCAATTCCAGCTTTGAACTACACAACTGCCTTTATCCATAACTGCGTAAGGCAGATACAGGCGGAAAAGTAAGAGATATACGACTAATCTTTCAATTATGTCGCAGCCACTGAGGCTGCCATTTGCAAATAACCCACCGGCCACCCACCACTAGAGCCTAAACCAAGCGGCGCTCTGATCACATCGATGGACTGTGCTTCGTCCCAAGGCTCGTCTGTGTCCACGTGCAAACGCTTGTGACCTGTCACGAGAAAAAGCAAAACCACCTGTGCTGACGCGACTGCTAATCGGTGTCATTGGAACTATGAGAAAATAACACGTTTAGAATTGGAGAAGAGCTCGCGTTTCCCAAGTAACAGCGTGTACAAATTGTTGGAGGATATCCAAATAGTTCAATGCGGTGCGTTCCTTTCATTTGTAATTGGATCGCCCAGTTTACCGGAGTTACAATTTTACAAACATTATAGTAGACGTGAACTGTTAAAGATCAGAAACTAGCACTCATTATCACAGATTCTTTGATTTTGCTTCAATGTACCTTACTTTCGGTTTCATTATCATGCCTACAGTAAAGACGCGCTCAATGGGAAAAAAGTATTATGGGTCAGGATGTTTCAATTTTAGTTCCAAAGCTGAGAAAACGAACTATGGTACTCCGCAAAACGGCTGGAAGCATTACTAAAGAAAACACCCAAAGCAATGTAGACGCCATGGGAAAATCCCTTAGACTACCTGATAACCTGCGAAAGAAAGCTAAACAGTGTCCATCCGTAGCTGAAACTGTATTTGCTGAATGTGCATTAGAAGTTGACATGCTGACATCGATATTGCAACCTTTGCAGAGCTTTGTTGATTTGCCCTCAAATATTGAGAAGATGAAGCTGACGAATTGCAGTGTACTGATAGACGCCATTTCGACCGAAGTACACAATCAAGTACGCTGTTAACGCAGTACCGTTGTTTTAATGTGCCGGACAGTTTACCATTAAAACTGTTCAGAAAGTATTTCTCACTGCATGCGGTATGCAATCTCGTTGGTTCATCTGCATCAGACTATGCAACAAAGTAATGTGTTACGCGTGTTCCACACTTTTCCAGTTTCCAAATAAACTAATTGCTAAATAACTGATTTAAAAGCGTAACCTCATTGTGCTTAATACAGCCAAACGTGTCCAAGGCGACCACTCGAGGGACCGACAAAATGTGGTCATCTTAGACAGGTGGTAGCTATGGACAGGTTCATGCACAGGCAGCACTACTCATCATCGAGTTCAGTTGTGTGACAAACATTTCAATCGCGAACTAGATCTGTAAACTAATAGTTTCTACAATCCCTTATTAGCATCTAATTAGGGCCACAGCGATAGTAGTGTGAAATGTGTGATATTTGAGCAATAAGAATACAGTAAACTTAGAGTTTATGAGTCAAACTTTAAAAACTGACTTGCAAATCATCGAAATCCACATACTTTGGAAAAATCATACACATACATTACTATTTTCATAATCATTTTCTACCAGATGAGAAAAAAATCAAGTATAGTCGTCTGTTGCTTGGAAGCTGAAATGTAACATGAATTTAGTTTTTCCATCATTTTCTTGATGAGTTCAATCATGTCAGGGTGTCCGCTATGTATTGCGTAGGAGCACAAAATATCAACAGCACCCTGTGTATCTGTGAGTGTAGATATTTTCAGTACGTATTTAGAATCCTGTTCCTATGGCGGTTGAACTGTTCGCTGAGCTTGGCAATTTTGTTGCAAACGTTTCGTCACCAATCCAGGTAACATCATCAGTGCGTAGTTGAGTAGCATGCAATAGTAAAGAGTAGCTACTCTTTGCTATTGCATGCCACTCAACTACGCACTGATGATGTTACCTGGATTGGTGACGAAACGTTTACAACAAAATTGCCAAGCTCAACGAACAATTTAACCGCCATCTGAACAACCTGAGCTACCCGCCTTCAATGCTATAGCCAATCCTGTTCCTGTTCGTCGTCTGATTCACTATTCACATCTTCAGCTGAGAAAGTTGATGTGGTAGGCAGGTCCCAGTTCCTTTCTGCTGTGTTACAGGTTTGGAGATAGAAATCAGCCATACGGCTGTCCGCTAGTTGGCATACAAACAGTTTCTTTGAAAGAGTATCCAAACCAATAAAGGTTGAAAGAGGTACAATTTGCTCATATGTTTCAGGTCCAGTTTGCATTGTCGTCCCAGAATCAATTTCTGCAGGACAAGTAAACCCCGCTTTAAAAAACTGATGGTTGAGTTCTGCACCTCCTTCCAGGTAGACGTTATGTAGAACATGACGACTAATAAATTTACTCGTTTCATGATTTCAGTTCTGCACATATCTTTGCGAGGTTTCATGATAATAATAAAATGCAGAAGCCGTTTTTCCTAAACTGCAAGGAATGACATGCTAGTCCAGGGGTTGAAATGACGCAGTGGTGTTGGGTGGCAGGAACTAAAACTTGACATTAAGTAGCTGGAATTTGGGATGGTAAGTGGCATTGTTAACAAACCGCAATATGTCACGTTATTTTCGGCATTATTCTGTCAAAACTTTGAAGCCAATCTTGGGAAATAGCTACAGTCAACCATGCCTTTGTAATATTCTTGTAAACTAACGGTAGATTTTTCATGTTGACGTTTATAGAAAATAGGGCGTAGGATACTTTCTTAATCAGTAAAGACGGTTCTCGCTTCCCAACATGTTAGTACACAACATATCTGTGTTACGCTCCTAGCTCCACCTGCGCATTTCTCTCCTTTGACAAAAATCTTTTGTCTGACGTTGCATTGAATAACAAAACATTATCATCTGAATTGAAAATGTCTCGAGCTGTGTAGCCAGAACATATTTTGGGTAATATTTCTATCTAGTTGGATACAGCACACATATCTGAGTCACCGCTTTCGCCGATTACTTACCAAACACAAGTTTGTGTCTACTGATGAAAGCCTGCAGCCAATCGTTTGATGCTTTAAAGTCTGGATTTTGCAAATCTTTGCTAAGTGCAATGTTCCTTCTTGAATGATGGGTTCAGGTAATGGGTTTTTCTCGCCAGTGCCGATTGGCATCATTTGCAGCAATTGAGTTTATGTTTTAGTTTAACGTTTTTCTACTATTCCTTCTTTTCAGACTTAGTGTGTTGTTCTCAAAGACATGCAAAACTCGGTGTTCCTCTTTCAAGTTTGAAGGGTTTGCGTTTTTCCCACTCCGAAATTTTCCACTAATGTGTGTGAACTTTTCCTTTGTGACTTGTCGATTCACTGATATTTTTTCTTCAACTGTTAATTACTTTGGCGTTGCTGATTTGGAACTAGCCATTTTATCCTACGTAAAAATTTTCAACAAGAACTATAAAAACGAACAGGAATATTCAGTAAGCATGTACCTTCATAATACCCACACCGTGCAGACAACCGCCTGATTACACAGTAAACAAATACACACAGGATCTGATAGCCACAGCATTTCGATTGTACAACATTATCATAAAACCAAGAGTGCGTGAGGGGAGTCCCACTGCTCTTTTGTTGAGGAACATGGCTCTATCCGATTGGTCTACTGCAGAGCCCGTGCTACATCCTTTGGTTACATAGGGTAATATCCAGGGGGGTAATGTATCACTGTACAAGTCTGGTGTGACCCATGGGGTGAGAATAAACCAGTGGTATTGTGGAAGTTACGCCACGTGAACTGGTCAATGGTGACAACGGGGGTATGGACAAGTCTTTGGGGAATCAAATAAAGAGACACGGAATACTTGAACCAGTGCAAGAGACATGGTGTGGTTTTTAGGGTAATTATGACATATTAAAATGAACTCTAATTTATCTGTGCTGTACGGTGCTGGACTTTCATAACACTAGTACTCGCAATCTCGACCAGCCGTGCGATTAGTGGTCTCCTTGAGTAAGTGCTAGAAAGCCTGGGGACCACAAAAGCTTGGGTACGATTACGCTAGACAGGTGGACGCCATAGACAGGCTAAGGCCAAGGCACACACACTATAAACGTTAGCTAGAGGTGGGAAACACCTCAGCTACTGTGCCGCAATACCTAAAATAAAAAGATGGAATAAAATACAACTGGTGCAAGCCAATTGAGCTACCGATAACGGGTGGGCATCGTTCCGGTAAACAGTTTGCCGGCTACTATGCAGCAGACAAAGAAACTCACATCACGAACGCCACTGAGGACGGTTCCTAGCCAAATCAACAAGTGTGTCCAGCCAAACGTGTTCAACGTCTGTCGGACTCCAACCAGGGAGTCGAGACGCTCCAACTAAGGCCAGCTCAGAAGTGAGGGTCTTCATTCCTCTGGACCAAGTCATCGCTTGGCCACCCCTCCTCTTCTCCATCCACACCCCAGGCGCGCAAACGACGCACGTCGCGGGAGTCGGTGGACTGGCATACGTAACACGTGGGCGGGCCATCGGATCCTGGGGAGTGAAATAACGGTGCTGAGCGGTTCAGTTCCTTTTTCCGTGCCGTATACAAGACGTCGAACACGCTCGTTGCTAAATCGGTGATCCCGGCAGATGTGAGCTAAATTGCGAAGTCACCGGTGGTCGAACGTAACTAGCCTCTTTATGTCCATTGATATAAGGGGCCAGTTTTCACAACCGTACAGTTGAGTTGGACATACCGCTGCATTGTTCACTCTACCCCTTAGGGCCAGAGTGATGTCGCGCCGGCGCCACAGGTGGCGAAGATTAGCAAAAGCGCCTCGAGCTTTTGCTATACGGTTTGTGATCTCATGTTCAATCCCACGGGCGCTGATAAAACTACCCAGGTAGTTGAGATTTTGGACGACTTCTAGCTGATGCCCACTAAGGGCCAGCGAAGGAGGCGCTCCAGGCCAATCTTAGAGGAACACTTTGCACTTCGTTGGTGCAAAGCAATGCCCGAAGCAGCTGACAGCCAGCGCTAATCTGTCAAACAGCCAGTGCCAATCTGTCCTAGGAGCAAATTTAGGAAAATCGTTAGGTATTTTTTGACTGCTCGCCATGGACATGTGGTCGCCATAGCGGATTTGACTGTATGTCGCTCAAACGGTTGAAAATTATGAAGGACAAATCCCGGAACAACGATAAGTAGGTTGTCAGATTTAAACTAGAATACTAAACAGCTATCTGGCGCCTCGCATCCAGTTGATATTGCTGCACTTAGTGGTCACCACAAATTTCAGAATAATACTCTGCTTGCTGCAACTAGGGATGTTGAGATGAATAATAAAGTATTTTAAATTCACAATGGATCTCATGAATTTGTGGACCGCTCTGTTGCATTAGATGCTGTGTCCGGTAGAACACCTAGTTCTTGCACTTCCTTAAGATCAAAGTCAGATGCAAAATTGGCTGCTGAATACCTCCACCAGACCGCAGTTTCAAGTTTAAGCATGATATACCGAAGAAGCCCAAAATGACTACAGTCCACAAAGCTAGTGGTGAGGATGCTTTCCTCTTAGATAATCAGTTCTGGCAGTCATGTAGGCTTTTCTAATGCTGTTTCCTGCATGCGAATAGACAACAATGTGCACTAGTGAATAACAACTGTATTACCTGCTAAATCCCACTTGTATGCAAAACCTCTACCTCAAACCTGGTCCTGTCATGTCACGCCTAAAGTCTGTTCTAGCAAGTGTCCAATTTCAACAAGAATATTGATGAATCCGTTCAACTTGATCAGCTTGAACAACTTGAACAGTTGACCTACTTTTATCGCAAGCATCATTGGTCGACTCTGTATCAACATCTCTTTTGGATAGATATGCATCAATTGGTCATAAATTTATATAAGACTTTTCACCATCTTTGCACCTTACAGACGGTGTAATTAAGTAACATCACTTTCTGGTTCTAGCAGAGAATCACACGGATTAGGCTGCCGGTGTTGTATGGATTGACACTAGTGTGCCTCCACCGCTTATGGTGAATGTTTGTATATCAAACGCACGTAAGTGGCTTTGTCCATCGATGGAAATGACAGCTGCCCACTGACTCCTATTAATGACTTGCATAATCAACAGCCTGTCAGTAACATTATGCAGATGACACAACGTAACTTTCTAGTTCCCATAAGCTATTACTACAATCGTGGATTATTTTTCTAGAAGCATTTTCTAGAGGCTCATACTCAGTCTCAACCCCCTCCGCTTTGGCCACCTCCAAATCATTCACCACCGTTGACAATTCACGCTCTGTTTCAACCATTTCTAGCCTGAGTCCAGGTACAGAACTTGAAACTCCAATGTTTAAAATACAGCCTAAAGAAGCTTCTTCATTTCTCGAAACCATCACAATAGTTTTGGAAAACATTCCTTCTCCTCACACTAAGATAAATACACTGCGCTCATTTGTTTTGGTCAATGATCCTGATATCAAATTTATAACTGAATCTCGGTGCCATGATGGCAATCAGGTAACTATTTTCATGTGCCACAAGTGTATGAGAAATTGACCTAGTCGTCAAGGTGGTGGCTGATAATTTAGCTGAAAAAATCGCTCGCAGCAGCAAGATTCGAGAACACCGTGCTGAACGATGTCCAGGAATCATCATGGCTTAGAATATCGGTTAATCAGTAGCAGCCGCTTGTGGGATGTATTTACAGCGCATCAAACTGCAGTCAAGAAGACCCAAAACTATTGACGCTTTCATTTACTTGCGCCGCTAGCTGACCATTTATACATAAGATTATTGGAGGTGATTTCAATAAGTAATCGATTTCATGACCCATAGGGACTGCTCCTTTGAAATGCCGAAATCCTATGTCCTGTATACTAATGAATGACTGGCAAAACACGTCTCTCAACCTACCAGGGGTGAAAGTATTCTGGATCTCAGTTTTGTCTTGGGCATACCTGCAACCAGTGCTAAGGTTCTTGATGGATTTTTGGGGAGCAATTACGGAGTGATCAAATACCGCCTAAGACTCTGCGTGGCCGATGTATAGTACACAAAGCATTATCGTCTGTTCAGTTCCGTCAACTGAAACTCTTTCAAGTACCTGGTTCGTTCGTTAAATTGTGATAACCTCTTTCTCTCTTCAGGTCGTCAAAAAGGGACAAACCTGTTTTATAGTCTCCTTGGCTTTTGCATCGATTCAGTAGTAGCATTAAAAGGTGCTTACCAAACTAAACATAAGTTCGATCGCAAAGTGTTGAAGGCAGTATGAAGTCTGCATAACATTTGAAGGCACTTCAGGTTAACTGCTGAACTTGCGTTGTTATTACAGCAGTCCAATTTAGTTGAAGAACAGGTGCAGCAAAATGACAAAACGCTTATCCTAGAAGAGTATAAAGCTCTGAACGGCCCTAGCAAAACAACTGAACTTGCCAAACTATTCTGTGCCCGGGGTTCGCGTCGCACCTGCAATTTCAATTTGCTCACCACGTCCGATAGAACATACTTCGACGCACCAGGTGATATCTGCGAAGCGTTTAGTGCTTATTTTGCCGAATCACTGATCAACGAGTCATCAAACGCACCAGCAATTACCATGCCATACAACATTGAATGTCTATGCACAGTGGAATTTACTGTAGTGAAAATAACGGATCAAGTCTCTCGCTTATGCTACTCAACTTGCAAACGCCTTGACTGGATCCTTTTCGCTTTAATAAGAAGCAGCGATATTGACTTCCATCTGCTTTTGCTCAACATCTTTACACCCTATTTCAACAATGGCGTATACCTACTCAATAGAAAACTTCTGTCTTTATCACGTGACACGAAAGTGGCGCCACCCACATGGTTAAGAAATTTCGTCCCATCAATCGCACATCCATCTTACCTAGAATGATGGAAAGGATAGTGAAATATAGACTATTTGTACTCGTGAACAAGGCTAACATCATCAACAATTCTTACCACGGTCTCATGCAATGTTGACCCTGCGCAACTTGCTAGACAGACTTTTTAAACCCCACAAAGGCTGACCTAGGCAACGGAGTGTTGGTATCCTGTTCCAGGATATGCAAAAAGCTTTTGATGGACTAACAGAAAGTTACTGAACTAACGGAAGAACATGCATCTTGGGGGACCGATGTTTTCTTGGCTGTCTTCATTTTGAATTGGTAGACAACAGGTGCTGCATATCGGTGAGCATTTCTCTAAACTCAAAGCAATCACCAGTGGAGCAATTCAACAAAGTGTTCATGGTCCTATTCTTTTTATAATATATATTAGAGATAAGTTCCAGAGAATAAGAAACGGTGTTACGGTTATCCTTGCTGATGACATAAAATTAAAATTCGCCTACTCATTTGTGACATTAAAGTTGTCTACTCACAACAACGTGTAAATACGCAGGAAGCCGTACGTCGCACTTAAGATGACTTATCTGTAGTTGGCTCCTGGTGCCACCTGTAGCAGATGTTATTTGCCGTGGACAAGTGTAATATTTAGCCCTTTTAAATGCCAAGTGCCGCCAGACAATATATTAATACAGGACGCATGCGTTTCGCAAAGCAGGGCACTTCGCGAATGGGCAGGCGATATCCAGTCACTTTTAACTTTCATGTACACTGCGACTTCAAGTTTCGAAGATCTGAAGACCATTGGTACATATGTCACCATTTTTATCTCACGACATCCTGAATATAGCTTTCCAAAACATTCGTATTTTTTGAATGGAATACTGTTCATTGGTTCAGTCTAATCTGCGGAAAGCTGACCAGCATGCTTTTGAGAAGGTCCAGAGACGCTTCGCCAAAAAGTGATGTGGATATTTCTCAGAAGACATACAGAGTGCAATGTGATTAACTGGGATTTTCCCCCGTTTGGCTTTGGAGAATGAAGTTGGACATATGTTTTCTTTACTCAGTCACAAACCGTCAAATGCACAGCCTTGATAACGACGTTCACTTATCCTTCAAAAGCCGATGTACAATCGCTAACAAAGAGATAAATGTTCTGATTCCAAAATTCACTACAAAAATGAGAACCTTCCTTTCTACTCCACTACTCAAAGATTTAGAACTAATTTTTCAGAGATAACCGAAAATGCTATACACTACAATTTTAAGCTTGCGAGGTGTAAGCAGTTAACCTTACAAAACGTGATTAGTATGTTCCAGACATCAGGTTCCCTAGATAACGCTTAGAAAACGGTCTCGATTATGCCTGAATAAATCTGAAAAACACGCATAACAATTAGGACCATAACCCCTTTCATTACATTTTATCTGTCTCTTACCTCTATAATCTGTCACGTGACTGAACAGAACCGTGGTTCAACGACGGGAAAATAACAGCAGAACGATTCTGCTTACTTTGCGTTACCTAAATTTAAAATTGTATCCATGTACATTCTTGAAAAATTAATAATGCAATGGCATGAAAAGGATGCACATTACTTGATCTTTTTCTTCCAGGGAACAGCTTCTCTCATCATCAAGAAATATACAAGTTAGATATTCATATATTTATATCATGAATTTGCATACAGCAGGGCAGGGCCCCAGACGTACGACTTCCTTATGTCTTTTACCAATCTGTGGTTGCTGTCGGACCAAGTTTAGCCGCGCCGAATCTCCTCAAGAAATATCGTTAGGTTGATTGTCCTTACTGTGTTGATGCAATACGCAGCAAGGCTGAATTAAATTTCATACCTTTAGCTAATGTGTAATGATGGTGGTGGCTATGTCTGGTTGTTTCCGCCTGATAAGAATCTTTTCAAATTACTCTAACTACCCTTACTGCTTTTTAATAAGCCAAAGGTCGTTAGGTCCATGGAGTTTACTGATCATGACTTGTGAGTGATGTAGTTAGAAATAAAATGCGAAAAAATGACAAAAATTCAACACTTCCCGAAAATTATATGTTCTGTCTTGGCATGTCATCCGTTGCTCGAAATGATTGCACACATGTCTTGAAATCCTTAAGTCACCGTTTCGTATTCCCGTAGGAACATACTTGGTGGTCGTATGGTAACGAAGCGTCGGAACGGTGTGCTGGTCTATTGATATTGATTTTTTGTCTTGGATCCGGGAGTTAGAGGGTAGTATTCGATTTGTTTCTTCTAAGGGTAGTTTTTACTTCCCTGTTTCAGTCACAAAATCTGAGTCTTATATGAATGTTAAAATACACATTTACTCCAGCAGTCTATGTTATCGCAAGCAGTAGCTAAGACTTTAAAATATCACTTTGTTGCACAGTGGGTAAACTCACTTCCATCAACTTGATCAGAGTCCGGATGCCGTGTACCAAGTTTGCTGGGATTGGCTTCATACTATCATGGATTATCAGCTCTAGCAACAATTGATATAGCGTCCGATCGGCTAATTCGATAAATTGACAGACGTTCACATCATCACACAGCATCGTTAATAACCGTTTGGGAGGTGTACATTCTAAGAACGGGGCCTGCAATAGATAGATAGAACCGATGAGTTAAGAACTGGCAACTAATAATACTCACGTTAATTTGCATCAGGCTGGCTAAATCTTATATCGCGCTCCACAGTGGGAACAAAAACAACCGCTTATTCGGTATGTCGCGTAGTGGCCAATACCCTAGTCTGCTGCGTGTGATGTTGCACACGCACAACGATTATCCAATGAATCTTTACAATAGCTATTACAATTTGTATCTTCTTAGGTAAATTTCCGATTCGCCGATACATAGTAAATTCATAGATAGGCAGAAAAATCCGCAAAGTGTTTCTCGAAACCAACGGAGTTCCTCACAGTTGATCAACCAAGATTATCAACGCTGTGAGACACAACATATCATATCCCATAAATCCAGCCTATTTCAACCTGAGGGCAAATATGCACTGTGTACAGCTTCGCTTTCATTTGCAGTAAATACCTACGTCTGGTTCTCTAAGGTGCCGCTCCATCTACCAAGTGTTGAACATTTCGAATATTGAAACTAGAATACTTTGTGCTGCATAGAAGAACATAAAGACTGAAATGTCATATTGCCAATGTTAGGGACGAAAAAAATCACCAAAAATCGTTCCGTAACATCAACGAACAAACTAACACAACTGTCAACCGGGCGCCAAAATTGGTGCCATGCTGCTTGTAATCCGTTTAACTTCAGGTTCACAATATCGGAATACACACGCGCACAGTGAGCTTCGTACAGTCGAACAAACTGTGCCACATGGCGAATAGAGATTGCGTCTACCGGGCCAAGAGAATCGGTGGACTCTTCGATTGACTCTATTTTGACCTGGCGTGGGTGCAAATCTGTAGTAGAGAATAAACAACAGTATGTTTGGAAGGGACATATCTAAAAGAGGCAAAAGAAAGTTGTATTCGCCATTCAAACCATAACACTTTGCTATGCTATATCTTGATGTTGTCTAAATAACAAGGAATACGATGAGCGCCAGAAAGACCACATTTTGATTTCAATACGCGACAGCGAATTATGTACAGCCCAAACTGACCCACCCCAACTATTCTGAGAACCGTCCGACTTAGGCTGGCAACTTTACTGAAACAAAAACAGTTAGTCCTCTGCCAAGTTGACGACTATGCGATTCACTATAGAGAAAATTTAGTAATATATTAAGCCGAAAATTGCGCCAAATCTTCGCTTGCAAATTCAATAGCAAGTACAATACGTTGACATTGGGGGCCAATACTTCTTCTTCAGAATGTTTTTTAGGCGGGAGCTTGAATACTGTACAACTACGTGTAAATCTGAGAAACCTGAACATGATAGCACTGGAAAACATCCAAACATCATTCACAAAGAAAAGTTCCAACCTGCCTAACATTGTGAATTATCGTGAGCTTTGCAAGTCCCTATGACAGCAGCCGCTATGGCTGCACATAATCATAATTAACCTTTACCTTCTGTACCGTTTATTATACGGCTTACTTTTTACAGCTCAGATACCATTCGAGTCTCAGGATCCCAAGTGTTATGGCATAAGAAACAGCGGGTGCATACTGCATATTCAAAAGTCTCGTACCAAGCTCTGCTCCTTTTTTCTCCGTAAGATATGCGGTGATATGGAACAATGTTTCACCAAATAACATAAAACGATCTACGTATCTGCAATTCAGACGGATGGTCAATTTTCAACTGTACCTTTCCAATATGTTCTCAACACAGTCAAAATTTACTCTGGATGATTTGTATGAGAAAGGTCCTGGATACAATATAACTTTCCATATTCTATAATTGTCTCAATAAAAGAATTTTAGCCTCATAAGGAGTAACTCCCTAGTATGCAATTGAAGTCTGTCTTATTTCTATCAGTCCTACACTCCCGTCTAACCAATACTGCCTTCTCCGTTGTTGCACTGTTTCGGAGACGAACTGCGCCTTTTAAGCTGAAATCTCTGCACTGTCGTCGTTGTTCGCAATGATTTACCGCAAAATTGTGCTTGACCTATAAGCACAAAGATTGTAAATGTTATTATGTTTTTAATACTTGATATCTCACTTCCCTCTTTATTTCACCGTTGGACACGACTAGGCTGACCCCTTGAGGTGACGGATTACAGCTTCAAGTTAAAAAACTTACGCTCATGCAAAACAAACTACCACTGACTGACTCTCTGGCAAATAGGAAAACAGTGCCATCCTTGAATGATCCACATAACGGATCGGACTGAGGCTTCATCGCCTATAATATATCCATAAAAAGGCCACAAAATATGTATGCCAGTAAATCGGCTTTGTCACTAAGCAAACGCTGGTCATGTACCAAATCATCCGGCTCTGGTAGTTCAATAAGGTGTGGGTTGACTCTATCAGCTTCAAACTTTTCACAGATCTCAGCATAAGAGATGTTGCTGATGCGGAATCAGTACTCATCATCAGTCGCATGTTCACTGGAGGCACTTGAATGGTTAAGGTACAATCCTGAGGAATAGGTCAAATGGCTGATGGAAGATCGGGGTAAGGAAGTTTATCCTTTTTTCGGTTGGCGCTTCCAATGACCCTGGCTAAGTGGAAATGGCAGTCTGTTGTTGATCTTTTGGCTCCCTCCACACCAAAGGGATTCTAATGGACACCTTCCCTTTACCTCAGACCCAATGAGTCAAATGAAGAGTGCACAACACACAAAAATATGCTTCGCGCCCTTCTTATCCTGGGCTCCCAGTAGGTAGGCAGAAATCAGTAGGGAAGAAATGGGTTTGCGCTGTGGCTTAGAAGGAAACTGTCCATAAAATAAACAAAAATGAATTCGGTCACTGACACAACATTGTCTTCCAACCATGATGAAGATAAATTAAAGAAACACAGCTCCCAATCGACTTTCAGGATCAGGTGGATACCAAAGCCAAGGGGGTTGGTTTTCAACGATTACAGGGGGGCCTATGAACCGATCACAGACGAGCATACGATGCACGGAAGGCACTGCTTAGCGGAAAAGAAAAGGTTAAAAAGCTAAAGTGAAAGAAACATCTAGTTCGTGTGCTTGTAATCAGCTCACTTGATACTATTAGAAACACCCTACCTCATTTCAGTTATTAGAGTGATATTGCACAATGTTATCCGCTTCAGCTACTTTCTTAGTAGCCCAAGCGACTGCTGTTCACTACAAAGTGAATTGTGGTCTCTATGGAGATGGTACGTTGCAGCGCATTCGCAGGACATGTGCTAAGCCGTTTCTGGGAGTGTTTCACACAAAGAGCGAGCCGGTGTACCCTAATGTGAGGAAGAACCTCGGTGCTAAGCTTGATGATCACATTGACGGAAACTTTTCTCGGGATAGTGGATTCAAACAGAGGTTAGGGTCACCGGAGACAACTATTCACTCCTACCTTTTCATATACTAAATGTTTCCAGTATCCCAAACTCCATCACCTGTGCACAGCTTGCGCATCTGTTACGCCATCTAGTTATTTGTACTCTGTGACATTCCAACTGGCTCACCGAACTTTTGTTTATGCTATACCTGAGGCAGCTGTGACTGCTAACCCAGCAGAGGGAATCTCAAGGGGTATGTGGTAGGCCAAAAATTTCATTATATAGAACCACAATATAATCCGTGTAATTCAATAAATATTGAGTAAACAGGGCATCGTCGTGGACTAAACTAAACGGACAAACGACCTCTCAGTCACGGACTGGAAGAAACTATGCTGCTCTTTCCAAACAAATCAATGGAAATCTGGCAACCTAGATATACATCATCCTTCATCGCGTGTATTTAGAGAGCGCAACAGTAATAGGTTAAACTAGGTCTGAAACGCACGGCGATGAATTTCATATCAACCGATTAAGCCAAACCTTGCTGAAGCACTCTAGAAGCTCATATTGACGCTTTCTTTTGTCACGCAGCCATTAATGCTTGCATGATGGTTGTGGTAACTCTGAGTTCCTTAGAACTGGTATCTTTGAATCGATAGTACCTGAGTGTCGAAGACACGTAGATTGTTGTCAAGCCGCACATCGGTGTCAGAACTGGCAGCTAAATGTGAATGCCATGGAAATTTTATGTTTGCCATTTCTCCAACAATGATTTAGCAGTGCAATTAAAACTTGCTCAATTCAGTTAGTTTGAGTGGACAACAAACACTTCAATTGGGATAAGGGATGGATTATAGTTAAATGAAATAAATAAAAGACACGAATTTCATCGAAGCTTTATTTTCCTCAAATACTTCATCTCACATGCGCATCGACAGGGATCCATTATATCAACTACTGACGCGGAAAAATTTCAGAGCAAGTGAAAATAAACAAGAAAACAAGGTTGGAAGTACCCACGGACGCCGCGGAGTTTTGCAGTACCTTGCAGTATTCCAGTTTTTCTTCCGGGATTATTCTGTTATACGTGATTTTTCTGTGTGAATTCTACACCAATATTTTCGTCTTAGTGTATTCTTCAACCTGCATAAATTTGCTGCAGGTTCTCTGGCCAATTTCGGAGTGTTCATTGTTTGGCCCAATTACCGTCTGTGTCCGCCATCTTGGATTGGTTGCACGTCAAGAGACGTTTGTTGAATTGTAGCTATTATCGACAAACGTAGCCGTGAAATCTAACCCACGTATTAAACTCCAACTGCGAGAACTCACCCAAGGTTGGTTTGGGTTGTATAAATATATCGCAATGGCCCCACTAAAGTCTAGCAGCATTCAGCAAGCTAAGCGTAGTGTAGTTTCCACGCCACCAGCAAAGCGAATGAAATGCGGGACCTTAAAGGAAAAGCGAAAATGTTCCTCGGCTAAGAATATACTGAACGCAGAACTAAGTAATAAATTGCTTTCTTTAGAATCACAATTTATTGAGATGAGAAAAACGCTGGCATTCATTCGAACCCTCAAAGATCACCTGATTACACTTGACTACATCAATAAACAATGGAGAAGACTGATCATGTTCTAATGGGAAAATCAAGGTAGTAAATTGCCTCTGTTGCCTCTGAACTGCACGAACGAATACGTAGAGAACAAAGTGTTTGTTTTAATCTTCTGGCCAGGTTGAGTCTCGATAAAGTAAAATTAACGATACTGAAAGTTTGTAACTTGACTAACGTTGATTGCAAATGGCAGCGTTTAAAAAACTAGACACCGAAACATTGCTGTCATACAATTTTAACTTGTTGTGAGGAATTTGCGCAGCGATTTCTCCAGTTTGGACCCTTTCTAGGCCAGTGCGTCCAATTTAACGGCATTTTGAGTAAATCAGATAGGACACCCCTAAAACGGTCCGAATTTGACAGAGTGCTGCCAACACCGGACAAAATAACTACACTCTTCGACAAATCCCAGCCAAAGGCCCAAAAGACAAGTGCATCCAAGGTGGATACTAGATACACTGATTTAGACATGAATAATCCAGCAACGTTGTCAACTACCTCCAAAGTCGGCATTCCTTGCTCCAATGAAACACCCTCTACACAAGGAACGGATAAAGCGGGTTCTCCTATTCCTGACAACAACATTGCCATTATACCGAACTCCTCATGTAGAGGCATTAAAGGAATGTCTAAGTGTTTGTAACAGTGGAGTAATGACAACACGTCGAATATATCACAATCCGGTCAAAACCAATAAGACAGTCCAAGGATAGACAATCTGATGTAATTCGTAGTCCACTGTTGCCCAAAGAGGACTTCTTCCCTCCAGCGACCTGTCTTTAAAAATCCTATGGATACTAAACACTCGGTAACACCCCAAATTCCCAATCAACCAACCTCCTACAACCAACAGGGTAAACAACCTTCTATGTTGAATAACACCAACTGTCCCTTGGCTACCCCTAAGTATCATCCCATACTCCACAACAATCACTAGAAGTGTACAGACAATGGAAGGAGAGCAAACAGTAGGACGTTGTTACCACCCGCTCTTTTCCATGTTCCTTCAGCATCTCACGGGGCTTATTTCAACGACCATATTTTAGCGGCGACGAGAATAGACGCGCCCCCATACCCATTTCAGATTATTCCGGCAGAGGTTAACACCTTGATCCCACTCTTTCTCCAATTTGTCCAGATGACAAAGTTAGTCCATTGTCAAACCAAAGGCAACCTAAGAATGATGCCTGGGTTCCCGCTGTGCCCTCAATTGTCTCGATATCCACACGTGACATGCTACCCCTATCAGCAAACGTTATAATGGCTAACTCGGACCCACCATAATCGCAATTACCTACCATGTGCACCATGTTCAAACGCAAAGACGCAGACAATCACACAACGGACAGCGATCATTCTTTAATACTTGGTACCTTTTCAGTGACTCTGATTAATGCCAGATCCATAATCAACAAACTTCATTTTATAAACATACTTGTATGGTTCAATGACCCACAAGCCATCCTCGTCACTGAAACAGTGTTATTCAGATACACTTGACTCTACTCTAATTAATCCAAACTATCATTTATTTCGAAAGGATTGCTGCGACAGAAAAGGCGTAGGGTGTCTTATATACCTAGGCAAAACATTTACAGCTAAACCTATAGACCACTCACAACTGGAAAATATCCCTGAATCTATCTACGTGTCAGTTGCGGGTGTCTCATCTCACCACTGCTCGCATGTATCTACAACCCACGGAATGCGTCTAACGTAAGTACCACCAGCATCACTCATGCACTTGACTTCGTATCAGAGTTGCCACGCACGCAGATAATTACCGCTGATTTCAACCTACCAAAAATACGCTGATCATCCCACCAAACGCCTACCTTGCACGCCACTTTTCTTTCTTCATTGGAGCTGAAGGCTGGACACAATGGATTACCAGTCCAACCAGGTCCGCCAATCTACTGGACTCAATATTCACCCTGGGGATACAAAATCCATAGACCGAGAACTTAAACAATCTCCCTGGCAGCGACCATAACATGATCCGACTCAGCTTTCAAATTAAAATAGTCACTAAACTCACCTCTATAATACCGATTGCAACCCTTAAGATAAACTGGGAATGCTTTCAACAGTTCATTGGTTTCTCCGACTGGGATGTACTTTTCCTCTCTGCCAGTGTGTACACCACTGTGGAACAGCTATAAATTTATCCATCACGCTATAGCCTTTCTTGCTCCACAGTGTATTCATACCCTTCATATTTCCAAGCTTCCGTCGAGCACTTAATCAGCGAGGAAACCAAATTGTTAACTGCACGATACAGAAGGACCCATGACTTTTCGCCTGTCTTACAAATGCATGAATTTACCACCAAAGTCAAACACGCGCAATTAGCGCGACGAAGAAATGAAGAACATACAGCCTTACGGACAAGCTGCAAAGCTATGGAGCTTGTCAAAATACTACATCGTAGAACCAGTGACCGCTCTCCTCTGATTACTGAAATCGTTGATGGTAAGGGTTATTTACTCTATGACCCAGCTTAAATCTGTGAAACATTCAGTGACTGGCTACTACCATCAGTCCGGTGCTTGTGTGCATAGAGCTCACAGCAACAAACCTCTTAAGCAGGGTTGAGATCTCGCTCAACGCTATTCATCAACTTATCAAATTAACCAAGCCATCTTCCAAGCTTGGATCTGCTGGCATTTCACCAACCATTATTAAAATAGCAGGACCTGATATTCCTTTGCTACTTATGAGCATGTTCACTCTATCGCTGGAATCTGGCCACTTTCCAGACCAACGGAAAATGTCATTTCTTATGCCTCAGCATAAAGGGGGTCCCAAACAAACTATTGATAACTACGGACCAATGCACCACACTCCGATAATCGCTCGGCTATTTGAAAATCTGCTCAGAATGGAGATGATGAACTTTGTTGTTTCCACTGGCCTGATCAATAATTCGCAGCATGGTTTTCTCAATAAGCGATCGTGCATCACCTTTCAACTGCATTACCTTAACCACATTTTAGAGCCCATCGTTTCCGTCTGTGCAGCAGTAATCTTTTTTCCTGACATACACCAAGGGTTCAACCGAGTACCGCACAAGCGACTGCTATAAACTTTGAAGAACTTGTGGATCCGGTACCTATTACTAGGCTGGCCATCCTCATATCTGAGTGATCGTTACCAGGTAGTCACTGTAGGTGATTATCATTCTTCTCCACGCTCAATCACCAGTGGAGTAATTCAAGGGAGCGTGCTCGGTCACTTACACTTTTTGCTCTACATCAATGACATCACCACAGCTTTAAAACACGGTACATCATTTTTATTTGTTGAGCATATCAAACTATACCATTTCCCGGCCAAGTTGTCCTCTTGGACAACAAAATTAATCTGAGGGGGCATTCAACGTGAGTCTACTCAATTAATTTGTTTCGTGCGTACGCCAGTCACTTGTGCAGGTGTATAGGTGTGCGTGTATAGCTCGTCGCCTTCAGCCAATTGGACCTCAGACGCACTAAGTCATAGGGGTACAGGTGGGACGCATCGGCTCCTACGCACGGAACAAATTAATTGAGTAGACTCATGTTGAATGCCCTTCAGATTATTTTTGTTGCCCAGGAGGACAACTTGGCCGGGAAATGGTGTAGTTTATAAGTTTCAGCGTGAAGACTTTCATTGGACATTACTGCTCATTCAAGATGATTTACATTCCCTTGCGTCATGGTGAGTAATGGTGTTGAGAAATCTCTCGGCTAAGAAATCAAGCATCTTGTCTTACGGTTGCTACATTCCCGAAAGATCTAACACCCAAAACATTGTACGCGTCCCTACACGGTTTTGCAAGCGAGATCTTGGAATTAGGTACTCATCTACCTACAATTTCTCCGAGCAGGCCAAATACCAAGTAGCACGTGCCAGACACTATGTTCAATATATCGAACAACATACACACAACTCATGCTAGAGTTGAGCTTTTCAATTTACTCACTCCCCCCCATCATCGAATACTGCAGCATAATATACGGAAATATGAGAGTGACAGAATTGCTGTGGAGCACTTGCAGAATTCATTTCCTAAACATCTAATTGATAGTCACTTTGCTATGAGTTATCGAGAACGTTGCAATGCACTACATCTCGAAGCACTTTGGATTCGACGATTGAAGCAAAACTTGTTGCTGCTTTTCAACATGTTACACAAAAGGTCCTCTTCCAACCTGCCTACACTTGATTTACAACATTGCTTAACTCGAGCGCTTCCCAACAAAGCTTTTTCATTGAATATTCCAGAGGCTAAAACTAACGTCCGCTCAAGTTTCTTCCTGGTTAGATACAGCTATCTGTGGAATAAACTGCCAATAACACACAGGTCATGTGACAATGTGGCAACATTTGGTAGCAGACTCGCCAATTACCTTGATCTAACTACCCTAAGATCTATATTCACATGGTAAAAATCCCTCCATAAGCTATTCCAAGTGGGTCGCAAAGCATATAAACATCAATGTTTTCATAACTAGGCTTTGGCATCAACCATCCTCCAGAATGTTAATACATGAAACGAATATCCCAATACTCCAGCTATGCATGTTACACATGCAAGATCATGGTTTTTCGGTACAAATTGGTCTGTGCCGCTATGGACACAGTTTCTCTCATCAAGATAAATATACATATTATTATTATTATTGCGCTGAGCAGATTGGTATACTCTTAATCACAAGGTAATAAAATGTTTGTGGTCAGTAACAAGCACCTGAATAGGAAGGTGTGATACAATGATTAACCAATTAGAACAAAACAGTTATAACCAGCGGAAGTCTGTCGAAAAAACATTGTAGTACCTGATAGTAAGCACAGTAGGATATTCATTTTACCACCATCCGCTTCGAAACCGCTACCGCTCTGAAACTGACGATGTAATCACACCAGTCTTGAAACATTTGAAATCAAATTACCTCGCTAGGCGGACAAGTTGGCAACGGAAAAACGATCTTGGAAAACCAGTATTCCAGAGTATTTAGGCGGTCGACATGCAACGAAAGAAAGCGATGAACGGTAATGGTTTTTTTCCATCTGATTGAGATTCTGAGGATCTGAGGAAAACTACTTTAACATTCTTGGCCAGTTTCGTACGGACTAAGTATGGTTTCATAGAACTGGCAATTTCCGTTTAAGGTGCCAGACCAAAGGCGCATTAAACACTCTGCGGACCGCAGTCGATGGGATTTGTTTTGTTACGCTAAGGAAGGAAGCGGTGTCACGTTCTGCTGCTTACACTTCGTTCAGTTGTATTTGACCAATTTTCTGCTCCCATACCACCGTCTACGGGAATCCAGTTATTTAAAGCGAACTCATCTGCAGGACTCCCATCAAAGACCCCTCTCCAGCCATTCCTTTGGTTGTTATACTGGAATTCCCAGAGGATTTTAGCCGATAGAGAGGAATCAGTTGTGGTAAAATTGGTTTATTTATTTACTGCCTATCATAAATCCGAGTTCCGCACACATCGGGGGATAAGACCGAAAGTGTATGCAAGTGCACTTTTTTGGCCTATCTGATTTGATATTCAGGATTTCGAAGTGGCTAAAGGAGGCGAGCAATATGGCTTTTTTGATCATACCAAACCAAAGGACACTGTAGTTCTGTGGATAGGGCTCTAAATTTAGCTGTTAGCTGTTTACTCTTACGCCGGAGAGCTACAGGCTGTGCGTTGGTAAAAAACTGGTAAGCCATAGCGAATTGAGACCTCCGGTGATAGTTCGTTTTAGTCGATGCATACATATGAATCAAAGACTCTGGGTAGAACCTGGTACACAAACCATTAAAGCAGGTAATAGTTGAAACGGCCAAACCTTGATTCCTGCGACAGGTGGTATGGCTTCAATAGTGTTACGCTTATCATTATGTATACAGCAAACTTCAAAAAGGTGGGATACTGATGAGGTTGTTGCTGATGATTATGGACGATGATGATGGTGATGATGACGACGACGACAATGATGATGATACTGGATGATGCCGCTGATGATGATGGTGATGATGATAATGATTGATGATGATGATGGTGATGATGATGATACTGCTGCTGCTGATGATGATGATAATTATGGATGAGGATGATGCTGCTGCTGATGATGATGGTGATGCTGATGACGAGGACGATTGTGGATGAGGATGATGCTGCTGCTGGTGATGCTGATAATGATGGCGATGATGATGATGATGGTAATGATGATGCTGATGGTTATGGATGAAGAAGAGGATGATGGTGACGATGATGATTATGATGCTGAATACTTGATACGGAATACTGGTTCGAAGCAGCGAGTAGCGCTTTCTCTGTGTAGCTGCATCATTCGTTGCTCTTGGATATATACTCCTAATTCATCGTTACGCTCTCCATATTTTGTCTCTGCAAAGTGTTTTTCTAAGAGCTTATTAAATTCGGACGCTAAGTTCACTTCTACTATGTGCTGCGCAGCTCGTTCCAGATATTCACCACTCTGTATTCGAAAAACAGTTGGTGAGCGACCTGCTTCAACTTCGGTACGATGAGTTTATACCGGTGCCCTCGCGTGCAGCTTGGTGTGTGTAGATGAAGCAGTTTTCTCAACATGGGGTAATCACCCAGATGTAATATCCGGTGCGTCATGATGAGGTCAACCCTCAGCCGACGATAGGCTAGGGTGTACAGCCCTAGTTTCTTACCTCTGTCTTCGTATGGCATACCTCGTAAGTTGGGAATCAGCCTAGTGGCTACATGCTGCACCTGCTCAAGCTTTTCTACTTCGCCCCGGGTGATAGGACAACACGCGGGAGAGCCGTACTATAGCATTGGTCGTAGTATCTAGGTGAAGACGCGAGTGGTAATCTCTACGGACCAAGTGCTGAAGCTGCGCCTGAGGGCCCAAAGCATCCGAAGGCTGTTTTGGTACAGCCTATTCGTGTTGTCAATGGAATTTAGGTCGCAGCGTGAGAGTACACCGAGGTCGCGCACAAAAAGCGCGGGATGCAACGGTTGACCAGCCACTGTGTACGTTCGGCTGTGCTCACACTTACCCAACCTCATGAATTGCGACTTAGCAGGGTTGATCGGAAGGTTAACCTCAGCAGACCATGTTGAGAGGCTGTCGAGATCCTGCTGAAGTAAATCACAATCATTGTGTGTGCGGATTACTCTCCACACCTTCAAGTCATCTGCGAACAACGCACATGGTGATTGGAGTAGCTTAGGCACATCGTTTACATGGGTTAGAAATAATATCGGCCCCAGTGCAGTGCCTTGGGGCACGCCGCAGCTCGATGGATACCAGTCCGTTAGATGGTTCTCCACCTGGACCCTCCACTTCCGATCCACAAGGAAATTTCTGATCCATTGGTGCAGCGAACCACCAACACCGCACATCCTCAGCCTGTCAAGGAGCACTGCATGGTTAACCTTGTCAAAAGCCTTACTGAAGTCAATGTAAATGACATCGACTGAATGGCCTTGGTTCATCGCTTGTAACCACTCGTGCCTTGTCAACAGTAGGTTGGTGATGCACGGTCGACCTTTCATGAAACCATGGTGTGCGGTGGTCAACAGGTTTTTCGACTCGAGAAGCTGCAGAAGGCTTTTCTTCACGATCTTCTCGAGCGTCTTTGCCAAAACTGCCGTCAGGCAGATCGGCCGGTAGTTATCCACTTTACTTGGGTTACTACCTATCGGTATGGGTTTTACGACTGAGCATTTCCAATCGTCTGGTAACAGTCCATTGGATAGTGACCTGTTAAACAGTTCAGTTACAGAAGGCGAGATGACGGCCGATAGGGACTTGAGAATCAGTGGGTGTATACCATCTGGCCCAGCAAGCTTCATCCCGTCAAGATTTGCTAGAAGCTTGCGTACATCCTCAATATTGCAGTCCAGGCTGTTAAGTTCGCCTGGAGCGGTACTCGTCGAACTCGTTACAAACACCTGGTCATTTGCAAACATGGAGGCGAAGTGCGCCGCCAATGCGGACGCACGGTCTGTACTCAAAGTTATGGACTGTCCTTCTGAGGTTTCTAACACTAGGATATTGGCTACAGGCCTCAGGCGCCGCTTCAAGTATGCGAAGATCCTCTTGGGAGCAGTTTTTGCGCCGGTTGCAAGCTCCTCCTCGAAACTTTCGCGTTTGCTTGTTTTTGCATTGTTGCAGCGATTTCGCTGTATTTTGTCCGCCTTGTAGTCCTCAGCAGAGTCAGATAACATGAATTTGTTCCATAGTCTGCGTCGCCGTCGGGCCAGTTTGTTGTACTCGTTGTCGAACCAGTGCGGTTTGAATGGCCCAACTTTTCGAAATTTGAGGGGTACAAATCGGGCGCACAACAATTTCACTCCCTCTTTTATGATGGTCCAACTAATTTCAATTGATGAATCCTGTGGTAAAGACCAGTCTATCTGGCTCCCTGCTCGAATGAGGCCATTAAAGTCCACCTTCCAATAGTTGAAGGCCTTAGTTTCCTCGAAAACTAATTTTTTCATCTGTTTATTTGTTTATTTTCTAATAGCTCCTTTAGTACGCGCTGGTACCATCGCTGTTGCTGGAGACTTGTTCCAATCGCCTTTAGAATCATGCCATCGAAGCTCTGAATTAAACAGAGGCTGTGACATACTTACATTCCAGTGGTGTTGCGTAATATTTTTTACTTGAACAATATTTGTTTATTGTACTAGACAGCAATTTTCAATTATCCCTGTGAAGTTTCATCTTTTTCTGATGTCCAGTATTTTTGTTTACTTGCCGGATGACTAAATTGAAGAGGGTCAAATAATAAGTTCATTTATAGCAACAAACCAACCAACCTGCTTCGGTTAGGGATAGCCCCGACAGCTGACACAACTGAAGCATTTCGGAAAACTGAAATCGATGGTCCGGATTTGAGCCAAAGTGAGAGCGTTCAGAAACCAGGTTGTGAAGTTCCGTTGCTTTTGTTGGACTGATGGTAAGGTTGACAAAATGTTTTGAATATGGTAGGATTCCAAAAATTAAACATAGAATCAGCCGTGTTAACAAGTAACTTGCATAAGACTATTCAGTAACTGAGATCGCTTGGAAGCTTTTCAGGTGGCGTTGTGCCACTCTGAAAAAATCACTGCAGATGCTGTGAGTGGATTCATTGCGGGTTTGATGTTTGACTGTTATACGAGTAAATTTGGGATAAGGGAAATTCGGCTTACTTTTCAACTTTCCTAACGTCGCAAAACAATTATACTTGTGGTCGAGTCTCACAGCAGGAAATCGTTTATTAAAACACACGAAAGGTCTTGAACTAGAACTATCTACACGACTGGTACACTTACTGGCTCATGACAATTGCGACTACCGCTATCCAACCAGAAGGACTTCTGATACTGCGGGTGAGTACACGTCCGTGAGTACTGTCGTAATTGACTAGTTTTGAATTTGGAACCGTTCACTTATTCATCCGACTAAAGTTTAAGGCAGTTTTTACCTGCTCATTTAGGCTGAATTTGATTTTCTGCTTTTAAGCTTGCTGTTAAGTTCTCTTACACCATTTCAGCTTTTCTGCTTTCGCTTATGTACAACAAATGCCCTTTCACTAAATTCAAGTGTGCACATTATCTTAGTAAAACCAAGAATCAAAACCGGGCTAGAACAACCACACACATTTTTGAGATCAAAGAAGAGAAAATTGGTAAAATTTAGACATCGTGCAGTGTATGCTTCACAACTGCGGTCATTAATCAATGCAGACAGAGCAAAATTGTTTTGTTAGCTGTAATTTTCACATTTCAAAGGGAGATTGATTTTTTGATACAAGCACTTCTTGTTTGGTCAATGGTCCACACAACTGGGGGCCAAAATAGCTGGAGGATATGCAAATATGGTCAATCATCTATATATGTGATAAGGCGCTGTTTCATTTGGACCTGTGCGAGTGAGTGGTGCGATGCAAAGCTGGAGTATTACTGGTAAAGCAAACAATGCATAACATGTCCCGTGGGATGGAGCTTATTGAGAGAACACAAATTCGTGATAAAATGGAAAGGGTTACCATAGACATGTGTAAAAGAGTCGAGATGTTCGCGGGATAAAGGTATAAATCCATTAATCCATTGGTTACAAGGTTAAAAACATACCGTTTTGTCTCGTTATGTTACCTCTGACTAACACAAATTCTAAAACGAAATGTGAATGGGACAATGCTTTTTCAAGTGTTTTTAACTATCATTATATTATTGACTGAGGCGACATAAGTTGGAAGGAATTCCACGGCTGAAACATCCCGAGGCAGGAGATATTCCTGTGGAATTTCACTTGGCCATATTTTATTCTTAATTTCTAAAAGTGACATCTCAAATTGGTGCTGTGGTTCGGTTCCATCGACGGATGGCAAATGTGGTTTGGTTCTTTAGAATCTTGTGCAACTGTGTCACTCGCAAGCGCCGATATCGACTTTTGCAAATTCCAAGGGACTCAAATTTAAACTGGTAAGGCAGTTGAAAGAAGCAATTAATGTCCTTCGTTGTTATACTTTGAGGTGTCAAGTCAATATAGGTATTATCTCTCTGTGGTTAACTGGGATTTACCTGTTAGCAACATCCGGAAAACTACCAGGATCATGCATGCTTTCAATCACTTTGGACTCTTACCTTTTTCAAAAGCAAATTCTCCTCTTACCGAACGCAGCTAAACCTTTGTAAAAACAGTTCAGTTACTTTACCCTGCATACAGTTTACTCTCTGTCCATGGGGACAATATTTTGCGTACCCAGAGCATTTCTCAAGGTCATACAAATCGATTTCGCATCACTGATCCCCTCATTTTGATCCCCTACAACAGTTGGAGTCATCACAACATATCCTCTGAAAATCCTTTCTTTTTAACAAAACATGTACATTTCTGAGGGTTAATGTCACCAGTGATCATTTGTACAAGCTGTATCGAGCAACTTCGGACAAAAGCCCATCCTCTTCTCATTACTGTTCCGTCATCCTATTTATTTTCGCTTATTCCTCTCCTACCACTGTTGGGCACGACTAAGCAGATCTCACGAGGTGATGGATAAAAGCTTACAAATACTGCAGTACGCTCATGCAATGTGAATTGTCACGAACTCACGAGGGAATAGTAAAATTCTTTAAATCGAACCAGCTGAATGATGACTGTATGATGGAGACCGCTTGACATATAACAAAGGTACCCACATAACAATACACATATGTATGTAAACTGTGTCCCATTGATGATGATAAAATTGCGTATGACAACAGCCAAAAAGGAAATCTACAATAACTGGGTCAATGAACAATGATATATTACAGGTAAAAAAGCGATTGCTTTACAAGTCCCGTAGGATGGTTGAAGTGAAAGTAAACATCAGTGTAAATCGTCAGTTTAAGCTTCTAGTGAATTCAAGTGCCCCTTATTCATAGAAACGCTGTAGAATATGTACTGAATTGTTAATGTAGAGTAAGATGGGAAGTAATATGGGTAAGGCAGGTCTTAAGAACAATAGAAACGACCAACGCTTACTCGTGCGCCGCTTTCTTGGACTGGGGTAAATTGATGAATGCAGTTGTAATATATCCGATACTATATTCCACAACAGCAGTGTGTAAATAGTGAAGCACAAAAGCTGAGAATGAGCACCGTATTTTTCGCGTTTGTTTGACGTGGACATCTCTGATTATATAGCGTAATGTAGGCGGATAAGCGAATCATCCAGACGTCTTTTAAATATCGATAGCGTGGGGGAAGAAACAACGTATGTGGGAAGAGCGTTCCAGTGTTGGCACACACGAAGGGAAAAGAAATTCCGGCGGCATTCCAACCGGCTGTATTTTGTGGCCAGCTTTAGATGGTGTCCTCTGAGTGTTGTATTGCTATTCAGCTTAAGTAGGTGACGACAACAATGGTTTGGATTCCGCAGAATCATATAAGTGATTATCAAGTCGCCACGCAGGTGTCGATATTGTCCACTGTAGACCCCGAGGGTTTTCAGCCTCAATCGGTAAGGGAGATGAAATAGGCCCTTGACGTTCTTGCTGGCCCTTCGTTGTGGCAGTTCAAGAGCGGTAAGGTCTTGCTTCTGCCATGGCTGCCAAGCCTGGATGGCGTACTCAGAATGAGGCCGAATGTAGGCGTTCAGCATCTCGGAAAAGATGGAAGGATCGAAGCGCCCGCATGCCCTCCTCAAAAGGCCAAGGTTTTGGTTAGGTTTTTTGTAGGCTTTCTCGGCCTGACGGGAACAGCCCAGATCTTCCTGCACTCTCACGCCTATATCGCATTGCGTTTTTGTGCGCTGCAATATTTGATCTCCCAGTCTGTATTCACAAGTGGCTTTATGGCGTATGCTCAGCACCTTGCACTTTGTAGCATTGAACTGAAGCAGGTTCTGATTCGACCATTCGTAGACCCTGTCCAGATCATCCTGAAGTGCTGCATTGTCGCTGCTTGTTCTAATGGCTCGCCATATCTTGAGATCATCAGCGAAGAGTAAGGAGTTGGAGTTGATTACCGTCGCGAGATCGTTTATGTAAATCAGGAATAGTCGTGGACCAAGTACTGAGCCCTGGGGCATTCCGCACTTAACGTCGATTGGGTCAGAGATGATGCCGCGAACTCTTACATCCAGATGTCGTTGAAGCAAGAAGTTAGCTATCCAACCGAGGATTGGGTCACCAATTCCACAACACTGCAGCTTGTGAAGGAGGATACGGTGGTTCAGACGGTCGAAAGCCTTTGAGAAATCCAGATATACTGTGTCAACACCTACGCCGCTCTCAACGGTTTCAGTCCAACTAGATCTGGCAAGCAGCAAGTTTGAAGTGCAAGATCGGTTCTTCCGAAACCCATGTTGCTCTTGTGCTATGATATTTCGTTCTTCCAAAAAGTTCATCAGAGTTTCGGCGACAATCGCTACTTGCTTTAAGCCACAACACCACATGGCCAGATGAGATGTGTAAGTAGAGTGTGGAAGCAGATCCCGGGGAGACGGTGACATGAGGGATCGTATGACTTTACTTGAACTAACGGCTAAACCTACTTTTATTCCTACGCTCAGCCTCTTCACATTCTCTTGCTTTAAATGACTGCGCGCCCCAAAAATTCCATTGCGCAGACAAGATCTTGAAAAATTTCTCTCCACTATCCGATTTCGTTGCACCAATTGTTTAGGCTCATGTTCTGCGTGTGCTTCACATGTCGAGGACTATACCATTTTTTAGTTATAGCGATACCGTCTTTCTGCTATGGGCACCACGCTTGAAAGACTTATTCCACGTGCGGTCAAACTTAGGCGTTTGGCATTTTTTGAGGGGATTGAGGAATCGAACCGACGGAACACATTGCAAACATGGCAAAATTGTTGATTGCAGTTTCTCGTTGCCTCCTCTATTTGTTTCATACATCAGAGATTGTCATGTAGAGGCACGCCCAGGTCAAGCTCCTGAGAGGCTTTCCGCAACGTATGGCTTCTTATTAGTTAATAGCACACCAGCTGATGACACAAGTATATCAATTTTCACTAAGCCGTGTTCAACTGAAGTAGGTTTAACGTCGACCATTCATAAACGCAATCCAGCACATGTTGAATGGAATTATGACTTACCTTTCTGTTAATCTCTCGCCACACATTAGCATCATCGTCGCAAAGCAGGAATTTTGAGGTGATAACTCATGTCAGTTTCTTGCTAAACGCAAGGAACAGACGCGGCCCCAGCATCGATCCCTGTGGTGCACCATATTCCACCTAAACCGGGTCAGAGAGCAATCCACCAAACACGCACCTGAAGCCTCCGTTGGTGAAGAAACTTGGTAATTCACGCACGAACCGGATCTCCTATTCCGTAACTCTGGAGTCTGGCAAGATTGATACGTTGATCCAGGCGGTTTAAAACACTGAGGAGATTCATTAGATGGGGTGGACTCCGATCTCCCCATCGGCCACTTTGTCCAACCACCTCGTGTGATCAACAAGTTAATGGTGCATGTTCGGTGTCGACGGAATCCACGCGGCTCAGGAGCAAAGACATTGCATATTTTCCAGCTGGTTCACTAAAACCTCGGGGAATACCGCCTCCATCACCTTCGCGAGCACAATGAGGAAAGTCAAAGAGGTGATAGTTTGCAGGGTCCGATCGACTAATGACTTTAAAAATTGGGGCAATAATGCAATACTTCCACTAGTGGAGACTTGTTGTTCTTCGAATCTTCTTTGAAATAACTGTGACAGGGGTTTGGCTCTCTTAGTGACCGCAGTCTTCGGTGCATTCGGGCAAATGTTATCGACTCCCTGATAGTTACGATGGCGCAATGAGAGTACATCCCTTAATATGGTTCTAGGTTGAAAACCCTGGAGCCGGTAAAAGGAAAAAGCCTACGGGACAGGTACTTTATGTCAGTTCGGAAATCGGGGCGTCTTATAACCATGGAGAATTGGCTGTTTGAGCAGCGCTTTGTACCTTAGTGTTTGATGGGAAAAGTGGAGCGATATCATGTTTTATTTCGCGAAAGCTGTTGACAAGCATATACATTAGTGTGTTGTTTACCGAACATTTTCAGTCAGTCACTGTTAATAGGTTACTTTGTTCTCACGGACAAGTGTAGTACAATGGAGGTGATGGATCAGAAAGTTACCCCAATTCTAGGAGTAGAGGATAACTTTGTAGGCACACTATGATGTATCCTTTATCGTCATGCATTTTGAGACCCTGCTCCTTAGAATTTACGACACGTACGCGGTACAAAGGGTCTTGGTTTCGGGTGCTCTGTTGATTATGTCAGCCAGACTTTCCAAGAAATTTGTCCAACATTGTCAAGGGAACTGCTGTTCGAGAACTAGAAAGCGGATATCTCGACGATTTCCTTCAGGAAGCGGTAATGTCTGGTAACGTGAGTTAGTTCCGTGTGTTCGAATAGATACACTGCAAAGAAAATATGGCCAAACGTTGTTATTACATCGTCGCTGAGACTTAATGGATTCTTCACTATTAACTTATCGATCCATGAACTCCACATGTGTGAGCACAAAGTTCTATACGGAAGGTTTGTTTGCTGTTCTGAATATAGTGTAGCACTTAACTTGATTGTAGAATGGATTATTGGCGACAGGTTCATGCAAATCTGCTGTGAACTGTTCGTTGGGGATGCCGATGCCTCCAGATCTTGTATGGTAAATTTACTGGCGATAAGAACGTGGCTATACCTACAGCATGCCACCTTGTCCCGGGAACTATCAAGATGGAATCCATTTGCGGACTGGTTGATGAGAGCGGTGAACGACAGCGCCGAGACATGCGTCGTATTAAAATCGGACACGATAGTAATGTGAGTCGGTGATATGTGTTTCCGGATCATCAGGCTTTGCACATTGCTGGTCATTGCGGTAGTAAGTAAGAGCCTTACCTCCAGTGCTCGGATCGACTTTCCGGAAAACAGAGTTGTGGAATCTCTAACTTGGCATCCTTGATAAAACCAAGTTTCAGTAATGGAAAGCGGGTCCAATGCATTCACGACCTGATGTACCCGAAGTTTGGAAAGTTTACTGAGGTTCCCTTTGGCGTTAGTACATAGATGAAAATTTCACAGATTTCAACTGTGTTGGGGAGTGTGCAATTTATACGTAAAGTTCCATCGAGTAGTGATTGGCAAGAAACTAATCGTTTTTTTCAGTAGGCACTTAGCAACTGGTTCGATGTCCAATTCATATACAAGGTAGTTAACCTCAAAACTAATCTTCTAGTTACAGTGTATACAGTCTGGTCACAATTTCATTAACTGTTCGTATGGGCTTATCAGACTGACTGTTAATGCACTGTTCGAGTTAAATCCCCCATCGTGTTTGGTACTTTGGTATACCTGTCATCCCTGAGGGGCATATCAATTGCGATGACACTGGATATTAACCTGGTGCGATGGTTAGTTTGCCTCTGTGTTTAATTGTGCTATGCTGGGTGGTGCTTTTCTTTTACCTTCAGAGCCACTCGTACTAGATTGGTCAATCGTTAGAGGCCAGAAAACTCAGTCTCCTGGCTCTCCAGGTTGGGGGTTGAAGTGCGAGTGGCTCCTTACTCAATAAAACGAGCTCTCTGTAGTCCAGTGCCGAAACACCGCTACCTTGCAGTACACTTTTTGAACCAAAGGCTTTGACTGAGGACTGTAATCATTCTCCTGTCTAGTCCAGGGCGAACTGACCGTATCCTGCCCACGCAATACATCAGGAATATTCTTACTAACAATCCCTTGTTGCCCTGGCCGTCGCAGAGCATAATAAACGGCGTCCTATCCGCTTCATCAATAGGGGTTTGGATTAAACTGCTCAGGCCTTCGCGGCTCCTTATTTACCCTCTTGCTCTATTTTTATCCCTAACGTCCCGCTCCAACATCATTTTTACCTCCCCGGTTTCAATCCCCTTATTCGTGGCCCACCCTCACTTTGCTTCAATAGTCGATTGTCTTCTAGTTTCAACTCACACACGATCACAGGGCGTCGCTCCATTCCAGTCGACAAGTGCATGTTTAACCAAGCTGACAACGTCAGTTCCTCCGTTTCCTTTTGTATGCCTCGATCATCGGCAAGATCCAGGACACTAACCTGCATGGATCTTTGAACCAACCATGGGCTAGACCCGCTGCTTTTCGGCTTTTTCTTTACCCGAAAGCTTTGGGTGAGGACCCGAGTCGTTCTCCTCTCAGGATTTGGCACCCTTCCAGTATCCAAGTCCATCTTCTTCGGAGGTTGGAATTGGTCGATGGCCCTCTACCCGTAATATGGCCATGGGAGACAATAGTTCTACGGGTTATAAGCTCACAGCGTGATTGAAGTAGAGCACGAGCGCAACGCATTGTCTTTGACGGTGGGAGGGCAGCTCCGGGTGTTCAAGGGTTTTACCACTACCCGCATCAAGCCAGGTAGTCCCTGGACAAATTGATGCAAACCCGCCAAAAACCCACCTGCGTTCCGCGGTGGTCGCAGAGGCGGATCAAACTACGGTCGCAAAACATATATACATCGTTCCAGTACCTCAAAGACTGAGTGTGACGGCCGTCAAGCAGATCCCAATATGTCCCTGCAATCACCTTCCCAAGTTGGATCTGCTCACCACTGCCTTATGGGTCAGGCTATTGAGCCAACTGCTCCGGGCGGAGTCCCTCAAGCAAATCTCCGAAGCACATCCGCCACCTAGCGTGCGAGCGCCCACTAATACAATCGTATGCCTGCGCGCAAAGCACTCAACATCGGGTGCTGGAACGTGCGCACACTACTGAACCGGAACTAGAGCGAGCTCGCGGAGCGACGCACTGCACTCGTCGCGAGAGATCTGGCGCGTTGCCACATCGATATTGCGACGCTCAGTGAAACCCAGCTCGCTGAGCAAGGCACGTTGCATCAGACAGGTGTTGGCTGCACATTCTACTGGCTGGGCAACATCGCCTCAGCACCACGTGAACATGGGGTCAGATTTGCAATATCCGATCGCCTCCATGGCCAGCTCGTGGGTGAACCAACAGGTATCAGCGCTCCACTGATAACTGTTCGCCTACGACTCGGAAGCGGTAAGTTTGCCACCTATATAAGCACGTATGGTCCGACCATGTGTTATCCTGATGACACGAGTGATCAATTCTACACTCACCTATACTCCATGATACGATCTGTGCCGAGGAGCGACCGACCATTTCTGCTGGGTGATTTCAACGAGCGCGTCGGGCGTGATGCATCGGTGTGGACAGATGTTATCGGTCCGCATGACGTCGGTTCAGCGAATGCGAACGGTGACAGGATGCTCTCACTGTGTGCTACTCACGGCCTGACAATCACGAACACTCGGTTTTCACTGAATGCGAGTGATATAGCAACTTGGATGCGCCCACGGAGTAGCCAAGCTCACCTGCTCGCCTATGTCACCGTACGTCAGCGTGATATGCGTGAAGTGAGCATGACACGTGTACTGCGCGGAGCTGAGTGCAGCATTGGTCACAAATTGTTGTGGACCAAACTGAACATATATTTTCGTAAATCTATGTATTGCACTCCGCCGAGAACCGGAGGCGTAACTTTAAAATTCCCTCCCTCGGTACTGTGGCGACACGTATTGAGCTGGAGAGGGCGATGGCTGCACGCCTGTGTGATGTGGACTTCATAGCCACAGTGGGCAACCCATATCCCACATTGGCGACCAGGTGACCGCCGCTGCCGAGGAGACCATCGGGCGCGTAAACTATCAGCGGCCTGATTGGTTTGATGAGAACAATGCGACAATTGGTGCATTGGTGTCGGAGAAGAATGCAGCATTTGCTGCGCATGTTGCAGACCCCAGTGACTTGAGGAAGAAGTGTCAGTTTCGCAAACTAAGACGGCGATTGACCGGAGAGTTCCGTCGCATTAAATCTGCATGGTGGACGGAGATGGCGAAGCAGATGGAATGCTACGCCGAACGCCGTCAACACAAGGAATTCTTTGACTCTATGAAGGCGGTGTATGGACCGAGGATGGAGCCGCTGAGGACGGTGGTCGATGTTAGTTCAGGCGCTACCTGCACGCAGAGTGCAGACATAATGCAGATCTGACAGAAACATATAACTGTCTCTTGAACAACCGTTCGAAAATCGCATGGCCTACTTTGGACGGCCTCAAGCAGCACGATATGAAGACGAGTCTGCCAGACACGCCCACACTGGATGAGATGCAGAAAGCATTTACTCAGCTGCGAAACGGCAAGTATGCCGGGACCGACGGAATCCCGCCTGAAGTGTTGAAACAAGGCGGATCGACGTTGGTGACTACGCTCCACCAGTTGGTGGAACGTGTGTGGATTGAGGAGGAGGTGCCTCCTGAACTGAAGCATGCCCTTGTGCTACCACTGAACAAGGACACAGGGAGCAAGCGATATTACACGAATTATCGTGGTATCAAGTTGCTGAATTGCATGGGCATGGTAATTGCCCAAATCCTGCTCAACTGCCTCGTCAGTCAGGTTGTGGAACCTAACGTGGCGAAACAGCAGTGTGGATTCCGTTCGGGTCGCATAACTTTAGATATGATGTTTGCTGCTTCTCAGTTGCAGGATAAGTGCAGAAAACGACAACGGTCGTTGTACTCGCTGTTTGTTGATTTTACCAAGGCATTTGATATGACGAACAGCGAGGCATTGTGGCTGGTGTTGGGTAAGTTTGGTTGCTCGCGTAAATTTATAAGTTTAATTGTATGTTCGCATAGTGGTATGTGGAGGAGAGTGCAGCTGAATGGAGAGACCTCGAATGACTTCACAGTTGTCTCTCGTGTGTAGCAAAGCTGTGTCTTACATCCTGCCCTGTTCAATATATATTTTCATGCAATGATATCGTGTGCTTTTGATGCCGCTTGTGCTTACGGTGTTCTTTTAGAGCACTGTATTGATGGTGGGTTGCTGGACATCTGTCATTTCGGTTGGAGAACGCTAGTCTGTGGGACAACTATCTGTATGTTGTTGTTTGCGGACTACGGTGCGTTGTTTGCACACAACGCGGATGAGTTGCAACACATGACTAGTGCTCTGGCTTCGAGAGCAGCGAAATTCGTGCTCACCATAAACACAATCAAAACTGTCTGTCTCTTTCAGCATTCACCGGAGGTGCAATCTTCAATCCTGCCACGAATCAGCATTGGTGCTGAAGTATTGGAAATAATAATGTCTCAGCTGCACACCGTAACGGCGCTTCGCTGCTATGCGACCACCATCAGTCGCGCGCGGCCTGAGCATACCAGGAGGACGCCAACCCCTACGCGGATTCGAACCGGGGATCTTATATTTGCAAACCAAACGGGCAGACCCCTTAGCCATTGGCCGATGAAGGACTGGAAACCAACTCCCGCTTTTTCTACCGTGGGAGTGTGATATCGACTGATCAGCAGCTACACAGTGAGCTGCGTATCCGCGTTTCGATGGCAGCGGCTGCATTCGGGAAGCTAGAGTACCGAGTGTTGAACAAGCATCAGCTTACCATTGACTCGAAGCTGATAGTCTACATCTCCATGCTATTGTCCATTCTTCTATACGGCAGTGAAACTTGGACCATGTACCGGCGGGATGTGCAATATCTCGAGCGGTTCCATCAACAGCGTTTGCGACGGCTTCTCTTCATCGGATGGGGCGACAAACTGGCTGACACAGAAGTGTTGCGACAAAGTGGGACGTATGCAGAGAACTGAATACTTTTGCTGCGACGCCTGTGGCGGCTTGGTTATGTGAGCTGTATGAATTCGACGCGGATACCGAAACAACTATTATATGGTCAGCTGAGTATTGGGAAGCAACATGTAGGGAAACCAAAGTTACCTTAGCAGGACATGATCAATTTGAGCCTCTCACGTTCTAATCTTGATTGCAGGTCATGGGAACCGAAGGCGGCTGATCGGCGTGCATGGCGCGATCTGATCACGAAGGCTGTTTCCCAAGTGCAGTAGAAAATCCTCAAACAAGCAGAGAAGAAGCGGCAAGTGAGGAAGCGTCAAGCGCCGATGTGTTTTAGTCCGTTGACATCGAGCGCATGGTGCTGTAGCGCATGCGGTCGCGAGTGGTTGAGTCGGGCAGGCCTAGTGAGCCATGAGCGAGGCCACTCGGGACCACTACCGAAATCCCTTATAAGCCCCCCCTGTCCCGTTTCAATGGCTACGTTCAGCGTTCGTACTGTAAGACAAACAGGTCAACAGGCTGCACTCGCACGCACTTTGGACACACTGGGTATTGATGTGTGTTGTGTGTCCGAAACTAAGATCCATGATCCTAACGGGATTATTGAATTAACTGTACCCGGCTTATCCTCTCGTTATTGGTTGCACGCATCCTGAGACGCCGATGAAGCACTCACGGATCAGGCTGGTGTAGGTATCATTCTAAGCTCCAACGCTGTGCCATCGTACGTTGATTGGATTTCGGTGAACAGCCGGTTATGTGCAGCCCGTTCGACGACATCAGCTTAGGTTGATTCACGAAGTAGTATAAAAAGCTGTTTGTTTCTAATCGCCGCTTATGCTCCCAACGACTGCAGTTCTAATGCTGTCAAGGACACATTCTGTCACGAACTGAAAGCGCTACTACGCAGTGCTATTGTTCAGATATTCTAGTACTTGCAGGGTATATAAACGCACAAGTAGAGCGTCTGAGCTCTTCAGAATCTCAGCTGGGTGGTAACTGTGGGCTTAGCTCCGAACGGACTGACAACGGTGGGCGTCTGCTGCAATTGTGTGCGGAGCATCAGTTGTTTCTTAGTAGCACTTATTTTAGACACAGTGGGCGCCGAAGTGCTACTTGGCGTCCTCCTGTGGCTGGCCAGCGATGGACCCAAATTGACCACATAGCCATAAGTTACAGATGACGTGGTTCCATCCTGGATTGCCGCTCGTATTGGAGTACCTGTGTCGACTTTGATCATGCCTTGGTACGCTGTCGTTTCTCCATGAAATTTACCGAGAGGCGCACCCAGCGTACCCTACGATTGGCAAGAAGAAATTGTCTCAATCCTCGGTCAGGCAAGCCTATCAAGAAGCACCTCATACCGATGTTCTGCTGTCTTTTCTTAGTGACTCTGAGATTAAGTGGAATAGGATCTCGGCCGCCATGCATTACGCAGGAACATCTGCTTGTGACACTATCCATCGTCACCGCATTAGTCACTGGATAGCCGAGAGGTCGGTGAACCCGCTGGAATCTAGAATACACCTACCTGCGGCTCTGAACACAATTTGACCAGACGAGCTATTAGGTGTGAACTAAAGCAGAACCTACGTGCTGACAAGGAAGCCTGGTGGACCAGTATGGCTCAAGAAATGGAGGAGGCAGGAGTAGTAGGCAATTACCGCAAGCTCTTCCAGCTAATCCGCACCTCTGGTCTCAGGAAACCAGGCGTCAGTGAGACAATCAAAGACAGCACGGGTGCGCTAATACACATTAAGGAGCGCCGTATGGCTCGTTGGGCGGAACACTTTCAAAATCAGTTCAGCTGGCCCCCTGCTCCCGAACCTCTTCCTACTCAGGTAATGCAGGACGAGTCATGGACGGTTAGTTTAGAGCCTCCGTCAGAGGCCGAGGTCCGAAAAGCGATCACAGCCCTTAAGCGTTTTTTTGTCGCTGGGACGGATTCCCTTCCACATGCACTATTTAAGGATGGAGGTGAGTTCCTCTGCAAGGCACTGACCTCCCTATTCGAATGTATCTGGAAGGAAGTGTCCCGGCTATTTTGAGCGAATCGATTATAGTGGCAATATACAAGAATGGCAGTCGCACAGACTGTGCGAACCACAGCGGTAATAGCCTAACGCCAGTTGTGACAAAATTACTGGCCTGGCTTATCGTTCGTCACCTTACTGCGGAACGGGAATCTCTGATTAGGGAACAGCAGGCCGGTTTCCGCCCAGGACGTGGCTGTATAGACCATATATTCACTTTGCGGCGGGTGCTAGAGCAGCACAACGCATACCGCAGATCGACAATTGTTATGCTCCTCGATTTCAAGAGTGCGTTCGATTCAGTCGACCGATCGATTCTGTTCGAAATACTTGCGCGCAAAGGTGTTCCCACGAAATATGTGAACATCCTTCGTGCTCCATACTCGAACACTACAGGCCGCGTCAGAGTCTACGGTGTCCTATCGGATATCTCTCCTACCACAAGTGACGTTCGTCTGGGTTGTCCGATTTCCCCATTTTTGTCCAATTTCGTCATGGATTCTATCATTGAGTGTTCCCTTGCGGAATTTCACGATGTAAGCGTCGAAGTGCTGCCTGTTGAAAGATCAGTTGATCTAGGTTATGCGGACGATATGATCTTGCTTTTCGACGATGTTGCGGCGGCACAATCAACCCTGAATAGCCTGTCCAGAGTGGTCATATTTTTGGTATGCAATTCGCACCTTCAAAGTGCAAAGTGTTGTTGCAGGACCACCAGCCAATTGATGACCCCTTGACGCTTGCTAACGAGGAACTCGAGGTGGTTGATCATTTCACTTATCTTGGCAGCTGCGTCAGCAATGATGGGCGCATAGAAACTGACGTGAGCTCACGCGTTGCAAAAGCCAGAGCTACCTTCTTTAACCTGCGGCATCTTTGGCGACAGAAGAGAGTTTCCCTCCGTCTGAAAGGCCGGGTATACAAGGCCACAGTGAGTGCCGTTCTGCTATATAGTAGTGAGACTTAGCCCCTTCGGTTTGAAGTTCTGAGGCGCCTTCAAGTCTTTGATCATTGTTGTCTGCAAAGCATTGCTGGAGTCGAATGGCACCAGCGTGTCCGCAACGATGATGTGCGTAGGCGAGTACTAGATGGTTATAATCATGCTAGCCCCCTAGAACAACAAATGGCACGGAATAAGTTGCGTTGGCTACGTCTGCCTGGTCATCGCTTACCTAGGAGGGCCTTGTTTTGTTTGCCAGGTGTAGGGTGGCTCAAGGCTTGAGGTGGACAGAAGTTGACTTGGCAGCGGGAAATGAAGTCACTGACGACCAAACTGGGTGCCGTTAGTCCCCCTCGCCTTCCGCGCTGGAGTCCACGTGACTCTTCTTGTGCTTGACTCGAGACTTTACAGGACATGACTCGCAGTAGACACCAGTGGCGCGTCTGCTGCCGTCTCCTAATCGGATTGCCTGTTTAAAGTGGGTTTGGTGCTGATTTATCTGCGCGGTAATGGCTGATTATGACGCGTGGCAGTGAAAGCCGCAAGGGAGCTGTCTCGCAGATGCCGTCTTATCTTTGCACGATAGCCAGCTGTTTGTGATGGTATGTTGTCTACATAAGGTTAGGCGCCTTGACCCTGAATGTTTGCTTAGAGCATTAAGGTTTTCAGGTAAGTCCCTCTTCCCTTCCTCTTCTTATTTTTTATTTCATAGGTCCTCATGGTTGTATGGCGGGGAAGCATCAGTTCAAATGGCTGATGTACTGCTGCTGTTGGTGATGATGATGATGATGACCGAAGCGACGACGGGCCATGCAGAGAAAGTAAGCAGAACCGGCGCAGTGTTTGTAGGTACCCTGCATTGGATTTAGTAACCGCGTGCTTGCATGCTAAGTCCAATTATTTCAGGTGGTGGGTTTGCAATTTTTTCCTAATGATTTCGTTTCTCATATAAATGTCTACCAGTACCTTCTTCTATAAACTTGCACACATCGCTTAAGCCAATTATCGTAATTTCGATAACATTTTCTTGTTTGTGACATTTTCATAAAATATACTTTCCGCCCTCGTGAACTTATGTAGGATTCGATTGTAAACAACTTATTTCATTTGCTTATTAATTTAAGATTTTGTCATCGTTTCCTTATGCATTACTCAATTATTTGATTTGTTATCTTCCACTCAAGTGATTTGCTGTTGTTTGATACCCCCAGTATGGCTGTGCTCGATGTGCATGTTGACGAGGTGTCTACCTGTCTATTACCAACTACCTCGTCCATACTGGTTCTAGGAGACAGTTGGTCGTTGCTGGAGGAGACGGGGTGCACGGTCCTTGTGATCGTGCTAGGCTCAAAGAGTGGTCCCATGCACTTAGTGTGGAGCGGACTACGGTCCAGCCACCGCCTTGTGTGCACTTGATTCCCCAAATACAGCGTGCTTGTGTTTGCCTGCGAAGGAGTGTGGGCCGGCTCCGTTGATGAAAGGTGGTTGCCATCCGCCTGCCTCCCGTTCTTATTCCTTAGAGTTTACGCTGGATATTGGGTGTGGGTTGGAGCTGTGGGTGGTGCAGCGCAAGCCACCCATGGTCCCTCTATAGGCGCAGGCTTCCTGTGGCTTGCCACAGTGACAGGCAAATCCGAAACCGGATGCCGCCAACCATATATATATATATATATATATATATATATATATATATATATATATATATATATATATATATATATATATCCGTCTACCCAGAAGAATTCATTTGGCGGTGAAAGAATGTTCACTGGTCCAGAAAGCATTCATGTTTACTGCGAAATGTTTTTTTATTTATATAAGATTAAATGGCATCTTGAAACGTATTTCACGCGGTAATATGTCGGACAAGGAAGAATTTAGATCGAATAGCTGTCCTGGTTCTTGACGTAATTAGTTTAATAGTCTCGTTGCAGAAACCAGGTTAAGTTATGTCGCAATTCTAAGGTGTACAGATTGTGGTATGTCAGATGATTTATGAGATTGCGCGTGAGTAGGATGCTCTGTTTCAATCGCCGTAAACAAAGAGGTGTAATGTGAAGCAACTGGCAACGCTGCTTTTAGCTCAAGGTGGACACTTTAAGAAGCAGACATTTTTTGATTGATATTTGCAGATTTTCCAAACTTTTGCTGTCACTTGTACGCATGTACTCAAAACTGATGCTACAGTATTCAAGGACAGAAACTGAGGGTATATTGAACAGTTTCTTTTTGCGAGTACTGCATGGATTGCTTGGTATAATTTAGCCATGCTCTGTTTGGCTCGCGCTATTTGATATTCGGCATGCTCTGAAATGGTCATGATGGGAGTTTTCTTTTTTGACAAAGGTTGGACTGTTTTCTAGAGATTCGTTCAGTGTTGTGTTTAACTGACTCTGCAGGTATCGAACCTCGCTAGGATATGATGCCTAATCTTTGGCTGAGAATTTCATCAGTCGTGTGTCAGAACATTTCCCGAGTGTATAAACGTCTCGGTGAAAAGTCAGTACAGCACAATAGAGCTCGTCTCGTCAAAGTTTGCACACTTTCTTAATGCGGTCAGCAAACAAAATATCCTGCTTTGTTTAATGGACATGCTGAAATAGTTAGTATAGAGTAGCAAAAACAAGGATGTCACTACAAGTGACTGGATATGAGGAAGAGTAATGTTTATCAGTGGAACTGCTTGTGAACGCTCATTCAGGTAAGATGTCGACCAACTCGGTGGTAGGTCTAAGCTTCTAAAGAACTTGATATTTTTCAGCACCTGATTTGAGGCACTCGGTCGCATGTTTTTGCCAATCCAGGAATAAAATCCGGACTGCATATCTCGAGTCAGTAAATACTATCAGGTAGCCCAGTAGAACAACTAACCTGCTGTATAAGAACATGCGTCGAGGAATTCATGCTTAAATTTGTGCAGATGTTCACGATTATAAAGCTGATGCTTTCATTTTTAATTACTTTTTCGAACATTGGGGAAGCAAACGCACTACAGTTGCTGCAATCATTAGTGAATTTATGCTTACCAAATATTAGATGCTGAGAACGATTGTCCCCTAGCAATAATATCCCATAACCTTGAATAAAAGGTCAATGTGCGTTAATGTGTTTGAAAGATATCACGTAGTGGCTTGAAAAATGACTAGAATATCGAAAAAGAAACATCCTTTTTAACCATTTGATCGTATGTCGACGAACTTAATATATGTGAAAATCTGATTACTTCTCTACCCCAGCGTTCAATATGCTGCAGCAGCAATCTGGTCATTACCCCATTATTTTACTGAAGTCCCAAGCCGAAACATGTCGGGAGCGAAGCCCTAGTAGTTCACCAAAATGGTATTGTAAATTGATGTAATAACAGATTGGAAGCATTTAAAGTCCGAATTGTGAATCTAGATTCCGAGTTTGCATTGAAACTTCCTACTAGGGGGACTATTCATTATTCGTTAAACGATGACATTGAACTTAGGACCATTCTGTATAAGCGGGCAACTCGTTCGTTTGCCGGTCCATTCATCGTGTTGTCTGGTGATTAAACATTTGCTGTCGCGCACCCTCGCTGTGCACCACTATATTCGATCTGGAACATCAAGTAAACATAGTCACTAATAAAGCATGCCAGTTTACATCGCCCTACTCAACCGCAACTGGGCTTTGGCTGCCGTTAGACGAAAATCAGGTGATTATTTTAAGCAATTTGTGTTAAATCCAGATTCTGTCTCAGTGGCGTGCGTGCGTTGATGGCCAACACCTAGAGCACTTGCTTGAGTTTGGTAACCAACTGTGTGGCCACAACTCAGTGGTGCAGCATTTCAAAAGTTGGCATCACCCTTTCGACTCCCGAACATAATCCTGTTACACAAAGCAAATAGGCAACTGCTTGACGGTGAGAAGTAAGGGCGAGTTTTGCCTTGTTGTTGGCAATAGATGTTCCCGCTTCTCCTTTGTTTGTGCACTGTTTGCTCCAAGGGTTATCTTTTAAAATATAAAATCTGATTGTTGCAGTGTAGATGTAAACGAGCGCTGGTACCATGACTTTACTTTGCCTTTGACTATAGTGTTAAATGAATAAAGCATTGTGCAGCATGTTGCACAGTGTTTACATGGCGGAAATGAGCGTATGTTCGCCCCCATGTCGAATATGCAATTCAAGCCTGGCATCCATGGCTGAAACACGACCTTAATGCACTGGAGTAGCCACAAGGCCGGGCATCTAAGAACGTAATTGGAATGCGCAATCGTTCCTACCAGGAGAGGCTGCGACGACTGGGATTGTTCAGTGGAAGCTATCGCAGGCTACGAGTTGACCTGATTATGACATACTTGATTCTGCGAGACCCACATCATGTGTGCCGCCCTTTACTGCAACTCAGCAGCAATACAAACCTGAGGGGCCACTCATTAAAACTCACAGAACAATACAGTCGTCTGGAGTGCCGCAGAAATTTCTTTTCCATTCGTGTCTGTCACCCGTGGAATGCTCTCCCAGAATCGGTCGTCTCTGCACCGACACTAACAATATTTAAAAGACGGTTGGACGATGCACTCATCCACTTACACTTTGTTACTTAACACTATGTCTCCATCCTACACCTGGAGTTTACCCTGGAATTATTTGTTGTTAACTGTAGGTGTTGGGAATCTAAGTGGATCGCAGGACTGCAGCGAAGCAAACGATAAGTCCTTATTTTCGTATTTAAAGTATTAACTATTTTACTATCCTTTTCATCATAATTGTTATGTTGATATCCTCACCAACTATCCAACAGGGCTTGTAAAGCAACGCTTCTTAACCCGTATAAATTCATTGTTCATTGTTCATTGATCGTTTTGACCAAACATTTTCTTAAATCCGTTAAATTAGACGATAACGTGCTACCAAAGTCATTGCAACAGTATGTATATTCTAAGACTACAGTTCTATGAACAGAACAACGGAATGAATGGCACCAAATAGCATGACATGATGTACTCCCTACTCAGAGCAACTAGTTACTAAATTTTATCCATTGTAGATATTTTCACTAGTACAAGGTGAGTAACTGCTACTATCTGGTAAGAATTATTCACCATAATCACAAAATCCAAGTGCTTATCAGAGCTTTAATTTACCACTCAGAATTGTCCTCATATTCCACTCACCATCACCGAATCGTCCTTGCACTTCCACGTATTATGTTATAGCCATTAAGACATGCAAAATGATAAGTATAAACCTAATGGCTTACACTTCGCGGTATCCCACACATGCACTCGTTATCCAGATGCATTCGGTGTACCCCAACTACATTTCTCCAAAACCCATATATGTCTACGTTCATAGAATCTAAGTCTGCGAACGATCATTTACGGAGTTATGCCACCTTGGATGTCCTACTGGAATTGCTCTGCATTGTTTTTCATCGCGAAGTGATGTAATCCTTCATTGTTATAGTGAAGTATCCAAATCGTTTGTTGTCGCGAAACTTTGTAACCTAATGTGTGTGAGCTTTACATGCTCTTGTGTGACAAATGCAGCAACTCTGTATGTTCCACCTACTAGTATGCCAACGGCGGCTACTCCTTCTCCAGTTCTTCATGACCACCACAGTTCTATGAACAGATTTCCAATAAGCACAACTGTAATAACTTGAACTTGGACCGTGCTTTAATCCTGGTCTAATAAGTTGATATTTGACACAAGCAATTCGTCGAATAACTCGGAACAGAAAAGACGGAAGAAGAAAGCTAGGAAATAACCATACCATTTTTTGCTATTTCATCGATGGCCAAACGCGCTCGTTAGTGCGGTGGGTATACAGCCATCTCAATGCGACCCATGCGTATTTTTTCGATTAAGACAACGGCTACGATGCATTGTATGTCCCGCTGTCTATCCAGATTCATCTGTAGCTGTGAAGAGAGCTGCACTGGATGCCTTGACCTAACTTTGACAGTCAGGATAAATGAACACATCCCCATCTTGTTACGCAGCCAGATTGGCTCTGTGACGACAGAGTCAGTTGAATATGGAAACGGTGCTACCTTTGTATTCACAAAGCACTTGTTTGCCTCTGGGCAACGAGTCAATTCTGATGAGTCGCTCACTTTCCTAGCTCGCGATCATCGGCCCCATACTCTTAAGTGAATGGAGGCTATCGTTATCGGTTAACTGTAGCTGTAAGCCAACGTTGGTAGCAAAAGCGCTTCGCAATCTACTATCTCATAAGACACTGTTGTACATTTTCTATTACTTCTGCATTTTTCTGACTGATGAGAATGCACGAAATGCTGACGTTTTCCAATAAGGCATATTAGCTTTTGCTGTTTGAAATTTGGCATAAAAACCAATTATGTCACCTAAGTTCGTTTCAGGATAATGGAAGATTGAAGTGTATACGCCAGCATCAAACTCAAAATAAACATTTAACTGGTATACATAATAAAAGAAGGTGGAATTATAGCAGAACAGAGTCAGCGCAATTAATTACATGTAGGGCATGCTACTTACTTGCTCCACGACATGAGGGTAGCTGTTGGACCAGCCCCTGCGGTGACTGACATGCAAATTGACAATTCACTGCTTAATGATCGCCCTTCGGCTACAGTGCTCAGTCCGCAGTTTGTCATCCGATAATGCGACATGCTGGATGGTGTAATGTTTCCGTGGGTCAGATTGATTGGATATTTTGATTCCAACTTTTGGGAATGCGATCGGGAGCTCCAGTCACTCCAGATGAGATCCGGTGATTGGTTGCACAATGCGACACAGTACTCAGGGACGCTGCAGCGATTATCTGAAGGTATTGAGCAAATCTGAACACTACGGGTTCCCGACAATAATCCATTTTGTTCACTTGAAATACAGCGGACAGGAATATAATGAGAGAGTGTGCTAACTCCTTTAATTGGTTGACGCTCCCCCTCACAGTAGGACGCTGTCACGAGTGTTGTAGAACCGCATATTCGGTTAGTGTGTGGGCGAGATACCCTCCTTTGACTTATACTAAAAGAAACATTGTCAGAAATACGGTCAAAGAATTTATTGGTGTTACCAGGCAACATATATCCAGTCAACTGTACTCATGTTTTTTATGTAATTATGAGCAAACATAGGAACTCATAGGCTCCAGAACTTTGAGAACTCAATCACTATGAACGTAGCTGGAGTAAAATGGATCACAAAACCCAATTATCCGAGTGTTAAATGATTTCTTTAATCTTTCCGAATCAGTGTACAGTAAAAATGTACTAGGTCAACCTGCGTATAGCGAATAGGCAAGCTTTGGCATGCAACTACAATGGACCGCATATCCCTGCACTTTAAAGGAAGGCTTAGTAATAAATTCGAGAGTAACACACATTAATTAACTTTCATTGCGGCATATGTCATGTATATGGTTGGGGACATCCGCTTTCGGATTTGCCTGTCTTTGTGGCTTTCTTAGGACCGTCACAGGCCTACGCCTACAGAGGGATAATGGTTGGTTTGCGTTACACCAACAACAGTTTCATCCACACACCCAATATCCGGTGTAAATCCGGGAGGCATGTGGATGGGAGCCACGATCCATCAGCGGAGCCGGCCCACACTGCTTCAACCATGAGAGTGGAAGCATTCATGCCTAAATGGGTAATCATGCGTACGAGTTGTACACAAAGCGGTGCTTGGACCATACCCCGTTCCACAATGAATCAATGGATCTACTCTAAGAGCATAGCACCGCCAAAAGGAACCTGCACGCCTTCACCTCCAGCCAAGCACAACTGTCTCCTAGAGCCGATAATCAAGGTGGATGGTATTAGACAGGTGGACACCTTGTTAACTTTCACATCGAACTCAGCCACTCCGGGGATAAAAGTCAATGACCACTCCAATGACCACTCCTTGAAATACATGCAACTCAGCACGCAGAAACAGGTCTAGCTCAACTGCAATGACGATGCACAACACTTACCACATCAGCCGCCCTATTGGATTAGATTAGTAAATTGAATGGAAAGCAGCGAACTTACCAAGCACTGTGCTGATGATGACTACTTAACTAGCTTACGTGTCTTCTCTTAGACGTTGTCCCAAGTTGACGAGACTGGTTGCTTACTAAGCCAGCTTACCTCAGGCATTCGCGACCGCATGTGGTACAGTACATTGTGCTCTACATCGGTGGTCCATCCAGCCTGCGCTCATTTTGCTTCCTCAAACGACGTTTCTTTTCCGCACGCAGTAGTGATTGCGCATGTACCTAAGCAACCGACTTCTTGATATGCCCTCACCATCAGCGCCCATCCACTGCCATCATCTTTTAACGTCTGAAAGCAACATTAGTTCTTGATATACTCATCCTCGTCGATTCTTAGTAACATAAATTCGGTTTTCCCACATGACGCTTCCCTGCACGCAGTTCGCCATAAAGCAGTTGTTTTGGTATCCTTGTCGAATCAATGCAGGGAACATGCTCAAACCACCTTAAGTGCCTCAGTATGCCGTCCACTGCACGGATGCCCCTCCATCAGGGCACCTCCGTGTCTGCTTCTCAGTCACTCCAGCCGATGCGCAGAATACGACGCAGACACAGTTTATGGAGGCGCTCCAGACAATGGACCTCCTTCCGATAAATCCTCCAGCTTCCACGGCCGTATAGAAGAACGGACAGCACCACAGACTTGTCTAACATCAGCTTCGTCCCGTCAATGAGCTGGTGGTTGTTCCATACACGTTTTTCCAGATTGCCGAATGCTGCAGCTGCCTTCAATACCCGCATGCGCAGTTCCGTCATCTGCAGGTCGGCAGCTATTACCCTGCCTAAGAGGCAAAATCTCTAACTGGATTCCAAAACATCGCTTCTGAGGTGAAGTTGCAGCAGGCCCACGGATTTCAGTTTCGGAGAAGGCTGAAACAGACAAAATGTATCTCTCATGTAGATGGTGAGCCAGAGTTTGACCGTTGTTGAAGCGAGAGCCGACGTCATGTGATTCAACTCATCTGCGTTGTGTCTAAACAACGCACAGCCTTTGACAAACGGCAACATGTGGATGCTTGTATCATTCACAAATGTTCCCGCCTCAAAACGACGAATGTTGCTCAAACCCCCATCAACACGGTGCTCCACACAGACACTGTAATCACAAGCAACATCAAAAACACAAGACATCATTGCATGGAGGTGAATACTAACAGGGCATGTGCAAAGATATAGTCTTCCTGCACCCCAGTGACAACAGCAGTCATCCGAGGCTTGTCCACTCAGCTGCACCATCACCCGCAGAACACTGTGGAGGTATTCAATTAAACTTAAAAATCTACTAGGACAATCAAACTTCCCCAACACAAGGTACATTGACTGGAGGTTCACTCTGCCAAATGCTTTGGTGAAGTCAACCAACAGCGAGTACAATGGCTGGTACCGCTCCCTGAAATTTTCCTGCAACTGACTAGCCGCGAAGGTCACATTGCTTTTTCACTACGTTCAGTTCATCCTCCTGAATGACAAGGCGATTGAGAAGGATTTGGGCCATCAACTTGCCCCGAATACAGTGGCCTGAAGCTGAACTTCTCCCCGGCCACTGTGAAGTCGAGAGGAAGTTTACGGAGTTGCTATTTGAAACTGGGGCCACACAGCACATCAACCAACCGACACGCATTACTGCGCGCGCGAATCCATCATGCTTAGACCTGCTGTTGACTAGCTGTGAGCAGCGTGTACATAACATTCAAGTCTTAGAGCCTCTGGGAGCGAGTGACCACTCAGTGATCATAGGCAGTTTAGAACTACCGCTACCGTATCCTCTCCCACTAGAGTCAACCTTCAACTATTGGAAGGCGGACTTTAATGGCCTCATTCGAGCAGCGAGCCAGATAGACTGGTCTTTACCACAGGATTCATCTATTGAAACCTGTTGGGCTATCATTAAAGAGGGAGTGAAATCGTTGTGCGCCCGATTTGTGCCCCTCAAATATCGGAAAGTTGGGCCAGTCAAACCACATTGGTTTGATAAAGAGTACAACAAAATGGCCCGACGGCGACGTAGACTATGGAACAAATTCGTGTTATCTGGCTCTGATGAGGACTACAATGCGTACAAGGTACAACGAAATCGCTGCAACAACGCGAAAACAAGCAAACGCGAAAGTTTCGAGGAGGAGCTTGCAACTGCCGCAAAAACTGCTCCCAAGAGGATCTTCGCATATGTGAAGCGGTGCCTAAGACCTATAGCTAGTATCCCAGTGTTAGAAGGCTCAGAAGGACAGCCTCTAACCTCGAGTACTGATCGTGCGTTAGCATTGGCAACGCACTTCGCCTCCGTATTCGCAAGTGACCAGGTGTCTGTAATGAGTTCGACGAGCACCGCTCCAGCCGAACTTAACTGCCTGGACTGCAATATTGAGGATGTACGCAAGCTTCTAGCAAATCTTGACAAGACGAAACCTGCTGGGCCAGATGGTATACACCCACTAATCCTCAAGTCATTATCGACCATAATTGCACCTTCTGTAACTGAACTGTTTAACAGGTCACTATCCACTGGTCTACTACCGGACGACTGGAAATGCTCAGTCGTAAAGCCTATCCCGAAAGGTGGTAACCCAAGCAAAGTGGATAACTACCGGCCGATCTGCCTGACGGCAGTTTTGGCAAAGACGCTCGAGAAGATTGTGAAGAAGAGCCTTCTGCAACTTCTCGAGTCGAAAAACCTGTTAACCTCCGCACAGCATGGTTTCCTGAAAGGTCGTTCGTGCATCACCAACCTACTGTTGACGAGGCACGAATGGTTACAAGCGCTGAACAAAGGCCAATCGGTTGACGTCATTTACATTGACTTCAGTAAGGCTTTTGACAAGGTTAACCATGCAGTGCTCCTTGACAGACTGAGGATGTGCGGTGTTGGTGGTTCGCTGCACAAATGGATCAGCAATTTCCTTATTGATCGGAAGTGGAGAGCCCAGGTGGACAGCCATCTAACCGACTGGTATCCATCGAGCAGCGGCGTGCCCCAAGGCACTGTACTGGGCCCGATATTGTTTCTAATCCATATAAACGATGTGCCTCAGCTACTACAATCACCTTGTGCTTTGTTCGCAGATGATTTGAAAGTGTGGAGAGTAATCCACACACTCAATGATTGCGATTTACTTCAGCAGGATCTCGACCGCCTCTCAACATGGTCTGCTGAGGTTAACCTTCCGATCAACCCTGCCAAGTCGCAATTCATGAGGTTGGGTAAGTGTGATCACGGCCGAACGTACACAGTGGCTGGACAACCGTTACATCCCGCTCCTTTCGTGCGCGACCTCGGTGTACTCTCACGCTGCGACTTAAAGTCCATTGACAACACGAATAGGCTGTACCAAAACAGCCTTCGGATGCTTTGGGCTCTCAGGCTCAGCTTTAGCACTTGGTCCGAAGAGATTGCCACTCGCCTCTTCGTCTCGATAATACGACCAATGCTAGAGTACGGCACTCCCGCATACTGTCCCATCACCCGGGGCGAAGTAGAAAAGCTTGAGCAGGTGCAGCATGTAGCCACTAGGCTGATTCCCAACTTACGAGGTATGCCATACGAAGACCGATATAAGAAACTAGGGTTATACACCCTATCTTATCGTCGGCTAAGGGTTGACCTCATCATGACGCACCGAATATTACATCTGGGTGATTACCCCATGTTGAGACAACTACTTCATCTGCGCACACCTTGCTGCACGCGAGGACACCGGTATAAACTTATCGTCCCGGATTTGAAGCGGGTCGCCCATCAACTCTGTTTCGAACGCAGAGTGGTGAATGTCTGGAACGACCTGCCTCAGCATATAGTAGAAGCGAACACAGTGGCTAAATTCAAGATGCTACTAGACAAACAATTTGCAGAGGCAAAGTACAAAGAGCGAAACGATAAATAAAAAATTCATGTCCGAAAACGACGAATGATGCAGCTACACAGAGCAAACTCTACTCGCTGCTTCGCACCAGTTCTCAGTTCTCAGTTCTCAACGTCCCCACATAATTCAGCAAGTTGATGTTAAGGTAATTCGTGTAACATTGCTTGCTTGGTTAGCCCTTGAACAGTGGTAGCATAAGGGCATCTTTCGGCTCCTCTGGCACTCGCTTTTCAACCCACACGCGCTGCACTAATTAGTGCAGAGCATGTACCGATGCGGGTCCGAGGTGTTTTAGTGCTTTATACGGGATCCCGTCCGAACCAGCGCACTTGCGGTTTTGCAGCTGAGTATGTGCACCTTACGCCTCATGTAGTGTCAGTGTGTAGGCAAGACACATATTCATCACTTTTTGTTGGAGCCCGTGCAAAGTAGGCCTGTCAATCTCTGGACGGCTGTTTAAGATACAGGCAAACTGCAGTTACCAGATCTGCATTATGTCTGCATCCAGTGTAAAGGAAGTGACTGAAATAAGATCGGGCAGCGTTCTCAGGGACAGCAACGTTGATGCATACATAGCCATTAATGATACACAGAATTTCATGTAGGCATTCCCCTTTTTTATGCTTGCGTCGTTCGGCGTAGCATTCCAACTGCTTTGCCATTCCTGTCCAACATGTACTCTTGATGCACGGAGCTCTGGGGTGGATGGCCGTTGAGGTTTGCGAAAATGACTCAGCTTTCCGCAGACATCATGGTCATCCACTTGTGCAGCGGGCGCTGCATTCTTCGCCACCACCACCATTTCAATAGTCGCACTATTGTCCTCAAACAAATCAGGCCGTTGCAAGTTACGCGCCCGATGATTTCCGCAGCATTAGTTACCTGTTCACAGACGTTGTGTCACCGGTCACTTAAGCTTTGAAATTGACATCAACAAGGCGGGAAGCCATCGACTTCTTCAGTACGATTCTCTTCTTTTTAGTACTCATAGAAGAATGTTGTCTTTCAGATCGGGTCACGGCAGGAGTGCAAAAGGTAGATTTACGAAAATAGATGCACAATTTGGTCCGCACCAACTTGTGATCAATGCCGCACTCAGCTCCACGAAGTACATGTGTCACGCATACTTCACGCATCTCACGATGACATACGATGACAGCCGAGAAGGTGGACATGATCACCCTGTGCGTACGTCCAAGTAGCTATAGCACTCGCACACACTGCAAACCTATTGTTCGTGATCATCCGGTCATGATTGGCGCACAGTGAGAGCAGACGCTCACCATTCTCATTGATTGTGCCAATAACGATCGATTACACCTGTCCACATGGATGCATGACTTCCATCGCGCGCTTTGAAGTTACCCAGTAAAAAATATCCATCGCTTCTGAGCACATGCCGTAGTATGGAGGATAACTGAGTGCAAAACGTATCCCTCGTGCCATCCGGATAACACACGGTGGGACCGTTCATGTTGAGAAATGTCTCAAACTGACCTCCTCCAAGTCCCAGCCGGAGAGTTATCATCCGTGAGATAGAGCCAGTCGTGTCTGACTCAAGCTGGCCATTTAGGCGATCGGACAGTTGCAATCCGACCCATTTTCACGTGGTGCTTTGGTGGTCTTTCCAACCCAGTAGAACGTGTATCAACACTGGCCTCATGTACGTTCCTTTGGTCAGTAAGCCAAGAATCGTTGATTTCAGCAATTTCGACCCCGTAGCGCGCGAATTCCATCGCAACCAGTGCAGCGCGTCGCCCGAGTTAGTCGATCATATCCCACTCGCGCAGTGTGTACACGTTCCAGAACCCGATGTTGAGCGCTTTGAGCGGATGCACACGATTAGGTCGGCGCAAAGTTGTATGGGTTGGGAGAACCTGAATTGGAGAAAGTAGTGGGCTAAATACAATAGAAACGGAGGAACTATGTGCAGGGGAAGAAGAAAGAAGATTGGCGCCATTGGTTGCAAATTGTCGCTTATCCACCCCAATGTATGCAGCAGTGGAAGCGACACTTTTCTTAAGGCCGCTGTGCGATGGCTGATGCAGCATGGATTTAAGTACTTGATGTTGGATTAGAGTAATGCTAGGGCATCCACAGCCGATCGGAGAACGGCTGGGATCCTCGGCCAAAGTTTTCCATAAAGTAGGCACCCACAAGTTAGCGGGCCGTGCAATATGAGTCAGTGAACCTGCTCATGCGATATATGTGTTTCCAGGATGTTAGCTAGAAGAAGGGTGTAATCCGTCTCCCACCCAGCACTCGCCACGTGAAGGCGTCCAGGACATAAGCCCCACGCAGCAAAATTGGGAGCATCGCGCCGACTATATATATATATATATATATATATATATATATATATATATATATATACCACTTGGCATATTGCAACGTCAAATAGATAAACTACTTTAGGTGAGAGGGAGAGGAAAGTTGCCCAAGACAACTGTAAACAAGGTAAAACGGTCTCTCAATAAACTTGTCATTGCGTGTGAGATCCTGTGAGATCCTACGAAAGCTTTCAGCCAGGCGTGCTTTTGGTATTTGCCCCCCCCCCTCAAACCTGGGAATCGTTGTCCATCTTGCCTTTGTTTTCAGCTTACTTCTGCTTGCTAAATACTGCAGGGTGAAGTAAACTCTGAGCTTGTATACGGAGCAGATTTCTGAGTCATTGTAGCATGTGCGATGAAATCATGCAACTCAGCAGTCAGTAGTCTGTCTGGTTTCAAAATTCCACAGCGAGCCTGGTCTACGTAAGTGATTTTGCCATTCCACAAGCAACCAACAGAAGACAACGGTGATCAAAAACAGATAACCTCTGATCGTTAAAGTTGGACTTGGAAAATACGCTGTGTGGTCGGGTTGTAACAAGCAACCTCTATTGAGACTTCGGTTCACTTGAGGTGGACCTCGGTCATTCCTATCGCAATGACCGAATGTCAAATGGAAATACTTTGGCCTTGATCATCCCAACACTGGCAGTCCACAACCGCGGTTTCGTCCCGGTTTGGACTGATCAGGTGGAGAGAGACTGAGTTGGGCTGGCATAGTGTTTATGGTATTAGCCGCGAACCACTTGGCTCTGATTTCCACCCCAACTCAGGCCATCTCCAACTGATGAATCCAAACCAGGACGAAAGCGCTGTCGTGGGGTGTCAGCGTTGGAATGAGCAACACAAAATTATTCCCATTTCAACCTCTGATCGTCTTTTGCTCGGACAATCTAAGTCTCACAGCCACGGTGTGAAGCACTATAATTGTAACACCATAGACTCGGCTTTTCAGAGAGAAGCTCAGGTATTCACTTGAGCTGATTTACATGTCGCTTTCGTCTTGCTGATATACTTCAGCGCAGAACTGACTATGGAAGTCCGAAGGATGTCATTTTCACAGACATTGTCAGACTGCGGTACAATAATGCAACCAGTAAAATGACGAAAATATTGGAGTAGCCATAGTAAAACAAAACTGTACACACACGATTTGCGATCCACGCCAAAGTGCCTTCATGTATTGCTGTAGACTAGACGTCAAACGGCACCTCAACAGTAGAACATTTAAGGTTACTAATAAAATACAACATGTTTCGGCACAACGGTCGTCGAAACCCTCAAGGATTATTTTTTTAGTAGATTGCTTGCTGCCACGAAAGCTTTGGCTAAATGCAGTGGTGCTTATTGTTTCATAAAAATGTCCTTGATACAAACTAAACTCATGGAGCAATTAATGATAATTCATCAACAATTTTTAATGCAAAATGCCTTACTAGCTTCTGTTTATGGTATCCACTGGAATTTGGTTCAAAGCTGAGGTTAACTTGATTCGAATGCCGTAATAATGGTACTTAGAATTCCCTCTGAAACGGTAAATAAACAGGTGAACATTCAGTGCGTTGCATATTTGGGATCGTTGCATGAGTGGGATTATCGCTTAAGCTCTCACTTACCGAGTTCCTAGCCGACGTGTTCGAAGGCCCAGGAATATTGACCGAATCAGCTTCCCAAATGAAGCAGGATTCATTGGTTCTAGCCAATGCTGTAAACAGTGATCGAGGTAATGGGAATAAAGGGCGCTTCTCGACAGGCTCACACCTTCTGCGGATTCGTAGTTATCCACCAGCCACTGAATCTGAAACGCATGTAAGAATCCGGGCAGCGAAATCGGATGCATTAATCAGGTAGGAAAAACCTGCCCAGTTTGGGGTGCACTAAAACGTTTAAGCCTTATCCTTATGCATGCAATGAACTTTGTTAGGGGACTAAGCTTGCGTGTTAGCAGTTTGGGTCTTCATGGACATGCGTTTTCCATAGAAACAGGAGTAAGGCAGCCACATACATTTATGGATTTGTTGCGCCATTTCATTGGCTAATCTGAGTGAGTAAACGCAGCTCATCCGTTAACTTATAAAACAGATGATAACAAGCGGCCAGGCTTGTTGGCTAATCAGACATTTTTTGGCAGACACGATTGCATCAAAACACATAAAATATAAGCAGAATATCTTCCTAATGAAATGTTATGGTGGAGGACCGAAGTCGGGTATGGCTGCACTGTATTATGGTTGGCGGCATCCGTTTCCAGATTTGCCTGTCACTGAGGCCTTCACGGGACAGCCAGTAGAATCCTACGCACACAGGGTGACTATGTGTAGCTTGCGCTTCACCACCTACGGCTCCATCCACCCGAAGGAATAAGGCCGGGAGGCACTTGGTTGGGAACCAAGTTTCATCAACGGAATCGGCCCACATTCCTTCAGAAGCAAACACATGAAAGTTGTTGTTGAGAATCAAACGCACACAAAACGGTGGCTGGACCGTGGTCCGCTACACACTGAGTGTGTAGAACCACTCTTCGAGTCTAGCACGGCCACGAGGGTCGTGCATACCGTCCCCTCCAGCAACGATCAACTGTCTCCTAGAGCCAGTATGGAGGATACAGTGGGCAATAGACAGCAGGCAATTGCCAACGTGCACATCAAGCACAGCCACACCGGTGATAACAAGCAACAGCCAATAACTTGAATCGATAAGATGAAATACAACAAATCAGATGATGCATACCAATATGGCGGTATAACTTTTCAATAAATGGGTGTATACATATATATGCAACGGTCTACGAATAGCCAGAGACATCAGAAGGCATGCGACTCAAAAGATGATACAAAAATAGTGAAAATAACGCAATACAACACATTAAAATATATGGTTTCGTCAGACGGCGAGATACTACCCGGTTGCCGAAGTCGAGGTACCTACCCGGTCGACATAGCCGAAGTAGAAATGGGTGAATAAAATAAATTAGTCACGAACTAAGCCGCGATGAGTTCAAGACGGCAGAAGATATATTACAAGAAAATGCCACAAACGCGAAACTGTTATCGAAAGTAAATACAGTTAGCTTCAGCGACGTGTGCACTTTTATAGAAGATAGTACAAGCAGACATTTGAATGCGAAAGAAAAGCGTTAGGACAAAATTGAAAACGCACCACTTGAAGTAAAGAGACTTAGCATGCAAGCACGCGGTTAGTAAATCGAATGCAGCGTACCTACAAACACTGCGCCCGTTCTGCTAACTTCACTGCAGGACCCGTCTTCCCTTCGGTAGTGGCCCCGAGTGGCCTCGCTCATGGCTCACTAGGCCTGCCTGACTAGTGCACTCGCGACCGCATGTGCTACGGCACCATGCGCTCGATATCGATGGACTACAACCCATCGGCACTTGCACTTCCGCACTTTCCGCTTCTTCTCTGCGTGTATGAGGTCTTTCTCCCAAACTTCGGCAACTGCCTTTGTGATCAGATCGCGCCATGCACGCCGATCAATCGCCTTCGATTCCCATAACCTGCAATAAAGATTAGGACGTGAGAGGCTCACCTTGATCATGTCCTGGTAACGTTATTATGGTTTCCCCACATACCGCTTCCCAATACTCAGCTGACCATACAATAGTTGTTTCGGTATCCGTGTCGAATCCATACAGCTCACATAACAAGCCACCTCAGGTGTCTCAGCAAAAGTATGCAGTCCACGGCATACATCCCACTTCCGTGTCAACCAGTTTGTCGAGCTATCTGATGAATAGAAGTCTTCGCAAACGTTGTCGATGGAACCGCTCGAGATATCGCACATCCCGCCGGGACATCGTCCACCTTTCACTGCAGTATAGAGGAACGGACAACACCAAGGAGATGTAAACTATCAGCTTTGTGCCAATGGTAAGCTGATGGTTGTTTCACACTCGGTACTCTAGCTTCCCAAATGCCGCCGCTGCCATCGAGACGCGGATATGAAGCTCACTGTGTAGCTGCTGATCAGTCGAGATCACACTCCCAAGGTAGAAAAAGTGGGAGTTGATTTCCAGTACTTCGTCGGCCAATGGCCGAGTGGTCTGCACGTTTGGTTTGCAAATATAAGATCCCCGGTTCGAATCCGCTTGGGGATGGGCGTCCTCGCGGTATACTCAGGCCGCGCGTGACTGATGGTGGTCGCGCAGCAACCAAGGGCTTTTACGGCGTACAGCTGACACATTATTTATTATTATTTCCAATACTTCAGCACTAATGGTGATGCGCGGCAAGATTGAAGATTGCACCTCCGGTGAATGCTGAATGAGACAGACGTTTTGATTGTGTTGATAGTGAGCACGAATTTGGTCGCTGTCGTCGCCAGAGCGCTAGTCATGTGCTGCAACTCATCCGCGTTCTATGCAAACAACGCATAGTAGTCCGCAAACAGCAACATACAGATAGTTATCCCACAGAAAAGCGTTCTCCAACTGAAACGACGGATGTCCAGCAACCCGCCGAACATCGTAAGCACAAGCGGCATCAAGAGCACACGATATCATTGCATGAAAATATATATTGAATAGGACAGGATGTAAGACACAGCTTTGCTACACACCAGAGTAAACTGTGAGGTCATTCGAGGTCTCTCCATTCAGCTGCACCCTCCTCCGCATACCAATATGCAGACATTTACTTAAACTTAAAAAATTACGAAGGCAACCAAACTTACCCTACACCAGCATCAATGCCTCGCGGTTCACCAAATCAAATGCCTTGGTAAAATCAACAAACAGCGAGTACAACGACTGGTGTCGTTTTCTGCACTTATCCTGCAACTGAGAAGCAGCAAACACCATATCTATAGTGATGCGACCAGAACGGAATCCACACTGCTCTTCCGCCACGTTAGGTTTCACAACCTGATTGACGAGGCGGTTGAGCAGTATTCGGGCAATTACCATGCCCATGCAACTCAGCAAGTTGATACCACGATAATTCGTGCAACATCGCTTGCTCCCTGTGTCCTTGTACAGTGGTAGCAAAAGGGCATCATTCAGTTCAGGAGGCACCTCCTCCTCAATCCACACACGTTCCACCAACTGGTGCAGCGCAATCACCAACGCGTGTCCGCCGTGTTCCAACACTTCAAGCGGGATCCCGTCGGCCCCGGTATACTTGCAGTTTCGCAGCTGAGCAAGTGCTCTCTGCATCTCATCCAGTATCGGCGTGTCTGCCAGACTCGCCTTCACATCGTACCGCTTAAAACGGTTCAACGTAGATTCGGCGATTTTCAAACGGTTGTTCAAGAGACAGTCATTTGTTTCTGCCAGATCTGCATTATGTCTGCATTCTGCGTGCATATAGCACCTGAACCACCATCAACCAGCGTTCTCAGCGGCTCCATCCTCGGTCCATACACTGCCATCGTAGAGTCAAGGAATTCCTTGTGTTGGCGTCGTTCGGCGTAGCATGCCATCTGCTTCGCCATCTCCGTCCACCATGCATTTTTAATGCGACGGAGCTCTCGGGTCAGTCGCCATCCTAGTTTGCGAAACTGACACTTCTTCCTCAAGTCACTGGGGTCTGCGACATGTGCAGCAAATGTTGCATTCTTCTCCGACACCAATGCACCAATTGTCGCATTGTTCTCATCAAACCAATCAGGACGCTGACAGTTTGCGCGCCCGATGGTCTCCTCTGCAGCGGCTGCCACCTGGTCGCGAAGATGGTACCACAGGTTGCCCATTGTGGCTATACAGTCCACATCACACAGGCGCGCAGCCATCGCCTTCTCCAGCTCAATTCGTTTCGCCGCAGTACCGAGGGAGAGAATATTATAGTTACGCCTCCGGTTTGCGGAGGGAGTGCAATATATAGATTTACGAAAATATATGTACAGTTTGGTCCAGAACAATTTGTGACCAATGCTGCACTCAGCTCCACGCAGTACACTGTCATGCTCACTCCACGCATATCACGCTGACGTACGGTGACATAGGCGAGCAGGTGAGCCTTGCTACTCCGTGGGCGCATCCAAGTTGCTATATCACTCGCATTCAGTGCAAACCGAGTGTTCGTGATTGTCAGGCCTTGAGTGGCACGCGGTGAGAGCAGCCTGCCACCGTTCGCATTGGCTGAACCGATGCCACGCAGACCGTTAACATCTGTTCACACCGATGTATCACGCCCGACGCGCACGTTGAAATCACCCAGCAGAAATGATCGGTCGCTCCTCGGCACAGATCGTATCATGGAGGATATCTGAGTGTAGAATTGATCACTCGTGTCATCAGGATAACACATGGTCGGACCATACGTGCTTATATAGTCGGCAAATTTCCCGCTTCCGAGTCGTAAGCGATCAGTTATCAGTGGCGCGCTGATACCTGTTGGTTCACCCACGAGCTGGCCATGGAGGCGATCGGATATTGCAAATCTGACCCCATGTTCACGTGGTGCTGAGGCGGTGTTGCCCAGCCAGTGGAATGTGCAGCCAGCACATGCCTAATGCAACGTGCCTTGCTCAGCGAGCTGGGTTTCACTGAGCGTCGCAATATCGATGTGGTAACGCGCCAGATCTCTCGCGACGAGTGCAGTGCGTCGCTCCGCGAGCTCGCTCTAGTTCCGGTTCAGTAGTGTGCGCACGTTCCAGCACCCGATGTTGAGTGCTTTGCGCGCAGGCATACGATTGTATTAGTGGGCGCTCGCACGCTAGGTGGCGGATGTGCTTCGGAGATTTGCTTGAGGGACTCCGCCCGGAGCAGTTGGCTCAATAGCCTGACCCATAAGGCAGTGGTGAGCAGATCCAACTTGGGAAGGTGATTGCAGGGACATATTGGGATCTGCTTGACGGCCGTCACACTCAGTCTTTGAGGTACTGGAACGATGTATATATGTTTTGCGACGGTAGTTTGATCCGCACCTACGACCACGGCCAGACGCAGGTGGGTTTTGGCGGGATTGAACCAACTTGACCAGGGGTTGCGTGGCTTGAGACAGGTGGTAACAAAATCATTGAACACCCGGAGCTGCCATCACGCCGTCAAAACAACGCGTTGCCCATCTTCTTTACGCCCTATTATACTGCCTTTTTTATTTCCACAATAAGATGTCCTAACATCGGTAATGTAGCAGATCTCGTGTTGTCCAATGCTCGCTGTTTCAGTCAACCGAAATGTCGTTAAAATTCTTTATGATGTATGCGAACGCATTTCGCTGATGCAAATGAATTTCACCAATAAATTCAAGTTGACGGCTTTGGCTGCCACAAGCACGCTATTCTGAAAATACTGTGGAGCCGATATATATTAAAAGACAGAATAAATAGGGAAAAGTAATGTTTGACCGAGACACTCTATGACACGTTCTCTGGAACCGATATTCATTTCTCTGTTTAACTGCATCGATATGTGGTACTAGATTAGCAGCGTCCATTCCATTATATTTGACGTTATTTGCCCCTACGTACCATAGACAAATTTTTACTGCCTACTACAAGGCACCTGACAATATTATGCTTGAAAATTATGCCACATACAGACCTTATCTGTGACAATCTAGCGGAACACCCTCTACGAAATGGCGAACCACCGAATTATGTCGGTTGCATATTCGTGCACTAGCGGTTTTAGCGCAGTTTCGCTGCAGCATTTGTAGCACGCCGCTGGAACATTTACACGAAACTGTTTATTTTCAGTAGTGTTTCACCTCTACCCACTCCAAAGTGGTGGCGTACTTCCAAACGTCGGCAACCTTTTAGGGTCACACTAGAAATAACACTCCAGTGGCAATCCAACATGTTTTCACTCGTTCGACTAGACTACTGTTGGAACAGGTACACATAATCTAAGTTTCTCTTGCAGTTTACCACTCTCAGACGTACGGCTAGTCTGACTTGCTACCTTGACGGTGAGCGATAAATAGTCCGAACCACAAATCTCTATCTACCAGGCCATCGGGCGATTGCAGCGCGGGCATGTAGCCGAGCCCGGCGGCGGAGACATACTTGCGCTTACCGGTCAAAACAGAAATGGGAATTGTGTGACATTACCTCAACATGACAGTGGATCGCTGACCTTATTGCATGTCTACGACTCCACATGCCACTCTGGACAGTTAGCTGGCATGGGTCAATCCCACAACCTATTCGACCGACAGAATTTGAGATCATCCCGGTAGGATGGATGGGCCGCAAATGGCATTGGCAGGATTGTTCACGGAAAGCTAGGTCCACTAGATAGCTATCGAAGATTTAGTTTGATGCAGCATGATGTTCTCAAGGTCTAGATAAAGGTGTAGAATGATCTGACTGTCGTAGAAAAATCCATCCCGTAAGTGCTGAACTTACTCTAAGCGATGTTAAGAAACGTATTACTACGACCAGTTTCATAAAGATATGCACCCAGCGCACAACTATTCCACCCATCGGATGCAAAGCGATATCGGTGCAGAAGTGCGACAGACGGGAGCAGATTGTAGAACAGGCAGCCAATAGCGCCACGAAATCGAACGTTCTTTTACCTGTAGTTTCATTACTAATCCGTCGTTTGTTATATTTACTCATCATAATACCCACAACACAATTGCCACGTTGGCTTGTGTCGGATTCAACACTTCATGTATCCGTAAGTTAATTTGTTAAGTTACGCTCATGTCTTGCTTAACCTATCAATGTCTGCTTGTATCCCATCGACGGTAGTCCATAGTGTCTAAGTTTATTTTCCCTCTACTATCCTAGTCCAATTACACACATCCTCTCGGAGTTGTATTAACTAGTCATTTAAATCTCCATAATAATTGTGCTATTGGGACTAGACGAGCTACTGACCTAAAATCAGTTCTTAATATCGAAATCTATTTCAGAACAGAGCGGTGCTTCCAAACCTATGCCCAACGCTGCAGTGTCAGGTTCCCTGATATATTGGGGCGGACCTAATGACATGTTAGCACCACATGTTTCAAAAAATAAAGTGATGTATACAATAATATAAAAGGACCAAGACCACGCGCCTAGGAGTTTGCCAAACACATAAAAAGGGTACAGGCCATAGTGGACTTGAGCACCAACAAAGTACAAGTACATTTAGTGCTGACAGTAATACAGAGAGATTACTGCTCTATAGACTGCCCTACGGAAATAGCAATTCTACATTAAACCAATAAGGAGAACCACAGAAAATAAATTTCCTCCGAAAATCATGTGCTTTTATGGCCTGCATTACGAGATAAAATCCAATAAAGAAAGCTGATGGACAGGAAACCGTGGGATGAAGTGTAAACCAGTAGGGGTTAAACATAGGCCAGCCAGTAACCTGCTCCTCGTCCGTCACCAAAACTCCCTACACTACGGACAACCGCGGTTACTCCAAGTTTAGCGTCAGACAAGAAATGACGCTGCAGCAGTTCTCTTGTCAGCCACCCGATCCCGTACCAACCCACGCACTGTTAGAATATTTTCAGATGTTCTCTGGAGCGAACGTCAGAAACACTACCAAAACCCGACGGCTACCATAAATATAATGACGTAAAATCGATGCAGGTGCACGGTGCCCTCGACGTTCAAACAACAAGCGAGCTGGAGGCCAGAGCGCATGACTGGGATCGATGGCAATTCGTCCCTTGGAAAGGCGACCAAAATGTGGCAAAATATGCACAAAGTGCTACCATCAGAAATACGTATAAAGACAATGGACACCAGGGCACAAAAAGATAAGATTGCACTGGACAAGCAGGCCACATGTGCAATCATGTCATTATACCGCTCAGAACAGTGACATTGTTAACCTACCTAGACAGCCGAAGGCGTACCAGGTTATCAACCACCTGCTTACACAGAGCATTCTGTACAACAATCCGAAATAATTACAGCAAGAACTACTGGGAACCGACCCAGCAGCGGTCGGCATAAACCCACACCAGAAAGCCGCATCCGCGAACATGATTCAAACCTCCGAGAGCCTCACATACCTGTATATCAACGCACAAATTCTTCTCAGCAAGCTATCCGTAGATGGCATTCATTAGATTCGAACGTCTTGAGACACAGTCATTGTCAAGGAAACACGGCTAAACACCAAGATTACTGATGCTGAGATTGTTCTGCCCAGCATGATTTCCATACCAAACGAGTAATCCAGCACAGGCGGCAGTATTACTCCGGATTACCCATCTGATCTTCATATTGTTATTATGGACGATCCGGTTACGCAATTGTCCATTCTGCTTGGTGTCGTGCACACGTGAGACCTGGTGATGTGTGTTTATTACCATTTGTTTACCGTCCTCCAATATCCGTCCTGCAAACAGATCACTGCCTAGCTTCTGCGAGGAAGCGAGTATTCGTACAACCACACATTCAAATCTTTCTGGTGAGAGACATCAATATGCAAGCTAGCAAATTCTCAGCACCGCTCAGCGAATAAATCAAGCATGATATGCAAGAAGTAATCGCTGCTGTACCGCTGGAAAACAATGTTATCTGTCCTAGGCAGTTCAGAAACGTTGATGAACCAGCAGTTGTAGACTCTGTTCTCATGAACGGGAAAATAATGCTTGACACCGTAACCATAGATGTAGCACTTGGCCGAAGCGATTACACGATGCTGCTGCTTGGTTATATCTGTCACGCGGAATACATCAGTGAGGACAACGACGAAACCCACGTCGTCTTCAATTGCGATATTTTGGCCGAATCGTTCAAGAAACCAACTGGATTTTCCTAGTCGAGCAACCGCCCACTGTCGCCTGCAAAGTGTTTGTCACCCAATTCACCGTGGTATTGGTAAATGTGTCGGAAAGCAAAGTCGCTCTAAACGAACGAATTTGTTTCTTTGATACCGGACTCGAAAATGCATGTCTTCAACTGATCCAGCCTGGCGCCCTTGTAAAGGCTATCTGGATCATGAAACTTGGGAGGCTAGATAACATTACAAAGGGGATTTGTTCTGTGAGGACCTACTCTGGCTTTAACAAAACTTAGCGACGGAATCAAGCACTAATTATATACTACTGTACAGACACTTCAACAACCTCCATGGGTTACAACGCGGAAACCCAGTTATCATAATAGCTGTTGGTTCGCCACTTACTAGAAGAGAATATATACGCGCTTCGTAAGTTTCATTAGCACTTTCCATAGTGAATTCTCATCTTACCCGCCTTTGTCGCAGCTCAGGCCAACCACATGTTTAAGTCACTGTCGTTTGTGGTAGCAAAATGATGAAAATTCGATTGTCCTCACGCGTGCATATCCCATTTGGTGTGGACGATATAGAACCACAGACAATCATCATGTGCATCTCCGAACCATTGATTCGGTTGTTCCAACCATGTCTTAGTAAAATGTAAGTTCCCATTTTATGGGAACTTGGATTATTGTCTCTTATTTACACGATTGGCGATTGTGCGTAGATTTCGAACTAGAGTGGAATCATTTACCTGCCAGTATTTGCCAAAATAATAGTAGACAATTTCATACTGATTTTCATGGAATATTTTGAAAAACGACATCAGGAACACGGATTCGCCAAAATCTGTCCTGCAATACAAACTTGCTGCTAGACACAGCAACTTAGACAGAAGCAGTCGAATCCAGTGTAGTAGTCGACCTCATTTACCTGCACTCTTCTAGGGCTTTCGGCCGCATAGACCACCGCATACTTTTTCACAGATTCCGAAGCTATGGATTAGATGATCCTGTGCTGGGTTGGATATGCAAATCCCTTATTTAACGAGCGCTGAATATGAGAGTCAACACCTGCATTCCGGATGTAATCGAAATACAATGCGGTGTGCCTTAAGGGTCGGTATTTGGACCACCTATGCCTAAATACCACAAAATTGAAAAATATGTGAGTAATTTACCACGCATCCGTTGAGTTAATAGCATGGATAAAAAAGTTAGGGTAAGACAAAAATCGAATTCCAATGTATAGACGAAAACAGGGTGCAGTGATGGCTGACATAAAGTATGGGGAAAGTAAAATATTGTCGCTCAGTCAAGCCCAGCTTGACACAGCCCATGTGACAAATAATTCCGGTAGAAGGGCATTATTAATGTTATCTAGAATAGTCCAGTTTGAATAGTGAAGTGCGGAGAGCTAGGAGCAATATCCAATCATTTTTATAGATGCCTAAAATACGGGAGCATACAACTGAGTTTGAGGGAGAGTTCCAGCGTTGGCAAAATCGAGGAGCGAATAGTTCCCTCGGTAATCAAGCCAGCTGTATTTGTTAGACATTTTCAGGCAGTTAATTCTAAGCTTAATGTGATTGATCTTCAGCAAATGGCGACTTACGGGGTTGGGGTCACTCAATGTCTCTCACACTAATTTGAATACTGCATACTGAATACTGAGAATATGCAGCGAGTGGAGATCCCTCCGTGTAGCTGCATCTATTACTTGTCAAGCAAATCATCCTATTATCAGAATGGTTATTCACGAAATCTCAAGTCGGCAAACTGCTAACCCAGGAGTGTGTTAAACTCTGACACCGACTTTGCTTCAACAAGCAGGTTGTTCTAAATATTCATTAATCTCCGCTTGAAGCAGCGTTGCTGAGAGACCTGCTTCCATTCCGGTACGACAAGCTTGTACTGGTGTCCTCGTGTGCTGCTTAATGTGAGGAGATGAAGCAGCGGCCTGTACATGATGTGATCACCCAGAGGTAATATCCGGTGCGCCATAATGAGGTCAACCCGCATTTGACGATAGGACTGAGTGTCTAACCCTAGTCTCCTGCACCGATCTTCATATGGCACACCTCCTAAACCGGGGTTGAGCCTTGTGGCCACGTGCTGTACCCGCTCAATTCTTTGCACCTCGCCCTGGGTAGGCGGACAGAAGGCGAGTGAGCTGAACTCTAGCATTGCTCTGGTGATGGAAGAGAAGAGGCGGGCAGCAACTTCTTCAAACCAAGTGCAGAAGCTGCGTTTGAGTGCCCAGAGCGAGCACAGTCCGTTTTGGTAAAGCGTGTTTGTGTTTTCAATGGATTTCTAATCTCAGCGTGATAATATGCCGAGAGTATTCGGGGATGGCGATGGGTGTAGCTGTTGGCCGACCATACTGTAGACTCGGACAATACCACCCTTGCTCAGAATCATGAATACCGGCTTGACCATGTTGATCGGAATGTTGACCTTCGCTGACCACGGCGAAAGGCGATCAAGGTCACGCTGTAGCCGGTCGCAGTAGTCGGGGTCTTCAGCTTTTCTCCATACTTTAAAGTCATCTGCAAACAACGCTCAAGATGAACTGAGAAGCTGAGGCAACTCCTTAATGTAGATAAGGAACAGAATTAGCCAAAGGACTGTGCGCTGCGTGACGCCATTGATCGAGATATACCACTTGTTCAAGTGGTTATCCACCTGCACCCTCCACGTCCGACCAATAACGAAGCTACTGCCCCACTGGTGCAGTGTGCCACTCACACCGCATATCTTCAGCTTCCGAAGGAGGATCCTATTGTTCACCTAGTAAAACGTTTTACTTAAGTCGATGTAAATAACGTAAACCGACTTCCCTTGGTTTAGCGCTTGCAACCATTGGTGGCTCTCGAGCAGCAGATTTGTGATGCATGACCGACATTTCATGAAACCGAGCTGCGTCGGCGTTAAGATGCTTTCCTACCCGATATGCTGAAGAAGACTAGGCTCTATGGTCTTCTTGAGTGTTGTAGCCAAACAGAGGTCAGGCATATCGGCCGGTAGTTTTCCACCTTGCTCTGATCGCCGCCGTTCGGAACCGGTTTCAACACTGGAGGTTTCCAGTCGATCGGCAGTGAACCAGCAGACAGTGACCGGTTGAATAGATCAATCACTGAAGGCGAGATTATGGCCGATAGCGATTTGAGGATCAGCGGATGGAGCCCATTAGACCCGGCAGGCTTAGTACCGTCAATTCTGGCGAGCAATTTGTACACATTCTCGAGGTTACCATCCGGGGTGTCCAGCTCGGTAGGGGCAAGACGTGTCAAACTTGGCACGGGCGCTTCGCTAGCTGAAAAACGGAAGCGAATAACGTCAACAATGCAGAAGCGCCCTCAGTGTTCACAACTAGGTCAGTCCGTCCGAGACCTCTAGCACAGGTATTTCCCCTGTCGGCTTCAAGCGTCGCTTCAGTTATTCGGTGATCCCTTTGGGAGCTGTTTTTGCTGCGGTTGCAAGCAGCTCTTCAAACTTTCGCTGCTTGTTCTTTTTCCCGCTATTGCAGGCATTTCGTTGCCACTTGTGCGTCAAGCAATCTTCGGCAGAGCCAGAGTGCAGGAATTCATTTCACAGCTGGCGTCACCGTTGAGCCAGTTTGAGATGCTCTTTGTCAAACCAGTGTGGCTTGACTGGGCCAGCTATCCGATATTGAGGGGGGGGAGCATAAATCGGGCGCACAGTGATTTCACTCCTACTTTTATGATAGATCAACGGGCTTCTACTGATGATTTCTGTGATAGTAACCAGTCCATCAGGCTTGTGGCTCGAGTGAGACCATTAAAGTCCGCCTTCCAGTAGTCGAAGGCTGGTTCTAGCGGAGGAGTAAACGGCAGTGGCAGCTCTAAGCTCGCCAGGACAATCGAGTGGTCACCAGGTCCCAAGGGCTTAAGGACTTAAACATCACGAACATGTAGATCGCACGTGGTCAGCAACAGGTCCAGGCATGATAGAGTCGGGCGCGCGAGAATCCGCGTCGGCTGACTGATGTGCTGTGTGACCCCAGATTCAAACATCATCTCCGGAAAATTGATCTCGATTTCGCAGTGGTTGGGGAGAAGCTCGACCTCAGGCCACCGGACTAGCGGAAGGTGGCAATCGGCAATAAGCAGGAACTATTGACCACTCATGCGTTTGCGCACTTAGACATCCAGTCCAAGCTGCGGCTCAGTGGACTGGAATACACAAAACCCACGGGGAGTTCGCCGCCTCTCAGGTGGATCGAACACCATAGCGGCTCATGCAAGCCATCGTCGCTTCTATAGATGCTCACAAGTCTACCGTCCAAGGAAGACCGTATGTAACTCAACATGCCAGCGCAATCATTCGATAGCCTATCGCAGAGAAAGTAAGAATACCCGCTGCTTTCGACTTCTTGCGAGGTTATCTTTGAATTTAGCCAAGATTCAGCTAGGCCAAATACGTCGGGTTGCCGAGAGGCAATGAAGTGATAAATGTCGTCAAGTTTGTTCATTAGACTACAAAAGTTTGTAATGGCTACATGCAAGCTGAGGCGCAGCCTTCGGTATTGTCTGCTGAAAATTCCTGGCAACTTAATTCTTCGCTGGTAAGAGTGATTGCTTGAACCCTGACATATTTGTTGTGCCTCGCTTTGGTGCGTCTAGCGCCTCTACGTCCCGATTCAAGCGAAGTTGGCGAGATCAGGTAGCGTCTTAATTTTGAGGGCTCACCTAGGAATTGTGTATCATTGGGAGGATTGATGGATCACCCGAATACCAAAGTGATGTTTGCTCCTTTTCGCAGCTGCCTCAAACTGTTCTGAAAGGTTGAGCGCACTCGCTGCGAGCACACCATGGTCACATTCTTGAGAGCTGGTCTGCAATCTGTCCGCCCCAAATCAATACGTTTATTTTTGTCTATGACTAACTGAACAACGCAACTTTTGTATACAGTGAATGGCAGGGCATTTGAACTGACAAAATTGAAATTGTGTTAAGATTGCACTGCATCTTCTCGTGGGCGTCAGTTCTTCTGATCCCTCACCATATCCTAATGTCATCTGCGAAAAATAGAAAATCGGAAGCAAATGATTTCGTGCGATCTTTTATGAAAACCAAGAATGAGCGAGGCTCTAGCCATGAACCTTTTGGTAGATGGCAATCCACATTAGTTGCATTGAAAAGCGATTCTCGAACTCCCACGTCCAACCGTGGTTCTTGTAGAAAATGGTTAATATAATCAAAGTTTGGGTCGTCAATGCCGTAGTTCCGAAGCATCTAAAGGAGAACTCCATGGTTTATGCCAGTGGTGTAATAATGCAATCATTTGCTAGAGCCCCTGCAGACCTAACAAGGCTAAATTAATTTGAATAGGAAACGGCGAAGTCGCAGTTTTTCTATCTTAAAATGTATGAAATTTTGTCCGCCATAGAAAAGCGTCATGTTGTTTTTTAGTCAGGATGCCTTTTACACTTTGAAATGGCCAATCACCTCTTAAATGATTTCGAAAATATGACATAAACAGGAATGCGGCTGCGAGCAATCCAAGTCGGCTTCAAAATAGACACGTGTTTCAACACTCCACATGCATGGCTTAAACACCTCTTGATCAAGCCCCTCCCTCTGAGATTTGATTATTCACATCAGTACGCATGTCCAGATCATGAATATCCCTCGGGGATATCATTGGTTGTTGACCGTTCACGCACTGCTCGGTGTGTAACGACTATGTGTGTGTGACTGCACTGACTGCACACCAGGCGATATCACCTTTGTTCGCTCGTACAAATTTATTGCTGTTTATAATCAACAGTGTGGAATGGTTTAATTACGGTGCAGTAACACTTCAGATTTCATAGTATTTTTACTATGGCCAATGCTTTCCCAGCTAAGAGATAAAGAAGAGTAAACGAAGATCGATTGTTTCAAGAAAAACGTTGAATAATTACTCTTCACAGCGGTGAATGACAGGATTCATTGTGTAAGTTGCGACAAGAGCATTGCCACACCGAAAGAGTACAATTTGAAAAGTCATTATGAAAGGAATCATCAACATTATTATAAATTTGAAGGCGTAATGGTTGTCACAATCTCAAGGAATGGTACGGTAACTTGAGAAAGCAACAGTTCTATCTCATAAATATTGAAAAGGAGAACGCGGCTTCCGTTACTTCAAGATATGAACTCATCCGAATGATCGCCCTGAGTGGGGAATCTGAGGACGAAGTAGATTTCTTGTAGCATTGCCTTGTAAAAGTTTTGTAGTTGTGTATCCAGAGAAGGCAAACTTATTGAAAGATATAGATTAAACTGGAAAACTGTTGCTGAACGTATTGACGAAATATCAATTGATTTAAAACAACAGCTGACGGCCGCATCATCCAATTTACCACATTTTTCATTGCTATTGATAAGACCATAGCCATTCATGCAATAACCAACCTAGTGCTTTTCATCAAGGCGTGCGACAGCCAACTTAATATTTAGGAAGAATTCTTCATCATCATCATCATACACGTTAGCTAGAGGTGGGGAACACCTCAGCTACTGTGCCGCAATACACAGAAAAAAGGAGAGAAAAAAAGAATTCAACTGGTGCAAGCCGGCTGAGCTATCGGCAACGGATGGGCATCGTTCCGGTAAGCTACCTTCCGGCTAGTATGCATTAAAAAATTACTATGCAAAATTATATAAGGTTAAATAATGAGATCGTGGTTGGAGGGGGAGGCTAAGATGGATGGGGTGGGACAAAGAAACTCACAGCACGAAAGCCACTGAGGTCGGCTCCTAGCCATATCAGCAAATGTGTCCAACCAAACGTGTTCATCGTCTTTCGGACCCCAACCAGGGAGCCGAAACGCTCTAACCGAGGCCAGCTCAGAAGTGAGGGTCTTCATTCCTCTTGACCAAGTCATCGCTTGGCCACCCCTCCTCTTCTTCCATCCACACCCCCGGCGCGCAAACAACGCACGTCGCGGGAGTCGGTGAGCTGGCATGCGTAACACGTGGCCGAGCCATCGGAGCCTGGTGCGTGAAATGACGGTGATGAGCGGTTCATTCTCTTTTCCTGTGCCGTAAACAAGGCGTCGAACACGCTAATTGCTCACGCGGTGTTCCCACCAGATGTGAGCTAAATTGCGAAGGCACCGGTGGTCGAACGTAACTAGCCTCTTCAGGTTCGCTGCTTTAAGCGGCCAGGTTTCATAACCGTACAGTAGGGTCAAACGTACTGCTGCATTGTACACTCTACCCTTCAGGGAAAGAGTGATGTCGCACCGGCGCCACAAGTGGCGAAGGTTAGCAAAAGCGCCCCCAGCTTTTGCTATACGGTTCGTGATCTCAACCTCAATCCAACGGGCGCTGATACAACTTCCCAGGTAGTTAAATTTTTGAACGACTTCTATATGATCCCCATCAATGGTCAGCGTAGGATGCGGTCCAGTCAAATCTTGGAGAAACGCTTTGCACTTCGAGGGTGCGAAGCAAAGCCCGAAGTGACGGACAGCTAGTGCTAATCTGTCCAGTGCCGCTTGGCACATTTGTGAGCTGTCACAGATTAGGGCAATATCATCAGCAAACTCTAAGTCAAGAAGTCGTTCTCCTGGGAGCAGATCCACACCTTCTAAGTCGTGTCCTGTAAACGCGATTTCCATGACTTCGTCAACAGCGAAATTGAAGAGGAAAGGTGACAGCGGGCATCCTTGTCTCACGCCGCTGGAGATACCAAGGGGCGACGACAACTTGCCGTAAGCCCTCACTCTGCCCGAGCTACGCGCATATAATGCTCGGATAATATTCACATATTTCTCGGGCACACCTATCCTGAGTAGACAGTCCCAAAGTGCATGTCTATCCACCGAATCGAATGCACCTTTGGTATCGAGGAACACGACAACAGTGGGCCGCCAATATATGTGACGGTGCTCCAACAACTGACGCAAGGTGAAGATGTGGTCAATGCAGCCACGACCTCGACGAAATCCAGCTTGCTCTTCACGAATCTGGCTTTCACAAGTGCCAATCAGTTTGTGAAGGATGACAGAGGTAAGCAATTTGGAGGCGATGGAGATCAGACTGATTCCTCTATGGCTGCCGCATTCCGATCGTGAGCCTCCTTTGAATATTGGGACTATGATGGAGCGGCTCCAATAGGTTGGGACAGTTTCCTGCTCCCACAGTATGACTAGCAATTCGTGTAAATCATCCACAAGAGCAGGTCCCCCGAATTTGAGGAGGGCTGGAGGAAGGTCATCTGGTCCCGCGGCTTTATTTAACTTCAACAGTTCGATCTCACGTTCGACTTCTGAGCGAGAGGGTGGATCCAAAGGACAGCCCAGGGAGGGGGCGATCACTGGCCGGCGAGAAATCTAACCATTCCGACCGATTAAATTGCCTTTCAAGATGCTCAGCCCAACGCTCTAAGCGTTTTGATAAGTTGTGGATAGGCTGTCCACTCTCGTCACGTATAGTTTCACTAACACCAGGTCTCCTGCTGCCCGTTTCCCGTATCAGACGGAATAACTTACGATGGTTACCAAGGGCAGCGGCCATTTCCATCTCTGTTGCACGATTAGACCACCAGAATTCGCGGTCTCTCTTCAGGCTAGCACGGAGTCTTGCCCAGAGCTCTTTGCGAGTTTTACTGTATTCGCTTCCAGCCGGAATATGCCGGCGACCATCGATAAGTTCCAGAGACTGTGAAGGGACCCAATGTCTATGTTGGTGATTAGGCAAACCACATGAGGATTTGCCTGCTGCTAGTAAGGTCTGGTGAATATGAGATCAGTGAGCTTCAATTGCATCCAGTGAACGTTTATCCAACTCGCATGACAGCATACTTTGATACGCATTCAGAACAGCTGGCTTCGCCAGTTGGCTGGTGTCAATGCGCTCACAACATCGTCGTGGGCGTCCGCCAAAGCGCATTCGCAGGTCAGCACATACAAGTGCATGATCGGTGTCCACACATGTGCTACAAATCGAGCGACAGTTCTAGACGCAGCCTCTCCATCGGTAACTGATAGCAATGTGATCGATTTGCGTCCATAGCTGGTTCGATGCTGGTGGGCGCCAAGTCACCCTTCGGCGGGTGCTATGTCTGAAATTAGTGCTAGCAAGAAATAAGCGGGCATTCTCACACAAATGAAGTAACCGCTCATCTTTATCATTACGGGAGCCTATACCATGTTGGCCGCCCAGATGCAGCTCATCTGTGGATAACTTTCCAACTTGAGCGTTCAGATCCCCAGCCAGCACTATAGTTTCCGAGCTTCTTCTGTGGCTAAGGAGGTCGTTCAGTTGACGATAGATGTCGTCTTTTACCGAGTCATCGCTACAGTTTGTCGGTGCATAGGCAGCGATAACGAATAGACACCAGTTAGTCCCACGCGACTTCGAAGCTTTGAACGAGCCAGCCAATCTGACCGCACACATCCGGCTACTGGTTTGAATCCAATCAATCAGAGTAGCTTCAGCCCGGAGACTCAGGGCAATACCAACACCGGCTTGGCCGGTGCTCGAAGCTGCATCGTCACCGGATAGGCGCAACGAGAAAATGCTGCTATCATCACCTGAAAGTGATCGTAGAGTGATCACAGAGCTCGAGTCTTGCAAGCGGGTCTACGATAAGCAGCAGATATCAATCGATAGGGTCTCTAATGTTCGAGCAAGTGCTGCCTGTTGACCGATCTGAATCAATGTACGAACATTGAGGCATGCCAATGTGAAAGAGGATCGAGGGCTCCAAATGGAAGCCGATGAACTGGAATGGGCCGCTTGTTTGTACATGGGCCTGTTGACAAGGCAGGAATGACGCTCCGCGTTCACATGTGAGTTGAAACTAAAAGGCAAGCGACTATTGAAGCAACGTGGGGGAGGGCCGAGAATTGGGGGTTGAAAACGGGGGGATAAAAGTGAAGCTGGAACGGGACGATAAGGGTGAAAAAGCGCAAGAGGGGGAATAAGAAAACGGGAAGGCTTGAGCAGTAGCATCCCAACCCCTATCCACCCTGCCCGATGAAGCAGATAGGGCACCGTTGATTATCCTCTGCGTTGGCCAGAGTATCAGAAATTTTTTTGAAGTGTGATTCATTGTATGGCGTGGGCAGTATACTGTCAGGTTGCCCAGGCCTAGACAGGAGAACGATTAGGGTTCCCAACCAAAGCCTTTGGTTCAAAAACCTGAGCGTAAGGCAGCGGGTTTGGTCTTGGGCTACAAGGAGTCCGTTTTAAGGAATAAGGAGCCACCCTCATTCCAACCCCCAACCTGGAGGACCAGGAGGCTGAGTTTGTCTGGCCTCTAACCACTGACCAATCTGGTATGAGTGGCTCTGAAGGTACAAAAATGCACCACCCAGTATAGCTCAATGGATCACAGAGGCACACGAACCATTGCACCATGGTAAGGTCCAGCCTCATTGCGATGGATTTAGGAAGAATTGATCGAACTGCTTCCAATGCACAACACTACAACAAGCCAGGAGATCTTTCAGCAAGTCGGCTGCTGACCGAGTGGTCTGCGTACGTAGTTTGCAACCATAAGGTCCCCAATTCGCATCCGCCTAGTGTTAGGCGTATTCCCGGTACAAAGCCTACGCGCGACTAGTGGTGATCGTGCGGCAGTAAAGCGCTGTTACGGTGTACAGCAGACACCTTACAATTATTATTATTATTACTCTTTAGCAAGTCGAACAGATTTAGCTTGACTATCGATTGGATTTTAGTAAAATTGCTTACCTACCTACCGACAGTGCTGCAATTATGGTAGGTAGACCTAATAATGTTGTTAGCGTGTTACGTAAAGAAATTGAAAAATCTCACCCGGATTCGTCATCTGCATATTTTCACTACATTATTCATTAGCAAATGATGTGTTGGAAGATTTTAAAGTTGGATACTCCGTTCAGTTTGGTTACAAAGACAGCTGTGCAAAGAAAACTTAACTCATTTTCATTACTGAAAAAAAACTGAACGACACTGCCAACATTTAATTTGTACTTAGCTTTGCGAATTATGACAGTCACTTGAAATTGCTTTCAAAATAGTTTAAGGGAATATTTCATGACTTCTCATCTTCTTAATACCAAACTGCTCCATTCTCAGCACCATTCACTGTTGATGCTGGCAAGGCAAAAGAAAGCATGCAGGTGGAACTATTTGAAATGCCGTCTGATACCAAACTAGGAGCAAAGTACCTTTAAGTCGGAGTATGTGGTTACCTTTCATAACTTCCTAAAAAGTCTGAAAACCTGAGTGTACTCCACAAGGATTATAACGATCTTCCATTCTACCTATGTTTATGAGCTGTCCTTTTCCCCATGAAAACAACACGAAATTCTCTGCGACCACGGCTGAGTGGTAAACACTTGTCATCTCTGATAAAAGTCGGAATGTACGGACCCTTCATCCACAAATAGTAGCAATTGTTCTTAAAAGGTGTCCAGCCTTAGGAAGAGAAGCAAAACAGATGTACATGTTGAACTGTTGTAATGGTTGTACAATGCGATTGTTGTTGTCGCGTACGAGTCTAGACTATCGTTAAACATATAATTGTTAATCCTGTTGCTACACAACTTAATTATATTGCATTTATGGATGTCTAACCGTTAGATCGTGTGTATAGAAATCATATGTCACGAAGTTGAGTCAAATATAAGATGTTATATATATATATATATATATATATATATATATATAGGCATCAAGTACATGTCATGTGCAGCCCTCATGACAATCAATTATTTCCCATGTGGCCCTCTTAGGTCCCGATTTTTACACCTTGGTATAAACAATCAAGCTATTTTGACAAGTAGACGACATGGATTTGTGCTCCACAGTTAGCCGCTGCAGTTCAACTGCTGTGTGCAATCAAGCGATTAGTAGTAAATGAGTGCTTTCGCCAGAAGCCATGTTACTCTAATGTTTTTAAGCTGTGGTTTTCCAGAGACTTATTAGCGCATCTTCAATGATTGATTCCATAGCTTTGGAAGAAACAGTAATCAGTGTTATTGGATGGTAAAATGAGTGATGAACCCTGGATTCCATACTGAATGAGTTTGCTTCTCCTATGGATATCACTGAAATAAAGCAGACAGTGGTTCTGCTAGATAACTCTCTACCGCCTGCGGAGCCTTCAGTCGAATGTCATCGACACCAAGAGGACTGAGGATATGCATGGTATATGCAGGATATGCAGATGCACTTTTAGCTGTTCCTTTGACCATGAGTTCTTTGTTACTAAACACAAGATCAAGTACCGACTGTCTGTTATCTGTTAGAAATCTGGTGGGTGAGGTTAGATGGTTGTACAGAAATTAGCGGCAAATTAGTTATGCTAACTGGCTCTAATCTGTGCAACGTCAGTTGCTGGCGTCTCCAGGTAGTGCATATTAAAATTTCCAGCGATAATAGGGTGGTTGCATGACTTGTTCAGTGCAACCACAGAAAGGTACTTCAGTTTGGAGTCCATTTTCTAACTACAATATGGGGGTGTCAAATTACGGCAAATAGACATGTGTCCTTGTTCCACAACTATAAAAGGCATAAAAATAAATCCAGGTTGGGGTTTCAGAGTGATCAAAATTTGGTTCATAGACTGGCAATGCAATAAAGCGTTACACCACCACCCCTTTCGGTTCTGTCGCTCCGAAGCAAGGATATATCGGGTAAATTGTTCACAGTATATTTTATCTCGTTTAACTAGGTCTCTGTAATCCAGGTGAGATTCCTTGGTTGTGAGGCGTGGTCTTCTCTAAGTTCGGCGAACTTACTAAGAAGGCCTTGCTGTTTAGAGTACATATGGGATAGTGATTTGGTTGGTAGGAGTGCGTTGATCGATGTCAGATTGGTGTTTAATTTAAAACTGACCGTTAGTGGGCAGGCCTGCAATCGTTTTCTGGTTGTCGGTTGGTTTATGAATGTCATTTTAGCTGCATAGATTCGCAGTGTTCCAGTTCAGGATGTTCACTAGAGCATCGCTTTGTTATTTCTTTGTGCTACGGGTGCTGTTGTGTCATGCTCCCCGACGAACCGGAGACAAGGTATTTACTGCGGTTGAGATTCCATCGAATCGTTGCCAACTGGCGGCTGTGCACCATCTGCCGGGTCTCGGTTGAAAATCCGACACGAAAATTCAATCAGTTATCCAATAGAGTTTGTGTCATTGGCACTTATGGCGTCGTCGCGACGTCTCATTCTCACTAAAGGACCGCGTTTGCAGTGCATCCTTTTGCTCAGTATTGTTGTATGGGTGCAAATCCTGGCCGATTCGCGTGGAAGACATGCGTCGTCTTTCTGCGTTTGATAACGGTTACTTAAGGAGGATCGCTCGTGTTTGGTGGCAACATCGAGTTAATAATAATGACGTTCGACGTCGCATCTTGGGGAATACGAGTATTCCCTTCAACAAACTAGTTTTGTTGCGCCAGTTAAGATGGCTCGGTCAGGTCCTACGCATGGCACCCGAGCATCTACCGCGTTGCGCTCTATTCGCTCGTCAAGGACCTGGCTGGAAGCGACCGCGTGGTGGTCAGCCTTCCACTTGGCGGCAGCACATGAAATCGCTGATGTCGTGTCTAGCTGTTGTTGGATCCGTACGTCTTCCAGCATGGGGACCCAAAGATGAGGAGTGCAAATGGCTTAGCACTACTGAAGACATGGCCCGCAACCGGAATCAGTGGAAGAATTATGTACAGTATTGTACTGATTCACATGTTTAATACTTCAAACATTGTAAATGACAAAAAAGAGCAAAATCGGCGTGTGAAAAACAAACTAAAAATGTTTTGTTCAACTTTTTGTCAAAATGTTCCTTTCTTCCTGTGGCATAGTAGCAGAAGTGTGTTGCTCACCTTCAGCTATCATGCCAGATGATTATGACACGATGACGGTCCATTATCTGCTTATCTCCATGGCTTTGTTGGCTCTGCGTCTAGTTGCTAGGCTGCTGAGATTACATACATACATACTTTGTGTCATTCTCTTTCGTGCAGCCCCTCTTCATCAATCGCGGACCACATCCGTTGCAGTTAAGTGATGAAGGAAATTTTATCAATGATTTTGCGATAATATTGTCCAGAGAGAGTGCTTCACGCTTGTAGAAACACTTCTGTCTAGCATGTGCTTGTGCCTCATGATTAAGTGATTCCGGATGCTCGGGAACACCATGAAAATTATGGTTATCCTGGTACCCAATTAAGAGGACCGCCATGGTTACTCGCTTTTTTTGAGCGATCATACCAAGGCAGGTTGCGCAATATGCGCACCCCGCGTTGTGAATAGCGAAGACGAAATGCTAAGAGCAGAATGGCCGCTGTCTCATTTTCTGAGGTCAGTGTTGCTCGAAGAATTCAAGCTTCACCACAGTGCACTGGGTTTGGGTGACGCCTTCCGCATTTCAGTATAGTGGGCTTAACTGAATATCAATCGCATGGTAGACGGAATTCCACTGGTTTTGATAGTCTAGCTACGTAACCCTTATTGTTGCAGATTTGAAGTTGTGAACGTTAATGCATAAAAGAGTTGACGCACCGTGGTTCTGTCTATCGAACTTCGGTATGAGAGTTGTTTCTGATGATTTTAGCGCAGTCTGAGCTGTTACTTCCAGTCCTAAACACGCCCGTGCATTTCCCTTCTCCATCTTTACCGCTAAATGGGATCAAGGTCAGTGCTTTTCAGCGCAGTAATACCCGTTTCTGTCGGTCCAATAACACATTTTGCTTACATTCATTTGATTCCTTTTTACATCGCTTTATGGTAGTCAAAACATACGTCTTACCAGTTACGAGAGCATAATGCTTGTGTTTTTTATCAAATAGCATGAAGTTTATATGTGTACCTCAAGGTAAACTTACAGTGAGCGGACTGGCTCGCGTTGAGTGATGCTTCATATAACTCGTGAAGTGTGGGTTTGCAGAGGTTGCAATGCTTGCAGTGATTTCAGTCTTTGAAGTGGGCGTACTGTGAATCCGATTCCCGATTGTACCGTATCCAATGCTCATGTTACTTGTGTGTCCAAATTCTCTTGAGATTCCAGGAAATAATAGGGGTGTATTATTAAAACCCTTGCCTTCGTAGCTCGAATATAGTTTCGAACTAACCATAGGATCTAACTTCCACTTGGCCGTCCGTAGGATATCTGAACCGTGACAGTCCACACCGAACAAATTTGTCTCCCCGCGTAAGACACGCTCGGTTGCACTGAACACCGCTAAGCCAGGAATCGTCGCAGCTGAGCGTACTGTCTCAGCAGGAAAAGCGAAACCACGCGCCGTCTTTATATCCTTCACATTAGTGTAAGATTGGCTTCCAGAATCATCACTGTCAGTAACACCACTGTAAGCCTGAAAAAACGGTTAAGCGGATATGTTAAGCCACTGGATTAGTACAAATACTCACACTTTAAAACTAAAGTAATTTCTTGGTTGAAGCGTTTACATTTTCAGCTTAGAATGACAGTAGTATCCAATAATAAATGTTCTTAAGGTTCTGTCGTACGGTTTTGATTTTTGTGCTTTCGTACTTTTTGTACCAGCTTTATTTTACAATTCTCATCACACACACGTCCACGTAGACTCATTAAAGCGTTATATGGTGCATAACATCTTTTAGGTCTAACGTTTGCAGTCCATCTTTTATACCATTAACAACGTTCTATAATCTACTTACTGCAATTTACGCGTGTATGAACGCCAAAATCGCTTTACTAGAGACGAACATATCGTAGTGTAGGTTCTAGTCCTCCTCTACGTGCCTTGCTTTAAGCATGATTATATCCCGTTAACTTTGTGCTACCTACTGTTGTAAAAGTTAAACATACTTTAAATACACCAGTGGTCCAGTGAGTACAGATAAGCACCTTCAGTCCGACTTGAATGTTTTCGGCCAGGGCTTAGATACCCACTAAACAACGCCCAATGTTTAGTAATGCCACTGCTAGCAACATGTTAGATCATACTGACCATCAGCATGCTATATCTGGTTGTCACATCTCATATAGTAAACCCAAGGAGCGGATTTAGGAAACAGTTGCGGAATCACTGGTTCTAACAGATGCCTCCTTTGCAAGTGTTTCCAGAAACGATTAATGGCCCACACTTAAACGGCCGGTACAACAGCATACTCAAAACAAGCTCTATCAGGCGCTACTGAGTTCAGAGCTGTTTACATTTGTTACCAAGGCCTACTTAGCTAGAATACGGGACTGTACTCGCGGAGCTCAATAGTCTTCGGATCATGGCGATAACCGTCAACCGCAATGTGCCGAGTTCCACTCCCCAATCAGGCGCTCGTTGCCTAAAAAGTCCAAACCAGAACGAAACGCATCGGGCAGCACAAGAATAGAAGAGAGCAAAACTGAAAACTTCCAATAATGAAATTTGAATACGAATGGCATCGTTTGACTAAAAAGGTTACATAACTGATATTTAGTGTCTCCAAGATACTACTGACGCCGAAGTCAAGATACAGGAAATAATAGATGGAAGGGAGCAAAAGAACAAGGAAGTTGTACCAAAGAAATGTACTTGTGCAAATGATAAGGAGATTTCCCCAAAAAGTTTAACCCAAACCGACCAATCAATACCGCTTGATTGCTTAACGCACTGCATGATAACACGACAGTTACATTCATTTGGGAACTAGCCGTTGCTTGTCAGAAAACACTGCACAACCACAATGCGTTTCCATGTCATTTCATCTCAGCAAGTGGCGATAGCATTCCTCGAAACTGCGATGAATAAAATAGAAGCAGAAACCTCTAAAACTTTGGCTACCGGGTCACGACGGGCAACGGATTGCGACACGCAATCTCTATGTTATGGACCGCGATTCACATTGATGTGAACTTTAGTCACTGCGTGACCGTATGCAAAACAGTCAGGGACTGCGTGTTGCCCGCCCGATAACACTGCACAACCACGACTTGTTTCATCTCAGCAGGTTGAGATAGACTTCCTCGAATGCGCGACCATTGTAATAGTAGCAGAAACTTCCACCCCTTTGGCTACCGGGTCATGGTGAGCAATGCTTGGCACAACGGTAAATGACTAATTGGAGGGTCAAGTTTGGACTATACGTTGTGTGATTGGAGTGCTACGCGCAACCTCAATCATATGGACCTCGATTCATACTGAAGTAAACCTTATTCACTGCGATCACTGGGACCGTAGTGAAGTCTAAGGAGAATGTGGCATCTCCCGCCAGAAAACACTGTACAACCACGACGTGTTTCGATGTTCTTTCCTCTCATCAGCCTGAGAGTGCAGGAGTCGAACCAGCGACCAATAGAATATTAGCCGAAACCTTTATCCCTTTGGCTACGAATCACAGCTTGCATCGCATGGCACAAAGGTAAATGACCAATTGGTGAGTCAAGTTTGGACTACATGTTGTTTGATTGGATTGCGACGCGCTACCTCAATGATTTGGACCGCGATTCACATTGAAGTGAACCTTAGTCACTACGATCAATGGGACCGTATTCAAAGCAGTCGGGAACTGCGTGTTGTTTGTTATAAAACACTGCACTACCTCAAAGCGTTTCGCTGTCATTTTATCTCATCTGGTAGAAATAGTGGGCCTCGGACTTGAGACAATTTAACAGCAGCGGAAACCTTTACACCTTTGTCTACCGGGTCACGGCGGGAAATGCTTGGCACAACGTTACATGTCCAACTGGATGGTCATGTTTGGACTACACGATGTGTGATTGGATTGCAACGCGCAATCAATTGATATGTACCGCGAATGAAGTTGAAGTGAAGTTTAGTCACTGCGAACACTGGGAAGGTATGCAAAGCAGAGGTGAATTGGGTATAGCCCGCTTTAATATCCTGCAAAGCAATGAAGCGTTTTGAATTCATCTCATCTCATCAGGTGGTGATAGAATTCCACGAACCTGCAACCATTGGAATAGTAGCAGAAACCTCTACCCCCTTGGCTACCGGGTCACGTCGGGCAACGCTTGGCACAACGGTAAATGACTAATTGGACGGTCACGATTGGACTACTCGTTGTGTGATTGGATTGCGACACGCAATCTCTATGTTATGGACCGCGATGCCCATTGAATAACCCTTAGACACTGCGATCACAGGGACCGTAGTCAATGCAGGTAGGAACTGGTTGTTGCCCGCCCGAAAACACTGCACAACCACGACTTGTTTCGATGTTATTTCATCTCATCTTGTGGAGAAAGCCTTCACTGAATCCGCGACATTTTTAATCCTTCCAAATCCTCTGCCCCTTTGGCTCGCTGGTCACAGCTTTCATTGCTTGACACAAATGTAGATGACTAATTGTACAGTCAAGTTCTGACTACACATTGTGCGATTGGATTGCAACGCGCAAACTCAATGATTTGGACCGCGATTCACATTGCAGTGAACCTTAGTCACTGCGATCATTGGGAAAGTAGTAAAGCAGAGGAGAACTGGTTCTCGCCCTCCAGAAAATACTCCACAACCGCGAAGCTTTTTGATGCCAGTTCATCTCGTCATTTGACGAGAGAAGTTTTATTACCTGAGACCATTTGAATAGCAACAGAAACAGCTACCACTTTGGCTACCGAGTCACGGCGCGCAAAGCTCCGCACAACTTTAAATGACTAACTAGATGGTAAAGTTTGGACTACACGTTGGATGACTGGATTGCGTCGCCCAATCTCAAGGATCTGGACCTCTATTTACATTGAAGTGAACCTTAGTCATCGCGATCAATGGGACCGTATTCAAGGCAGATGAAAACTGGGTATAGCCCGGTTTAAATCCTGCAATAGCACGAAGCTTCTCGATGTCCTTTCATCTCATTGTTGGATATAGTGGGCCTTGGATCTGACACCGGATTTCTTCGTACTTGCGACCATTGTAATAGTTGCTGAAACCTCTACCTTTTGGCTACCGGGTCACGACGTTCAACGCTTGGATCAACGGTAGACGATATCGAAACGCGCCTTGGTTTGGCAGTTTTTGGGCGGACATCACCCAGTTCCCATCTGCTTTAACTACGGTTCCATGTATCGCAATGAGCAAGGTTCACTTCCATGTTAATGGCCTTCCATATCTTTCTTCTCTCATATCATGTATTCCCAACTTGTCTGCAGGTTAATTGTTTGCTTTTTCGTATTGTCACCTTGATTAACCACAATATTTTGCCCATCTTGCATCGCTCAATGGTTAATTTAGTCCTCCCACCTATGGTACTCCTTTCGCTTATTAAACTTCCCGGTTACACACTCAGCTTCATTAGTCTCTACTGGTCCCGTCATACGTCATTTGTGCCCTACCTTTCTCTTAGCTGTCTCTTTCGAGGTATTCACCTCGTAACTTTGGTACATCCCGACCAGGCTGCTCTAGTAGTTGCACAGGTTTCAAGACCGATTTGTTGGTAACAGAATTTCTCATATCTCTATTCCTCTGCACCAAACTAGAGCTTTAGAAGTGAAACTAAATTGTGGTGTTGGAAGATGTATCAACCGCGTGCCATTTATAATAGGTTGTTCTGTGTAAAACTTTTCCTTCTAAATGTTCCTATTGACATCTCAGCGATAAGAAGAAATGTAATAATATGACAGCTTTGTTTGCTTCTTCGCTGAATGCAACGCTATTCCACTTATCAGGCGTATTGAGGTGTTGGCGCAAAACTTCGACAGACGGGCGCGGATTGTAGAAAAATCAGCCGGTGTAAGATCTCTGCCACTGGGACCAGAAGAGCCAATGCCTAAAACTTGATACTCGACGAGCCCGAGTGTAAGTAAAACGATCCAGAGTTAGCCATCTCGATATTAGGAGCTGCTGCTAATGAAGCGTGACAAGTGTATGCTTAATCAGAGCCACATGCTTCATCGATAAAAGCCGGAAGACCGACACCTCCGCGTGCCTTTTCGCCACCCTATTGACAAAGCAACCGACCATGGTTGTCTCGACCGCTGCCAAAATTGGCAGATTGCTGCCCCATACCACAACTGGACCCAAGACACCATCAGTTTCCTAGTCAAAGGAAGCAACCAGATTCTCCACTAAAATGGCTAATATCAGAAAACTCCATAATTTTCCCGATGTTTGCTCCAGTGTGTTTGAATCCGAGTGAAACTACATAAAACTTCAGATAATAGACAGGAAACTGTTGAACTCTCTCTGTAAGCCAGTAGGAGTCAAACCTAAGCCAGCCAGTAACATGCCCATCCTCCGTCATCAAAACTCCCTAAACTACGGACAACCGCGGTTACTCCAAGTTTAACGTCAGACAAGAAATGACGCTGCAGCAGTTCTCTTGTCAGCCACCCGATCCCGTACCAACCCAAGTACTGTCAACATATTTTCGTATGTTCTCTGGAGCGAACGTCAGAAACACTAACAAAACCCGACGGCTACCATAAATATAATGACGTAAAATCGATCCAGGTGCACGGTGCCCCCGACATTCAGACAACAAGCAAGCTGGAGGCCAGAGCGCATGACTGGGATCGATAGTAATTCGTTCCTTGGAAAGGCGACCAAAATGTGGCAAAACATGTGCAAAATACCACATCAGAAATAAGTACAAAGACAATGGACACCAGGGCACAAATAGACAAGGTTGCACTGGACAAGCAGGCCACATGTGCAATCATGTCACTATACCGCTCAGAACAGTGCCACTGTTAACATACCCAGACAGCCGAAGGCGTACCAGGCTATCAACCACCTGCTTACACAGAGCATTCTATACAACAAGCCGAAATGACTACAGCAAGAAATACTGGGAACCGACCCAGCAGCGGTCGGCATAAACCCACACCAGAAAGCCGCATCCGCGAACATGATTCAAACCTCCGAGAGCCTCACATACCTGTATATCAACGCACAAATTCCTCTCAGCAAGCTATCCGAAGATCGCATTCATTAGATTTGAACGTTTTGAGACACAGTCATTGCCAAGGAAACACGTCTAAGCACCAAGATTACTGATGCTGAGATTGTTCTGCCCAGCATGATTTCCATACCAAACGAGTAATCCAGCACAGGCGGCAGTATTACTCCGTATTATCGATCTGATCTTCATATTGTTATTATGGACGATCCGGTTACGCAATTGTCTATTCTCTTTGGTGCTGTGCACTCCTGAGACGTGGTGATGTGTGTTTATTACCATTTGTTTACCGTCCTCCAATATCCGTCCTGCAAACAGATCACTGCCTAGCTTCTGCGAGGAAGCAAGTATTCATACAACGGCACATTCGAATCCTTCTGGTGAGAGACATCAATATGCAAGCTAGCAAATTCTCAGCACCGCTCAGCGAATAAATCAAGCATGATATGCAAGAAGTGATCGCTGCTGTACGGCTGGAAAACAATGTTATCTGTCCTAGGCGGTTCAGAAACGTTGCTGAACCAGCAGTCGTTGAGTTTGCTATCATGAACGGGAAAATAATGCCTGACAACGTGACCATAGATGTAGCACTTGGCCGAAGCGATTACGCGATGCTGCTGCTTGGTTATATCTGCCACGCGGAATACATCAGTGAGGACAACGACGAAACCCACGTCGTCTTCAATTGCGATATTTTGGCCGAATCGTTCAAGAAACCAACTTGATTTTCCTAGTCGAGCAACCGCCCACTGTCGCCTGCAAAGTGTTTGTCACCCAATTCACCGTGGTATTAGTAAATGCGTCAAAAAGCAAAGTCGGTCTAAACGAACCAATTTCTTTCTTTGATACCGAACTCGAAAATTCATGTCTTCAAATGATCCAGCCTGGCGACCTTACAAAGGCTGTCCGAATTGTCATGAAAGGCAACCTACATGACTCAACAAATACGCTGCGTCAGTTCGTTTTTTGAAGACCTTCTCCGGCCTTAATCGAACTTAGCGACGGAATCAAGCACTAATTCTATGCTACTGTACAGACACCGCAACATTTCCTTTAGATTGAAGCGGGGATTTTCAGTTCTAAGTAAAGCTGTTGATCCTGCACTAACTAGAAAAAAGAAGACACATCGCTTCGCAAATTCTTCCTTTGCGCTTCCTATTGTGTATCATCATTTTACCCGCCTTCAACTCCCATATATTATATTTACGTATCGTTCGCGGTATCAAATATGATATAAATTCTACTTTCCTTGCGCATTCGTATCCCTCCTAATATGGACGACATGAAACCGACGGCATTAATAGCGGCCTCGTTGACTATGGCTAAACTCTTTTCTTGCTTCTTTCCACCATACTTCAATTAAATGCATGTTTCAATGATCTGGAGCCATTTAATAATCAGTCGTATTTACATGATTGTTAATCTCATTTAACTATCCTCTTTTCACTATCCTTGCGCTGCTATCCTGACGTATCTAAGTTATAAGCACAGAGGCGCTCCTGTGGTACCTTGAGCGCGAAAGTCATTGTGGCAGCACAACTCGGATTCTGCCAAAATTGGTGCGGCATTAAGATGGTGCTGCTTGCTCGAGCGTGATGAACGAAATCAAAGTGGGAGCCGAAAGCGTCTACATGGATTTCTCTAAAGTGTTCGAGCGCTTGTACCTCTGCTTTCTCCTTCACAATCTTTAAAAGTATAGAACCGGTGACCCCGTGCTAGATTGGATATACAACTTCCTCCTTCAACTTCATCAGAATGTGAAAGTCCGCAGTGCCATTTCCGTCCTATTTGGTGTCCAGTATGGAGCACCCCAAGGATGTCTATTATGTCCACGTTTGTCCCTGACCTTCTTCAACGGTCTTTCCAGTGTGCATTGATCGGAGTTCTTACACTTTGCAGCTGATGTCATGATTTGGTATGACAACAAGACGGGGGACCATCACGCCCCACTACAAACAGATGTCGACAGGGCCCATAATTTGTCATCCAAAAACCGGCTCCAGCTTAACGTGCCAAAATGCAAATTGATGAGCATACCCCATCAGCGTCCATTTGCAGCGTGTTTCTCAGGAAAGTGACCTCGGGATATTCGTGTGAGATATCCTTTGCTGCTCGCGAAAGGCTGAAGAGGCATCATAACATCCAGCCTACAATTGTTACACGTCTGAAGCTGGTCCCACGTAGATTACACCATCCAAGCCTGGCGTTCCTGGCACAAACACGATACTGGTACGCTTAAAGCTGTACACTGTGTATTTATCAATTTCGTTAGTGTTTTTCCACGTCCCCAACTAACACAGACTGGAAACCCATGACTTATACAGCAATGAATATCGGCGTCAGCGAGTAGACCACATTATTTTTTACTAAATCCTGACTAACCCAAAACTAGCTACACACTGGATTGAACTTGATTGTCTGCGAAACATGTTCTTCCTTTGTGAATTAAGAACATGTAACGCCCCTCTAACTCATGTCATTTTGAGCCTAATACCTACACTATTTAAAAACGCCCTGCAGACAAACTAGCCCATTTGTATTAGTTGGTATGGTCCATTTCACTCAGATGATTATCTAAAGCGAACTAAAATTGTGCTCCCCACCCCTTTCCGAATGACTTTTCTGCGATGATATCCAGGCGTTTAGGGTTAGTATGGTTCCAGTAAGTGATTGGTCGGCAGTGTTTCAGGACGTGGAGGATTTCCACCAAGCAGGCATTCGCTCTATAAAAAGCAACAAGTATTTGTTTACAAGCACTGCGACGGTGCGGATGGGACTAGCCACTAAATAACGTCGCTGGTTCTTGCATATTCACATGATTCTGTCCACTTCACGGATGCTAATCATCCAATACAAAGTTTCTCTTCTAACACTCCATGCAGAATATCTGAACAAACACAATCAAAACAGACCGTAGCGTTTACGGATACAAGCAACCCAACCATACATGTACATACACACTATGTAGATCAAGTATGCTGTTGCTAACCCTGCAGCGTTTTTGGACATTTTCCGATCATCTGTGTTGGTATTATTATGATGATGCCTATTTAGGCGTTATCGAGAATATGCTGTTAATATTTTTATTTGATGTCACTTGAATCCCGAATATCTCCTTTTTCCCTGTTGTTTTGATCTTCTTTGTCATAACCGTCAAACTGGTTATATTCCGGTACTTGTCAAACGATCGCCCTTTCCCCGTCGTAAAACATTGCACATTGTAACCTAGTGGAAGACTGAGATACACTGGTCACCGACGCCTTCAGGTGGCGTCAGAGACTAGGACGCAAGGACAAATATATTTTGGTGGTCGTCTATCGTCTACCCAAGTTCACCTCAGGAAAAAATGTCGACTTGATTTGCAATTTAAAAAATCTTCTGTGACTAATCCAAGTCCATGTTCTCAATACGGGTGAATACAGGATTCATGACCCCGAAATTCTTGCATCTGTAGAAGGCACCTCCCCTCACCGCACAGGTGGGCAGCTGACCGTCCCATTGCGGAAAATAGGCAACATTTGAGCAAAGTCGGAATATTCTACTATGAGATTTTCCACTAAAATTATTTTTTAATAACTTTTCGCCCACTTTTAACCCTACCACGTATCCGTTTTATTTCACTATTAAGCCAAATTTCAGGTATTTTTCTCGCCATCGCTACCACACATCGGAGTCACAGTTATGCCTATCACTGGAGGTTTGTGGTCCAACATTCTTCTTCTAAAAAAGCTTACTTTTCATAACGTTATGTTCCGAGACACGAAATCGAGTATGTAGGTGCTTTCCGTAAGTAACAACCTTGGTTGATTCTGGCCTGAACTTGTGTTTACCGGTTCTAAATACTTCAAATACCTATAGCCGAGAACAAGCTGTGTGGCCTACAACACAACTACTGACGGAATACTTAAACATTGACTTTCATCATTATCTAATTAGGATACCCTGTCTTTGCAGTTAGTGATCGACAGATACCCAATTCATGCGCACTAAATATTACAGTAGTGCACTGAAGAAATGCGCCTAGGATAGCGATATCTCAATTCCAAATTACGGTTGAATTATGCCGTGGAATAGTACTTGATGGCGATTTACCAGCGAAAGCTACCATCCTCCTGCTTCGCCGTCTACAACGTTTGAATCCCGAATCACCGTTGGATTCGCTTACCCCTCATCTCGTATTTACGCCGTGTACGTGATATAGGGCCAAAATATGCACACTATTGTCTGACTACAAGAATACGTCGCGTGTTACCAGTCACTGACGTGGAATTCTCATCAATGTCAACACAGAGAGCACACTTAGACGGACTCATCCGGTTTCGTGTATCGCGTACACAACACTGACCTATTTTAAGATGACTAGCTGATCCGCTTTCTTTGGTATTCATTGTAGGGTTGTGTTGTGGCTTGTCACACCAGCAGTTTTGCTTGAGTTCCTGGGGTCCACCATTGCTAAGCTGGTAGATTGCATACGTCCAGTGTTCCGCTTAAGTTCAACCGGTCCTTTGGAGAAAATAACGAACGTGCCATAGCGTATGCGCCTGATAATACATACCTCAAGGAAGTTATACACCAGTATAGATACAAAGCGTAAGAGAAGTGTACCTTCACAAGCGAGTAATCAATTTTTTCTCCTATTAACTACCTTCAGGCCTGTATTGCGCTGACCACATGATCTTTTTCTTGGACACCGGTTTCATCCAAAGAACAGGTGCCCATTTCCGTCCGAGCCGAAAAGAATAACATTACTTTGATGATTCCTTCTATAAAGCACTGCGCATTGACATGAGCACCTGCTTCGTTTTGGATAAGGTACGAAGACTTTTTGAGCATTTTGTTGGTCATATAAGCATTGTGTTGCAAGAACATTTGCACACACAGTCGATGCTCCGCAAGATTGTTGATCAGTTTGTTGCGATTTCCGGTCCCAATTAATTGATTCGTAGCCTCCACTGCTTGCTACATTTTTGCTATGAAATCCGTGCACGCGGACCACTGCACTACTATTCGGCGTTCCCATTCTAATCGCATCTGCACAAGCTGGATTGGCCACGTTTACCGACGTCTCACTTTTTCCGACGACTCACGTTTTTCGACGTGTCAGAAGGCAGCATATTCGCAACCGGTTACTCAGCCGGTTACTCAGACAAACAATGAACAATGAAAAATGCTTTATTGCAGGTAAAAAAAAACCGTTGCTTGACTGGTCCTGCAGAATGATAGAGGTAAAACTAAATGTCAAAAATATGTGAGTTGTTTGTTTGAGCGTCTAACGAACAGCAGTGTAAGCGCGAACCATTTTCAAACAACGAGACAACAGTTATGTAGCGGATGTACTCTGTGAAAATATTCACAACGCGAATACTCACCCATGTGTCGCCTCCTTAGGACTACGTAACATACAAATCTGGTTTGAAGGTACGGTTAATTTATTCCAAATTAACATGGATTAAACCACGAAGCAGGGCGGGCAAAGAGCAAAATCCAATCCCATTTGAAAATATCCAGAGCAGCGGAGGAAACAGCTGGGTTTGGAAGACAGCCCAAGTGTTGGTAAACCCTAAAAGTAGAATAATTCGGTTCCCAATTGAGACGACTATATTGTTCACGCAGTTGCTTACAGCTACACCTGAGATTGACGTGACGTTTGAGTTTGAGCAAGTGACGGAATACGTGATTAGGGTCACTCCATATTTTGTACTTACAAGATCGCTGCGCAACCTTCGGTAGTGTTCGCTGTAAAGTCACTTTGACTTCAGACTTTGCTGGTGTGAGAGATTTTGTAGGCCCTTAACGTTCTTTGTGGCCCTGCGTTGTGAGTTAATTGGTAACTCCACTCCGAGCTTCATCCAAGATTGCCAAACTTGGATGATGTATTCAACTTAAGGGCGCGCTTGAGAGTAGTTTATAATCGGAATGATGGTGGGTCAAAACGCCCGAATGTCCTCCGTAACAGGCCGAGTTACTTGTTGCTTTTTGCAGCTGCCTCAGTTTGTTTTGAAAAGTTAAACCCAATTTGAATGAACACACTAAGAACGCCTTCCTGCGAGGTGGTTTGCAATATGTGCGACAGTAGTAAATGCACGTAGGCATGCCGATGGTGTAACTTGACAGCGCCATCTTTTTCCACATTAATCTAGGGTATTTATAATTGACCAGTTCGAAAGCACTTTGAGGTCACATTAGAGTTCTTCGTGGTCATCCGGTTCCTTACACCTGCACCAGCCCAATGACTCGTTTTTCTGGTAATGTGAACCATTTTTCTGTCAGTGGTTACCATTTGATTGATGCGCATTCGGGTAACGCGGTACCTTCTCGCAACGAACCTGTAGTAGTTGCAAGAATATGTAAGAGGCAAGTGTGCGTGCAGATATTTGCGAAAATGTTGCCATGTGGCTCAAGTTGATTCCATCTAAAATCTTTCGGATTTACACTTGCTGCCGATTACTTCCCATTGACAGTGTTCCATTAATTTGATCAAATGCAAGTGCTTGGCACTTCTTTTGGCGAATGGGGAGTCCAAGGGATTCTACCCCATTGAGCATACTGGGATCGTACAGAGCCACGCAACATAAGTACCTTTGCATAATTTCTGATCCTATTTTGTCTTCTTTCAGACGCAACGGCAGCAATTCTTAGTACGCGGGCATCGCTATTGTCCACAGACTGGTTTCCTTACTTTCATGTTATCCTTTGCACTAATTTCCCTACAGCAACTGCATAGGACTGATTGATAAGAGAGGAAGTACCTGTAACTGTTATCCACTTCTTTGAAGAGTTAATCATCGACACGCACTACCTGAAAGTCAGAGTGAAATCATCACAGGTGATGCAGAAGCCAGTTGCTTAGCAAAAAGTGAATAGTGTGTGTGCTTTCGGTCTGACATTAGGCAAACTATTCCAGGTAAGATATTTTATGACTACAAAAATTCTAGCAAATATGAAATCTGTTTACTCCAGTACCTTATTGTTAGCGTCCGCAATAACAACATTGCACCTGCTAAGGGAGCGAAACTAACAGGACAAGCATCCTTTGCTGGTTCTTACATTACCAGTACAAATGCTCTGTAAGGAGGATGCACTACTAAAAATTTCCGTGACATTTTGACTTTCAAGAAAAGTGATTATTCTTAACCCAAAGCGAAACGTTGTGTGGGCTTCGTATTATTAGTAAGCAAATGCTGTCTATTAACGGTTTGTTTAATTTATGGTCATGATGTCTAGCATTTTACTCTAAAAATATTTCCCGTTATTTGCTTTTAGTTTCCTGGATTACTGCTTTCCAAGAAGGACATTCCATGCGTGTGAAAGTCGGCTACGCAGTTTGCTATCTTTGCACTTTAACCCAAGTGTGTTTCTGATCTTAGCTTACTTGTAATGAGGATGTTTACTCGACCCTGTGCTCTTGGTCAACGGCGTTCCACAAGATTGTCCTTGACAGTAAGGTAATTAAAATTGTCAGCATTGATATTTCCTCGGAGCTGAAGTTTGACTGCTCTATGTGTGCCAATAATCTCAAGCCATACTCGGAAGCACCTAACTTGGAACCTCCGAAAATATTGTAAGTTACTTTGGACTAGTTACATCACCGACTTGTGCAGTGGCGACACCATATGTTGAGAGTAGGGATGCTTTCGGTCAGTTGGTGCTCCTGCACCTTCCGGCTCCTACAACATTTGGGTTTCCAGCACAATATTGAAACATAGGATAAGGGTGTAAGCAAATACTATGTCCTCCGACCTAAAGACTACACAGACCAATAAGCTGAAAACGGCGGATGCTAACAGGATGTTATGGGCCGTCCAAATTTCATTCAACCGAATGAACGCCCAGAAAATTTTATTCTTGTATACTTATCATGTGCGCCCAATAGTGGAATATGGCTCACCGGCTGTCTACGCTCACCTTAAATTTGAGTGTGTTCTGATATACTAGATTTGGGGCCGAGCATCAAACTCTGTCATTACTGCGTAGTTTATCCTCTTCGGCCTCTAGAAGTGAACGTATTTTCAATGGACTACCGCCGTCGTAATAAAGAGTTGATGACACCTCTTCAAGAGAATTATGGAATTATCTATGCCGGTTCATTTTAGTTCAATGTTGAGTGCTTAACACGAGAGAATAGTTAGTAGCTGTGTCAGCCAAAGAGACCCCGTGTGCTTTATGGTATCACCATCTACCATGGTGGTAAACACCCAGAACGATTTACCGGAGCTCGTAGTCAATATATGGACGGAGAAATGTTTCAAGATTTTTTAACTCTTGGATGCAATTTCGTCTGGATCTCAAATTGTAAACGGATAAGCTAAAGATCCGCAGCCCGGCAAAACAAAAAACTGCCACATAATGGACGTAGTGCGTTAATTCTCAAGTCAGCTTCACATAAATATAGCATGTATGAGTGCGTAACATAAATTAATCCTCGAATGATATCGCTTAGTGGCAAGCGTAGATGTATGATATTTCCCACGTGGGTATCAGTAGATTAGCAGAACTTGCTGTACCACATCATGCGTCACGGAGCTTCTTGATGGGAGGTTGATATATTCTGGTGAGTAAACATATACTCGCGTACTTGTAGTGGTACTAATTTGCTTGCAGCGCTATGCATTATTCTATCTTATGGGATCTGCAAAGAATTTGCTTTTTATTCAGAATAAACCATGGCTTTCATTCAATGAGGCAACGGGCAGCTTTAGGGTGCTTGGATGTTCCTCAGCAGACATGTTTTATCGGCACGATCGTAGGGAAATATGGTACATCCTATCGTTGCTTCGTGGCAGTGGTCATGCGCATAGGCTTGGCCTGACCACGTAAGTGACCTCTTTCGCTTTTTTGTTCTCAGGTTTGCCATTTCGTTCATTGGTATTATACACTTGTTTTGCAATAATATACTGCACAGCCCAAACTGCTTTTATGGCTTATATTTACATGTAAAAATAGAACAGTGGTTTTATACGGGTAAAAATGGTAAAGCTTAGCAAGCTCCGTAAGATACTCAACGTGAAAATCCAAAATGTAGAAAGATTGCCAGCAAAATTAGGTTCAATCTTGTAGACAGGCTGCGGTATACGTTGTGTATAAGGTAATTCTAATGTAAGTCCATAATGAATTATGACAAATGGGACATTAGTGAATATTATGCCGAATCCTGATGCAAAAATATGCCCAACGTGAAAGAGGTGGAACGTATACTGCGTGTTACTCGGCAGGGCAATATCTGACAGACACTCGTGTTTAGGCATGGCTAGTGAGTCATATGATATGGTGTAGTAAAATGAATACCCGGTGAACTCGGGCTTTGAAATCTGCCAACGGCGGAACACGAATGACAGAATTCGGTAGGGCATTCGAGACTTTGCAAACACATACGAGAAAGAAATTCAGACGAGTTTCCAAACGACTGCGCTCTTGTGTCAGCTTGAGATGGTGGCCTCTGAAATTGCTGAAGTGACTGAGCTCCAGCGAATGACGGCACTTGTGAATGGGATCTCGCAGCATCTGGCAAGTCAAGTTGGGGTCCCCGCGCGGTTGCCGATACTGTCCGCTGAAGACCCCGAGCACACAAATCCTTTGTTTATTATGGCATATTATACAAACCGTTGGCATTATTGAATGCCAGGCTTTGGGATATATCCTAGGCGGTGAGATCTCTTTTTGGCCTTGGCTACCAGACATCTATTGCGTATTACACATGCGTTTGAAAAATCAACGGCGCTAATCGTGTGAACGCATACCTGAGGAGGCCCACCTGTTGGATGCCTTTCTTGACACAGTTTCAGCCTGATTCGAACACACCAAGTCGGCCTGAACCAAAACGCTCGGATCCTTCTGGCTAGAATAATTTTGAAGCTCTCATTTGCTGAGTTTGTAGGAGCAAACTATCTTATTCCGTAAGGGAAACATACTGCATTTGTTCAGGTAGTTTCTGCATTGTACACGCGTAAACCATATCACGGTTGACACAAAGTACTCTGATATCACCTGTTGCACTAATGGCCATCCATACCTTGTTGTCCCCAGCATAATGCACGCAGTTTAACTTTATGAGGCCTGTGATATCATTGACGTACTTCAAAATTAACCGTGATCATAGTACTGATTACTTTGGTACTCGGTGTTCCGATTGGATAAGATCTGACTGGTATTCACCCACCCGTAGCTCTAAGCGTCAATGCACGAGAAAGCTTCTGATCCATCTTAAGAGAGGATCATGTATTGTGAAGCTCTGGAGTTTGAAGTGAAGGATGCAATGGTCTAACCTTTTGAATGACCATAAGAAATAAAGACTAACTACATCATTTCTCATGTCAGTGTCTACGATATTCGCCAGCTGGATGGTGTTATCAGCAGGTTGGCTATGCATGATGGGTTTCGTCAGAAGCCATGTTGTTCTGTCGCATGGTCGGTAGATTCTTCCCACTAGGCCGCCAGTGCATCGGCAATAATGGTTTCCATGGCCTTTTAAAGTACTGTTAGCACGGTTACGGGACTGTAGTTGGCTGGATCAGGACGACTAATTCCATAGTGAATTGGAGCTATTATCCCTTGTTTTCGCACGTCACGCGCGTATATTTCAAACAAATAGATTTGGTGTCGAGCTAAAACCTATGCTAAAGTCTCACTTGCCGCAGTGAGTGACTTCTGTTGCATGTTACCAACTACAGTACAGTTGTTCTTACGCATACTCAATCGCTTTTTCATTACCGTTTCTGGCATGAACAGTATATGAGTGGGTATTGGGATCAAGGCAACACCTGCCATAGAGCTAGGTGACCAACTAACGCACCGCAACTTTGGAACATATTACAGCAGCAAGGTATGTGCCGCATCTTTCGTGGGCAATGTTGGTCTTTCCGCTATTTGGAAAGGTGGAATTCCCAGTTTCACCTTACGTAAGCTGTTCACATCTTGTTGCTGCAGCGTGTGATTTGTGAACACAACTACTGCCCTCTTCTGCTGTTATGCCACTCCATGCAAGCAAAAACTTTGGATACAATCGTCGTGTTAGTTCGCATACGCCATCGAGGAATTGGTGCTTGGGGAGATCTTATAGATATGCCAGACCGAGTTCAGCACCGCTAAACACTTATGTGTTCTGCTTCGTACAAAAGAAACTGATTTTTTGACTGGGCTGCCTTGATTTCCGAAGCTTCGAGACCCAGAAGATTAAGGGGGTTGACGGAATGTTGTCATGCGATACTCGGTGCCACGTGTGTTACGCAGTTTATGTCAGTCGCGGCTTAAGTTCATTGTCAGTTGTTGCGATTGAACCATAAGTTTCAGTATTCCCTGAGCAATGACTTTGTATGGAAGCGATAAGCTAATTTTGTGATCGACTGAAATTTGACGTCATAAGCAGTGATACTTTCACAGATGCACCGCCATTCTTCCTGGTCATGGGCACAGGTTTCATCATCGTTACCCGCCGGTAACTCGGTCACGCCATGAACGAAAATGGTTGTTCTGCTACCTCCTGTGTGGTAGTCATATGAATTATTGTTGTGCCGCTAAAGTACGCTCCCTGGAACATCAGGCATCTACGTATCACACCGTCTTCACTTCGGAGGTGGTGTCTACAAAAGCACCAACTTGACGACGCATGTTTATCCCAATGTTACTCGTATCAGCCGAGACTAGAAGTAATACATCAAGTTTGGATGTTTACTGATGGGCAATTATCTGGCCGGACCAGCCCGATCTCCGATACGATTACAGATAAAATTCTATAGTTTCAGAGTTTATTGTCTTTTATCTTTCTCAGGGGTTTGGCATGGACACAGGAACATTGGTGCATATGGGTGTCAAGGCGTCAGAGTCCCGCCTCGTCTTAAGTGATGTGAAAGGCACAGCTATGGTTGGCTTAGGTGACGTCCCTGACCTACGCTGTGACTAGCGATTGAAGCTACTGAAGTCAAATTATGAATATATATATATATATATATATATATATATATTATATATATATAGCAGCAACAGTTGCATACCTGGACCGGTCTTTAGTAAGTTTAGGCTTCTCAAAATAGTGAGAAGTAATCTTATTTTAACATAATAAACTGAATTCAGCTAGTTCTGTCATCTGCATCAGCTGTGTAAATAAACTATTGAAGTAACTAAGCTGCATACAAAGGCAGTTAATGTGTATTTAATTGGCGTAAGTTATAGCGGTCAAAGGTCATTGGGCTCACATGCATTCTGGTTGGCGGGTAACCAGCATTGACCTCTGTAGGGTACGGCGAAGCTGGTTATAAACTTTGTCGGTTTTCAGTAACTCCGTTCCAGCCGCCAAATCGCCGAAAGCTCGGCCAACTAAAGCAAACGGGGATCCTCTCTTTGTCAATTATTATGAACAATCGACAGGGGGATTAGTACATAGAGCAATGGAATATGCTGCGAGCAATCGGGCCATTAGGTAGCTTGGGGCCACTTATAGCCGTGTTAAGAGGAGGGTGCTCTGCGGTTCTTGCAGATGGCGCACGGTTAGTTTAGCCAAGGTTGGCGGAAGTAAAAGGTATACATGAGTACTTGCTACCGTAAGTGAAGTGAAGTAGAGAGATGCATAGATTTGTGCAGCAGCCTACTTGTTTGATGCAATACTACCAGTTCGGCTGCCCTAAAACATACTAGATTGGTGGAAATGACACCTACATCGCCTGTCAACCTGATCCACTTTAAATGATAGCGTATTGAACATCTCTTACTTAGGAACATGAGTTGATAGGTTCTCATTGGATTTGGATTCCGCGTGTCGTGTGGTGAATCACTTAGGGTTTTCGTTCTCCCGTAATGCCGAGGTGACACGTTGCACTTCATTAACGATCCTTTGTTGGGTCGCAGTGATCACGCAGTCATCTGTTTCAACTTCGTCTGCTATGCAGAATATCTGAATGATAACGATGATACTGTGCGAACCATCACAAGGTACGACCGACTCGCCCAGCTAGTCAGCGCCACAACATGGTCTTTCCTCGAAGAAGAACCCCCGGAAGTCGCCTGGCTCGAGTTCGTCAACACATTCAGTCAGCTGGTTGCACAGGCTTCAGAGATAAAAGCTTGCAATAAGTGCAAATCAGTCGCTTTCGTTAGGAGCAGAATTCGAAATTAGATGCCAGTATGCAACGCAGCATGACGAGTATACAGAGTAGCTCCAGCACCAGAAACTTGGGACAACTACGTAGCCCAACGTAACCACTGCACTCAAGTGTTAAGAGAAGACAAAGCCGCCTATCAGCAGAACATCGCAAAAACCTTCAGTGCTAACTACAAACTGCTGCACAAGCACGTTAATAGCCTAGGAAAGGTGAGACCAGCATTTCCTCCACTCAAGACGGCTGATGGCCCAACAAGAACGGCTGTGGAAACAGCAAACGCGCTGTAGATGCAATACGTCCCCACGTTACAAAGGGTCTTGCCACCAAGCGATCTACCAAGCTTTGTCTTCTGCTCGCCAGGACTAACACACATCACTTTTACCGCAGAGGTTTTATTGAAAAAGCTGACTTCTCTACGCAAACACATCTCGCCGGGTGTCGACACCATTCGTCCAGAGGCATTGGGAGCAGCAGTAAGACAACTGGCAGGATGTTTAGCTCAGTTTTTCCAGCGCTGCTTAGATCAGAATCAAGTTCCAGCCATGTGGAAGATTAGAATACTAACCCTGATTCACAAAGGTGGAAGCAGAACTGATCCCTCCAAATACCTCCCACTATCCCTTCTTCCTATACTCTCCAAGGTCATGGAATCCATAGTTGCCGATGCACTGATGTGCTATCTAGAAAACTGCAACCTCATCACTACTGAACACCACTGTTTCCGTCGACAGCGGTCATGTACAACGAATGTACTAATTGCACGCAGTAGTTGGACCGAGGCAGCTGACGCTGGAGAAGGTGTTGATGTGATCTACCTGAATTTTTCCAAGGCTTTCGATCGTCTAGACCATCGGATACTACTATCCAAGCTGCAGCATTACGGGATCGGCGACCCTCTTTTACGCTGGATGGCTAACTTTCTACTTCAACGGCATTTAGTGGTCAGGGTTCGGGTTTGAGTGTGGTGTGCCGCAAGCCTCAGTTCTAGATCCACGTTTGTTTTTGGTGTTTATTAATGACCTTGCACAAGGAATCGCTTCAAACTTCCTAGTGTTTGCAGACGATATCAAGATCTGACGCAAGATCCAGGCGAAAGCTGAGCAACATGTGCTTCAGAGTGCTTTAGATACAGTGTATCAATGGTCGACCCAAAACTTATTGCATTTCAACGTCAGTAAATGCAGGGTGCTTTCCATCCGACATCAAAGCAGCTACTCATACCGACTCGGAACGGACGTACTGCAACAATCAACTCTCGAACGTGACTTGGGTGTCCTGGTTCAAGATGACTTGGGTTGCTCCAAGCTATCCGAAAAGGCCTCGAAGACCGGGAACCAACACGTCGGGCTGTTGAGGCGGGCGTTTGGACGAATAAACTGTTCCATATTTCTGCAAATGCTCAGTGCGTATGTTCGCCTCCATGTCGAATAGGCAATTCAAGCCTGGCATCCATGGCTGAAACACGACCTTAATGCACTGGAGCAGCCACAAGGTCGGGCATCTAAGAACGTAATTGGAATGCGCAATCTTTCCTAACAGGAGCGGCTGCAACGACTGGGACTCTTCAGTGGAAGCTATCGCAGACCACGAGGCGACCTGGTCATGGCATACTTGATTCTGTGAGACCCACATCATGTATGCCGCGCTTTACTGCAACTCAGCAGCAATACAAACCTGAGGGGCCACTCATTAAACTCAAAGAACAATACAGTCGTTTGGGGTGCCGCAGAAATTTCTTCTCCATTCGTGTCTGTCAAATGTGGAATGCTCTCCCAGAATCGGTCGTCTCTGCACCGACACTAACAGTATTTAAAATACGGTTGGACGAAGCACCCATCCACTTACACTTTGTCACTTAACACTACGTCTCCATCCTACACCTGGAGTTTACCATGAAATTGTTGGTTGTTAACTGTGGGTGCTGTGAATCTAAGAGGATCGCAAGACCACAGCGAAACAAACGATGTCCTTATTTTAAGATTTAAATTATTAACTATTTTATTATCCTTATCAGCATTATTGTTATGTTGATATCCCCACTAACTATCCAACGGGAATTTAAAGCAACGCTTCTTAACCCGTATAAATTCATTGCTCATTGTTCATTGTTTCCGGAGTGCAAATTTTACATGTTGTGGCAAACCTAGCAAAGAATAAAGCTCGTTTGTAATTTGTAGGAGAAATTGTTAAAATTGTGATATTGTCCTGTTCACCTTGGTTTCCTGTATACAGACGGAAAAAAATGCACTATTTACGTTCCTCTGTAAGTAGACATCTAAGAAATGAAAATCTCTACGGGATTCGTCTTCTTTCGTAAATTTGGATGCTGGATGACACGTTTCCTAATTTCTCGTAATTACTCCGCTGGTGGAGTAATACAAACGACAACAAACATGTCGTCTAGATAGCGACTATAAACGTGCACTTTTTGTATATGGGGACGCAACTTCGTATTTTCCAGTTGATCCATAAAGATATCATTTGGAATTGGCCCCAGTGTACTACCAATGACTACGCCATTGACCCGAAAGTAGAGTTCCATTGTATCGGAACTGAATTTAATTTTCGATTAAGCAGTGTAACGAATTGAGTTGGGGCGCTGGGAAACCCAACCTATCAGTCTACCCGCCTATTGTGTCCAACGTTTCCGCCTAAATGGATGTTCGTGAATAAAGGGCATACATCCAAGAAGACCAATGGTTTGACCACCAAGTTTAAATTCCTTTGATTGTCAAAAAGCTTAAAAGTAGATATTTAAGTCCCTCCGGGCGGAATAAATCAGTTAAGCCAGCCGTTTGGTCAACTTTGATGAGGTACGGATTTTTGTCATTTAGCGGAAACTTAAGTGCTATCTGTATTGTATGTGTCGATACTTGAGCGAAGCGGATTTAGGCGACGAATTTGAGCACTTTTCGATCACTCGCAATGACGATTTGGTTTATAGTTGCCAAAGTACCAGGTATTGCGTTACCATGGGAATGCCTCATCTCTTTTCTGGAATTTAAAATAATGTTCGACGGATTTGGTGAAAACCGTGCTACTGTTTTCTTGAAAGAAGCAATTTTTCATTTAAACGAAGTTCATTTTCGGTGATTAGGTTGTCGTAAATTTGTGTGAATGCTAGTGAACAACTAAAAGTGGAACCCTAATACAATTTGGACAGAACTAAACTCAGCCCATTATACTGCTATATTTCGTTAGTACGACTCGAAATACTGCCGGATTTCGGACAACATGGCTGAGAGAACGAGCACTGTTGGCAAAGAACGGAGCATCCAGGCAGCCGCCAATGACCTGTGGTTGTTGCATGCGCCCACGTTCGAAACTGCGGCGTGCGCTTGCCACGTTTCGGCATCCATATTACCTACTGCTAGATTTACATATGTGCGGTTTAATAAACTTTGTGTGCCAAGGTTGCTTGCAATGCATATTTATTCCTCATCAGGAATTAATAACATGTGTCAGAAGGAACCGCAGATTTTGGCTACTAAAATGAATAAGTTCTACCGCGGTTCTTCCAAAGGTCTTTGGATGAACAACAATTTTAATGTTGTGGTATTATTGCCTCTATTTTTGGAGGCGGCAGCTATGCTATCCCTGCTAATTTCTATCTAATGAATCACTGACCTTGCGGTCAAAAGGGATGGGAGTAGTCCCCGCCGATGTCTTTGCGCTGCACCATCATAGCTTCCGTCGACGTCGGTTATGCATCCCTAAAATGTGGATGACGCGAGGTAATTGGACGGAAATGGCCGACGTAAGGGCTGCCATCAATGTCATCCATTTGAAGTTGTGCAATGCTTTGACCATCTGGCTTACTGCATCCCTTGAAATGTGTTTGCTATGGAATCTGAAACTCCATCTTACTTTATCAAAGATGCTCCAAATGAGTGTCAAGGAGAGGGTCTCCAAAAAGTCGAGTTGGAATACTTGGTTCATTGATAGTCTAAGTTTGTTCGTAGTTTTCACCGACAACCTAAGTGTGCTCCTAGCACAGCAACTAACCATTAAAACAAAAATGTGCTGCATTTAAATCCGTTGGGAAGGGCCGCAACACACTGGAGCACGATGGAATAGAATAAGAAGGAACCAAATCATTTACCCAAACATTGCAAAACAACGGGAAGCTAAGAAAGATTATTAGAAGAATCTGGGAGATAAAGTGCATCCGCCTTATAAAGCACAAGAAAAAGAGCGGATAAGGCTTGCATACAATAAGAACCTGTCTAAACTAACAGCGAGTCTGCTACAACTACACAGAATCTCGGTAGCGCACAAACCAAGCTATACTGTGACAGTTTCGCGCTCAGGACAAATAAACTTCAAAGAATGTAGGTATTAACTTGTCGTCTACAAGATGCCATGCAGATAATGTGACAACTAATACATAGAGCAAACTGGAAAGAAACTTTCGACATGGAGCACTAAACACAAAATGTCCATCAGGAGACATGATAACAATTTTTGATTTGTACACACGAAGTCCCACAAGGCGTTACTGACTTAGGGGAATTAGGGATACTAGTACTTAGCAATTCCAAGTACGCAGCAGAATTATTGGAGCCATGGAACTTTAGCGCTAATCCAGTGAACCGACAAATCGTACTATAGATGCGATCTACACAGCACTACTGATGAAACATCAACAATGTGTTCAACTGAACCTGGCGAACTAGGAAGCCAGACAAGCACATCGGACGTAAAACGTCAATCACAGGGGACATGTGCTGACGTCGCAATTTTGGGATCAGATAAAGCTTTTTGAATGGTGTTGTGACCGTAGAAAACTCTGAACCCAAACTGACGGCTTGTCCGTCCAGACGATCCGTCACGCACACGGCTTCCTGACGCACATTCACTAACATTTCACACTGCGCCGCTGCGTTCTACAACAGAGCATTGCTTGTAGGGAGACGGAAGGTAAGAATTTATCGGAAGATAGGAAGATCACGAAAATAGGGTGAATGTAATGGGGAATAGAAAGAGCAGCACAGTCCTGATGGAAAGATTTGAGACTGTGTCGCGCGCAGCGCCCGTTAATGTGTCTGAGCCGAAATGAAGAGCGACGATATTTGTGGAAAGCACCAGAAATCCAACGAATACGTCTGTGTTGGAGCCTTCGGAACTAACCCAAATTAGAGTAATACGGTCACAACTAACCAAACCCTGAGACGTAGGACGAATTCTAGCCGACCAGAAAAGTGCAGGAAGATGCGTTGTTATGGGGTGAAAAATGTAGTAATTATTCAAATGCGCATCCACATAGGAGCGAAATAGGGACAGTGCGATGTTTTGTAAGAGGGAAATATGACATATCATTTCACGTGCTTGATTAATTTGATTGACTTTTATGGCATCAGTGGAGATTGTGCTTCATTGTCGAGTAGTTTTGCTACATGAGGGTATCACCCCACTTGGAGAAGAAAAGTTGGCAGCAAAAACTTCCAAGCATAGAGAACACATTAGCCACCAGCCTGTAACTTCTTATTTTATTGTGGATGCCAAACTATAGCGAGCGAGGAGTAGCAATGAAGATCCAATTTTTCTTCAAAGTGACCTCAATGGTGTTCATTCATAATCGACGAGGAACCGACTTAAATTCAATGCAGCTACTTTGTATGTAATTTTTAACCTCATCATCAGGCTTACATAACAGACTTAAGAACCACCCTTTGCCAAAAGCTTCCCATTACTGTGAACTGCGGATGCTGGTTCAAGACGCCCTAAATTACTCAAAACCATCACAGAAAGTATCGAAAACTTACACTTAGAATGTCAGTCTTTGATTCAGTTTTTGGTCGGTTTAAACCTGCCATCTTTCCACGAATGCTTAGTGCCTATTTGCGGTCCACTGTGGCACACATCAGTCAGGCGTGGCATCCAAGAACTTGACGCACTACAGACAGCAAAATGAAGTGCGTCCATGAGCAATGGGGTAGTAGTCAATCTCTCATACCAAAACAAAATGAACTCGATAGGAAAGTACTGAAGTCGTTTTGAAAAACTGATCACTGTGCAACTTTTATTCCGCCCATTTTATGAAACCTGTTAAACATTAGCTATTACCCATTATGTGACGTTCTCTCACTGTTCTGAAGGGTCTGAGATTAAGCTACTCCAGATTAAGCTACTCAGATATACATCACCGGTCAAATGGCATTTATATACTAGGGGAACACATCTTGCAGACAACCTCACAGGAACCCAACTTTACATAGCTATTCGGGCTGGTCTGGGTTGTTCAAAACAACTTGTTAACTTGCCAAAAGCCGGCAACCTACAGGATCTTTTGTGGACGGCATTCTGACCGTTTTCTTATGCTTCCACAAATGCGAGCGGTTACCTGAAATCACATGTAATGTGCGTAACGAAGTCCCAATTACCCTGATAGAAGCCAGGTCTCGATGCAGTTTATACCCCAGAGCGGAGGGTAACATGAAGTCCCATCTGCCATCCCTAAGAGCATAAAGTGGAAGGCATCACCGCCATGGGGACCTTATTCTAACCTATCCAATGTTTAAAACTCTAGTCGCGTTTGTTATCATCTCTTGAAGCAGCCGCAGCAAGAAACCAAGGGACCGCAGTCTGAAGCTGGCAATGCACTAAAGAAGGTCACAAAGGAGCCCATCTCATCTTCCCTCCGATTGTGGTAGTTGTGGAACTCTCTTTCAACTTCTGTTTTCTCTGCGTCCATTTTATGTACGTTTGAAAGCGATTCATCGATGCAGTACACCAGTTTCATTATACGATGTGCTCCGGGTTCATCAGATAAAGACAGACGTAAACAAACAACAAATTTCGGGAGATGGATAAGCATATGTGTTAGCCTGGATGTTATGGTGCATCTACAAATGTATAATCTGCTTTACTGGACTTTTTCTCAGTTTGGGAGTTGTCGAGATTTCGCTGTTTTCCTTAAATGTCACTGTCCCATTGTTATTTGACCTAATGTACCTTCATATGTAGTTCTCCGCAGCAAATTTATGCGATTAGGTGTAGACTTACGTCAGACAGCGGAGCTAAATGGCCAACTAAATTTTATGCTTCGAGACAAATAGTATACCATCCTCAGGTGGGAGCGATCATTTGCTTCCTATTGCCTAACTGTAAGATGGAAAGGACGAAACTCCCAATTGCTTGATTAACAAAATAACACGTAACTTTGTCTTAAGAACAAAACAAAGGCGGAATTGCCGCGTAGAAGTAGTGAATGCCATGCAACTGATGGATGCTAAACACTTCGTGGCGCGACCAAAGCCGCATTCTACCCACCTCCTGAGATAAATGGATGATAACTATGAATCATTCAATACAGCTGTTTGGGATGCTTCGTCAACTGACGTAACTCCTTATGCCTTGATAGAAAAATCACGAAATGTTCCGCATTTCAAGCTTATAAATTAACTAACACTAGTGCATCGTAATGTAATTGTGGGAATAGATAAAAAATGCATACGAAATAAGGAATGTCGCTATTTAGTTTAGAGAACATGAAGCAAACACATCCCAGGCAAGAACTGGAGAAATGAACAGAAGTAATCATTCTCTTATCTGCTATCCGAGAACGAAAGCCGCAAAACATGGATACTTTCTGCTTGTCTGGAATACTTGTAGTGACTTGCAACCACATGCTTTGAGAAGCAACACAATAACACATGAGTTGCCTGACGACACGCGCACATTTCCTTCAAGGCTAGTGCTAATCGATGCACGGAATAGGAAACAAAGCAACCGAATTCGTTAACGCTGTTTAGTCATAGGTGAAATGCACTTTTCTATACTGCCCACGTTGTCACTCAGTTCGGCTGTTGAATGCTGGATGGTACCAGCTGCAAAAAATTTTATAACATTAATGCGAACTAAAAAGGATCTGGTACAGAAAGAAAACTTTCACTGAAAGTTATGCAGCGAGTATATTCGTTGACCAGCTTGCCTTCGGGCTGAATCTTGCTGCGTCATTATTCATCATTAACAACTGATTGCTTACGAATTGACTTAATACTTACCCTGGAATGGACACCAGATAATGCGCTCATTGACGGTTCTGCCTTCACATTGTTGAATATCCCGTTACTAAACCAAAAGAGGAAGTATATCAGCTATTGGTTTTGAGCATGTACTGGTATACTATAACAACATATTGGTAACCAGTCAGGATAAATTGGATTACGTACGATTCTTGACGATGCAACTTACAGTTATATACTGTGGAACTTTCGGCAGCGGTTTAGTTTTCCCGCCACTTCGGATGTCCAAAATTTCATGGGGTGCCGACAGAAATGGTTGATTGCTTAGCATCGCTCATATGAGGTTAACGTTCGGAACTCCACGAATACCAACAGTCGTTTCCGTCTGTTCATTCAGATTCCCCCTGAACTTCCACTATATTAGTCAATCGCGACGAGACTGGACTTTAAAGTGGTTCGTTGGTTTACTTGCCTCAGCTATACACTGAGCTACGCTGGGGAGGGAATTTCGCACCTCCAGAAACAATCATACCAGATTGGTCAATGATTAGAAGCCTGAAAATTCAGTCTCCTGCATCGCAGGGTTGAGGGTGTAAGTAAGATTGTTTCCTTAGTTCATAAAATGGACTCGATATAGCCCAGAGCCAAACACCGCTGCCATGCGGTCAGGTCATAAACCAAAGGCTTTATTGGAGGACCCTAATCGTTCTGTCTAGATCTAAACAACCTGACAGTGTCCTTCCCACGCAGTATAATGAACCTTTCCTCAGACAAATTCTTGATGCTATAGCCTTCGCACAAGATAATCAACGGTGGGCTATCCACTGCATCGAGCAGGGTGGATATGGGTTTGAATGCAATTGCTCTAATCTTTCTGTCTTCTTCTTCCTTCTCTCGTCATTTACCAGCATCATCGTTCCATTCCGACTTCGCATTTAACCCCCTCCACTTTTAAACCAAAATTTTTCTCCCTCCCGCACTTTGCTTCATTAGTCGTTTATCTTCTAGTTTCGACTCACGGGCAAAAGCAGGTCTTTGCTCCGGTTCAGGTGACAAGCGCATATCCAACCAAACGGACAACATCGGTTTTTCTGCTTTTATTTGTTGTTCTCGCTCCTCCCTAAGACTAGCATGTCTACAAGTGAGTGAATTTTGTGGATTGCCCAACAGGTAGACTTACCCGAATACTAGCCACCCTAACAACCGATATCTGCTGCTTACCAGGAAATCGTCCGCTGGATTCGAACTCTGTGCACAACCTACCATCCCCAATGTGCGACACCTGGGGTATATAATAATTTTGTTTGTCCGGAGATGACGCGGCTGCAACTGCTGGTCAAACCGGTGTAGGCATCGCTTTTAGCCCCGGGGCTGTAGCTGCACTGATCGACTGGATGCTAAGGAATAGCCGGATGTGCGCTGTCAAATTGACTGCCTCGTTAAAACATTGAAGTCGCGTGAAGATAATCGGCGCTCGTTTGTCATTGCATCCTACATGCCCACAAATCATAGCGCGGATTCGATGAAACACTTGTAGCATTAAACAAACGCGCTCCTCGGTTACAGAAGAAGTATGGATACTGTGGTACTGGCTGGAGACCTGAGCGCTTAAGTTGAGATACAGTCCACTGCTGAGTGGCATCTAGGGGGCTAACGTGGTGTAGACTACCTAATGATAACAGTTAGCTGTTGCTACACTGTGAACAAACTTGTCGCTTGTTAGAAAGTACTAAATTCCGCCACAGCATCCGTAGAAGGTCAACATGACAGCGAGCAGACTCCAACCAGCCGTGGATGCATTTCAATCCCCTTGCGATCAGTTACTGTTGGGGAGAATGAGTTAGAACTTGTCGCTCGATTTGGAACATGAGTATGAATGTTGACCACGTGCTTGGTTGCGTCTACCTGTGTGTACATTTCGGCGCCGGTCCGCAAGGGCCTTGTGCACACATGGTTGGCGGCATCCGGTTTCGGATTTGACTGTCACTGTGGACAGCCACAGGACGCCTGCGCCTACAGAGGGACCATGGGTGGCTTGCGCAGCACCACCCACAGCTCCAACCACACACCACATATCCAGTGTAAACCAGAAGGAATAAGACCGGGAGGTATGCGGATGGAAGCCACGTTTCATCAACAGAGCCGGCCCACACTCCTTCACAGGCAAACACAAGCACGCTGTATTTCGAAAATCAAGCGCACAATAGGCGGTGGCTGGACCGTAGGCCGCTCCACGCTGAGTGCATGAAACCGCACTTCGAGAATAGCACGACCACGAGGACCGTGCACCCCGTCCCCTCCAGCAACGACAAACTGTCTGCTGGATCCAGTATGAACGAGGTAGTAAGTAATAGACATGTAGGCACCTTTCAACATGCACATCAAGCGCAGCCATACCGAGGATATCAAGCAACAGCCATTCACTTTAAACGACAAGCTGAAATAAAATAAATCCAATAATGCATACAGATACGGTGGCATAAGTCTTCCCTAAATTAGCATATGAAGTAAGTTGGTTAGCAACGAATCCGCGATAAGTAAGAAATGTCCACAAGTTACTTAAAAATGCTACACACGCAACAAAATTACCGAAGTTACGCGCAATTAGCGTGCACACATAGACACCATATAACTGTCGAAGACAGATGATCTGAATGCGTTCCAAACTACGCTGGCATCTGGGCTGAGATAGCGCTCACAGAACAAACTTGAAGATACCTTGTCGCATGTTCACCAGACGTTACTCTTAGCAGGACTGTTGTTAAGTGGCAAATCAAATAGCCAAGCTAGAATTTGTGTCTCTACAAAGTCTCTGGAACTAATGGATGCTGGTCAACAAATTCCGGATGGAAGCCAATACACAGGCTCGAAAAAATCGCAGGGCAGAACTGCGAGCTAGCCTGAAGAGACAGCGCGTAGCCTAGTGGTCTTGTCGTTCCTAGGAGAAATAAGCAGCCGTTTCTCTGTGTAATCTTCGGAAGTTATTCCGTCCATTACCAGTATTGAGCAACTAGATACCTGGTGTTATCGAGACCATGTGTGACCAGAGTGGAGAGAAGATCCACAGCTTGTCAACGCACGTAGAGCGTTGGGCCAGCAAACTGCGAAGCTTTTCAACCGGTCAAAGTTGCTGGATTCTCCATCGGCCAGTGAGTGTTCTACTTCTTGGGCCGTCTATTTGGGGTCGCCCTCAGGCACAGAAATAAAACATGAGATTGGACAGCTAAAATTGAACAACGCCGACCGAGCAGAAATATTTCACCAGCCGTCTTTAAATTCTTGCCACCCTCTCATTTGTACTAGTTACATCAATTAATTGTGTATCTATGGGTGTAGGAGTCTGTCCCAACGGACTGGAGCAGCTTGAAAATAGTCCCAATTTAATAGGAGGAATCCCGTTCGGAATTCGGCAGTCAAACAGCAATCAGTCTGCTCGCAAATGCCTCACCTTATTTGCCTCTCTCATCCTCCGTAGACTGACTGGTACCCGTGAAAGCCAGATGTGCGTGGCCTAGGCTGGGGTTTGTCGCACTTGCGGCTGCAATGACCACATCGTCATATTACGCCAATAGTTGGGACACCGTCATGTCTATTGGCCATCAAACGTGTTCCTAGTCATCAAAAAGGCTTCCGATTCAGTTAATCAGTCTGATATTTGGTACTGTTTGTTGAGGAAAGGTGTACACGATAAATATGTCAATGTCATAAGAGCGCTCTTCGCTCATAGTCCGGGCAGAGTGAGGTTTTGCAACAAACTTTTGCCTCTCTTCAATATTTCAAGCGGTGTGAGACATAGTTGCCCGCTGTCACCAGTTTCTTTAACTTCGCTGTCGATGAAGTCTTGGAAATGGCGTTCGCCGGATACAACTAAGAAGATGTGGAGCTGCTCCCAAGTGACCGAAGTCCTGACTTGGAATATGCCAACGACATGGTCCTCATAGGTGGCAGCTCCGGAAAGTACTAACTTGCACTGCATAAATTAGTTCTGACCTTCAGTCGTTCCGGGCCATGCTATACACCTACGAAATGCGAAGTCCTTCCGCATGATCGGCAGGGACCCAGCCCTGCTTTGACCGTTGGTGTGGATCAGCTAAACGTTGTCTAGAAACTAAAGTATTTAGACAGCTGCATTAGACCCTTTGCGATTGAAGAGGAGATCATGAATACCACAACAAAAGCTACATGCGTTTTAGACGATCTCTGCCAACTGTGGCGCCAACGCGAATACACTTTTGCCCTGAAATTCAAGGCTTCAAGGCAGTCAGACCTTCAAGTTCAAGTTCAAGTGGGAAAAGGAACAGTAGGAGAATCCCGTGCTTGTTCCACGTTGTAAAGCCTTGTCGATCTGCAATGGGGTGACAAATCGACAAACACGGTACACTTTAGGGTCAAGCAAACAATGCTCACGTGCCCTGCACTAGCAGCCCCGCAGTACCGGCCAAGTGAAATGCAGTAAAAGTGGAAGAAGAACAAAAACAAGGCAAGATGGAGCAATGAATGTAACGCTTTTGCAATGCAAATGAGAATTTAACAAATTGTAAGCATCGAAAGATAAGAGCAAAACCTTGAAATGAAGGGGAAGCTTTTAAATTGTAGACCGAGGGAGTCAAGCAGATGCTCGAAATCTTCCACCGTTGGCGCCATCATTACTTCGGCGGCTATCGCATCTCAAGAGTCCAAGACCCGGCGTGATAACCGAGAATCAGTCACAACCCGGTCCACACTGAGCTAGCGCAACTTTAGTGGATAGGCACGAAGATTTCACACCCCAGTGTGATGGAACAATGCAGATAAACCAGGGCCGATTTAACCTGTTATTATGTGATAGGCGAGGACCAGGTCTCCCGGAAATCACCTGTAGTACATCTCAACAGGCCAGACTGAGTAACCTCTTAGGATTACCGAACAACCTGCTCGTGGTGCCAGCTGGGTGGTTCGGGTTTTTCCCGTTCCAGCAAATGGTTCGACGGCTGTGTTCCAGGACGTAGTGGGTTTCCGCCTGGCAATCGATCTCCCTATAAAAAACCACAAATGTCCGTTTAGCAACACTGCGACGTGGCGGATGTGACTCGCCACTAAATAAAGTCACTGCCCCTTGTCCCTCCAAGAGAGGCATTGTAATTTAAGGGGACGTTGTGACCCTGGTACTTCACGGACCGAAAGGCACATGAACCATCTATTTGGTCACCGGCTCCCAACGGGTTGCGACGCCCTCATATCGCCCTGCTGCCTTGTAGGTTAGATCTCTGCTCAAAGGCTCGGGGTAGGGCCCCCTAAGACAAGCCTGTACTTCGGCCTGGGCAACTGGGTAGTATCACGCCCACTGATGAATCATGGACCACACCGCTTACTACTGTTACTGCTACGCCTCACTTCTGTGCTAAATCAACCGCTCAACCTCCACTCACAGACCACCCCACCTCCCGTGCTTCACCCACATGTACTCTTACGTCTTCTACGGTCACCGTCACAAACGACCCACCTCTCGAAATTGATGGAAGCAACAGCCAAACTCCCGGTTTTCAGTGTCTTGCAATCGCAACCGCCTCTCACTCCGCCGAAGCTCCAGCTCTTCTTCGACCTGGTTCTCCATTCATTCTCGCAGCGTTTAATGTTCGCATTATGATGCAGATCAGGAGACAAGCATGTCTGGCCCGTACTGTTGAAATGCTTTCGGTAGATATCTGTTGCCTTTCTGAGACCGAATTACAAGACTCTAGCGCCGTCATCCGAATAGCCTCTCCGGTAAACTCTGGCGCCAAATATTACTTACGACATTCCGGAGACCCAGGAGCTGCCGCCACTGGTCAAGGTGGTGTTGGGGTTGTACTGAGTGCCAAGGCTGAATCACCTCTGCTTGAATGCATCCCAGTCAACAGTCGGCTATGTGCGTCAGAATAAGAGGTTCATGTAACGTAAGCAAGCGTCGAGACGATAAGCGTGCGTTGTACCTCGTCTCCGCCTACGCCCCTACAGACTGCAGCCCGGATGCAGTTAAAGATAGGATTTATAAGCAAACACCTGCACTTCTGCCTTCCTCCAAACGGACTGATATAGTCATTCTTGTCAGGGACTTTAACAAACGCATTGGCCGCCTTCCACCAAGCGAGTACCACCTTGGGGGTTGCTTTGGTCTCGGTGAAAGTCAATCAGACAATGGAGACAGACTGCTTGCTCTTTACTCTGATCATCGCTTGTTTCTTTCGAGCATTACTCTTTGCACTCGAGGAGACACACTGCTACCTGGCGCCAGCCATCCCAAATGCAAGAGTGCTCCCAGTATGAACACATAGCAATCAGCTGCAGATGGCGCGGAAATGTAATGGACTGCCAATCGTACTGGTCAACTTACCTAGACTCCGATCACGCACTGGTTCCTGCTAAGATTTGCATGCGTTTCGGAGGATAACCTAAGCGCGCCCACTACCGATTGGATGTCGCGAATCTACAAAACCCTGAGATTTTAACTAGGTACCAAACCTCACTGTCAATCTTGCTTGGCTCAACTATTGACGGTGATCTCGATTCGAAGTGGGCGCATATCAAAGATGCGTTAGTTTCCGCCAGTATCGACACCTGTAGAGTTGCCCGTCACCCACCGAAGCATTGGATTTCTGCCGACTCCTTGTCGCTGATGGACAAACGCCGCTTGATCCCATCGGATTCCAGACACAGTGAAGAACGTCAAAACCGTGGTCGAGAGTTGCGCAGGAGGCTGCAAATTGACCGCAAAGCTTGGTGGTGTGAACGTGCTAGAGAGATAGAGCTTGTTAGTCTCTCTGGCAATACCAGAAAACATTTCCATCTCCTTGAGTCACCGAAGGTGTTCAAACTGGTATATGCGAAACGATATGCAAAGAGGATGGCACCTTAATCACCAATCTTTAACGACGGTTGGAGCGATGAGCCGAACATTATGGCTCGCAGTTTTGTTGGCACCCAGCTCCATCTGCTACCTCTGACGCTCGTGCTGGGGCCGAGTGGTCTACCTCAGCAGATCCTCCCTCTTCCCAGGAAATCGGGCAGGAGCTCTGGCACATGAAGCGCTATAAAGCACGCGGCCCTAAAGGTCTTCCTCCGGCACTGTTTAAAGATGGTGGCGCATCGCTGATTCGAAAACTCACCGCTTTGTCCACGAAAATGTGGTCGAAAGAGAAAGTTCAGTCACCTTGGGTAAATCGTTAGTTTTCAAAAAGGGCCTGCGCACAATCTGCTCTAAGTACAGAGGAATAAGTTTAGTCCACGTCGTTTGCAAGCTGATGGTGTCCAGCATACTTTGCAGACTATCGCCAACAGGCTAATCGTCGCAACGAGAAGAACAAGCTGGGTTTCGCCCTGGTCGAAGCTGCATCGATCAAATCTTCACACTTCGCCAGATCCTCGAGCTCCGCCATGTGTACCGGAGGCGAACGATTGCTGTGTTCCTGGATATACGTGGAGCCTTCGACTCTGTCGATCGTACAGTACTGCGGCACTGCTTACTGATGAATGGTGCCACCGAGACTTTCGTCACCATACTGGGTGATCTCTATAGTCGGACATCGGGCGGCGTTAGGGCTTCTGGAAAGCTTTCGCCTACCTCTGTGGTCTCCAGTGGATTTCGACAAGGATGCCCAATCTCGCCGTTCCTATTCAACTTTGCCATCGAGGATGTCTTGAAGGACGCTCTAGGCGATTCGTTGAACGCTGGAGTTGAGTTCCTCCCATGTAGTCGAGTTGTTGATTTGGATTATGCGGATGATATCGTGTTGCCGGGTGACGATCCACACGTCGTCCATCTTGCATTAAACCGCTTGGCGATTGAAGCATCAAAGTACGGGGTATGTACTTTTCGCCATCCAAATGCAAGGCTCTCTCCCAAGACTGGCAAGTGCCTCTGCCTGCACTCACGCTTGCTGGGGAGACAATAGAGGTTGTGGAGAGCTTTGTCTACTTGGGAATTTTCATCACTGTTGGCAGAGCTATTGGAGACGAGATTTCGATGCGCATCTCGAGAGCAGGCCTCGCTTTTTCTAGGCCGAGGCATTTGTGGCGTCGCCACGACATTCGTCTCTCCATCAAAGGGCGGGTCTATTGTGCAACTGTTCGTGCTGTACTGTTGTACGGATGCGAGACCTGGCCCATTCGTAAAGGTGACTCGCGCAGGCTATCCGTCTTCGAGCACCGCTGTCTGCGGTCCATTGCCCGTGTGTGGTGGCAGCACCACGTAAGCAATGTGAAAGTTAGACAGCGTGTCTTGGGACATGGAGGCCACTCGCTCGAGGAGCTCGTCTCACCGCATCAACTGCGGTGGTTGGGACACGTATTGCGCATGCCTGTCCAGCGATACCCCCGTCGTGCGTTGTTTGCGGTTGCCGGACAGGGCTGGAAGAGACGGTCTGGTGGACAGTCTACAACATGGAGAAGCCGCATGAAAAATCTGACGAAACATTTGACCTCCGCCGGTTGTTCTCGACTGTCTCGTTTGGGTCCGAGAGATGCGGATACTTGCTGCTCTAAAACCTTGGAAGTTATGGCTCAAGATCAATGTCAATGGCGGACGTGTGCATCGGTTTGTTGCGGTGTCCCTTCTTTCTCCCCCTAAGAAAGAACAAACTGAAGAAAGCATTTCAAAAACTGAGTGAGAAGATAGACAAAAATAAAGCTTTTGTTGTTGCTCTTTTCTTATTATTCATACTGTTTTCTTATTCAGCCATGATTCCGATGGCACAATATCTGTACCACAGGTTGTGTATAATATATTACCTCTCAGGATACGAAAGCTACTATTATTGGAACACCATTTTCCTCCCTGTCCGTTCAACTGCCTTTTTGTCCTGTACAAGGCAGGGTGGATAAGCCTGTACGCAGCATTTGTAGTGTGACATAACAAGAGCTGTAAATAATTTCGTGACCATTTTTATTGCCTAGATCCTGAATGATCTGCGGATCATTCACAGCATGCCAAAAACTTTATGAGCAGATGCCATCCAAGACGCCCCGGTTAGCTTGGTGTGACACCCGCGGAACTTCATTACTCCTGAGTAAGTAGTGAGTCGGTGGGTCATTTTTGCCTGCCCGCAAAGCTGAACGTTTAGTAAGATTAACAGGCAGCTACCACAAAACGTACCTGTTCCATATTCTATCTAGAGCTCTTTGTAGGGCCAGCGGACCACTAGGATCAGTTATTGTAGACCAGAAAGTTAAGTCGTTCGCAAAATTAGAGATGACACTCCTAGTTCGTCGGGTAAGTCATCAACGAACAAGCTAAGTAGCATGGCGCCAAGGACAGTCCCTTGCGGGACATCACTTTGAACACATTGATTTGAAGACAGGCTGGAGCTTACAAAACACACATCTTTCTGTTTAAAATAACTGCAATCCATTTCAAGGCTGGCCTCGAGATACCATAAGTCTGCAATTAGTACAAAAGGCGAGAGTTCGAAGCAATGTCAAAAGTTATGGGTGAGCCGTTAAACAATAGGTCCAGGACTTTTCCTTGATCAACCGTACCGACCCAGTTTTCGCGGGTAACTAACAAGTTTTGCGTGCAAGTATAGGCGTTAAACCGTGTTGCAAGGGGCTAAGCAACCCAAACGCCCTACATACCTGTCAAGGGTAAACTTCACAAGTTCTTTCAGGAGCTTGACCAAAAAGCTGGTTAGACTAACAGGTCTATACTTCTCAGGGAGATGTTTATCACTCTTCTTAAAACCAGGTCATACAACGGCGCCCTTCCAGTCGTCAGGTAGCGAACCTCTGCGCAGTGACATCTCAAATGGTTGCGTAATTGGAGAGCAAAGTTCGTCTACAACTCATACAACAGATTGGGGTGCAGTGTGTCCAAATCTGCCGCCTTAGTAGGATTTAGCTCTTCTAGAAGCTTGAGCATCTTGGCCTCCGATATGGAAACCTCCTCCAGATAAGCGCCTACAGGAACCTTAACTTTCAAAATAATGTGCGGCAGGTGGGACTGGCGGACAAATACACCTGAACACTGTTCCCTAAGCAAAGAAGCTTTGTCAAGATCAGAGACTGAGCGGAGTCGTCCGGACCGAACAACATCGGGATGGGCGGGCTCATGTTGCCTCACATTTTAATATAAGCAAAGAAGCCTTTTGGGTTTGATGAGGGTGTACAGACAAGCACAATTTCATATTGTAACTGTGCACTTCACAGATATAGCTTTCATGCGTTTCGAAGGTCGCGGTAGTTTTATAAGTTGCATGCCGAAGAAAAAGACACGTAGGCACGCAAACATCCCATCCGTCTCTTAAGCAGCTTTCGCGCCATGCATCAAATCAGGCCGGCCATCAGTTTTATTCTTCACAGAAATCGGTACGTGAGTTAGGGACAACTTAAATAAATAGGACTTGTGTCCCAGACTGCCTGAATATTGTCGATGTCCGAACTGATGCCAAGTGAGATGGCGGTCTTTGCCTTCATTACTTGGAAGTAGAGTTGCGAAACCTTGCCAATCAGATCGGCAGACATGAAGTGGCTTTTAACACTCTATCATCGCTGCCTTCGCAGCTTAACTCACATCTGGTGGGGGCACCGCTTGAGTAATATGCGTGTTCGGCTTCGAGTATTTGTTACAGGAAGATCGATTGTACCGCTAGGAACCGTTTTAGTACGCGCCGATGGCTGGGCCAAATATTGCGCTTACGAACCCACCGACTCCCCTGTCGTGCGTTCTTTGCGCGCCCGGGAGCTGGATGGAAGAAAATTAGGGAGAGTCAAGCGATGACTTAGTAGAGAGAAATGAAGACCTTTAGTTCGAAGTAGGCGGCGGTTAATGTCTCCGGTTGGTCTAGCTGGGTTCCGAAGGACGATGAACATATGTGGTTGACTACACTTACTGATGTAGAGAAGTGCTTACCTCAGTCGCGTTTGTGTTTTTAGTTTCTTTGTCCCTCCCCATCCCGTTTATCTTCCCCCACCAACAACCATCTCATACGCTATGTGTAATGTGATGTCTAGCATTGTGCAAAGTTTTATAGCTGTTTTATTTCGTTTCGTTTAAACTCTTGTCATTTTTGTATTGCGGCACATTAGCTGAGGTATGTTGCTCCCCCTCAGCAAATGTGTATTGATGATGCTGTTGTTGATGATCATTACATTAGTATAGTCATGAAGTCCTTTGAAGCCCGTTAACCGGCATGCCAACAGAAGCGTGGTGTGAAGAAAAGATCGCTGCAAACCGAACTACATCAATAATTGTGGTAATATTTAAGTAAGGCAACAGCACTTATGCTGAACATGGTTGGGCCATCCTGCCATCAGTATGGGCGACTATCACAAATCAATGGAAGGGCAAAATGCTTTCTTTCCTCAACAGACTATAATTGCACTATGCAGTACGTACTAAAGCCAATGCACACGTATCACACAGTCCGAATGCAGCGGTGATCGTCGATTTCAAGGTGCACATGACTCGTTCGATCGATTTAAATTGTTTGGCATACTTGCCGAGAAATGCGTTCCAGAGAACTATGTGAAGGTTTTCCTCGTTGGTACGTGAAAGTCTGTTTGTATCCCAAGGTGTGGTGTAATGTTGACAAGATTTCATACAGCAGATGTCGTTTGTAGGCGTTGTCCCATAACGAAATTTTGTTGCACTTATTTACAAAGATATCCATGAAGTTTGGCTTCCTGGAATCTCACACAGTAAACTCCGAAGTGTTGGTGAAAATTGCTGCCAAGATTATTTCGAGAATCCTGTGAGAAAGGAGCGGCGGTTCAGTCAATTCCAGACACACTGTCTGAAGTTGAGATATATTACTGCTTGCTACAAATTATCCAATTGCAATGTTGTTAAAGAATCAGTCGTCACTTGATGACCATATGAATTTTGATAACAAAGGTTAAGAGCAGTACAGTCGAAGAATTCATTCGTCCTTCTGTTCAGCCTGTATTAGTAGTTTGAATTTTACCACGTACTCAATTAATTATATTCGATAGGGTCCGGTGCACCCACTTCAGTGGAAGTAAGTTTTGGAAATGTTCTCTATGGTTTAACATCCACGTCCTGTGTGAAGGTTGGTGTCGTCGCCTGTCACAAGGAGTTTTATACATACGTTCCCGGTGCCAATTACATTTGAAAAACGTGACCGCGAAATTGCTTATTGATATGAAACCATTCACAAGAACAAAACCTGACCTTATGATTGCCATGGCAAGGCCTGATGAGGCGCCAGTTGTGTGAATGCACACACGTTTCCGAAAGAAACAGACGGAGGTAACCTGTCCTAAGCTGATCTGGTCACGCCCAAATGGGCGGAAAGTTTTGAAAATCCACGATAGTCCAGATAAGGATCTGATGGATCGAGAACAGATCACGTCTGTCATCAGTGAGTTGAACAGACGAAGCGGTGATGGGGAAATAAATCTACTTTGCGCAAATTTACGGGTCGTTTCCAGGGTTCCACGAAGCGGAATAAGCAGACTGCTCACACGCCCGGCGGCTCATTTTGCTTTCCGCGTGTAGAATTTATCAACGCTGACGATCACTTTATAAAGCGCAGTTAACCCTGCGGTTTCATTATATCTGAGTGGTGGGACGTAGTGGAAATCGCAGAGACGTGGCTGAATTACAAGATATTTGTTTAGGAAATCTAGCTTCTGGCTACTGGAGCTTCAGCTGCAATAGCCCTGAACTGTACTGTGATGGCACCTTGCTCTAGGACCAGTCTTCTTATTAGTGTCTACCGATGTGACGATTGCATGTTCCAGCAGCTGTTTTGCTTGATCCACCTCAGTCGCTGAGTGCTACTCCTGAATATATTTTATCGCAGTCTACTGAGCAGTTGTTGTGACTGGCTGTCGCATTTCCGAAACCACAAAGTCATTCCCAATTTCTGCATGCGTCTGATTTAAATTGATTTCACATCTCATGGGCGAACATGGAAAATAGCAACCATGTCAACAACGAATGATGCTACCCATATATATATATATATATATATATATATATATATATATATAATTGTCAGTATCAGCGCGCATTTCAACTCCTTTTCCTCCTTGTCTGCATGCACGGATATGGTCATCGTGTAAACACCGATTTGTACTCCTCATGCTCGAAGCCACTCGTTACTTATTTGTTTGTAAATCGCCGGTGATCAACTTGTCACATTTTCTTGGCAACCAAATTGGAGTGTGACAACTGCAGTTACTGTATGAGGCTTCCGAATGGGATTCTCATGAGTGCGCTCTTGGCGTGGTTGTTCAAGGTAACCTCAGTTGTTTAAGGCAGGCTGAAAAGGCATCTAAGAAACCTAGCCAGCACTTCAGCCTTCTTCGTAGAACCATTGGGAAGATTGACGCCCCAGACTTTCCGAAAATGTTTGGTGCGTACGTGAAGCCGCACCTGGAATAGGATGTTCAAGCGTGGCAGCACTGGCTGAAGCACCGTCTCACCGCGCTCGCTACTGTACAACGCAGGGCGACAAGGAAACGTCAGAAGTTTTTCCATCCTTCCCTACCTACTCAGGCTGAAATCCCTTAAAGTTCAAGGCAAACGTTATCAGCGTCTAGGGGGCGATCTCATAATTGTGTATCAAATCCTGCGAAACCCAACCACAGATCTTTGCTTTTGAAACTCAGTCAAAACAATTATTTAAGGGGTTATCAGTTTAAGATGGTCACGCACTACAGCCGATTGGAATGTCGACAAAACGTTTTCTCTCTCTAGGTGCCACAGCCATGCAAAGCCCTCTCAATACATGTAAGTAATTCCCAATCTTTAACCCTTTTCAAAATACGAATGGCAATATTCTGAGACATTTACATTACGTATTTCGAAAAACCACACACTACGACACAAACACATAGAAATTGTTGGAATCGTCATTCGGGATTTTTCGGGAAATTACTCCATTTATAATGCATGGAGGGTGTTTGATGTCAAGTTCAGAAACCTGATTAAATCCGCATCTCTAGACAATCTATTGGTTCTACTAGAGCGCCCGTAGGCATTGAAAGTTGCTGCCATGTGTTTGGCGGCACCACTAGAAATTTTCTTTCAACCATATCAGAACGAGATGCAATTTCCACGATGTGGACGCACGGAACCAACACGCCTAACTATAAAAGTGGTAGCCGTGCTGAACCAACAAATTATCGCCCGATACCACTACTTCCTGTGATCTCCAAGATTATGGAGTCCATTGTAGCTGAAGCTTTGATGGGGTTCCTGGAAAACAACAAAAATCTCGTTGCGGAGCAGCACGGATTTCGCCAAACTCGGTCCTGTAACATTATTCTGTTGATGGCTCGTACAAGATGGACGGAATGTTTGGACGCTGGCGTAAGAGTCGACGCGGCCTGTTTGGATTTCGCAAAGGCATTCGACCGTCTAGACCATTGCATTCTACTCCACAAACTCCAAAGATATGGAATCGGCGATCCTGTTCTTCGCTGGATAGGAGACTTTCTCGTGCAACGTCACCTGAACTTAAGGGTTCGAAGCAACCTATCAGAATCCATCGAAGTACAGTGCGGCGAAACTCAGGGTTCTGGATTTGGACTCCTCCTGTTCCTGATATTCATAAATGATCTCGCGAGCGTGCTATCTTGTAACTACTTGCTATTTGCTGATGATCTAGAGGTATGGCGTAGTATAGCTACAGTGAAGGACCACACAGTGTTACAGGGGGACCTGGACAAAGCGTCCATCTGGTCCATCCAGAACATGCTGCATTTCAACGTCACCATATGTAGCGTTCCCAGTGTACCGCACAAGTATGCACAAGTACGGATTTTGAGCAGTACTCCGAGCTGGGTAATTATTTTGCAGACGTTTCGTTGCCTGACTAGGCAACATCATCAGTGCGGCTTCAGGGGCCTGGTTCGCAGTGCCTCGTAAGCGACTTCAATGTCCAAGTGCTTATTGATCGAGTTCTGTTTTGAATGCCAGGCTTCAATGAACTCACGTGCTTGCCGGCTTTTAGCCCTTCCGAGGATGCTTGCATGCTCTAGGTCGAATCGATGGTTCTCAGCATCCATATGCACTGACATCAGGGAGTTCTGGTCGTGGCAACGGATGGCTAGGCTGTGTTCGTGTAGCCTTGTGCCAAGCTTCCTCCCAATCTGTCCCACGTAGTATTTGTCGCAATTCCGGCAACAGATCTTATAAATCACACCAGTTTCTTCTTCTTTGCTAAGTTTATCTTTTACTTTGAAGAGTTTACTGCGAATTGTTTCTGTTGGCTGGTGTGCAACTTTGACTCCAAAAGGCAATAAAAGCCTCGCTGCCATTTCAGAGATACCGTTGATATAGGGCAGTTTTGTTCTCTTTTCAGTTGTTGCATTTGTCGAGGTGTCTCGAGCAACCTTTCCTGGTGCGAGGCAGCGTAGAATGAAGCCTTTTGGGTACGAGTTCCGCTTGAACAGATTGAAGTGATGATCTTCCTCTGCCCGTCTCAGCTGCGGTGTGCTACAGTGGGTTTGTGCTCGTTTGAAAAGGGTTTGCACGCAGCTGCGTTTGTGGGCTGCCGGATGATTGCTGCCGTAGCTGAGGATCTGGTCCGTATGTGTAGATTTTCGGTAGACTGTTGTTTCCAATCGTTCAGCACCAGTCCTTCGTATGAGAACGTCTAAGAATGGTAACTGCTCGTTGTTCTCTTCCTCCCTGGTGAATTGGATGCCATCGAACACGCCGTTAATTAGTTCGTGTGTTTCCTCCAATTTGGAACGTTTGAGGATGACGAAGGTGTCGTCTACGTATCGTACCCAATGTTTTGGTCTCGCGTTCGGGAGTGCTATTTGTTCCAGCGCCTGCATCACTGCCTCGGCTACTAGACCAGAGATCGGCGATCCCATTGGTGTGCCTCTTATATGTTCGTAAATTTGGCCATTAAAAGTGAAATGTGTTGTTAGACAGAATTCCAATAACTCCATCATCTGTTTGGGTTCGAGTTCACTGTTTGTATCAGACGACATGTGCTCCTCTAGCAGGCGCGTCATTGTTTGTTTCGCCAAACCAATATCGATGGAGGTGAACAAGGCGGTAACATCGAAAGAGACCATTATTTCGTCTTGTTCAGTGGTTGCGGTCTTAGGTTTATCAAGGAACTGTTCTGCCTAGTTGATTGAGTGTTCCGATCCCGCGATTAAGTGTTTCAGCCGTCTCCAGAGCTCCTTTGCAAGCCTGTAATTTGGTGCTCCAGGTAACGACACGATGGGGCGAAGCGGCACTCCGCTTTTGTGTATTTTAGGTAAGCCATAGAACCGCGGTAGTACCGAGTTTTGTGGTCGCATCCTCTTGTGTACCAATTTTGTGATTTTCCCCATTCTTTCCAGTTTTTGCAGAGTGCGTCTGATGTTGCCTTCTAAGCGTTTTGTCGGGTCTTCGTTTATCGGCTGGTATGTGTTGGTGTCACTGTGTAGGTGTTGTGCCTTCATGATGTAATCCGATTTGTCCATTATAACAGTAAGACGTCCTTTGTCGGCCGGCAGTATAACTATGCTCTTGTCTTTCTTGAGATTCTCCAGAGCTCTCCGTTCAGCGGCGTTGAATATGTTGGTTTCAGCTTTATGACTGAGAGCCGGGATGATTCCGTGTCTGACCTCTTGTTGTGCTTCAGGCGCGATGTTGTACAATTTTAGTGTCGATTCAAGTGCAGCGAGGAAACAACAGTCTACCGAAAATCTACACATACGGACCAGATCCTCAGCTACGGCAGCAATCATCCGGCAGCCCACAAACGCAGCTGCGTGCAAACCCTTTTCAAACGAGCACAAACCCACTGTAGCACACCGCAGCTGAGACGGGCAGAGGAAGATCATCACTTCAATCTGTTCAAGCGGAACTCGTACCCAAAAGGCTTCATTCTACGCTGCCTCGCACCAGGAAAGGTTGCTCGAGACACCTCGACAAATGCAACAACTGAAAAGAGAACAAAACTGCCCTATATCAACGGTATCTCTGAAATGGCAGCGAGGCTTTTATTGCCTTTTGGAGTCAAAGTTGCACACCAGCCAACAGAAACAATTCGCAGTAAACTCTTCAAAGTAAAAGATAAACTTAGCAAAGAAGAAGAAACTGGTGTGATTTATAAGATCTGTTGCCGGAATTGCGACAAATACTACGTGGGACAGATTGGGAGGAAGCTTGGCACAAGGCTACACGAACACAGCCTAGCCATCCGTTGCCACGACCAGAACTCCCTGATGTCAGTGCATATGGATGCTGAGAACCATCGATTCGACCTAGAGCATGCAAGCATCCTCGGAAGGGCTAAAAGCCGGCAAGCACGTGAGTTCATTGAAGCCTGGCATTCAAAACAGAACTCGATCAATAAGCACTTGGACATTGAAGTCGCTTACGAGGCACTGCGAACCAGGCCCCTGAAGCCGCACTGATGATGTTGCCTAGTCAGGCAACGAAACGTCTGCAAAATAATTACCCAGCTCGGAGAACTGCTCAAAATCCCCATCCACACCTAGAGCTGCAGATATTCTCATTTATGCACAAGTACCGCCTAGGACCACAAATTCTGCAGCGGGCTTCTCACGAGTGCGATCTCGGCGTGATAGTTCAAGATGACCTCGGTTGTTTGAAGCAGACTGAAAAGACATCTTAGAAAGCAAACTAGTACCTCGGCTATCTTCGCAGAGCTTTCGCGAAGTTTAACCCTTCAGTCTTTCCAAAAACGCTTAGTACGTACGTGAAGCTGAACGCGGAATGCGCTATTCAAACGTGGCAACCTTGGCTCAAGCCAAATCCCACCGCGCTCGATACCGCACAACAAAGGGCAACGAAGAGCGTCAGAGGTTTGACTAGCCTCCCCTACCCACTCAGGCTGAAGACCCACAAAATATGCAGTGGACGTTATCGGTGTCCAAGGGGCGATCTCATAACGTTGTACCAGATCTTGCGAAACCCCAACCACCAATGACATTACCTTCTGATAGTCAAAACACCACTGAGAGGTCATCAGTTTAAGCTTGTCACGCAATACAGCCGACTGGAATGTCGGCGAAACTATTTCTCCCTTCGAGTGGCACAGCCTTGGAACGCCCTCCCGGAACATGTAATTAATGCACCCACCCTATCCCTTTTCAAAAAACGCCTTGACGATACTCTGTCACATTTACACAACGTGCTATAACCCATGACCACGAGATGCTTACACTAATGCACAACAGACAGTGGACAGTGCCATAACCCTACTCGAGAATGAGTCGCTCCAAACCCCTTGCACACAATTTGATAAACGCAACTACTGTAGAAACTGGATTTCTGCATCTCATGGACCCGAGATAGCTGCAGATGAGTAAGCGTTGTCCTTGCTATCATTTCTTTTAGTTTCTCGCTTCGTACCTGATCAATAACCATTCCCCTTATTGCTTTGTGTGCGCACATTCTAATTTCAAACTCCCTTTATACCTCAATGCAGTTAACTCTGTAATCGCCCGAACCGACGATTCCATTTTCCCTTGATCTATCTTTTGGTACTCTAACCACCCCAAGGGACATGTCAAGCACTGCTATTTTACCCGTTATACATCATTGTTCATTGTTCATTAGGAGCAGAACCAGAAGAAGCATGGCATTAAGAGAGGCAGCTTGACATGTGTGTAGGACGAACCATATCCCTGGAAACTGGAGGTATTTTGTGGTGCATCATAATAATTTTACCATACTTGTACTTAAGACAAATTAGTTCACTAACTGAGTTTTGTAAAAAGGTTTTGTGCTAGCAACAAGTTTCGGTACAAGTATGTGAACAACCTCAGGAATATGAAGCTTCATGTTTCCCAGCCAACCTTAGCAAATGGTTGTGCTCAAACTGACGACGATGCACCCAAAGTTCTACGGCTGCGATATGCAAACTTTCGATGCGCCGCCAGCAAGTGTCACATACCTGTCCCATTCCCGAGACGCCAATATCCACCCACGTCACTTTTACTTCAGCAACCGTTTTGAGGAAGCTGATATCGTTGCTCACCCATAGTTCCCCCGGAGTTGACAAATTCCCGCAAAAGCACTTCAAGCGACAGTCACAAGGATAGCTGAGCCATTAGCTCGATTTTTCCAAAGATGTCTAGATAAACAGCAGGTCGTCAATATGGGGAAGCCGGGCATCTTCACTACAATTGTCCAAGTTAGTAGCCGTTTGCAGCCCATCAACTACCGCCCAGTGATTCTCCTCCCGATGCTCGCAAAAGCGGAGTCAACCATAGCTCAGGCTCTAAGGGGCTACTTTGAAAAATCTAACATCATAGCACAGGAACAACACGGATTTCGTCTGCATTGATGGTGTACTACCAATCTGCTGATAATGCCTGGCACTTGGACCGAGATAACTGGCAGTGGGACCGCCATTGATGTCATTTACCTCGACTGTTCTAAAGCCTTCGACCGCTTAGATCACCGAATCTTTCACCAAAAGCTACATTATTCCGGAATTAGGGATCCAGTCTTTGGATGGATTGGAAATTTTCTGCTTCAGCGTTGGCTTCGAATTCGGGTTAGGGGTTCATTTTCCGCTACCATCAACGCGGACTGCGGTGTTCCACAGAGATCCATGTTAGGGCCTCGCCAATTCCTGTTCATCATCAATGACCTACCGGGTGCCATCGAGTCAAAGTTCCTGCTTTTTGCCGATGACATCATTACATGGCGAGCTGTCGGTTGTCAAGTCGATCACGATGTGCTGCTGAGAGACTTAGACCGTACCTATGAATGCTCAAAGACAAAACTACTTCCGTTTAACTTATACAAGTACAATACGAGACCACTTAAGGATATAAGCTTGGAGTTCACACGCTGAAAACCGCTTCACGGGAGCGCGATCTTGGCGTGGTGATGCAAGACAAGCTCAGCTATTCTGTGCAGTCTTTGGAGGCATCCAAAGCAGCGAACCAACAGGCTGGTCTATTACGAAGGGCAACCGGGCGGTTCGATCCCTCCATCTTCCACCAAATTCTCAATGCGTATGTGAGGCGCTACGTGAAATACGCGATTGAGGCCTGGCAATCGTGGTTAAAACAAGATCTGGTTGAACTAAATAGCACGCAGGGAAGGGTAACCAAGAATGTAAAGCGAATGCTTCACCTGCTTTACCATTTGCGACTAAAAACTTTAGGAATGTACAGCGGAAGTTACCGCCGTCTAAGGAGTGACCTCATACGGGCCTTCCAAATCTTGCAAAACACCGAGTACATCTGCCACCAACTGCCTAAAATAAGCTTTAATACAAAATCGAGTGGTCCCGGAATGAAACTTGCTACGCAATATAGTCGGCTGGAATGCCGCGGGAACTAATTTTCTTTTCCAAATTGTCACCCAGGAAACCATCTTGCGACTTTTGTCACTTCGCACCCATGTCAACATTCTATAAAAAACGACTTGACGATGTATTACAACCCCTGCATTACCTGCTTTGATATCTGTTCACTTAGTGACAACAAGATGCAAACAAACATTCTGCTCCTCAGCCGTCACGCAATCGGAATAAATGGATTTCTATGCATATGTAAACGCATACGCATTGGTGTTATCGAACATAGCTTGACTTATAGTGAATTTATTTTTACGAGTAAGGCGGTGAGTCCTCCAGTGTAAATCTAAACTTGTTAATAACTTGTCTTATACTTTGAATTTCACTATAGTCATAATGCGGGACATGCTAAGCTACAGCAGTTTTTCCCGTATAAAACAATGGTTCCATTGTCTCATGACCATTAGATGCTGGCATAAATGCACAGCAAACAATGGACAGTAACATAACCCTACTCGCACACAGGTTACTCTAAACCCTTTGGTGAGTCCTGTATTTCACACATGCTTTTACCGGCATTAATTTGTTACTTTGTAGTTATCACCGTAACGATCCTACAGGACAAGTCAAACATTCGATTTTCTACCCATCATAAACCATTGCTGCATTGCTCAATTGATCTACAAGGCCATGTGCACAAAGCACATTGGGACCGTCTCAGTCTGTAGCGGATGCTCGACTTCTTTGGCCTCTAAACATGATACATGCATGTCGTACCTCATCCCTGCCTGCGGAGATTGAATCCTGTCAGATGATGATGATTATTGGCGCTTATAAGCTGGCTTTTATCTCACATTGGCTGAGATGTGTGCTGCATATTCGTAGACCTCATTTACCCTGAAGATACTTGTTTTTGTTGCCAGATGTAGGATGTGCCAAACCACGAGGATTTTAAACTTGAGTTGGCAAACAGTAAGAGGTCACTAACAAGTATACAGGATGTCATTAGCTAATCTAGCCTTCTAAGATGATTACGACGCGGACCAACCTGTTCTTACCATGAAATCTTACAGGACATGACTGGCAACTTGCATTAGGATTAGGTCCGTTGTCCACTTTGAAATACTTAAGAAGTTATTAACATGCTCCGAGATTTGCGGAGTATGCTTGGTTATGCTGCGGATCAATGACATTGCAAGGAAAATGACTTAGCTTTGTCGTCACAAATTTACCCGATAGATGGATATTGGAGATCTAGTGCTAATAATGTATAAACTGGATGGCATTGGACAATTGCTTATGGTGTCTGTGTTTTGCACTGGGGCCCCTTCTTCCTCTCTTCTTGCTGTTCATTTCATACATTCATTTCACTTGTATGGAAACGAAGCCTCTATTTAGTTTGCAGATAATCCGTTGTTACTAGTCATTTTGATGATTTTTGACTTGCGAAGTTTCGTTTAAGATATCAACAGATTTATCTTCGTGCAAATGCTATATCAATGCACATTTAGGTTATCGACATGTTTAGCGTGGCGCATCGGTGAAATTGTGCCCACGCGTGCTAACCTGAGTTTGTAAACCGCTGTATATATGGGCAGGCGAGCTCACTGCCGTGACGAATAATCAGTTGCGACCCTACTCTGTTCTAGTGTACAACGCACAGAGTTTTACTAAATTAGTCCTAAGGTTTAGTTTAAAAGGGCTTGTGGAAAATTCAAGTATAATGCATCCTATTCGTGTTTTCTATTCACGTCGCATAATCTGAGATTTTCGCTTAGGTAACGGCCATCGAACAATGCCATGGGTATTTGTATCTGTCACTTAGGCAAGATAATCATCCACTGGATACTTCTAGCACGAAAAACTTGCACGCCAGCTACGGCCTCAGTGATCGAATAGACCAACGCTCACAGTAATGCGAAGCTTGGTCTACAGAACCAGTGCTTAACATTGACTACGCCAATAAGACTGATGCCATTTATTGGCCATATAATATGATTGAGGTTGATAAGGTGTATCTCGTTTGTCAGTAGTTTATCACAGCTGTTCTCAAGCCAAATTAGTATAACCCCAATCCAGAAAAGCGCCCTCGATTTTATCGTTTTACTTGGGCTCGTCAGTGGCGTGCATTCGCTCGGTTCCCTGCTGGGTATCTAACCCATTATTGCCAGTGTGTTACGCCCGCAGATTATGCCACTGAGCCATGGGGGACGGAGGCAGACCGTCTGAACTTTCATGATATGGCGTTTGTGGGATAACACAGTTCATTTTAAATGACGGCCGTCGTAGAGACTATAGATGCTGAAGAAAATTCGTGGGTATCAGCTATGCGGAACTGTCAGCAATAGCACACATACACTGAAACATCGCAGAACTTTTTTCACTGTTTACGCAGGGATGGGTTCATTTCATATCAAAGGCTTCAGAAGTTGCTAAGGAATTGTAAAGCAATTCAACCGGGACAAACAAGAGCTCTCGCGCAGATTGTTGGTGGGTATGGAAAGGTTTACTTGATCTGTGTAGCGAGAGCATTTGCGAAGCACTTGCTAAAATGTAGGAAGGTTTGCTAAAACTACATCGAGTTTTCAAGACCGTCGAGTTTCCCAAACTATGGAACGTTGTTAGTACATTCATTATTCTGCTGATGCACTTGTTAACTAGTAGTATATCACACAATGCAAAAAGCGAGCTGATGCACAATTCCGTTTTTGTCTAGATCGGGATTGATAAAAAAGAACCATAACTCGACCTTTATTATCCAGCTGTTTCGCAGACTCATTGAAAATAACAACAAAATAATAACAATGACATGATAGTTCGGAACAACAGAAATAAATGGTCATATTAAATATTCTCATGATGACCGTTGAACCATCCATTAATCACTGAGCATCAGATATCAAAGAACGCCCAGACAATGTACATTTTATAACGACTTACCCTTGGTACGAAGTTTCCGAAGCAGGGTCATCCGGGCTTCTCTTTACTCCGGACAAGTTATCTGCAGTTTCTGTTGATGAATCTTAAAACCAAGTAAGTTCATGTATTTACCGGTTGAAAAACCTTCCATTTTTTAACAGTGAAATGGTTTCATCCACTCTTCTCTGTGTTCTTAACAACGGTACTATTTGTCTCACACACCAAGTAACAGCCAACCAGTCGAGAATTCTACGGGGTTGGTAGGTAATAATCATTGTGGAAATTTGAAAATGTAGCCACGTTACCCTATCGATTTTTACCTGTGCCATAAACAGCATAGTTCTTCCGCAAACCAACTCAGCGACCGCCAAGTTAAGTTATTTGGCTAATCCAAATGGAATTCTATATCTCAAATCATCGAAAGTTTCAACCAAGAAAGCTTGCTAATCCGTGTCATAGTTGCTATCTATGTATCTATTCACCAATTTAGTAAGCTAAATCTAGGCATTATGCGCACTTGAGCTATGCCGAGTTTGATCCTTAGTTGGGTGTATTATATTACCTGACTGGTAGTATCGGTGGAACTGTTAGTTCAGCCCACCGGGTTACAAACGATGCAGTGATTCAAACGTGGTCATTGATGGTGGGGGACCAGATCCACTACCCGAGCAATTCTTAGTCCAATCATCTTGAGAACGAGATGGTTCTAGTGCTTTAGCCAATGATTGTAGACATCGTTAGCCATGCTGACACTGTTGACAGGGTGGACTCAATATGCTGTGTTAGTAAAACAGAAAGTTCTAATGTGGCAGTTCATAGTCTTGCGGTGATATTCTTTCACCTCCAATGAACGATGGAGCATTCATCTTTCGCCCTATGAGGATATTCGTGTTAATTATAACTAGAATTTGTTCAAAGCATTCTTAAATCAGGATGCTGATACTTCCCATATCATCCCTATTTCTGTCATGAAATTGATGCCACTGATACAGACAATTTAGAATAACACGGAAGTGCAGGCGAAAACTTTCGAGGCAATATTCTGTATGGAAACAGGTCCCCAGGGAACAGTTCCACGGATGGCCGTATTAGTTTATTATAAAAATTTGATTAAATCTGTATTCGTTATTGTTTCCGGCTTTTCAAGTTCACTAAGCCATTAAACTTGCTAAGTACTTGCATATCCCTTTTGCATCCGCTGCATAAAGCGTGAACAATTATTTATATTGTCCGATCCTGCTGTATACATTGAGCAGACCACATCTTTGGAATGCGCCTTGCACCGCCGAGGAAGATATAATGTATTTATATATTCGTTTGTTTAAATACCGAACAGGTGCATTCCAAACAAGTTGCACAATTATAATAGGAATGCATCAGTTCCATCAGCTAAAACGAGACATTGCCCCTTGCCATGCGCTCATGAGAACTGCGTCATATTACAAGGAATATGCAAAAAGGCCTACATGGACAATTCATACCTCTTGCAAAACCCTAATCATTCACATTCGGTTGGCAAACTTATACATTTAAAAGATGTTTGGTGATGTGGTGGGTATATTACTAACCAGGGGATGAGCCCACTCCTCTACAGAACAGCACTCAAAAACACTTGGGCATAAACAGTGTCATACGGCTACTGGTGACTTGTTTTACATGATATACCCTGCCATTAGTAGAAATATGCAATACCGCCTCATAGCTTTTTTCTTCGAATATCTATGACCTTGAGGAGACGTGATGCTACCAAAATAATCACCAGCTTACAATTTAGAAGTAAACGTAGTTTCTACTGATCTCGATAGTTTGCAGTGAGGCCCTTAAATGCATAAAAACAAGTCCGTGGCCATCGCTCCTATTAGCACCGGTTCCTTGGAGCCATGCTTTAAAAGCAGGGGTTAGACACAAACAAACATTATATATGTATGTAGATATATATATAAATATATATATATAGTGCAGGACTCCTGCCTTTATCCCGTGAAAAGATAACCCTCCTTTGCTAGGAATTGTTAAGAAGCGGACAGAACTGAAGAAAGCGATGGAAACCCGCTTTGTTAATGAGGAATTCACAGCCTACGTGCCGACCTGTGGCACCACATCCGTGTAAAAATAACAGACGCTGCTGAAGAAATGCTCTAGTGCGCAAATTGTATGCGGGCCGAGTGATTTGATGACAACAGTGCGACTATTTTATTATTGGTGTCGACGAAGATTACGGCGCTCACTGTACATTTGGATGAATCTGGTGACGGCAGAATGGAGAGTTGTTTTCGCAAAGTTCATCGGTCATTGACTCGAGAGCTCCGTCGCATCGAGAATGCGTAGTGGACGGAGAAAGCGAAACATATGAAAGGCTATGCCGAACGTCGCCGGCATTTGTAATTTTTTGACCCTGTGATGGTGGTGTGTTGACCAACTTTGCAGCCACTGAGGTCGCTGCCCCATGCTAATGCAGGCTTTGCCTGTACTCAGACTGCAGACGTAATGCAAATTTGGTGAAAGAAATCTGATTGTCTCTTAAACAATCATCCATAGGTTGACTAGGCCGTGTTGCACAAGCTGCGGCAGCAAGATATGAGGCTGTGTCTTACCGACACACGGACACTAGATAAGACACAGAGAGCACATGCTCCGCTGAAGAACGGCAGGTGCGTTGGTTCTGACGGTGTCGCGCCTGAAGTATTGAAACACTGCGGAGCCGCGTTGGTAAGTGCGCTGCACAAACAGATGCAGTGCGAGTGGATTGAGGAGGAGGTGCTCCCTGGGTTAAAGGAAGCGCTTCTGCTTCCAATGTTCAAGGACAAATGAAGCAAGCAATGTTGCATGAAATATCGTGGTATCAATTTACTGACCTGTGTGGGGAAGGTGATCAACCGAATCCTGCTCAAACGCCTCTTCAGGTAGGTTGTGGAAACGAACCTGGAGGAAGAGCAGTGTGGAGTTTTTACGGGTACCAACACCATAGGTTTGGTGTTCGCGGCTCGTCGGTTGCAGGGAAAATACGGAAAGCGACAACAGCTATTGTACTCGCTGTTTGTTGACTTCGCCAAAGCTTTTGACACGGTGAACCGAGAGGTACTGCAACTCATGTTGAGTAAGTTAGGTTATACGAGTAATTTTTGTAATTTTAAGGAAATGCGTGCACAATGATGTTTGGGCAAGTGTACAGCTGAGTGGACGAATCTCGGATAACTGCGGTCGTCTCTGGTGTGAAGGAAGAACGTGCGTATACCTCTGTTCTATATAATATTTATCTTAATGGAATGGTGTGCTGTGCCTTTGTTGCTGCTTGTGAGTACGGTGTCTGTGTGGATCACCGTGTGGTTGGTACGTTGCTGAAGCTCCGCTTTGCCGGGAGGAAAGCCCTACTCTATGAGACAAGCATCCACATGTTGCTGTTTACCGATGACTGTGCGTTGTATGCGCACAGTGCGGATGAGTTGAACTTTACCTTGGCTACCGCATCGACAGCGGACAAATTCGGACATGGCAACAACGCAAGCAATACACTGTTCCAGCAGTATGAAAGACGTACACACGCCGTTGAGAATAGGCTGCGCATCAAAATGGCTTAGGTAGGAACAAGCATGGCAGAACGTCTAACACAGGCCCTCCGCCTAAATCCACTGCAACCTAATTCAATAACGCCATACGCTACACTAATAAAGTTACAGCTGCAAACACTGCACGAAGGCACAGCAAATCACTAGGTCTCCCAACTGCGGTCCACACTCTGAAGAAAGACACTCAGAAAAATACTGGTTGCCCTATCAATAATATGTATCAAGTTTTCTAAGTCAACGTCGAATGATTTGAAAGGTAAACAGTTTGTTGACGTCAACCAATGGAATACCATAAGTAACTACCTTGGTATTCCGAGTAAACCCTCTAAATTGACAACGATCTACCGCCACCCAAATTCCTAACATTATGACAAAGCCAGGTTTCTTCGGGATATGCTAAACTCTATCTGTGAGGTAGAAGCAGCATTGCTTTCGATCGCTGGTTCCAAGAACGCAATTGGTCTGGTCCGCATCTTTCCAGACATTCCCTGGAGCGAGCGCAAGCGAGCGTGGCAGAGTTTAGAATAGTTCCGGCTAAACGCCACAGCCAAAACCGTTTTTGTCCACGGCGTCCCCCAGTCTCAAGAATACGACGAATTCGAAACAAAGGTACACGAGCAGGAGCAGTGGCGCTTTATTCATGAAGTCCTGCTCTTAAATGACGTTGTTGCTACCTGTCTCTCGAAACTGCCACGATCAGAAAGCTACAAAGGTTGCTGCCCAAGGATAATTAAGTTTGTATTACAAACTACACAGACGGCACTTAGGCTACTGGAACGCTGGCATTAACTTCGGAACAGACTGCCAACCGAGCTCCGGTTTAAAGCGGCCAGCGGAACTGTCACCCGACATTATGCACCACCACAGCAGGCAAAGGAATTAATGATCTTATCCGAAATGCACACCGGAAATAAGTCAGAAGGTAATGATGATATTCCTGTACAACGCTGCAGCTACTCCCCATGCATTGTGCAAACTGAGTTGTCAGAGGGACTAATTACATTGCCACCGAACCCAACTCCAAGCGACTCGCCGATAATACCACAAAAACTGCTAGCGGCTGACCATACAACGGTTGACACAGCCACACGTGCCACGCATCGTTACTGAGAACTGAAACATTTGTCTGCATGTATATGAATGCCCAAAGCCTCCTCATCAAAATCCCCGAGCTTTGTTTGTGCCAAGTAACAAAAGCTTGGGATCTCATCTCCATAACAGATACTTGGTTGCACTCAGGGATTACGGATGCTTAGGTCGCGATACAGGGTATGTCACGGTTCCGACACAATCGCCCCAGCAGGGGAGGTAGTGCTATCCTATACTAATGTAAAGACTTGAAATGCGAACCACTGGATGATCCGGAGATGTGGTTCACCGATTGGCTATTATGCCGTTTGCGTCTCATACACAAGGACAACTGCTTCGTGACCGTTGTATATCGCTTCTCATCGTCCACTCCAGAGATGGATTCCCACCTAATATCATCCTTGATGAAATGATTACCCCCAACTTACAGCTAAGTTCTTTTCTCCAGCTATTTCAACGTTCACGACTTGGAAAGCTCGACATCCCCAAGGAAAACATGCAAGGCTGAACTGCAAGAACTTATCGCAAGTATCGCGCTTTACAAGCACATCAGCTCAACTACCAAGTACAGAGCTGATACCAAACCATCGGTATTTGACCTCATCCTTACAAATAAGGAACTCATGATCGACAGGCCATTGAAAGAAACCCCACTAAGGCTAATCGCTTAAGACCCCATAATTTATAATATGAATTTATAAATGAATATTCTGAGGAACACACAGAACTAACACGTACTATTACAACTTCTTGAACAACCTAGTTGAGACGGCTGATTGGGAGTTCTTGAAAGGTGGCCCTCCGACAGCGCTTGGATTCAGTTTTTTGGACGCTTCAGCAATCTAATAGTAACTGTGTCGGAAACAAAGAAGTTCGCTCCACCAATCCCTCGTCTTTCATCTGAAGTAGAACTCGCAAGTGCATGTCAATAAGAAATGTAGCTTGGCACATTTATAGTGCTCGTCCTTGTCCCGAAACCTGGATCTATTAAGTAGCCCAGCGTAACTATCGTAACATGCTTGTCCGTGAGGACAACTTGACTCCCCAACAACTTTGGTCTGTAAATTTGCCAACAACAAAAAGCACCTATACATGTATGTTAACACCATTCGGAAAGTGAAGCTGGGTATCCCCTCACTTAGCACGCCAGTCAGAGTGACACAGAGTGCCGAAGAGGCAGCCAAGGTCTTACGAATGCAGTATGTCACAATCTTCCAAAGAGACGTCCACCAGTGTTACGTACCCATAACTCTATCCCCAACTTCAGCACTCACTAACCTCGATTTTACTCCCACAGCTGGGTTTAACAAAAGTGCGCTCACTACGCACTACAGCTGTCCCGGAAACGACTATATTCACCTAAGGGCGCTGAACGTAGCAGCAACAACGCTTGCCGGGCCATTGTCACATTTCGCCCAAACGCGCTTGCATAAACAAATTGTGCCTACCATGTGGAAACATAGCGTAATCACTCAAATTTTCAAAAGCAGTTATCGCTCGGAACCATTCTACAATCGCTTATTGGTCCTACTCCCCGTGCTCTCAAAGGTGATGGAGGCAGTGATCGCTGAGACTTTAGTAGACCATATAGAACGCTACAACATCATAGCATACGAACAACACGTTTTCCGCCAGCACCGTTCATGCACTACCAACCTACTGGTTGCACGCACTAGTTGGACGGAAGCGGCCGACACAGGCAGAGGGACAGACGTCGTTTATCTCTACTTCTCCAAAACCTTCGACCTACAGGATCACGACATTCTACTTCACAGGCTCGTAGGCAATTGAGGTGGTGATCCAGACCTTGGGAGGATCAGGAATTTCCTGCAGGATCAGCCACTGCAGATCAGAGTTCGATTTGCGCTGTCCGGTCCGATTTATGTCGAGTGTGGGGTTTCACAAGGATAAGTTATGGAGCCACGTCTGTTTCTCGCGTTCAATAACGAACTTACGCATTTGATTACTTAAGATTTCTGCTGTTTCTTGACGACGTTAAGATGTGCCTGGCGATTGTTAACCCAGTAGATCACGATGCAATTCAGCGAGAACTGGACAAAGCCTATGGGTGTTCACTCCACAATCTGCTCCAGTTCAATTTAGGGAACTGTAAGTTGGTTCTCATACTCTATCAGCCAAAATCACACACAAGCTTGGAGACCATGTCCTGCAAGCAGTCACCCAGGAGCACGAAGTTATGGTACAAGTTCAGGCTGATCTGCTTTGCTCAGAACAATCTGAGAAGGCAACAAATACCGGGAACCAATACGTCAACATGCTGCAAAGGACATTTGGGCGGTTCGATCATTCGGCCAGTTCACGGTTGCTTAAAACGTACCTGCGGCCTCATGTGCAATACGCGATCCAATTGCGACAGCCATGGCACAAACAACAACACGCAGCGCTCAAGAATCCACAGCGACGAGACACGAAGCACGTCAAAGGGTTGTTCAACATGTATATTAGGACTCTAAAATTATACACCGGCCGGTACCGCCGAACATGGTTGAATTGCCGAACAACCTGCTCGTAGTGCTAGCTGGGTGGTTCATGTTTTACCGTTACAGCAAATGGTTAGGCGGCTGTGTTCCAGGATGTGGTGGGTTTCCCTTGGCAAGCGTTCTCCCTATAAAAAACCACAAATGTCCCTTTAACAACACCGCGAAGTGGCGGATGTGACTCGCCACTAAATAAAGTCACTGCTCCTTGTCCCTCCAAGAGAGGTATTGTAATTTAAGGGGGCGTTGGGCCCCTGCACCTTCACAGACCAAAAGCACATAAACCATCTATTTGGTCACCGGCTCCCAACGAGTTGGGACGCCCTCACATCGCCCTGCTGCTTTTTAGGTTAGATTTTTGATCAAAGGTTCCGGGTAGGGCTCCCTAAGACAACCCTTTAATTTGGCCTGAACAACGGGGTAGTATCACGTCCACTGATGAATCATGGACCACACCGGTTACTACTGCTACTGCTACGCCTCTCTTCCGTGCTACATCAACCGCTCAACCTCCACTCACAGACCACCCCACCTCCCGTCCTTCACCCACATGTACTCTTACGTCTTCTACGGTCACTGTCACAAACGACCCACATATCGAAACTGATGGAAGCAACAGCCAAACTCCCGGTTTTCAATGTCTTGCGATCGCAACCGCCTCTCACTCCGCCGAAGCTCCAGCTCTTCTTCGACCTGGTTCTCCATTCATCCTCGCAGCGTTTAATGTTCGAACTATGATGCAGATCGGAAGACAAGCATGTCTGGCCCGTACTCTTGAATCGCTTTCGGCAGACATCTGTTGCCTTTCAGAGACCGGATTACAATATTCTAGCGCCGTCATCAGAATAGGCTCCCCGGTAAACTCTGACGCCAAATATTACTTGCGGCTTTCCGGAGACCCAGAAGCTGCCGCTACTGGTCAAGCTGGTGTTGGGGTTGTACTGAGTGCCAGAGCTGAATTAAATCTGCTTGAATGAATCCCAGTCAATGGTCGGCTACGTGCGTCAGACAAAGAGGTTCATGTAACGTAAGCAGGCGTCGAGATGATAAGCGTGCGTTGTTTCTCGGCTCCGCCTACGCCCCTACAGACTGCAGCCCGGATGCAGTTAAAGATAGGATTTATCAGCAAACACATGCACTTCTGCGTTCCTCCAAACGGACTGATATAGTCATTCATGCCAGGGACTTTAACGCACGGGTTGGCCGCCTTCCACCAAGCGAGCACCACCTTGGAGGTAGTTAAGGTCTCGGTGAGAGTCAATCAGAAAATGGAGACAGACTGCTGGCTCTTTGTTCTGATCATCGCTTGTTTCTTTCGAGCATTATTTTCGGCACCCGAGGAGACACACTGCTACCTGGCGCCCGCCATCACAAATGCGAGAGTGCTCCCAGCTTGACTACATAGCAATCAGCTACAGATAGCGTGGAAGCGTAACGGACTGCCGATCGTACTGGCCAACTTACCTAGACTCCGATCACGCATTGGTTCGGGCTAAGATTTGCATGCGTTTCGGAGGATCACCTAAGCGCGCGATCTAGTAAGAGTTATTACGTCGAAATTCTTACTCTTCGCGGACGACCTCAAGGTTTGGCGGGCGATAAAACGATCGGACGACCATGAAATCCTACAGCGTGACTTGAATGAGGCCTGGAATTGGTCGGTGAGAAACGCCCTGCCGTTTAATGTGAACAAATGTCGCGTTGTTCATATCCGCCATCGACAAGTCCACGTCTACAAGCTTAGGGCACACGATCTGAAGACCACCACTCAGGAACGCGACTTGGGTGTGCTGGTACAGGAAGACCTCGGGTGTTCCAAACAGTTGGATTCCGCTTCTAAAAGGGGCAAACAGCACGTTGGGCTCCTGCGAAGTGCATTCGGAATTTTGGATTTATCCATCTTCTCTTTGATGCTGAATGCCTACGTCCGTCCTCACGTCGAATATGCAATCTAGGCCTGGCAACCCTGGCTAAAACGTGACCTTGCAGCGCTTGAGACCCCACAGGGTCGAGCAACGAAAATCGTCAATGGCTTGCGCCACACTCCTTACCAGGAACGACTGGAGATACTCGGAGTGTTCAGCGACAGTACCGGCGACTTCGTGGAGACCTCATACTAGTGTACCAGATATTGAGCGATCCCAGTCACGTATGCCGCCACCTCTTGAAGCTCAGCCTGAACACTAACTGTTACGTGGTCAACCAATGATCACTCACTATGACCGTGAACCTGATTGGACCTACATGCACACGTAGATAAACACGCACACACGCACTCAAGGATACACCCTAACATTCCGTGCTCTCATGTAAACCGTTAAGTGTTCAGTACACGGTGCGCCAGACTGACGCGTCTTCTTGCTTATTCGCCAAGATTTGAAATACGTACTTGCGGTTAGTGTCCAGTTGTGATATCTGGCGACGGAGGTCAACATGTCCATGACAAATACTCCACCGGTCTTCTGGTCGTGCTCTACCGACAAACCTTCCCTGGACTCGTGGCATAGATGGCGGAAAACCTTTACGGATTACTTGGAATTGCTTCCAATCTTGAATCCAGCAGTATCTCTTACTGAGAAAAACAAAGTGAAGCTCTTGATACAGTTTCTTGGAGATGAGGGTCAGAGGTATTTCGAAGCACTTCGCATTGATCAAATCTCTTCTACGATAACCGGCGCTTTGGAAACCTTCAGTGCTCTTTGGGGTGCTCGCCAGAATGCATTTACGGCTAGATACTACTTTTTGAAACTCTGCCAGAAACCATATGAGAGTGTGAACGAGTTCATCGCTCGTGTACTACAAGCAGCACCTGATTGTAAATACAATGAAGTCGATCCAACGAGATTTGAAGAGACCATGTTACTCCAATGTTTGATAGCCGGAATCTCAGACCAGAGCACGCGGGAGAAGCTCACTTCACGAGATGATTGTTCACTGACCTGGGAGACGGCCTGCTCGATTGCCCGGCAGAGGGAACACCTTACACAACAACTCGCAACATTTACGCTGAAGGACTGGTCAGATGAGCTGCGATTGATTAACACTACACCAAAACCAAAGCCACGCACTGGCGTCAATTTGTTTGTGTGCTCTCGCTGTGGTGAGCAGCACAGTTGTCCATCCGACTGCCGGCATCAGAAGACAGTATGTCGAAGCTGCGGGAAGGTGGGCCACCTGGCGCGAGTGTGTAGATCGGTTAAGCGACGTTCAGGTGGGGCTTATCGAGGAGCAAACCCCATCAAAACTGTGGACGAGTCTGATGGTAGCGACCCTGAATTACATTCCATTTGGCTTAATTCCGTTTCTATCATGCAGCCGGCGCCATACACTCTAGAGCTTTACATTGAAGGACAAAAGGTACAGATGAAAATCGATACAGGAGTATCCGTGACGATAATCCGGGAAAACGCTGTAAAAACACTCCCGAACTTATCCGCTTGCAATTCTGTTCTTCGTACATACACCGGTGAGCCTATACGTGTCCTTGGTAAATGCTTCGTGAAGGCACAGTATGGCGACAAAATACGCACACTTCCTGTATATGTGGTCCCCGGGGATCGTCCAAATCAGCTTGGAAGAGACTGGATACGTGCTTTCTCGGATACAATGAATGTGGTAAAATTAGTCACCGAGATCTCCGGACTTGAAACATTACTTAAACAACATTCAGCTGTTTTTTCCGAGGAGCTTGGGAAGTTGAAAGAATTTCAGGCTGCGATAAAACTAAAGGAAGACGCTCGACCAAAATTCATTAAGGCGCGCACACTACCATACGCTATGAGGCCTAAAGTTGAAGAGGAACTAAACCGCCTACAGACTCAAGGTATTATTACTCCTGTACACTTTTCCGACTGGGGAACTCCAATTGTGCCAGTAACCAAACCGGACGGCTCCGTACGGATATGTGGTGACTACAAGATAACCATAAATCAAGCATCCATGCTGGTCAGGTACCCCTTGCCACGTATTGATGACTCGTATGCAACACTAGCTGGTGGTGAAAAGTTTACCAAACTCGATCTGAGTCATGCATACTCGCAGATAGAGCTCGATGAACCTTCGAGGAAACTTACTACCATCACAACGCACATGGGACTATTTCAATATACTCGTTTACCTTTTGGGATTAATTCCGCCCCCGGAATATTTCAGAGAATTATTGACGACCTAGTGAAGGACATTCCTTTTGCGTGTGCTTGTCTGGATGATATTCTTATCTCTGGACGCTCGGATACAGAGCATCTTCGAACACTCGCGGTCGTGCTCGAGCGTTTGGAGCGAAGTGGATTCAGATTGAAAAGGTCTAAATGTGAGTTCCTTTCACCTTCCGTTTGTTACCTTGGATACCGGCTTGATAAACACGGTTTACATGTTTTAAATGACAAGGTTAAACCTATTTTAGAAAGCCCAGAGCCAAAGAGTTGTGATGAACTCCGTTCGTTCTTAGGAATGCTATCTCACTATCGCCGTTTCCTGCCTAATGCATCGACGGTTCTATCGCCATTAAATGAGCTGTTACACAAAAATGCATCGTGGTGTTGGGGTTCCCGTCAAAAAAATGCCTTCAATAAAGCAAAACAAGCTCTTGCTTCGCCACCAACGTTTGTCCATTATGACTCTAACAAGCCAATCATACTTCAGTGCGACGCGTCCCCTTGGGGGGTCGGAGCTGTCCTGTGCCACCGCATGGACGATGGTTCTTTACGTCCCATAGCATAAGCATCGCGCACCTTACAGACGGCGGAGAAGAACTACTCACAACTGGACAGAGAAGCGCTAGCCGTTATCTTCGGAGTTAAGAGGTTTCACCAGTATTTATAGGGAAACGTTTTCGAGCTTCATACAGACCACAAACCATTGATATCCTTGTTTGGGGAAACCAAAGGTATACAACAAATGGCATCACCGAGGATGCAAAGTTGGGCTATAACCTTGAGTGCTTACAGTTACAAGATTGTTTATATTACCAACGTCAGCAACTCCACAGCTGATTCACTCAGCCGTCTGCCGATCACGGAAACTGCACATGAACCCGACCCTCCGTTTGAACTGGTTAATGTAATGCAACCTCTAGACACAACACCGATACGGAGTACAACAATCCGTCAATGGACGGATCGAGAACCCGTGCTATCAATGGTGAAACGCTTTTTGAAAATGGGTTGGCCTCCTGAAGGGACAGTTGAATTACAACCGTTTATGATTCGGAAGAAAGAAATGAGTCTATTCGACGGCTGTGTTTTTTGGGGCTCTCGTCTAGTCCCTCCCACCAAGGCGCGTTCACAGATACTTAAAGAGCTCCATGATGCTCATCCAGGTGTGGCGAGAATGAAGGCACTAGCGACATGGTACTGCTGGTGGCCCAGCATCGACTCAGACATAGAGAACTTACTGAAGAATTGCGATATTTGTCAGGCGTATCAGCGGAGCAAGGCGCCAGGTCCAATACATCCTTGGCGTTGGCCCGACAAGCCCTGGCAGCGTATCCACCCCGACTACTTCGGACCGATCGACGGGACCATGTTTCTTCTACTTATTGATGCACATTCTAAGTGGATTGACGTACATCCAGTTACTCAGGCGACAGCCGAATCCACCATCACTAAAATGCGCTCGTCCTTCGCTACGTTTGGCATCCCGGAAACTATTTGTACAGACAATGGTTCGCCTTTTACCAGTGCCGAATTTGGTAAATTTGTCGCCAACAACGGAATCCAACACGTTAAATCAGCACCGTATCACCCAGCATCAAACGGATTAGAGGAGCGTGCAGTACAAACTGTGAAACAAGGCTTACTAAAGAAGCGAACGGGAACATTGCGAACAAAACTGGATCGGTTCCAATTCACCTACCGTTCTACACCCACTGAGGCTACCGGGAAATCCCCAGCGGAATTGATGTTCGGCAGAAATCTGAAAATGAGGCTTCATTTGTTGTTCCCGAACCCGCGTGTTGAAGTACAGGAGCGTCAGAAACAGTTTGTGTCTTCAGAGGAATCAAAGCCGGAAGTTACATTTCAGGACCATCAACCTGTTTACACCAAGTTACCGCATGAACAATGTTGGCAGCCGGCGACTGTGCTCGACACTTCAGGAAGTCAAAACGATTTGCAGCTTCCGGACGGCCGGGTTGTTCGCCGGCCCTCAGATCATGTACGCCCCAGGAGAACTGACACACCTGCCGTGAGTCAGTCACACTCGGAGATCGCAGAGCAAGCTGCAGAGCACGACGAACACAGAAAAACAGGGGAAACTCAATTACGCCGAGCGACCCGGATTCGGAAACCGATCGAACGTTTTTAGCCAAGACTGTAACGTCAGCCAAAACAGGGAGGACTGTTACGTGTTCAACCAATGATCGCTCACTATGACCGTGGACCTGATTGGCCCCACACACACACGTAAATAAGCACGCACACATGCACTCAAGGACACACCCTAACTTTCTGTGTTCACATGTAAACCGTTAAGTGTTCAGTATACTGTGTGCCAGACTGACGCGTCTTCTTGCTTATTCGCTACTAGTTGAAATACGTACTTGCGGTTAGCGTCCAGCTGTGATACCCCACAGCGTCGAGCAACGAAAATCGTCAATGGCTTGCGCCACACCCCTTACCAGGAACGACTGGAGATACTCGGAGTGTTCAGCGGACGGTACCGGCGACTTCGTGGAGACCTCATCCTAGTGTACCAGATATTGAGCGATCCCAGTCACGTATGCCGCCATCTCTTGAAGCTCAGCCCGAACACTAACCTTCGCGGTAACAGTTTAAAGCTGAGCCAACAGTACAGTCGTCTAGACTGTCGTAGAACCTATTTCTCCCTCCGGGTCTGCGGGCCCTGGAACGCCCTTCCAAACGCAGTTGTTTGTGCCCCCACATTAGATACGTTTAAAAAACGATGGGACGTCTCACTGAGCGCCCTGCGTTTAGTTTTATGAACGAATACGCTTGTATATATTTAGGCTGACCAGCCTCTATGGATTTATACCCAAATTTGCGGTCGTAAATCTGTGCGAACCGGTGAGTACTCCATTTTTATTTGCTACCATCAACAACGATAACAATTTCTTAGCCAGTTTTGCGTCGTACCACTTTATTTACCTAAAACTGTTATACTTCTACCATTTATCTCACTGGCGCTCCTTACTTCAACCACTTATGTGGTTTGCCAACTTGTTGGTATTTCTATTGCCAACCTGCGGGACTCGTTAATTGTATGCTTTTTTACCCGTCATATACCATTGTTCCATTGTTCCATTGTTCCACTACCGATTGGATATCGCGAATCTACGAAACCCTGCGATTTTAGCCAGGTACCAAACCTCACTGCCAATCTTGCTTGCCTCAACTATTAAAGGTGATCTCGATTCGCAGTGGGTGCATATCGAAGACGCTTGAGTTTCCGCCAGTATCGACACTTGTAGAGTTTCCCGTCACCCACCGAAGCATTGGATTTCCGCCGGCTCCTTGTCGCTAATGGACAAACGCCGCTTGCTCCCATCTGATTCCAGACACAGTGAAGAATGCCAGTACCTTGATCGAGAGTTGCGCAGGAGTCTGCAAATTGACCACGAAGCTTGGTGGTGTGAACGTTCTAGGGAGATGAAGCTTGCTAACCTCTCTGGTAATAACAGAAAACATTTACATCTCATTCTAATCACCGAAGGTTAAACAATATGCGAAGCGGATGGCATCTTATTCACCAAGCTTCAACGACGGTTGGAGCGATGAGCCGAACATTTTGGCTCGCAGGTTTGTTGGCCCCAAGTTCCATCTGCTACCTCTGGCGCTCGTGTTAGGGCCCAGTGGTCAAACCCCACAGATCCTCCCTCTTCCCAGGAAATCGAGGAGGAGCTCCGTTACATGAAGCGTTCTAAAGCCCGCGGCACTGACGGTCTTCCTCCAGCTCAATTTAAAGATGGTGGCGCATCGCTGGTTCGAAAACTCACCGCTTTGTCCTCGAAAATGTGCTCGAAAGAGAAAGTTCAGTCATCTTGTGGTGAATCTATTGTCGTCCCCATATTCAAAATGGCCTGCGCACAATCTGCTCCAAATACAGAGGAATAAGTTTAGTCCCCGTCGTTTGCAAGCTGCTGGTGCCCATTATAATTCGCAGGCTATCCCCAACGCGCGAATCGTTGCAACGAGAAGAACAAGCTGGTTTTCGCCCTGGTCGCGGTTGCATCGATCAAATCTTCACACTTCGCCAGATCCTCGAGCTCTGCCATATGTGCCAGTGGCCAAAGATTGCTGTGTTCCTGGATATACGTGAAGCCTTCGATTCTGTCGATCGTACAGTGCTGTGGCACTGCCTACTGAGAAATGGTGTCTCCGAGACTTTCGTCACCATACTGCGTGATCTCTATAGTCTGACCTCGGGCAGGGTTAGGGCTTATGGCAAGCTTGCGCTTACCTTTGTGGTCTGCAGTGGAGTTCGACAAGGATGCCCTATCTCTCCGATCCTATTCAACTTTGCCATCGAGGATGTCTTGAAGAACGCTCTAGGCGATTCGTTGAACGCTGGAGTTGAGCTCATCCCAGGTAGTCAATTTGTTGATTTGGATCATGCTGATGATATCGTGTTGCTGGGTGACGATCCACACGTCGTCCATCTTGCATTAAACCGCTTGGCGATTGAAGCATCAAAGTACGGTATGTACTTTTCGCCATCCAAATGCAAGGCTCTCTCGCAAGACTGACCGGTGCCTCTGCCTGCACTCACGCTTGCTGGTGAGGCAATAGAGGTTGTGGAGAGCTTTGTCTACTTGGAAATTTGCATCACTGCTGGCGGAGCTATTGGAGACGAGATTTCGATGCGCATCTCGAGAGCAGGCCTCGCTTTTTCTAGGCCGAGGCATTTGTGGCGTCGCCACGACATTCGTCTCTCCATCAAAGGGCGGGTCTATTGTGCAACTGTTCGTGCTGTACTGTTGTACGGATGCGAGACCTGGCCCATTCGTAAAGGTGACTTGCGCAGGCTATCCGTCTTCGAGCACCGCTGTCTGCGGTCCATTGCCCGTGTGTGGTGGCAGCACCACGTAAGCAATGTGGAAGTTAGACAGCGTGTCTTGGGACATGGAGGCCACTCGCTCGAGGAGCTCGTCTCACTGCATCAACTGCGGTGGTTAGGACACGTATTGCGCATGCCTGTCCAGTGTTACCCGCGTCGTGCGTTGTTTGCGGTTGCTGAACAGGGCTGGAAGAGACGGTCTGGTGGACAGCCTACAACATGGAGAAGCCGCATGAAAAAGCGGACGAAACATTTGGCCTCGTTCGGTTGTTGGCAACTACCTGGTTGGGGTCCGAGAGATGCAGATACTAGCTGCTCGAAAACCTTGGAAGTTATGGCTCAAGATTGATGTTAATGGCGGACGTGTGCATCGGTTTGTTGCGGTGTCCCTTCTTCACCCCCGTAAGAAGGAACAAACTGAAGAAAGCATTTTAAAATTGAGTGGGAAGATAGCCAAAAATAAAGCTTTTGTTGTTGCTCTTTTCTTATTACTCATACTGATTTCCTATTCAGCCGTGATTCCGATGGCACGATATCTGTGCCACAGATTGTGTATAATATGTATGTATAGCAATGTCCACGTGACTTGCACTAACAGTCCCCCCTGTGTCGGTTATGTGAATAATAAAGGAAAACGAAATATTTCAAAGGAGATATCAAGCTAGCGAATTCATGAGCATTATTATTAATATGTAAGTTAAAATGAGTTAAATAAGCATAAGCTTTAGTAGACGAGTAAAGCTGGAGTAACTATGACTCTCTGACATCTTCCGTCCTTGGTGCCTATTTATTTGCCTTTGGCTCCAGCTGTTGTTATTTGCTGCTGGGCTTAATGAATGGCCTGTTTTGGTCATCAACCTGGCGGGAAGGTGTGGGATAGTAGTTATATGTCCTGGGAGTCTCCAGGTGGCGACCGCCGGGGTAGGAGTTGGGCTTGCCTGTCTCGAAGCTAAGATCCAGGACAACCCACCAATGTCTAACCAGCCTGGTTGGGTCAAAGGCGGTTACTAAACTTAAATGAAGTCCATTCCAGACCAATTCTCTAGCTTGGTTCCAAACCGCATCGATCGTACCGTCGTTGTCCCCTCTTTGGTTCCGGTAGCGTCCGGAAGGGAAAAGCGATTGGGAGTGGAACGGGAATGCGACTTGCATCTTGAGATGGTAATGGAAGATCAAATGGTTGGTGGTCATAGCCTTTCTGGTGATCCCGTTGATGTCCAGGACGGGTATGTCTGCTTTCGTGGTGCAGCCTTCGGTTCCAAGCTGTGGGCTTGGCCAACAGACATCCCGTGGAGCTCAATGAGGAGAGGTTACGTATGGTGCCAAGACAAAGAGATTGGTCCAAGGAAGGAGCCTCACAGTCATTTGCGCAAGCAATTAGTTTCTTCCGGAGTAGGCAAACAAAGTGGAAGTCTATCTTCGACCCCCTGCTCAATTTCCTGGACGGCGTGTTGAAGGCATCAAGAAACAGCTGATGAAAATGCGCTGGCCGAGGCGGAGGCCTAATTGGGAGTTTTTGCTTTGGGACTCTCACCGGTGATGGTCCGTTTTCCTCCGATAGAGCTTACTGAGGTTGGTGCGAAGTTGACTGCAAGTGACTTGGTGTCCGATGGGTCGACCACTAACCGGGATCCAGATCAGAACGAAGCGGCCCTTGAAACAAACCTTATGCAGTTGTCCTATGAGGAACAGTATGTTCCGGAGGCGAAACAGCTGACTACGATGGTGCACACTAGCGGGGCGAGATCGGCCAGATCACGTGAGCGGCTGATAGGCTCGTTGTCATGGTCAAACAGGAAGCTGACGAAATCAGACTGTCGTCGCCGCACGGGTTGCTATGTTGCGGACATGATGATACCTACAGTCAGAGAGAGATGGCCGCTACCAGAGTCGAATATGTTCAGACAAGCGGTGTGACTCACCTCAGTGATAGAGGCGAGGTAAGCGCATGTGACCTATAAAAGTAGCCATGTTTTGTGCCTAAGATACTTCGGTCTAGCAGGCTCTGCGTTTTGTTTTCCCCGGCTGGTTGGTAGCGCAGAGAGACAGAGACAAAGGGCAGCGTTACAACACAGCACCTGTTATGCGGACCCAAAGTTATAATTATCAAAGGCTTAAATTACGGAAGGCTGAAAACCCGATTCATACAAGTGCACATGTACTCAGACCAGACAAAACGCACACGTTCAATCAGCCTTCCAACTCGTGAAACATTCACATTGTTTAGCCTTTGTACCCAGAAACAGTCTTGTTTCCAACCAAACATGTATTGTTGTATCCAAGCAACATTTATTTTCCGGACAACTCTCGCCAAACTTCCAACATTTCTGCTCAGTTTACGGACTTTGCATATTTACATAAAACCATGTTTCTTGCTTCCAGGGTTTGCTTACGCAAACCCTTCCAAGGGAAAACCCCCTTCATCACCGTTTCGTGATATAAAAATGAGGCTGTACAACGCTAGAATCGCCTTAGCTTTGGCCAGTAAAAGCGCCTGTGGCAAAAGGCCTGTCTTGTTCTTGATTCAGTCTTGGGTTGGGAAATCGTGCATAGAAACTTTGCGTTCGGTCTAGGAACCCGTTTGACTCGTGTGAATTAACCTTTCGCGGCTAAGTTCCAAGAACCCACAGACTTCGAGAAGTGTCAGTTACGTGCTGTGCGAGAAAATAAGTAGGAGTCTCGTTCGTTCATGTGACTAGGAGAGTTGGTGTCACGTTATTAGAACCTGACGTATTCAAGTGGCAGTATTCAGCAGTGGCGACGAAGTATTTTAACCCATGGTAGTTGCATATATTGAGTTTAAATAACTTTTGGAGCACCAGATTGCTTTAATGACTGCCTTAGCGGATAGCTCTCCAGTTCTTCCCTTCAATCAGGTTCCACGGGCAGCACTTCTTCGGCTGACAATATCCGCAACAGCATCTCCGAATTTCTGTATGACACTGGCGCTCAAATTATCTTCGAGTCCTTGTATAAGCTGTACGAGGATCTGTTCACCGTTGACCTGGCTTCCCAGGCTGATGCGTGGAAGGTCCGGCTGCTTCTGCGCAAACTGGGCACTGTCGAGCACCAACGTTGTACAAACTTCATCCTGCCAAAGAAGCCCCGCGATGTTCCCTTTTGTGAAACGGGCCACACGTTGTCGCTGATCATTGGCGAACAGTCCTCGCTGTTCAACACCCGGTACCAATGTCTGCAGCTGACCAAACGAGATGCCGATGATTTCGTCACATACGCGGGCATCGTCAATCGGGAATACGAACGGTTCCAGCTTGGCTCCCTCACAGAAGACCAGTTCAAGTGCTTGCTTTTCATTTCTGGTCTCCGGTCCGCCCATGATGCCGACATCCGAACGCGCCTCCTATCCAAGCCGCAGCAAGACAGCAAGATCACACTCCACAACCTGGCCGAGGAGTGTCAATCGCTGATCAATTTGAAACTCGATTCCGCGATGATCCAGAACGCTTCTGCGCCTGGTCTGGTCCAGGTGGTCGCAGTCCCCAAGCCGCAACCTTCTGAGCGGCTCTCCCAACTCAACCGAGCGAAGCCCCCACCCTATCCGTGCCGATTCTGTGGTGCAGGCCATTTCCACCGAGATTGCCACTTCCGACAGCATCGATGCCATCGTTGTGGCAGGGTAGGGCACCGTGATGGATACTGCTATCCTACGTCACACAAGGGCGCCAAACCTGGGCTGACCCGCACCAGCAGACCCGCACAACCCAAGGGGACCAAACCTGGCCTGGCCCCTACCCACAGTCAAAAGAAGAGGTCACGATCCAGACGCAAACCCAACACTGGCCCGGTTGGCAGCTCCATGAGCTTGCTGGCCACATTCCAAGTCAACGCGGATCGCAGGAAGTTCGTCGACTTCCAGATTAATGGCCAGACCGTTCGATTACAGTTGGACACTGCTTCGGACAACACGATCATCTCCGAGAAACTCTGGCGATCCCTTGGTAGTCCACCAGTCCAGCCAACCCTTCAATCAGCCACCAGCGCCTGTGGTGGCCACGTGCAGCTAACTGGGCAGCTGCATTGTTCCGTCTACTTTCGAGGTGTCACATTCGACGGGATCTGCTACATCGCCAAGGCAAACCTCAATCTACTTGGTCTCGATTGGCTCGAACAGTTTAGCATGGCCGATCTACCTCTCTGAACTATCTGCAGCGCGGTAAAATCTCTGGTCGTACCAACTGACGAAACCGATGTCCTCATTCGACAGTACGCCTCAGTGTTCCAAGATGGTCTTGGCGGCTGTTCATGCACCCGCGCCGTGTTACAGCTTGCTCCCGGAGCTCAACCGGCATTCCGTCCTAAAAGGCCGGTCCCATTCGCAGCCTTAACATTGGTAGATGCCGAACTTAAACGATTAGAAGATATGGGTGTCCTGGTACCGGTGTCCTACTCCGCTTGGACAGCCTCAATCGTTGTAGTCAAGAAACCAAATGGATCTCTTCGCATCTGTGCCGACTTCTCTACGGGCCTCAATGCCGCCCTACAGCCGAACTGCTACCCATTACCATCACCATACGACCTATTTACCATGCTAAATGGCGGGATGTGTTTTGCCAAAATCGACCTGGCAGACGCATACTTACAAATCGAGGTGGCTCCGGAGT